>OY728159.1:1273198358-1274448358 GCA_963277665.1 Viscum album
GGGACTTTTTCCAAAATGTCAAGGGCATCCACATTTGGTACCCAGTGGTCCCTCTTCACTTTGCCTTTATAATCTTTCCACAGATTACGGCATTTGCTCATACACACGGGCCGAAACTCTTCAGGGCATACTTTCAAATTTTTCTATAATGAAAATAATCAAACATATTAGTATTATTTATAAATAGAAAATAAAGTAAAATTATTTTCTTACCTGAACCTCCCTCCATAGACGATCTAATGTGTCCTGAGGGATAGAAGCCCAATCACGCGTGGTCAATGGAAAACGATGTGGGTCACGTATGATATGACCCAGTTGACGAATAAATTCCGGGGCATTCGGTCCCATGGGATGAAATACCTCATCAAATGAAACATCTATCGTCGTGTCGGAATTCCATGATAATATGCCACGACCAGGGCCTCTCCTGTGAGAGGAAGAAGCAGCAGAGTCTGATCCTGTTGAAAACAATTTTATATATAAATTGACAAATGTTATATATATATATATATGTCAATTACATAAAAAATATAGACAATGACATTCAAACATACCTCGACCCTGAGACGTAGATGCCTCAGATGGATGATGTGGATTTTCTGCCTCTTCCCCTGACATGTCTGCAGTCATACAAAATATCAGTAATGAGTCCAAAGTGTTTAAAAGATAAATTGGATTGTTCTTAATAAATCAAACTTGTACAACTGTTAATCAAACAAAAAATGGATTGAATAATTAGTTGTGAATGAATTTTAAAAAATCAGAAAGTTAATCAACCTAAATATTTATGACTAAATTAACTTACAAAAGTGAGGATTAAAACTTATAAGGATTTATAAAATGATTAGATAATTTATGATATCCTAGGACATTCTACTGAATAGCGGAAAAACAATTATACCTTTCATTAAGCATGAAAATCGACCGTTTCTCCTTCAACAGCCGCTCTGACCCAATAAATATCTTCTTCATGTTGAACTACGGTATGTTGATCATGTTGTTGGTAAACAAACGGAACAGTCTCGGGTTCATCTTCTTCAAATAAAAACACTCCTCGCCGAGACATTTTGACAACAACTTGCCAACTTGGATCCGAAGGCAAAGTAATGAAGAATACTTGTTCCGCTTGTGATGTCAAAATGAATGGTTCATTCTCAACTCGTTCATTATTTCTGTATAACATACAGTTAAAATTCACCAATGAAAACTGATATTGATCAACTTTACATCCACACACTGGATCAACCCAATTACACTTTAACAATATGTACTTCAAACCGTGTGTGTATACAACTTCAATGATGTCTATCAATTGACCATAGTAATAACCAGAATCGACAAAGGGACAACTGATGCCACTGTTTTGTGTTGCTCGTTTGTCGTCAACATCTTTAATGCGAAATCGAAAACCATTAGCATCAATAGCTTTATAATGACGAGCCGTTATAGATGGACCCTCAGCCAGTTGGATAAATACTTCAGGTAGTGTGGGGTCCCCTAACTCCCTCAGCTTACGAACCTACATAATTTATAAAATCAATACTGATATATGCAGAAAGAATTAGTTTAATACTTCACTCATAATGAAAATCAATTTATACATACATAATCCTTGAACCAATCATGAAATGCCGCATAATGAGATTTTTGAATTTTCAACTCAGTCGCACGATGCATCTCTTCTTTTATCTCATTAATGTGTTTCCTGCAAATGATTATGCGATGTTTAAAAGATCATCTTATGCAAAGAAAACATGTAAAAGTTATACAAGCACATTGATAAGATACTTACTGCATTAATGGTGCAACTGATGGAGTATTGAACAAGATATATCGATGTGCTTGTATCCACTCGATGTTGTCCATATAAAATGTGCTTCCTTCTCCAACTGGACCATCATGAATCCGAGAGGGCTTATCTAATTTTGTTTCAACATCCATAAGATATTCTGCACAAAAGGTAGTACACTCATCCATCAAATAACCATTGGCTATTGATGCCTCTGGACGAGCTCTGTTGCGTACAAATCTTTTCAATGTACTCAAATACCGTTCAATAGGATACATCCACCAGAATTGCACTGGACCAGCAGCCATTACTTCATCAGTTAGGTGCACTGTCAAGTGGACCATAACATCAAAAAATGAGGGGGGGAAAAGTTTCTCAAAGTGACAAAGCGTAAGTACAATTAGGTCCTGCAAACTTTTTAAATCACTCATTCGTTGATTTCTTAAACAAATCTGTCTAAAAAATTTACTCATCTCAATCAAGGGCTGAACAACATTGGGGGATAAACAATCACAAATTGCGATTGGAATCAACTGCTGAAGTAATATGTGATTGTCATGACTTTTCAACCCTTGCAATGTCTTGCTCGTCAGATTCACACACTTTGAAATATTAGAAGAGTAACCATCAGGCACCTTGACCATCTTCAAAATGGAAAGAAATGTCTCTTTCTCCTCTGTAGTCATCGAATACTGTGCAGCAGGCATATATGCCTTGTTTCCCTCAGCTAACTGTAAATGCAACTGTTTCCTTAAACCCATTTCTTCCAAATCACGGCATGCATTAACATGGTCCTTTGACTTTCCACTGACACATAAAATGGTCCACAATATGTTATCACAAACATTTTTTTCAATGTGCATGACATCCAAATTATGCCTCAACATGTTAGTTTTCCAATACGGAAGACTATAAAAAATAATTTTCCTTTTCCAATTGTGACTGCGCTGCCTACCCGCAGCACGAATATTACGTACTGGAGGAGCCACCAAATCCTGAATTTCATATACCGTGCGGATGTTTTCTTCCTCAATCTGCGATAACATTTCGACTCCTGTCATGATCTTTGGTGCTGGGCTGAACTCTCTAGAACCATCAAATGCCACTCTGTCCTTTCTGAACCTGTGCTGGGGAGGGAGAAAACTCCTGTGACCCATGTATGCCTATTTTTTGGAATGTTTAAGCCATACAGATTTTTTACTTTTATTGCAACAAGGGCAAGCAAATTCCCCTTTCGTACTCCAGCCTGATAAATTTGCATAAGCTGAGAAGTCATTGATTGTCCACAATAAAGCAGCATGCAGTTTGAACATTTCATTCGTTTCGCAGTCATAAGTCATCACACCATCACCCCAAAATTCATTCAACTCATCAATCAATGGCGGAAGGTAAACATCAATCTTATCCCCCAGACTTTTAGGTCCGTCAATAAGAGTGGAAAGTAATATAAATTGTTGCTTCATACAAATCCACGGAGGAAGATTATATGGAACCAACACCACGGTCCATGTGCTATGAGTTGCACCAACCATAGACTTGAATGGATTGAAACCATCTGCTGCCAATCCCAATCAGACATTACGAACATCTTTAGCAAAGTCAGGATGTCTCTTATCAAAATCCTTCCATGCATGAGAGTCTTCCGGGTGGGTTAACATGTCACTTTCATGAACTCTTTCTTCATGCCATCTCATTAAATTAGAAACTTTAGATGACAAAAAAATCTTTTCAACCTCGGTTTAAGGGGAAAGTAACGCATTTTCTTTACGACAATCGGTTTCCCCTGTATCGCATTCTGATTTTGATGAGTCTTATTTCCCCTGTTCTCTTTCCACCTGGAAGCTCCACAAACCGTACAAATATCCAAATGAGCAGTTTCATTTCTAAACAACATACAGTTGTTTGCACATGCATCTATAGTCTCATATGTAAAACCTAAGTTCTCTGTCAACTTACGATCATAGTAATACGACTCAGGAATCTTAGCGTCGACAGGAAGAAATTTTTTCAATAAAACCAAAAGCATGTCGAATGATGTGTCTGACCAATTATTAAAAGTCTTCAAATGCAACAACTCCACGATAAACGACAGTTTATTGTAAGAAGTACATCCAGGATATAATTCTGTTTTCGCATCATTAAGTACTTCATAAAACCTCCTCGAATCACGATCTGCACCAGAGCGAAGATTTATCTCACCAGTCTCAAGATTCTGGATGTCAATGCCTTCAGGATCAAACCCACGTACCATTTCAGTAAGCATTTCATGCATTGGATCAGTCATCCTTGCATCAACATCCAGCTGAGCTGCATCTGTATTTTGACAACGAACATATTCTTCTCCATGACGAGTCCAACTCTTATAATTTTTCAGAAATCCATTAAAGAATAGGTGCTCCCTCATAGTATCTCGTGTGAATTGATATATGTTAGCACATTTTCTACATGGAAAACTAATATAGTCACTTTCAAATCCTCTCGTGAAGTCAATAAACTGCATAATGCCATTGAAATATTCTCTAGACGTTCGATTTGGAAGATCAATCCAACTCTTATCCATAATAATATCTGTATAACAAACATTTACACAATACTTATTACATTTACATTTTTCAAGTCAACTATATTCAAAATAAATATTAACCATTTGTTTATGAAACATTGATAAAATAATAATGTAACTGAAAGCTCATGTTACCTGATTGAGCTACAAACCTGAAAGGGAGGGGAGCCGAAGGCGGTGCTGCGAGGGAGAGGAGGCAGCGAAGGGGAGCCGGAGCCAAAGGCGGTGCGGCAAGGGAGGGGACGGGCGGAGGCGGCGGCGGGGAGCTGGAGGAGAGGAGGCGGTGAGGGGACAGGGGACGGGCAGCGAGGGGGGGGGGTGTCCGGGTTCGGGGGGGGGGGGGGGGGCTGTCCGAGGTGCGGGGAGGGGTGTACGGGGTGTCGGGGGCCTGTCAGGGTTGCGGGAAGGGGTGTTCGGGGTGCGGGGGTGTCCGGGGTGCGGGGGTGCGGGGGTGTCCGGGGTGCGGGGGAGGGGGGGCTGTCTGGGGTGCAGGGGGGCTGTCGGGGGTGCGGGGTGGGGTGTCCGGGGTGCGGGGGGCCTGTCCGGGGTGCGGGGGGGGGGGGGGGGGGGGGGGGGGCTGTCCGGGTTCGGAGGGGGGGTGTCCGAGTGCGGGGGGGGGGGGGGGGGGGGGGCTGTCCGGGGTGCGGGGGGCTGTCCGGGTTCGGAGGGGGGTGTCCGAGTGCAGGGGGGGATGTCCGGGGTGCGGGGAGGCGTCCGGGGTGCGGGGGGCGGTCCGGAGTGCGCGGGGGGGTGCTGTCCGGGGTGCGGGGAGGCGTTCGGGGTGCGGGGGGCGGTCCGGAGTGCGCGCCGGGGGCTGTCCGGGGTGCGGGTGCCGTCCGGGGTGGGGGGGGGGGGGGAGGGCCGAGAGGCCGGAGGGCAGCGGCCGGAGGCCCGAGGGCGGCGGCCGGAGGCCCGAGGGCGGCGACCGGAGGCCGGATGGCAGGCGGCGGGAGAGGGCTGGTGGCGGGGGAGGGCGGGCGGCGGGGGAGGCCGGGCGGCGGGGGAGGCCGAGCGGCGGGGGAGGCCGGGCGGCGGGGGAGGGGAGGGCGGCGAGGGAGGGCGGCAAGGGAGGGAGGGGGTTAGGGCGGAGGAAGATCGAGGGCAGGGGGGGGCACAAAATCCCCCCGTTTTTTTATGTAGGTTAGCGACCGCCATTGGCGGTCGCTAATGGTTAGCTATAGCGACCGCCAATGGAGGTCGCCCGAGTCTGGGGGGCTCCAATGCCCCCTTTTCTAGTAGTGCCACCGCGTTAGCGGTTTGAAACAACACCATAAAATCCCAGCAATTGATGAACCACGACCCACAATAATAATCCATGGACCAACATGTTAATTGGTTGGTCCGCGTTCTTTCCTTGGAGGAAAACAAACATGGGTAATAACATTTTCAAAACGACCCCCACCTCGTAGGTGTCGTCGGACGAGTGTGAGTACGTCGAGGAATTGACCATCGCGGTAGGAGGTGATCGTCACGTCGCGGAAGGGCATCGCGTCGTCATGGAAGGGCGTCGCGTCGACGATCTCTGAGGGTTAAAGATTCACACGGATTCAATTATAACAATTAAATCCATGTTGAGGATAAAAAACACAATGGAATTTAAAAGATTTTAAATCTCATACCTCAAGCAGTTGGTGATCGGAGATTGTTGCGGGGAAGAACGTCGCGGAAGGAGAATCGTCGGCGTCATCGATCTCTGAGGGTGACGGTGTTCTTCGCGTTCTTCGCGATGTAGGATGAAGGCAGAGAATCTTCAAATCCTCTCAACACAACGCACCCGAGAAGAAAGGTGTGTTGGTCTTATGTTATTAACATGCCAACAAAAGTAAAACAAACTATGTAACGACCCATTAATTCATAGAATTAATTTCAACGAATAAACCGCCCAATTAGTAAGAGCGTTTAACTATTTAAGGAAATGCCCCAGTTGACTTTCATTTAATAGGGGTTTTCGCGGGTGTGTTACTTAGAGGAAAATAAATGTTGGGGCTCGTGTGAGACCTACCCCACAAATATCCTACCAAGAGGGTAGGATATTTTGAATTTCACCCTATCCGCTTCTACTCAGCTTAAGCAGCTTCATGTGGATTTTAAGTGGCTTTAAGTGAAATAAAGATAAATTTGTCGCACACTTTATTTTATTTCTTAACTTAACCCCAAAAATTTAAAAACCACACCTGAGCAAACGCAACTCCGGAAGAGGTGTTTCTAAGCAAATATCAGCGCTGCGATTCCATCGGTACCCTCAGAATTTGATTCCAAGAACTAGTTCAAAAGTTAGAAATACCCGCTCATTCGTTCACTGAATGTACCCGAGCCAAACTTCGGAAAATGATTAATGGCACACCGGGCCTCGAAATCATGTGCCGTCAGAAACTGAATTCTTTTAAAATTCCAAATAAAATTAAGAAAAAAAATTTTCTTGAAATTTACGGGTCTTTACATCACTCCCACCTCAGGGCTTTATGTCCACGTAAAGATACATCATAAGCTAGGGAAACAAAAGTGGGTACTGAGCACACATATGCGCCTCCCGCTCCCAAGTGCTCTCCTAGAGGTTCCCGTGCTGCCATCTGATGCACACAAGAGGAATCGATCGTCCACATAGGACCCGCTCCTGTCGATCCTCGATCTCCCCTGGGACCTCCGTAAAAGTCGCCCCATAAGAAACGTCCAGCTCCCCATGGTCAGTGATGTGCGTCGGGTCATGAACGTATCTCCTCAGCTGGGATACATGGAAGATGTCATGCACCCAGTGCAACTGAGGTGGTAGAGCCAGGCGATAAGCCACCTCGCAAATCCTGTTGAGGACCTGGAATGGTCCGATGAAGTGTGGAGACAACTTGCCACCTCGGCCAAATTTCTGTAACTCACGTCGAGGTGTGACCGGTAAGGAAAAGTGGTCGCTATCCTCGAACTCTAGTGGCCTCCACCTTCTGTCAGCACAAGACTTTTTCTGAATCTGAGTTGTCCTCATCTGCTCATGAATGACTTTGACCTTTGTAGTCCTACAAGATCTTCCGAGATTTCATCTTTGCTGATAAGAGAAATCCGGTCTCATCCCCTGGATGAACCATGTTCTTTTCCTAATATAGTCAATCCTGACATGGATGAAACTATTCCAAACCAAGGATGACGTCATAAGGCCTCGACGCTACTACCAAGAGATCCAATCGTTACTCTCGCCTCCAAGGGTTGAGTGACACTGTCAGCATCAGTGTGTGGTAACTGGGTCTCCTCCAGTAGGTATCTCAAAGTGAGGGTCAAGTCATCCATTTTTAAACCAGAACCTCTTAGTAACAACTAAAAGAGAGGACAAGAAGGTAAACACCACAAGAAAAGTGTCTTTTATTACTGCAACTCAAATTACAAAGACACAAAACATCTATAAACAAACGTCAACAACGATAGAAGCAACATAAACAAAAGTATCAAGGTCTGGAGCTAGTCCCGCTCTTGTCCATCTGCTCTCGGAGCTCCACGATCGTAGGCCTCACCTGCGTGAAGATGAGCTCTCCCATGTCCACCATCTCCCTGTGGTCGGGGTGGACCTCCTGGTGGTGGTGGTGGAAACACCTCGAAGCATCGTCCACCTCCAGCTGCATGGCCAGCTCCCCTGCCACGGTCTCCTAATCCATGAGTTCCTCCATGATCGAACCCCTGCCTCTACCTAGGAGGTCCTTCATTCATCTTCTGGTCATCCGTATGGCGGGTCAGACAGTCATGAGCCATGTGACCAACCCCGCCGCAGGAGTAACACTGCCCACTCATGGTAAGTCATAGTCCACCCCGGGTGCCTCGCACAAACGATCCTGTGTCACGCGGTCGACCACTGGTAGGTCTAGTCCTCTTGGACCCCTGCTTCATCTGTCTACTACCCTCTACAGAAGACTCTACTGCATGTCGGCTAGTGGTGGGGCTACTGCTGGAGACTGCTCAGCAAGGAAACTCTCCACTAAGTGGACTCGCTCCAACACCCCTGTCTGTGTCGGAATGCTGTGAGAAACAACTAAAGCTCTGATCTATCGCCTGAGACCCTGCTTGAAGGTTCGGGCCCTAAAGAATGGGTCCTATACCATGTTCGTGGAATAGCGTGATAGATCGGTAAACCTCTCAGCGTACTGGGCTACTGTCATGCTGCCCTGCCGCAGCTGTAGTAGCTCCTAGATGCGCACTGCTCAGAGGGTGGCTGGGACGAACTCTGAGAAAAAAAGGATCTCAAAGTCTGTCCAAAGGAGTGATGCCTCGTCGTGCACCTAGAGCAGCAAGCTCCACCATATGCCTGTTGCCGCATGCTGGAGGCTCGTTGCAAGGACCACCATAAGGTCTGCTGGTGTCCTCATTAACCGGAAAACTCGGACCACTGCCTCCAGCCAGTCCTCGGCTGCCTGGGGGTCCGTCTCCCCGTGGAACCTAGGCAGTCGCTAGCACTGGAACTCGTGCAGTGCACTAAGGCGACGTGCATCGTCAGCGGCTGGGGATGGAAGCATCGGTGGCTCGGCGGGTAAAGGTACCGCCGGTGCCTCAGCTGTCAAAGGGCCCTATACCGAAACCTCATCGCTCAGTGGGCTGTCGTCACGCTCAACTCTCGGAACCCTAGCTGGCTGCCATTGTGGGGCCATCCTGAAAAGGAAACAGGTGCACCACGGTCAGAATAGCATACCTAGTGAGCTGACACAAAGTAGTCACAAAGAACACTTGAAACACACACGCAATCAATGTTTTCGTGCATTAAGTCAGAAATCAGAAGTCCAGGTCCTGGTGTACGGATACGTAGACCAGCGCACCAACACTGGACTCCCTGGACTGATAACCACACCCAATACGCTAAACACTATTGCTTCACATAGAAAAGATCAGAGTTTGCGGTAGAACCGAACTCCTCTGATACCAATTTGTCACGACCCGTCCTCGGGGCCCGTGCTGTGACTACCCCAAGCCCGCCTTTCATAGGACAGGGGCTAGAGACTAGCACCAAGGCGTAAATCCTGGTAAAGTGAAGGCATTACCTTGTAAAGTAAACAATAAAAACCACAGAGCAAGTACACAGAAGAAGTAAACACTAAGTAAAAGCTGGTATAATAGTAAGTGCGGAAGTAAGTGGGCCAGGATAAAAACCCAAACTGAAAGTAAAGTACAACTCGAAAGGGAAAACAACAACTGAAATGTAAATCCGCAACGTCGAGCAGTCCACTGGAAGTCCCACCTGAAGGGTGGGTAAAAATAGCCTCCACTACTCCTCGGGTCCAGACGACCGCTCCGAGTACGTCCCGCCCAGTGGTCCACCTCCAAGAACCGTCCTGCTCCGCAAGCCTCCACCACGACCAGTGTTGTCCGTCGTATGCAACCAACACAACGTAGTGTGGGCATAGCCCGTGAAGGGGTGAGTATAAGCTACTCAGTAGGGACCCTGAGACCCCCGAAGGTCTCCCAGAATCCAAAAAGGATAATCCACAAAGGAAAGATACAATCACGAAGTAACATCTGACACGGCTTAGGTATATGCCCATACATATACCTAAGTCATCAATTCTCGCTCGGCTCCAACATCTGAGCTCAAGTACAACCCAGTCTACACAGGAAAGCAAAACGTAAATCCACACAGGATAGCACAACACAATCCACAAAGGAAAATCAAAACGTAAATCCACACAGGATAGCACAACACAATCCACAAAGGAAAGCAAAACAGGGTTTCAGCTCATACATGTATACTTCTTCCTATGACGTTAGAGATGATCAGATGTAGCCACGAATTCATCTAAGCCGTTGGACCCACAAAGGATCTGTAGGTACTAACCCCCGCAATGATCTACACATGATCGATCATGAAGTTGAACCCAAAGCTATTGGTAAACTCCTTCTCCATCAAGTACATTGGTTATGCTGCTACAACCAAGCGCTTCCCTCTCACCTTGGACTGCTGTAGTACTCCACCTATCGAGTACTGTGGGCCTGCTACTACAACCAAGCGCTTCCCACCATGGGTCTGCCGCTACAACCAAGCGCTCCCCATCATAACCTCTAGAGGTACTCATTCTATTGAGTACCATGGGTCAGCCGCTACAACCAAGCGCTCCTCCGTCGTGGGTTTTCCGCTCCAACCAAGCGCTCCCCGGTGCTGCTACAACCAAGCGCTCCTCCATCGTGGGTCTGCCGGTACAACCAAGCGCTCCCCCTCATAGCCTCCAGAGGTACTCCTTCTGTTGAGTATCGCGGGTCTGCCGCTACAACCAAGAACTCCTCCGCCGTGGGTATGCCGCTACAACCAAGCGCTCCCCACTGGGCTATCCATAACACACCGAGTCGTTCAATCAGCAGTCGTCAAGTCTCAACCGGCTCTAGGGTTTCCGCCCACAGCATGCTTGTTCTGGGAGGGTCCACTCCACGAGCTAAGAGGTCGATGCATCAACTGACATGTAGTCCGGAGTTGACGTATCCCAAGATGTGACATAGTGGTCACTACCGAAAACATGGAGGATTCCTGTACAATTTTCATCATCGTCGCAGTCAAATCCACTGAGGATCTCTGTATAGTCGTCGTCGTCACAGTAGCAGCCGCAGCCAGCTCTAGGGTCCCCGCACACAGCAAGCTCGTTTGGGATGGTCCGCTCCACGAGCTGAGAGGCTGATACATCAACTGACACATAGTCCAGAGTTGATGTATCCAAAAGTTCTGTTTCATCAACAGGAACTCAACGTCGCAGATGGCGCGTCAATCAGACGCCCGGTCTGAGAGTTATTGGCTTTTTTGTCCCAGGGGCCCGGTTGGTTTATAAGGAAAAACCAACCCGACCGTACTCCACCTGCATCCAAACCTTGGGTAGAGTAATCCAAAAGATTCGTCTCACTTAGAGGAATTCAACAAAGTCGACGACACATCAATCGGACGTCTGAAGCTCAAGATATGAGCGTTTCCGCTCCGAGGGCCCGATTGGTTTCGTGTACGAACCAACCCAGATGAACCCAAAGTATTCCGAAACCTTGAGTGTGATATACCGAAACGACTTTCTCGATCCAAGGATCGCATCACTGCTGACGGAACGTCGTTCGGAGTCCTGTAGCTCTTGTTATGAGAAAAAGACCGAAAAGGTCCAGGAATGGGGGGTCTGGGCCCGGACCGACCCCCCCTGGGTCGGCCCGAACCGGGTCTGGGTCCGACTCTGTTTGGTGCGGCCCGACCCGACCGGGGCGGCCCGGCCCGGCCTGGGTGTGACCCGGCTGGCGGGTCGGCTCAGCTCGGCTCGGCTCGGCCGAGCGGCCGAGCAAAGTGTGCCGCGCTTGGTTAGCGGACGCGGCTCTGCCGCGTCCCGTGTCTCGCAGGACCCGCGCGGTCGCGGGTCTAGTCGGCCGCCGCCGCGCCACCGGTGGATTCTGCGGGCCACCTAAGTTTCTCCGGTGGTCCGATTCCATTTCTGTCTGCGCCATAGCTCCTCCCGGGTCCCGTTCTTCACTGCAGAATCAACAAATTGTCTCTGCTACCCGTTTTGTCATCGTCCGCAGTTCCGCACACCAAGAACAAAGGGAGATGGGTTCAGACTTGTTTGTTTGTCCGCACCCACCGCGTTAGCGGTTTGAAACAACACCATAAAATCCCAGCAATTGATGAACCACGACCCACAATAATAATCCGTGGACTAACTTGTTAATTGGTTGGTCTGCGTTCTTGCCTTGGAGGAAAAAAACATGGGTAATAACATTTTCAAAACGACCCCTACCTCGTAGTTGTTGTCAGACGAGTGCGAGTACGTCGCGGAATTGACCGTCGCGGTAGGAGGTGATCGTCACGTCGCAGAAGGGCGTCGCGTCATCACGGAAGGGCATCGCGTTGACGATCTACGAGGGTTAAAGAAACACACATATTTAATTATAACAATTAAATCCATGTTGAGGATAAAAACCACAATGGAATTTAAAGGATTTTAAATCTCCTACCTCAAGCAGTTGGTGATCGGAGATTGTTGCGGGGAAGAACGTTGCGGAAGAAGTGTCGCGGAAGGAGAATCGTTAGCGTCATCGATCTCCAAGGGTGACGGCGTTCTTCGCGTTCTTCGCGTTCTTTGCGTTCTTCGCGAAGGAGGATGAAGGCACAGAATCTCCAAATCCTCTCAACACAACGCACCCGAGAAGAAAGGTGTGTTGGTCTTATTTTATTAATATGCCAACAAAAGAAAAACAAACTAAGTAACGACCCATTAATTCATAGAATTAATTTCAACGAATAAACCGCCCAATTAATATGAGCTTTTAATTGTTTAAGGAAATGCCCCAGTTGACTTTCATTTAATAGGGGTTTTCGCGGGTGCGTTACTTAGAGGAAAAGAAACGGTGGGGCTCGTGCGGGCCCTACCCCACAAATATCCTTCCAAGAGGGTAGGATATTTTGAATTTCACCCTATCCGCTTCTACTCAGCTTAAGCAGTTTAAGTGTCTTTTAAGTGGATTTAAGTGAAATAAAAATAAAGTTATCGCACACATTATTTTCTTTCTTAACTTAACCCCAAAAATTTAAAAACCACACCCGAGAAAACAAAACTCTGGAAGAGGCGTTTCTAAGAAAATACCGGCGATGTGATTCCATCGGTGCCCTCAGAATTTGATTCCAAGCACCGGTTCAAAAGTTATAAAAACCTTCTTGTTCTTTCACTGAACGTACCCGTGCCAAACTTCAGAAAATGATTCCGGGCACACCGGGCCTCGGAATCATGTGCCCTCAAAAACTGCGTTCTTGTAAAATTCCGAAGAAAATTATGAAAAAAAATTACCTTGAAATTTACGGGTCTTTACATGGGAATTTTGGGGTTTTACCCTTAGAAGATGGAGTGAAAAAAAGGATCTTTTGAAATTGTTTTCCTTAGGGATATTATCCCAATTAACAATATCACATGAGGATGGTTTAACTCCTACACATTTTGTGGATGTTTTTTAGCTATACTATAGGCTTACCGAATACTTTATGGGTAAGAATTTATTAAAAGGAGGGTCTTAGATACCCCTAGAATAGGATGGTATGAAAGTTAGGAACACAAAGGAGACTAGTCAATGTGGTTGGAATGTGGACAAGACTAGTATATTAAGATTTTAGAATGTAGAGGTCTTATCCATGGGGGGACTAATAAAGTGTATTTTCAACTTGATCAACTCATGATAGTGGTTTGTTAATTTAGTATCTGAGAGGGAATATTATTACCATATGGGGCCTCATGAAGAGAGTGTACATAAGTGAAATACCCATGTACAAGTATTTTTTCTGAATCCCATGAAAATACTTCCTATAATGAATAACATTATATTATTTTTCTCCCAAGTTTCATCCGAATGGGAATTTCAAATAGGTTTCTCATAAATGCTGCGGAAGAAAATTAGTTTCTAAAGATATATATTTATACAATGTCCTTTTGTTTATCCTCTTTACATATTCTCTCTAAATGAATATATTGGTATTCATATAAAAGTACTATGTAAAATGAATCTGAAATGTTAATCTGTATGATTTGGAGTTGTAACCAAAAAGTATCATCATCAATCCCATGTACATGAGAGAATCCCACTTATTAAGTGCACAATCACAGATGACAATGACATCACACCGCATATGAATTCCCCCCCACATAGTGAAAGATAGTATTTATGGTATTATAATTATAAAGCCTTGTGGGGTTAAGATAATAATTTTTTCAGCTTAACACTCATTCTCATAGGATTTCGAAACTCATGCAGTGTTCCCATAATTAGCCTATATAGGAAGTTAGTTCTTGCATGGTGCATTCAATGTTTTTTGAGATCTCTTAGCCTCTGATCTTGGTATGGTGGATACTTGTATGATTAGAAGTTCCAAAAAATTTATCTTCTTAGAATTGAGACTAATCATCATAAAAAGGGGTCAATTTTTTGGAAGTAATAAAATCCTCCATTGTCACTGTGTGATTCAGTTCGGAAGATAGAGGTCTACATAGTTAATTTACTAGTAAACAATTAGGTCTTTTGGGGTATCCCAAAGTCTATGGTCCCTATTATAAATAGGGAAGACCAACCCCTTTTCATTTCCATGTTCTCTTTTTTTGGTGAGCATTGGTTTTGATGTGTTAATGATAACTCACATACTTGAATTTTCTATGTGAATAAATATATTCTTCAAGCACTATAATAGAATTCACATGCCTACATAGTTTTTTACCATTTACCCCGTTATTGTGCATTAATTTATTGCTCATGTGGTTACCATGACACTCTCTCAGTGACTAGGAGACATTAGCATGTCATCATGGTTTTTCATGACATATTCTAGGACATCATGTGACATGTGCACACTTAAAAAATAAAATACCATACATTTTATTTTTTCGTAATTTTTTATTTTCCATCCATATTTTTAATAGAAAATTACTACTCATAAAAGGAGAGTCTCACTGTTAGGAACATCGAGGTAGACCCTCGATACCATAAAATTTCTTAAAACAAATATTTGAATATTTTTATCATTCCGTAGCTATGGGATTTCACATTATATGAATGATTTACTATATATGTATTTGGTCTTGAAGTATACATCTGCATCCCTCTATTCGGTCATAACTAACCATCATCATGGTTCACTTATTTCATGAGTCATTTCCAGGTGAATGCCTCTTATAAGGGATATCTTTTCCAAAATACTTGTCAAGGGACTAAATATATCCGGAATGGATCTCTATCAATATAATATGTTCAATCTCATTATGACATGCCAATTTATTTGAATTATTCATCTATATTTACCATTTTCCTAAAAAATACTTTTGGGGGTATGGATCATGATGTGGTATTTTCACTCAAGTGTTATCTTTTCAAATGAGTGGGTCTAGGCGTTCTGGGTTATTCAAGGTTTATTATAGCTCACCAAATGACTATTGGTAGTTAGTTCATATAAAGTGTTATATATCTCTCTATATATTAGGTATCTACTCAGAAATATTTTCCTAAATCTATTTAGTCACTTGTTTTTAGGTACCAATAACCTTTATTAAGAATAGGGCATGAAAAGTGTCAGTATATAGAATTTGTATCTACTGGGAGGAACTCCAACCACTAGAAAAATGTATGATGAATTTCTTCTCATGTCCAATATTTAAGAGGATATTGAAAAAATTACCTCTCCATTGATGGGTTTATTGACAAAAAAGAATATAATTTTGGAAGTTATATTTACCCTCACTCGATTTTCCTATTTGGGGGATTAAAAAAAATTCATCCTTCCCAATGGACCAAGGACATGATTTAGAAACATAATGAGGTTCCCTACCAAATAATCTAGGATCATTGAGGTTTCTTACATGGACACACTAGATGTGTTATCTCATTATTTGTAGGGGTTATTTTATCTAATTATGTGTATACACCATATTTTGGATGATAAGGATACTAGAATTGTTCTTTAGATGATGGCTCTTTCCAAATAGGGCTTTCTATTCTGATGTTAGGTTTTGTACCATAATAAAGGAAGTACTACCAGAATAAGGTCAACTAGTTAACATGGTAGTACATATAATTTATTAGATATACCATATGTTGGTCCATATACAAGAGTAGAAGACCAAATATTATATTAGTGGTCTAATTAAATTCTTATATGGATGAGAGTAAATCATTTAGGTTCTATGGGTACTGGTGTACTATGAAAATACCTCAACCAAAATCTCATCTAAAGATACACAACATATTTAGGGTTCATTTTATGTCTTTGGACCTTCATAAAGTTATTGAAATTCTATGAAATAATTTTCACATTACTTTTTCCTGTAAACACACCAATATATTCAACTGTCAACAATTGGATTGACCATTGAATAGAGTGATCTATTTTTATTTCCATGATAGGTTTTTAGTTGAATTTATAATGACCCATTCCTTAAAACCCAAAAATTTTATTGTTTATAAAAGGGTTTGAATTTCTTATATTGTAATAATAATTTTGGTTTAGTGTTTTAGAGAATTAGGAAAAATTCATAGACATCATACCCTTATGATAAAAATTAAACACTTCAAATCAATTCATATGTTTTCCATAAAAATACGTACTCATATTGACACTCATTTTTAATCCATGAAAAGTTTTCTCCATTCAATATTTATCTCCATTGACTTTTTGTAGTCAATAGACATCCTTAAGCCTCATGAACAATATTTGAAAACATGGTATGAGGACAAAATCTCAGTAAGGGATATAAAAATAAAGGAGAATCATTAATCCATTTTAAATTAACCAAAAAACTATAAATGTTTTTTCTTTTTTACATAATAAATTTTTGTGAAAAAAATCATTTACCAACTCATGAAATATACTTAAAAGTCCAAAATTCTTCATAATATTTTTATGGAAATAATAAATTCAAACTCAAAATCCAAGAAATCATTTCCATGAAAGAAAAAATTTCTCATTTACATGTTATTAATATTTATATTCAATAATAAACTCATTTTTTTCCTTTTTAAAATTGAAATATTTCAATGAAAATCCATTAAAATGTATAGATAGATCATGTAGAAAACATGGGACATCAATTCTTTATCAAGGAATCAACTAATGGGATAATTGATTCATTATCATAAGAATAAATTAAATTAGATAACTTCATTATTTCATAGAATAAAATTATAACAAGATAACCCTATCTGTATTCTGATATGAGTAACTCACATCATTTAACTCTGAAACATAATATGAGTAACTTATTACAAGCTAAACCTAACCATATTTTCTTAATTGTAACTTAAATTTGTTAACCGCTTCACATAATCTGAGTAAACAAATCCATCCACATTATTATATGAGTAACTAACATCAGTTAACTCCATCAATTTAGCCAACGCATAGAGGGTTTTAATGGGCCCATCTATGACATTATGGAAATTATCCCATAAGGGTTTGGGATCATTCACCACTCCCATATTAACCAATAACCCCAAAGGGAAATATTTTAAGATCAAAATATTTAATAACATTCTATTTTCATCATAAAAACCAATAAATTGGAATTCCCACCTATAAGAAAAAACACATTCAGTTATATTATACAAATAGAAAGAAATATCCTATTATTTTTAAAAAAAATTAAACAAAAAAATACTAGAATAATTGGAAATTTATATTACTTGAGAAACAACAATTTATAATTGTAAAAAAATCATGATAATGAGAAAGGGAAAGGATGGTGGGAAAATCTATTCATGTCATATATGTCAAAAATTCTTTTTCCCACTTTTGTAAAAGGTGTAAAAATTACCCATAGAGAAATTGTTGAAAATATCCCTTTTAAAAATAATTTCAAAAATAAAAGAATGATTTAATGTTACTTTGAGAAATAATTTGTGGTAAAATGATAAAAATTAGTGAATTTTTTTTTATAAAAATGGTAATTTAAGAGATATAGTTTAAATCATTTAACGCAATGTTTTAAAGAAAAATCCATTAGTAAATAGGTAAATATTGAATCAAAAGAAAAAGAATACATAGTGGAAATGAAATATTTTTCTAAACCAATTTAATTTAATTTCATAAATGATAAAAGAAATTTATATTGTAGTTTATACACCACACAAAAGGAGAAATGTGCTAAAAATGGTATATGTCTCCAAGAAATGCAGTCAAGATTAGAAATACCCTTAACTCGAGTCCCAAATCATTTCATATGTAATGTAAATCCTGAATAATAACATTATATTATTTTTATACTTTCTTAAGAACCTTTTTATTATTTTTTATATTATAACCATTATTTTTATTTCATTTATTTTCATGAATTAATTTTTTTACTAAATTATTTAGATTTTTGTCAAACATTATTCTATCATATGTTTTTAACCTCAAAATAAAATTGGTGCATTTAACATTATCATAGGGTTCATTATTCTATAATATATAGAATATAAAAAAAATTGATAATTATTTTTATATAAATTAAAGATAGTAAAAAAATAATGTATGATGCTTAGGAAAAATGAAACACAATATTTTATAGAGATAGTAGTCCAAATAATTTCTTAAAATAATATTTCATTTTGGTATTGGGTGAAAAAAGAAATAAAAGAAATAAAAGAATCATAATTTTTTTATTTATTTAATATTTATTCTTTAATTCCATACTTATTACCATTAATGTGAGGTAGTATTAAAAATGAATTTCATTACTTCATGGTGGTTGTAGTCTACACATAAACAAGGGATATGCTATAATATTCAAAAGGATAAATGTTTAAGAAGGGATGTATTATATTTTCCTAAAAAAATATTCAATATTTCATTAAAATATTATATATTCATTAATTCCATTATTATAGAAAGTTGTGTAAGATGGTAGGGGGAAATGAATCAAATTGCTTCAGGGAGGTGGTAGTCTATATATATTCATAAGAAAAGTATTAATTTCAATTGGATAGGAAAGGTGATGGAAAATGATTTAAATGTTAACAAAATTAAATTTAGCTATATTAGAGTTACTATTTATATTATATAATAATGTTTAAGTTATATTTAAAGGATATAGAAGAATAAATTATCATAGAATATATCAATTAATACATACAACTTTTTTGATGTCTTTTTTTATTCAACTTAAGGCCTTTGAAGGATATGTTTATGATCACTAAATTTGAATAGAGAATTTATAATGGATGTTCATAGAAAAATTTGGATATATTTTTGATATAAAACTAAACATTACTTGTGTTTTGAAATGGATCCCTTTAATAGGGAAAATATATTTTATTTTAAAAAATTAATTTTAAGGGTCATGAAAGTAATTTTAAAAATTCCAAGGGGAACATAGATGAAAAATGGAATATAAAAATGAAAATTTTCTATATTTTTTTATTTAGTATAGTTTTTTTTTGATTTTATAATGATTTAAAATTATTTTTAAACATTATGTATCATTTAATGTCAATTTGAAGACTTTTCAAAAAATGTAACATTAAAAGTAAAAAAGAAAACAAATTAATTCAAATTAAAACACATAAATAATCAATTATACTTCATAGTTTCTTGTAAAATTTATGTAATTACATACCTTTCCTAATTAATAATATTTTTAATGTTTTTATAATTATTTACTTGATTTTTCTACTACTTGCACAAGCATTTCTTCGACATTGTGCAAGCATTCATAGTTATTATACTATCACTAAAACGTAAAAATAAATTAATATCAATAATATAGTTTATTATTAATGAAATATAGATTATATATTCAATCACATCTCATTTTTACCTATATACATTCTATGAAAACCTAAAAAGTTTGTGATAGAGATATTTTGAAATTAATTTTATTATAAAAATATAAATTTTGTAATTAAATAAAAGTGGAACAAAATTAAATAGTTTCAATGATAGTATGGGTATAGTGTACTCAAACTAATAAAATGATATAAATATATGTTTTAATTTGATATTTAGACCATATCCCATATGATTATCCTTATTTAACCCATTCCACCCTTTATCGTGGTGATAAACTTTTACCATGGTTACTATTCATAATAAATAAAATTGAAATGGATCATATTAATTAATTTTATCTTCTTTATTCTAAATAGGAAAAAAATTTCTGAAGATTAAATTTTTGTAAGTGGAATAAATTACTTTTAATATATGTTGAAAAAATGGACGAAAAAACTATTTTTTGTAAAATACTAATTTTAAGCATAAAAATAATTTTATGCCATAAAAAAGTATAAAACTAATTAGTATGGAATTAATTTGATAATATTTAATAATATTAAACTTATTATACTTTATAATAAACTAAAAAAGTAACATTGAAATTACTTTTCTTAAAATAAAATTATTTTTATTTTATGAAAAATAGTATTTTTCATTATTCAACTACAAATTATTAATCAAAAAAAATACCAAAAATTTATCTTTTTATTTGGAATTTATGATTCCAAAAATTATTTTCATATGTATCAAATAATATTTATAGAATTGGTTTAGATTAATCATATTATTCGCATAAAAAATTCACCAGAAAACATTTTTTAAGTTAATATATTTTTGAAGTATTTGTATTGTGGAACTATAAATTGAATCAATACACGTTATTTATATAATAACATCCATTATCTAAACTTAAATTTATATTATTCAATATGTGATATTTAAATTTAATTAAAATAATTAATCTATAGTGAGTAACTTAATTTACAGTCATAAAAATAAAAAAATCCATTTTCTGAAAAATATTTTTTTTACTCATATATGAACTTATTTAAAACTGAATTATTATCTAATATTAATTAATAAATAAATATTAATTAGGTAAAACCTCTATAAATTAATTTTAACACCTATTTTTTTGAAATAAGAATATATGTTCGATAACATACACAACACACAACACTAAGCTTAAACAACCCATAAAATTTATTACTTTAATATGATCCTTATAACCTTGTCATTGAATTAGAAGGAAAGAATAATTTTAATAAAATTATTAAATATATATATAGGTCATAATAAATGAAAATTAATTGATTAATTCTTTTTAAATAATCACTCAAATATCTAAGAAATCATTTTTGGCTTCAAAATACTTTTTTTTTTCAAAAATAGTTTTATTTTTTATTTTATGTTTGTGTCTTATATCAAATTTATGAAAATAAAGAAATTAGATTTTATAAAATAAATTTTTAAATAAACATAAAAAAATTTTATTAGGATGAAATTTCTGAAATTTATTGAAAAGAGTTATTTTATAGTGAATAGTGAAAAATAACATTTTTTATAAATTTATAAATTCTTTTAAATAAATAAATTAATTGATAAGTATCATACTAATTTTAATTTTATTAAAAATAAAATAATATTTTTTAATTTATATTTAAAATTATTAACTATATTTTAATCATATTTATACTCAATTTTAGAACATTATTTTTAGGCTTAAAAATGTAATTTCTAGAAAGCTGTTTTTAAATGAAAAATGTTCTTCCATTTAAATTAATTAAAACAAACACTAATGAGAAAATATATTAAGGATTTTTTATTTTTATATATATATCTATATTAATTTGAATCTATATAATTATGATTAGTTATAATATATTCAATATATGGCCATCTTATCCTTGAAATATGCATTTCATGAAAAACCATTTTTCAACACGATTTTCGGTTTTTGTTTTAAATTAAATGATACCAAATTTTGAATTGAATTTATTAAATATATTAAATATTTAAAATAATAATAAATAATATTATATAATTACTACAACTTAATTTTTGAAATAATTATTAGTAAAGACAGTAAAATTTATTTACCATGATTAATGTTAAAACAGGGTTTTGTGCATTACATTTTGTTGTGTAAAAATTAATTTTCAAAACAAATTGAACTATTAATAGATAAATTATATTTTATATTAATACTTATTGACTCCAAATTCTCTAATATTCCTCATTTTATTTTACTCTTAAAAGATCAACTACCTTGGTTTAAAAAATAATTTCCATGGAGAAAAATAAAATGGTAAAAGTAAGTAAAATTAAAGGATAAGGTAATGAATTGATTAAAAATGTTTCATTTTTTTGTTTTAGTTCATGATAGAAATTAAAACATCTAAAATAAATTATATATCAATTTTAGAGGCATTATCAGTGAGAGTGAATCCCTATTATTGAATTGTTTTGGGTATTTACAAAAAGTCTACTCATCCTTAACTGTAAAAGAGAACTCCCTCCCCTCACTAAGTCACACATTTGAAGAGATTTTTGTTTACAAAACCATACCAAAATCCATTAAAAAAAATCCTTTGTCACATTTTATTTTATTTTTATTCAAAAAACACCAATATTAGGGTACTTAATAAAAGGTACAAAGGGGTTTCTCATTGACTCGGTAATCATCTTCACTAATCTCATTCTATTTTAGTTATTATTTTATCACATTAAAATATGTATAACAAATTAAAATATAATAAAAACCATATATCATATATAATGAGATTTTTTATGGTGATTTAATAGTATTTATTCATTTCATCCTCCATCAAATTAGAAACAAATCCATCACTCATATGTTCGTTGGACTATGGGTTAACAAACTGATGTAATTTTCATTCCATCACTGACTCATATGGACAGTCATAATGTTAGAAATAATGAATATATATGATATATATGAAATTATATTAAATTTTTAAAGTTAATATTTCAATTAATTACTTACCATTTCACCCATTGTTGGAATGATATTGTCACTCATGCATATGTATGACCTACCGTCTCCCCAACGAAATGTGAATCATTTTCCTTGTAAGAAAAATTTAATAATGGTTCTAAAAACTTGTGGAATTAATAAATGTGATATCTATAAAATTATTATTATTATGTAGATTATTGATCTATATCATATGAATAAGAACCAGATCTTTCACAGTAAAATAAGGATTAAAAAAAGGAGTTAACACCCTAATAATGCTAATTGTTAAATATTATTAACAAATGGGTGATAATATGTTATAATAATATAATATAAAAAATCCTAAATATTAATATGGTATTTTTATAAATTAATTAAATGTTTGAATACATTATATAAGATGTTAAATCACATTCTACTAAAGGTAAGTGTGAGGTAAGATATTTTTTATTAGTTTTCTCTCGTTGAGACATATTCAATTATTATACACCTAATTTATTATATATGGTGTAAATAATACCCATTTAACCTTATATATCATTATTTATCCTTATTTTCATGATATATATGTTTCATTTTATGTTATTCTTTCAAATATCTTATGATTTAAATGTTAACAAAGTGGTATGGGATTTCCTTAACTTTCCTTCATTGGGAAATCTTTTATTGTTATAAACCTAATTTATCTTATATGTTTGTTAGAATGATCATTTTACATATAATATCATGATTCATTAATACTTAATGGTATTTTAATTTTCAATTCAATTTATTTCATCTAATGTTATTTGACATTAATGTTACCAAGTTTAAATTGTTTCATAACTCAATTTCCTTTCATTAGGTAATATTAATTCTTCATTGTCTTTACATTCTATGATTATGTTGGTAATTAATTTTTAATATTATATGTTTAATTTTAATTTCTTTACTTGTATTTGGAATTGATACACGTTATATATTCATTTATTAATTATCACTTCAATGGAATGATATTTGTCTTAGATTTTTTCTTAATTTCCATTCCTTTGACACATATTTATCATTATTAACCTATTCATTTTTATGAGGCTTATCTAATACCCATTCGGTATGTTATATAATTTATATCTTTATATTCATTTTATTTAATGTTTTATTTTAAATTATTTCTTTCATGGGAGTTATGATTCAAATGTAACCCAAGCGGTAAGGGTTTATTTAATAATCTAATTTTAAGTGAGTTTTATTTATGCTTGAATTTACATTGAAATAAATTATTTAATCATTAGATATGTAACCATTAATTTTATTCTCCTATGGTTATTCCGAAAATTTTGATGTAAAAATACCATTTTACTCTCTTATGTACTCAAAATGATTAATAAAATGTTTTAAAAAAAATCCATGTTTATTACATTCCTCAATTAAAAATCCTATTTATTCTAAATCTAGGCTTTCTATAAATTTTTAAAAAAATATTTCTTTAATATTGTTCAATGATTTGTTAAATAAATTTATATTAATGTTTCTGTGTTAAAAAATAGTTTAAATGGAATCTTCCAAATAATTTATGAATGAGGTGTATTTTTAATTTTCTTACAATAAAGTGAAAGTAATATTTATTTTAACATACATGGAATTTACAATTTTTTTCCCATAATGACCACTCATTTATTTGAAAATTACTTTGAAAATTAACATGGTTATTTTCAAATAATAAGTTCCCAAACATTATATATATATATATATATATATATTTGTTTTTAAATGTTATTTTTAAAGTGAAAATGGTATTTTACTCAATTATGTGGTAATAATATATTTATGGTATTTATACTAATTAATGAAAAAAATGTTATTTTAATCATACAACACTTGGTATATGTTATAAAGATCCCATAATTATTCTTTCCTTAGATGGTTTATGATCTGTTTAACTCAGGAATGTGTTGAAATTCACTTAGTTTATTAATTTTTTGGTCTTTAATATTCTCTTCAAACATTCACATTCTCATGACCATTATACATTAAATTTCCATGAAACATCCACATTATTTATCATGGATATGGTTATTACTTATACTATATTTCATTTCAATATATAGTGTTTTAATATGAATTTTATTTGATTGAATGTGGAAATATTGATATTCCGTATTATTTATTCAATATGAACGTTTATTTATAGGTAATTGTATTTATGAATTAAATTAGTCACGGAATATTCGAGTAATTAATTATACATATAGTGATTGGTGGGAGATATAATTATATAGCCCCTTTATGCATCAATAATAGAATGAGACAAATCATTAATCTAGAATTATATAGTTTTATGGTGTGTACATACCAGTTATTTTAAACTTTTGTGAAGAACGTTATTGAAGATATAGATATCATGATGTATGAGACAATTATTGATAGTATTAATCACTTCCATTATTAAGATTGTAGTTATTTTTATCTTTGATATTAATGCATTGATATTACCTATGGATGAATTTTGTGATCAATTTATTGATTAATTGTAATGTTTTTTCACTTATTTACCATTCTGTGTTGGTTATGACTTCTAGTCACGATATACATATTGATGATCATATGGAATGTGTGTTAAATTATTTTCCATAAAATTTTGATTATGAATTTTTGATTTATGATAGCTTCCATAATTCTTAACCTTTAATAATCATTTGACCTCACCATTATTTTGGTTATTTTATAAAGGATATTAAGTAGTATTATTTAAATGAGTTAAATAATGAAAAATAGTTTCCTAAAAATTATTACCATTTACAATTTAAAATTTAACGCGTGACTCAAGTATGTGTCTAGTTTGTCAATAAAAATAAACTAATAAATTATTTAAGATGTGGTTTCTTGTATCTCAGGACAATGTAATAGAGTATCCATCATCTCCAAGCTACTTGGGTTAGGTTATTTATAGTTGGTATCAAATAAATTTAGTACAATCCTTGGGAACTATATTTAATAAATCAGTGATTAGGGAAAATAAACCTATTTTGGACATTATGGAAAAGAATAATTAAACATGATATTTTTAGGAAGATATTATGTAGTTTCTCCATGTAATACATCTCTATATGGATACTATAAGTCTATATGGTTCTAGAACAAATATATCGAGGATTTATAAATTTGAAAAGGTGGCATTGACCATTGACTCGATCATCACTTACTGCAAGCCAATGGGTCTTACAACATACCTAGTTTGACACTCTTATGGGATATTCATAGGATGATTACCAATTACATTATAAACCACATTGAAGGATTTGAATATTTTATGATAATGAATGAAAAAAATTAGACCTCAGGTGTATTAGATTTAAATTAAGATTTCATGATTTATACATCCTAAAAATTATTATAGGGTTTTCCCACAATTATTATTGTTTCTCACATTATGTTTTTTGGTTTTAGTGAATGAATGGAACATGAAATAATCATACAAAAATTGAATGTAATAGAAAATACAGTGATTATGAGTACCAAAATGGGATGTTATGTTTATGGTTTTTCATATGATTAAAATTATATATAATCTATTTGAGGTATTATGTGATGGGATTCTATGATGATGAATGATATTTTGGGAAATATTTATATAAATACAAACATTTGGTTAAGTATTTGTTTAGGTAAAAAGGTTATTTAAAGATTAATTATTTTATATTTTAAGGAAATATGATTAAAAGCTATTGATAATATTTAGGGTTAATATAATTATTTAAATTATGGTAATAATATCTAATTAATATTTTTTTATTTGATGAAAAAATATGTTTTACAGAAGTCCTGTGTGGTTAAAAAGGGACTTGATGACTAACGTAATGTTGGATGATTCCCATCATATTTTGTGGATAATTAATAAAATTATATAAAAACAGATTTAGAAAAAGGAAAACATTCGTACTGGTAAATAACTAGTTACATTTTGAATAATATGATGATTTTGAATAATATATAATTTATTTATAGTGAATAATATTATGGTATTATATTAAATTACTAAAATTATATTTTTCTGAAAACTATTTTTAAATACACAACGTTACTCCGTTTAAATTAATTAAAATAATAACTAATAAAAAATTATTGTAATTAAAATTATATAGTATATATCTAAATATTTTATTTTAAATATATTTAATAATTATAACTAGTCATACATTTAATATATATACCATAATATTTTTGAAAAATGCATTTCTTAAAAAATTGTTTTGAACATGAATTATGGGTTTATTGTTAAATTAAATTATACCAATTTTTGTGAATTGAATTTAGTAAAATTTACTAAATATTTGGAATAAAAATAATTAATATTATATAATAAGGAAAAAATAATTTTTGGTTATAATTATTAGAAAAGATAGTAAAATTTATTCACTGTGAATAAGGTTAAAAGAAGGTTTTTTGCATTATATTATCTTGTGTTGAAATGTAATTTCAACACACATAGAATTTTTTTTTGATAAAATTTATTTAACATTAAAAACAAGTGAATATAAAATATAATGTAATTTTTTTTATTTTATTCATAAATATTAAATTACATAGGTTATGAAAAAAATTACAGTGGTGAAAATTAAAATTGTAAAAGTAAGAAAACATTGAGGATAAGAGAAAAAATGTTTAAAACATGTTTCATTTTTATGGAGGTTTTTCTCAACAATAAATTATGTTAAACCAATTATTTATCAAATATTTATCACTTGGGAAGGGATTTACTTCCCATAATTGAATAGTTTTGGGTATTTACAAAAATGCCACTCGTTCTCTACTATAAACGGGAACTCCCTCCTCTCACTCATTTACATATATAAAGTGGTTTGGATCGAAATAAATCCATAAATCCATTAAAATTATTCTTTTTACATTATAAAGGTACCAGGATTCCCAAATGAAAATTACAAGGTTCCTTAATAAGAGGTCCAAAGTCGGTTACTTTAGGAAAAGTAATCATCTTTACTAATCTCCTTCCTTTTTTTACTTCTTCTTTTATACCCATAAATTATTTATTGAAAATAATAATATAATAAAACCAATACATTTTATATATTTAAATGTTATTATGTTTATGTAATTATATTTAATCATGTCCTCCTCTATAAAATAAGAAAAAAACACATCACATGTGTGTACGGTTGGTTACACTTCACGAACGGATGAAAAATGTTTCCATCACTGACTCACATGGAGAGTTATAATGATATAAATAAATAATATATATGATGAATATGACATGATATTTATTTTAATTTTAAAAAATCATTTATTTTTGTACTCTTTCTCCCATTAAGGGGATGATATCATCACATTCACGTACATACAATTTAGCAATTGCACGAAGAGACGTGATTCATTTTCCTTAATAAAAAGTAGACAATGGTTATAAAAATGTACAAAATAAAAAAATATATTATATTTATTGTGTGAATATGATTATTTATATTATTTAACTGTATCATATGGAAAATAAATAGAAATTACATGACAAAACATGCCTGTGGAAATGAAGTAGTTAACACCCAAAACTATGGTACTAATAAAATATCATTAACAGATGGATGATGAGATGTTATAATATAAAAATATATGATATTATAAATATTAATATGGTTTCATTATGATTTACTAATGTTATTAAAATCATTATACATG
Organism: Viscum album; assembly: GCA_963277665.1. Taxonomy (NCBI): domain Eukaryota; kingdom Viridiplantae; phylum Streptophyta; class Magnoliopsida; order Santalales; family Viscaceae; genus Viscum; species Viscum album. The sequence continues at coordinate 1,273,226,557 of OY728159.1, forward strand.
ATATTGAATCACACTCAACTAAAGATAAGTGTGAGGTAATGGATTTTGTATCAATTTTCCTTCATTGAGAACATATTCTAATTTTAAGAACCAAATTTATTTTATATGGTTTATATAAACCTAATTAAAAATATTATATCATTATTTATACTTATTTTCATGATATTTTATTATTTATTTTATTTTTTTTCTTTTATAGGAATTAATATTTAAAAGTTACCATACTGCTAAGGGATTTAGTCTCAATTTTCCTTCATTGAGACATATTTTATTGTTAAGAATATAATTTATTTATATGGTTTATATACATACCATTTTATATATAATATCATAATTAAATCATAAATAATTCATATATAATGGTATTTTATGTCTAAATTAAATTTATTTCATTCAAGTGGACTTGAATTTAATGCTACCAAGTTGAAAGTGTTTCATTACACAATTTAATTTCATTAGGTAATATTACTTCCCCATTGTCTTGAAATTATAGGATTACTTGTGTAATGTATTCTGATTATTATATGTTTCATTTTAAATTGTTTTATTTTTATTAAAATATGATAAACTTAATCAATTCAATAGTTAATTCTGACTATAATTAAATGATATTTGTAAGATATTTCATCTTAATTTCGACTCCTTTAAGACATATTTGGTATTATGAATCTATTCATTTTTTTTATTTTTAAATAATTCCCATTTTAATTTTTATTTTGTCGATAAATTTATATTAATGGTATTTAATTTTTTATTTGAAGTTATTTCTTTCTAGGAGGCTATGATTCAAAAGATACCCAAGTAGTAAGGGTTTATTTCACAATCACATTTTAATCAATATTTTTTATTCTTGAATTTCTATTAAAAAAGTTAAGTGATCATTTTATCATAAAACTAATTAATTTTATTCTCTTATGGTTATTCTTGAAATTTTATGCTATAATAAAATTTTCCTCTCATTGGTACACAAAATGATTAAGAATATGTTTTTTTAAAAATCCAACATTTTTATACTCTTTGATTGGAAATACTTTTTATACCAAATCCATGTTTTCAAAAAGAATTAATGATTTTTTTACTAATATATAATTATTTATTAATGAAAATTTTAACCATGTTTTACATTTAGAAAAATGGTTTAGGAGGAATATTCCCATAATTTTTCTATTGAGGAAACATTTCATTATTCATAAAAAAATGTTAATGAAGTCTTTATTATAATATACCTAACATGAATGGAATATTATCACCATCATAAACACTCATTTAATTGAAGCATCCTTTACATGTTTACAAGGATATTTTGAAATAATTTTTATTTTTTAATGTTTTAATTTTTTTTATTTTTTAAAAGTTATTTTAATAGTGAAAAGATTATTTTTCTCAAGAATATCATAATAATATTTTAATGGAATTTATATTAATAAATGAAAAAACCCATTATTTTACTCACAGTCCACTGGGAATATTTTATAATGATACAATCCTTATTCTTTCTCAAAACGTTTTATGATTACTTTGTCTAAATAAAGTATTTACATTCAGAATATCGATTAATTTTTTGGTTGTTCATCTTATCATAAAACAATCAATTTATTGTTAACATTGTAATTAAATTTCCTTAAAATATTCATATTTATTATCATAGATATTATTAATTTCTTAAAAAATATATAATTAATACATATGGTGTTTTAGATTGAATGTTGTTTGATTAAAAAGGGAAATATTAACATTTCATATTATTTATTCAATATATACATTTGTTGTTAGGGAATATTTCCCATGAATTAAATTTATCATTTGATATATGAGGAATGTGTTAGACATATAGTGATGGGTGGGTCCAGAATTATATATCCCCTTGATGAATAAATAATATCATGTGGTGAACCCATATTCTAAATTTATTTTTGTTTCAATTGTATACCTATCCATATTTTTAGACTACCTTTGAAAAATGTAATTATGGTATAGATATCATGATATAACATATGATGTATTTCTTGTATTAATATTTTTTTATTTTTATCCAATAATTTATTTCATTGATATTATCCTTGAAATCATTTTTTTCTCAAGTTATTGACTAAATGGCATGTGTTTTTAGTTATTTATCATGCAATATTGATTATTTCATATCTAATTATGATAGTCAAGTTATTGATTAAATAGAACATGTGTCAAATTATTTACCTTTAATCATTAATAATTATTTATTTATTCATTATAGCTTTGGCTTTCTGTAACCCATACTAAGAATTTTAGATCACCCTTATAGTTTTTCTTTCTCCCAAAACATTAAGAATATAAGGATACATCATTAATACATTACATAATCTTGAATTAGATGAATAATTGACATTGAGGATCTTTTCAGGTTTAGAGTTTTAGTTAATTAAGCCATAACATATACATGACGACTTGAATATTACATGTCGACACATATACCCAGTTTCCATTTTTTTCACAAAATAAAAATTCATGAAAAGTATATTCATGTCTAGTTCTATGTTTTAGACAAGATGACTTTTCATTGATCCAATCCTTGACCCTAGGGATCCACAAAATGGAAATCTGTTAGTTTTTTTCAAAATAACAAGTAAACCATGAATACTTTATCATAGTTAATAATTTTCACCTTTATGAAGTAGTAAATACTCTTTAATGAATACAAGATCATTTCATACCCTATTATGACAAAAATATTGCCATAAAATCCATAAAAGAACACATAACATATAAAGGTAACTTGGTAAATAAATATTCTTATGTGGAATAACCACACGGTCGACTTCCACACATATCACTAAATGGAATATCCATACGGCCGACTTCCATACCCAATGAATCGGAGGTTATAATGTGACCACCGATTGTGGTTTATCACGGAACAACATGTTATTTTGTTTATCATGTAACCACCCGTCAAATGTCCATGTACCATCATAAAATCAAAACTCAGAAAATATTACAAATAAAAACATCTCATTAATAACATTTAATTTGAAATCTCAAGAAATAATTTAAAGATATTGAAATAATTAATCCATTTAAAAAACCATTTTCAATACCAAAACACCAAAAAAAATGAATAAGGGGTTTCCATTTCATTTTAGAAAACATTATGGCTTATAGAGGAGGACAAAAAATGATTATGGTGGCAGAGAGGTCATTGTCGCCGCAAATGTTAAAAATATTCTGTTTTTTGTTTAGTAAAATGCTTCCTAGAAAAAATATTCCCTTTGAATGAAATTAAAAGTCAAATGGTTTCATTGTAAACCATGTAAAATGAGATGGTATATACTATTGAAATATGCCTCAATGAAAGGAGATTGAGATGGAGTCCCTTACCTCATGTCCGACTTGACCCATTCATTCTTTAATCGTCTAAATAATAAACTAAAGTTAATTTATAATTCATTAAGAACCTTTTCATGTGTATTATTCATTTTATATCACTTATTACCATGTTATAAACATTATTTAATCATTTAAGTTAATAATGTTTGTTTTGTCGATATTTGGTACTTGAGTCAAAAATGGACTTCTTATAATTAAAAGTTGTTCACATGGTAAAATTTTCATTACATTTAGAATTATATTCATGATTTAGGTATCATATATAACGTATATGTCTTGTATATACATGTATTTATAATAGTACATAACATTTGGAGGTAGGAAATGAAATGCACCGTTCATGGAGACGGTAGACCGTACGTACACATGAACGCTACTTTCATTTCTATTTCCTATTTTAATGGAATTAAAACATAATGATACTTAGATATATTATAATCCCAGTATAATATGATATATAATATCATTAACACTATCCTTTATATGTCCCACATATGGCATTAACAAGTTATATCACTTTGAGGGGGCAGTAGTCCGCACTTCCTCAAATGAAACTATGACGTTTACCCATTATGGAAACTGTAAAGGTAGGATATAAATAAAAAATACAGAATCATAAAGAAAAAATAAACATAATATATATCATATATAAATACAATTCCATCATAATGGCCACCATGATAGGTGGTAGGAGATAATTGAACAATCATTATTTCGTGCGACGTTAGTTTTCCATCCATAGAAACTGTAGGTTCTTCACCCATTAAACAGAGGTGTGTGTAAGTGTAGTTTGGATAATTCTCAAAAAACATCCTAGTATATTGAGGATAATGATGTTTTTATAAAATAAATTAATAAAAATAGTTTAGGGGTTGGAGCAGAAAAATAAAAGAAAAGAAGTTAAGAAAATCGTTACCTTTAATTTGGGTAACTCTCTTTGGTTTGAACCAAAAGGACTTCTTTAAGTGACTTATTCCTACAGTAAGGATTCTAGGAGGAGTAGTGAGATCATAATATATTTTTTGGGTAGGTTTTGGACGAGCCAAAGGGCTTGAGATGTGTGTGGAATGGATTAGAGGTGACATATTTTTATAAGGGGGAGGAGGGAATCTTTAAAAAAGTGGGAAAATATTATTTTATTATATAATTATATTCGATTTCTAAAAGTCCAAAACAAATTAAAGTCAAAGATAAGATGACTAATGGTCGAAATAAATTCATAAAAATAAAATTGGATAGGTTTTGGATGTTATTTTAATATTTATAATCTTATTTATTAAAATTATTTATTAATGAGGTAAACACTACACCATTATTGTGTCATAACTAATTTAATTTATTTGATGTCTAAAAATTATAAAAAATGTACCATGATGTAGGAAATTTTTCTATATTTTCAATTAATATTTATAGTGGAAAATATAACTTATATAACCCTATGTAAAAATTAATTTACTAAAATCTATTTGTTTTTGACATTTTTGTCTTCACATTAAATTAATTAATCTAAAGTGTCATTATCACAATTAAGTGGCTCCATGGGGTCCCAAAGTCTAACCAAGTATGCCCATTGTCGGCCATTACTAATACAATAAGTTTAGGATAAGTGTTATGGTAAATTTTGTAATATTATAATATTCTTTTTACCTTAAATTACCCTATTTAACTTAAGTCGTGGTAAATAAAAGTGAAAAGTTAATATTCACCAAAAATTATTTTCATCTTATTGAACCAAATTTTATATAATAATAACAACCATGTATATCGGATTTTCAAAATTTAATTCAAATAAGTGGTAAATTTTCATTTAAATGAAAAATTCTGTTTTTTAACTACTACTTAGTGGTTTCACTATTCATAAAAAATTGACGTTTTTTAGAAAAATACCAAACATTCAGCCTAATATATATTTGATATTCTAAATTCAAAAATTATATCTATTTTAAAAAATTCAAAACATAAAAGTTGAAGAAATTAATTTAAAATTAATTGCTGCTGGAAAAACGAATGGTCTGTTTTTAAGAAACAATAAATATCAAAATATTGATACTTGTTTATGTCCAATTTCAAAGTGAAATTAATTACAGTGACCAACATTTGATTAATTGGAAAAAAATAATCTAGTTAAAATTTAAAACCAATTAAAAAGATAATCTAAAAATATAAATAAATTAGATTAAAAGTTACTTTTGAATTAAAATACATCATTTTTCATTTTTCATTAAAAATTGAATTTTATTAGAAAAATACCAAAAATTTACCAAAAGTGAATTTTGATATCCCGATTCTAAAGAGGAATTTTATTTGGTCAAATAGAACATGTAATAGTGATGAAAACAAGATTTAAAGAGGGTTCACTATTAAAAGGCAGTAAATCAATATTTTAAAGTAAATTATGCTTCAAATTAGATTAATTCACATTTTAAGCCTCTAACTTTTATTAGATAAATGTAAAAACATTTAACAAACATGAATAATAAAATTTTAGTTACTTCTATTCATTCCTTCCAATACAACGACTGGGTGTTAACTACCATTTAAAATAATAATATTATATTGTTAGTTTACATTGTAAGATTTCAATGAAACTCGTTGTTGCGTATCAAGTACGTCATCAAACATAGAAACCCCTTTAAAGTAAATTTAATATTTAATTAAAAAATATTAATAAATATAAAAATTTTATATTCTTTATTTATCTGGGATGTTACATCCTTCCCTGCTTTTTAGAATTGTGTTCTCTCAATTTTAAAATTGGTCTTGGAAACTTCATTAAAAGTACCACATCGGAAAAAGAGTAAACAAAACTGTCACTTTAAAAGAAAGAAAGATATGTACAAAGGTCACCCGAGATAACCCATACTAGGATTTCATGAAATCATGGATATAGAAGATAAAGTAAGTGTCATGTTCTAATGTACAGTGATAGAAAACATGATTAGGAGAAAGTTAACAACAAGAAAACAACTAATTTCTGATGGGTTAAACGGTCAGTGGTTTCCCAGTAGGAAAAGTAAACAGACAATGTTTTTGTTTTAAGTTACATTTTATAAATTTGAGGAATTTATTTATGAGACTAACTAAGAACATATGTACACATACTTACTTGTCATGTAGACTTTCATCCTTTACTAATTTTCTACCACAATCTCTCCTTTTCTCAAAACAATTAATATTCTAATTGACTTGGACACATCAAAAGCGAAAAAATCAACTTCTAGAGAATAACATGATCCAAAAAATATGAACCATATATTTCCCCAATATTTATATATTAACCAAAACAAAAATTGGTTAGCACGAGATCAGATAAACCCTAAAAGGGCAATCCTTTATAAAAAGAAATACTACTCTTAATCTCTAAAATCCAACAAAAGTATCCAAAGTTCAAGAAATACCATTCAATATACAATTGTCCTTAAAATTATTCAAAATAATCAAAAGTAAAATTGAAACCCAAAACTCAAAAATATTTAAATCACACAGCCTTCCACATTAAATCTTAACCATTATCTCCAAAAACATCATCTTCTCTTAAAGTATTACACTGAAGTGTAATTAACCTAATCACGTATTCTTTATGATAGGTTAATCATTTCTATAAATAACCCAAATCACTATATGTCCATAATAAATGCATAGATTCTTACAAATTAAAATTTCAACCATTACACCACAAATGAGATCCCATAGTATTCTATTTTCCTTAAGCATATAGTTCTCCCAAAAGAGAGAAAATATCCCAAAATAACTTGTATCACTTAATCACCAAATATTTGTCCTATACTAATGATATACATTTGATAAAATAGAAGTTCAACTTATTCTTGATCCATAAAATCATTTAACAAAAAATAATTAGTCATACTAACCAGATACTTCACGTAGGCCAGTAGTAGGCGATAAATCCCAATCACACTTTGGTTGTGGGTTCGATTATTATAGCTTTGTCCGACATGACGAGTTGTCACATGGTCCGTGTGTTTTTCTTTTTCAAAATCTATACAATTTCATAACATTCAAAAAAAGACAAATTCCTCAAAAATAACCATAAAATAATTTTTTCTCAAAGGTTATCTAATACCTTTCATTTTGCACCCCAAAATGTAATAACCATTTATCACCTTTAAAATAACTAAGAATATTTCTAATATGCTAACCATTATGGTTATGTCACTCATGCTTAAATTAATCCCTAACTTCTAAAGTTATCTAAACCAACCTCTGATACCAACTATAAAGACCAGGCCATAAAACATTACATAATCTTGAATTAAACGAATAATTCAAATTGAGGATATTTTCCGGTTTAGAGTTTAAGAGAATTAGGCCATAACATATACATGACGACTTGAATATTATATGTAGACACATTTACCCAATTTCTATTTTTTCACAAAATAAAAATTATTGAAAAATAGAGTCTTGTCTAGTTCTATGTTTTAGACAGCTTGACTTTTCCTTGATCCCATCCTTGACCCTATTCCACTTTATATCCAGTGAAAAAAATTTCAAAAACATGGGAGGAGCATAAAAAGCTTAGTAAGGGATACACAAAAGGGAAAATGGTTAGTTTTTTTCAAAACAACATGTAAACCATAAATACTTTATCATAATTAATACTTTTCACCTTTATGAAGTAGTAAATACTCTTCAATGAATAAAATATCATTTCATACTATTTTGTAACCAAAATATTACCATAAAACCCATATAAAGAACACGTAACATATAAAGATATCTTGGGACATATACATTCTTAAGTGGAATAAACATATGGTCGACTTCCACACATATCTTTAAATGGAATAGCCATATGGCCAACTTCCATACCCAATGAATTAGAGGTTATAAAGAAACCACACATCCTGGTTTATTATGACACCACCCATCATTTGGCTTATCATGTAACCACCCATCAAATTTCCAACTACCATTATAAAATCATTAGACATAAAATATTGAAAATATATACATTATACTAATGACATTTAATTTGCAATCACAAGAAACAATTTCAAGATATTGAAATAATTAATCTATTTCAAAAACATTTTTCAATACCAAAACACCAAAAAATATAATATGGGATTACCTTTTCATTTTAGAAAACATTAAGGCTTATAGAGGAGGCCAAATAACGATTATGACGATAAAGAAGTCATTAACACCACAAACGTTAAAAACATTTTGTTTGTTGTTCAGTAAAACGATTCGTAGAAAAAATATTCCCATTGAATTAAATTAAGTGTCAAAGAGTTTTACTATACACCGTATAATAGAAGAAGGAATATATTATCGAAATATTCCTCAATAAAAGGAGATTGTGATGAAGTGCCTTACAGTATGTCCGACTTGACCCGTTCATTATTTAATCACCTGAATAATAAAATAAAGTTAATTTATACTTCCTAAAGAACCTTTTTCAAGTTTATTATTCCTTTTATATCACTTATTACCATGTTATAAACATTATGTATCATTTAATTTAATAATGTTCATTTTTTTGATATTTAGTACTTGAGTCAAAAATGGACTTCCTATAATTACATGTTCTTCACATGGTAAAAAGTAAATTATATTCAGAATGATATTAATGATTTAGATATCATATATATCTTATATATCCAGTATATACATGTATTTAAAATAGTACATAACATTTTGAGGTAAGAAATTAAATGCATCATTCTTGGAGAAGGTAAGCCGTACGTACGCATGAACGCTACTTTCATTTATATTTCTTATTTTATTGGAATTAAAACATAACTATACATAAGTATATTATAATTATAGTATAATATCATATATAATATCATTAACTCAATCCTTTATATGTCTCACATATGGCATTAATGAGTCATATCACTTTCAGGGGGTGGTAGTCCGAACATTCTCAAATGAAATTATCACGTTTACCCATTATGGTAAACATAAAGGTAGGATATAAATGGAAAATATAGAATCATAAAGAAAAAATAAAAATAATATATATCATATATAAATAAAGTTCCATCATAATGGTCACCATGAGAGGCAGTATGAGATAATTGAACAATCATCGTTTCGTGAGGTGTAACTAGTGCAGAAATCATTTTTTACGTCACCATTTTTTACGTCGGTTATATATGACCGACATAAAAATGCGGCGAGTAGATTTTTAACGTCGGTTTTTTTAATAACCGACGTTACAAATCGCACCTGTTGGGTTTTTACGTCAGTTATCTTATAACCGACGTAAAAAACCAATGCGCGGGGGTTTTTTTACGTCGGTTATTTGGAAACCGACGTAAAAACCCCTATACAGACGTGTTTTTTACGTCGGTTATTTGATAACCGACGTAAAAAACGCGTCGATATCGGGTTTTTTACGTCGGTTTCCAAATAACCTACGTAAAAAACCCACCGGGCATTGGTTTTTTACGTCGGTTATAAAATAACCGACGTAAAAAACGCGTAGATATCGGGTTTTTTTACGTCGGTTTCTAAATAACCGACGTAAAACCCCCCCCGCGCATTGGTTTTTTTACATCGGTTATCTTATAACTGACGTAAAAAACAAGATATCTACGCGTTTTTTACGTCGGTTATAAAATAACCGACGTAAAAAACCAAAGCACGGGGGTGTTTTTTACATCGTTTATAAAAGAACCGACGTAAAAAACCAAAGCGCAGGATCTTTTTTACGTCGGTTTTTAAAATAACTGACATTATAAATTTAAAAAATAGTTTATAACGTCGGTTATATAATAACCGACGTTATAAAATTTTTAAAAAAATTAAATCCCGTGGACTGTCATTTACGATTTTTCGATTGACAGTCCGCCGGCTCGTCTCTCTCGCGCGGTAAACCCTAATCGGCTCGTCGATCGACCTGCGTTAAACTCATTTTGGATTCATTTTTTATCTTCTTCACTCCTCTCAGATATATCATCTCAAGTCGCAACATTCAAGTAATCCTTCCACGAATTTATTTCGTTCGTTTTTGTTTCGATTCTTGATGTGCTTTTCGTTCGTTTTTGAATCTCGTGGAATTTTTTGTTATTGCAAATGGTTATTTTTATTTTATTGATATAACAGACTATGTTGCATTTATGTAAATTGATGCTGATTATTGGTGACATTATTTAATATTTCTCACTATTATGGTTACTTTATGTGCTATAACATGCTTATGGTTCTGGATAAAAATGTTGCTTAATCTGGAAATTATTTCTTATGTTTTTTGGTTCTGTTTTGGTTGAATTAGTTTTTTTTACATATTTTTGTTTTCTGTTTTTATGAGAATTAATATAAGCAGTTTGCATTTGAATAACTGTTTAGTCATGTAATTTTTAGGCTGTTCACTATTGTTTTTGATATTTGTTAATTCTTGGTGTTTAGAATTTCTGAACATGTTTCCTGTAATTGGAATTCAGTTATTGTCCATGGTTGTTTTGTTTTCATTTTTGGATTTAGAAAACCTAAAATAAACAGAGTTTTTAGTCGAGTTTTATTTTGATTGATAACCATTAAAGCTGAAGGACAAGTACAAAATCAAATCCCCACAAGATATGTTACATGGGATTAAAAAGTATAAATAAAGGATTAAACCGAATCAGTGGGACTATTGTTATTCTGAGCAGACCAGTGTTGGACGCGTTGGGCGGCCCTCTCAGCCGGCCAATGCAATTAACAATCATCAAAAACAAGAATGAGTGAATTGCTGATAAAATAATAACGTGCTGGTAGACCTCTTTTTTCCAGTCACACCGAAGGGTGATGAAGACCAATATCAAGGTCTGCACGCCATTTAAAATAGGTTGTTTATCTAATATATTAAAACATAAAAACCGCAATCAATATTAATCTATGTAGGCGTCATGGTTTTCTTTGATTCAATAAAATTTAAAACTGTTATATCTAACTATATTTTGTTTTAAAAATAATATTCAAGCATATTTTTTTAAATACCTATAGATTTGTTTTATATTTTAAATTGTTTTACATTCAAATTATGATTTTTTTCATATAAACATGTATTTGTCTTATCTTAAAAATATATATTTTTTGTTGATATTTTTTATAAGCAATAATGAGTCGAAGTTGGATTACGGCACATCGAATGAGTAATGAATTTAAGGAAGGTGTTGTTGCCTTTTTGGAATTTGCAAAACGAAATGTTCTAAGTAGTGACATTTTTTTCTGTCCATGCCTGAAATGTTTGAATATGAAGAAGTTGAAAGGTAGAGAGATAAAAGATCATCTGATATGTCATGGTTTTAATCTGAGTTACAACCCTTGGATTTGGCATGGTGAAACTGGATGGAATGTCGCTGATGATGATGATTCGCAAGATGGTGACTCCGATGGAATTGAAGAAATGATTCGCGATATTGTAGCAGAACAAATTGAGATAGAACGGACAGTTGCGCGTCTATATGGTGATGCTGAAAAACCATTATATCCTGGTTGTACAGATTTTACAGTTTTTTCAGTGGTGTTAAGATTGATTAACCTGAAGGCGAAGCATGGATGGAGTGACAGAAGTTTTACAGAGCTGCTACAATTGGTGAAAGTCATTCTTCCAAAAGATAACGATCTTCTAGATTCACATTACAAAGCCAAGAAAATATTATTCCCAATGGGATTGGGATACAAGAAAATACATGCCTGTCCAAATGACTGCATTATATATAGGAAGGAATATGAATTTCTGTCAGAGTGTCCAAAATGTGGGACATCACGGTATAAGGTGAAGGAAAAATCACAGGGTGATGTAGAGATTACAAAGCTCCCTTCAAAGGTATTTTGGTATCTTTCTATAATTAATCGTTTAAAATGTTTATTTACTAATTCACATGATGAAAAAAGGTTAACATGGCATGCTGAAGAGCGGGTATGTGATGAAAAAATACATCATCCAGCTGATTGTCCACAATAGAAGAAAATTGATGCGCAATATTCTACATTTGGAAATGAAATTAGAAATCTCAGACTAGGGTTGTGCACAGATGGAATGAATCCATACCGAACACTCAGTAGCACACATAGTTCATGGCCTGTTTTATCGGTAATTTACAACCTCTCTCCTGAAGTTTGTATGAAGTACAAATATGTCATGTTGAGTACAATGATCTCTGGTCTAAAGCAACCCGGTAATGATATTGATGTTTACTTGTCACCGTTGATTGATGATTTGAAACTGTTATGGGCTGATGGTATTAGGGTGTATGATTCTTATAAAATGGAATATTTTCAACTGCATACAGTGCTTCTGTTCACTATAAATGACTTCCCAGCGTATGGAATTTTGTCTGGATATAGTGTGAAAGGGAATAAATCATGTCCAATTTGCGAACAACAGACGTCCTATTGTCAATTTCTTCATGGGAGGAAAATAGTGTACATGGGTCATTGAAAGTTTTTGCCTATGGAACACCCTTATAGAAGACTAAAAAAGGCATTCAATGGCTCACAAGAATTTTATACTGCTCCAAAACCTTTATCCCCTGATCTGTATTTTGAGAGGGTGAAAAACCTTGACGTGACATTAGAAAAAACACAGAAATCTGGTAATGATAGACATATTTGGAAAAAAAGGTCAATTTTTTTTGAGCTACCATATTAGAGGTATCATGAAGTTAAACATAGTATTGATGCCATTCACGTGGAGAAGAATATCTGTGATTATTTGATTGGAACATTGTTAGATATTAAAGGAAAGAATAAAGATGGGTTGAATGAAAGATTAGACTTACTATCAATGGGAATATGTTTGGAGTTAGCTCCCACTCTGAAAGGAAGACGAACATTTCTTCCCCCGGCTTGTCATACATTATCTAAGAGGGAGAAAATTAGCTTCTGTCAGTGTCTTCATGATACCAAAGTGCCTCAAGTTTATTCTTCTAATGTAATATTTTTTGTCTCATTGAAGGACTTGAAGTTGATAGGTATGAAATCACATGATTGTCACGTCATGATGCAACAAATTCTACCAGTTTCATTGCGTGGAATATTGCCCATTCGTGTCAGAAAGACTATAATGAAGTTGTGTTATTTCTTCAATTCAATTTGTAACAAGGCGATTGATGTGAATGCTTTGAACATTTTGGAAAAGGATGCAATTTTTATACTTTGTAAATTGGAAATGTATTTTCCTCCAACTTTTTTTGATATAATGGTGCATTTAATGATTCATCTGGTTTGAGAAATAAAGCTTTGTGGACCTGTATATCTTCGTTGGATGTATCCTTTTGAAAGGTATATGAAAATATTAAAGGGGTATGTTAAAAATCTATATCCACCTGAAGCCTCCATTATTGAAAAGTATATTTTTGAGGAGGTAGAAGAGTTTTGTACGAGCTACTTGGCTATGGAGCAACACATAGATTTGCCTCCATCTCTCCATGAATGAGTAAATAATTAGGGAAAGGGGATTCGTGGCTTGAAAGTCAAATCATTGTCAGCTGAACAGATGAAGAAGTTATAATCATACATCTTGAATAACATAGCTGATGCTCAACCGTATATCACATTGCATATTAATGAGTTGAAACAATGTCATCCAAAGAAGAAAGAAATGTGGATTTTGAATGAGCACAACAAAACTTTTTTTGTCATGGATTAAAAAGACTTTACTTGGTAGATCAGATATATTAGAGACATTAAAATGGATAGTGGGTGGTCCATGTTTAAATGTGATAACATGGTCTGGTTATGACATTAATGGTTATACATTTCATACAAAAGCTCAGGAAAACAGAAGTGCAGTTCAGAATAGTGGTGTATTGGTGTTTGCAGAAGCAATGCATTTTTCAAGTGCTAAGGACAAAAACCCAATTTCTGCATCAAATGCATATTATGGAGTGATTGAAGACATACGGGAGGTTGATTACTTTAAAATTAAAGTTCATGTTTTTAACTGTAAATGGTTTAACGGTAACAACAGTGTCAGACACAATGAATTTGGAATGACACTTGTTAATCTGAATAGATTGGAAGACACAGCTGATTATTTTATAATGGCAACACATGCAAAACAAATTTTTTATGTAGTAGATCAATCAGATATGCAGTGGGCTGTTGTTTTACAAGGAAAAAACAATATGTTGGTGAGGATGAACTTGATGAATATGCTGATTTATGTGAGTTCCCTACTTCCATGGAAATATTAACAGAACATAATGATGATCATGTTGAAGACATAGTTTGTGCCATAAGGAACGATCACGACGAAGGAATTTGGGAAAACAATCCATCTTTACATTCCTAAAATTACAGGTAACATATGTTTATTTCTTGTTTACATTTATTTTTTCCATAAATGTTAGATATTGTAAGTTTTTTATTTATTAAAACGTGTTTTAAAATAAAATAAGTATATGTTTCTATTTGTTTTAAGTTTTTTTAGTTTACATTATCATGTTTATAACCATTACATGAATTTTAAAATTCTTATTTTTGTTCACTGAAAATTACTTTACCATGTTTACAATGTTTACTAGGTTTACCATTTTTACCATCTTGACCATCTTGACCATCTTTTCCATCTTTACCATTGTTTAACATGCTTACCATATTACCAATGTTTACTATTATGTAACTTAGTACACTTTTCTATTTTCTGATTACAATAGTATTAAAATATTTGAATTTGTATATTTGTTCACTGACAATTACTTTACCATGTTTAAAATGTTTACTAGGTTTACCATTTTTTCCATTTTTACCATCTTGACCATCTTGACCATCTTTTCCATCTTTGCCATTGTTTAACATGCTTACCATATTACCAATGTTTACTATTATGTAACTTAGTAAACTTTTCTATTTTCTGATTACAGTAGTATTAAAATATTTGAATTTGTATATTTGTGAACGGACATTTGTTTTTTTGATTTAAAGGATAATGACAGATCATTCAGATGATCAACCACATGATTCTGGAGAGGAGCATATTGCTGGTCATACCTCTGGGGATGAACATTCACATACTCCTATTACGACAAAGATTTCAAAGGTTGGTAAACGTGGGTGCACACGTTTACCAAAATTATCACTTGCCCGTACGCAGGATCAGAGGATAGTAGTTGAGTTTGATGATGATGATATTCCTAGAGGTCCGAATGCCAAAGATTTTAAGAGTTTTGTTGAAACTCAGGCTAAGACCAAAGTAAGAATTTTGTATGATGATTGGAGAGGTGTGGATAAAGCGATTATCTCTCAATTGTGGGAGACGATTTTGGTAAGATATTTTGTCATTGTTTGACCATTCTTTTAATGTTTCTAGTATATATAATATGTTTAACCTCTTTTTTATCAGATGACATTTGATATTACTGACACTGGAGGAGTCAGGAAGAAATGCTTATCGTTGGCTGCCACGAGATGGAGGGATTTCAAATAAACCCTCTCATCTGATTTCATTTATGGTCATAGGAGTCATGACAATCCATGTCGTATATATCCTTTTATAGATGAAGACACATGGAGACAGTTTTTTGAAAGTAGAAAAAAAGATTCATTTCTGGTAAGGGCAATGTAAACTTTTATAAACTTTCTTATATAAATGATTTTATTAATGTTTTGTTAATGATTTCTTATTCTTAAATTACAGCAAACAAGGAAATCTCATTAGGAGATCAAATCTAAAAATGTATACCCTCATAGTTTATCTCAGGGAGGGTATACATTATTTGAAGAAAAAATGATGGCGGAAAAATTTCAACAACTAAGAGTTGAGTCTTCAAGCTCTGGAGAGGTGGCCCCTCCATCCCCTCCATCTAGACATGAAAAATTGAAGAGAGCTCGGAAGGGAAAAAAGGGCAATATCTTTCAGAAGAATCGAGAATCGTAGCTGAGAGGATTGTAAGATATCTATTTAATTTATTTAAGTTAACTTTTTTCTTCATATAAGTTTCAATCATTACAGAAATGTTCAATTAATTAATACAGGACTCTCTTGAGGAGTAGAGTTCAGAGGGGACATTTACAGCTACTGGGAGGGAAGATATTTTATTTGCAGCATTGGGAAGGCCCGAACATCCTGGTCGTGTAAGAGGATATTCGGCAGGTGTATCGGTAAGAAAAGTGTTTCCACGTTCTTCAACTTCTAACATTGAGGGGGTTTATAAAAAAAATAGAATCCTTGGAGGCTGAAGTTCAAAATATTAATGCGACGATGGAAGACAAGATTAGAGAGTCGGTGCAGTCTATGTTTGCAGAAATGCAAAGATAATTTCAGACTGTAGCTCCCACTCCTCCACCTCCCCCTGCAGACCCCATTATTTATCCTCCACCTCCGCCAATAGCTCCCACTCACCCACCTCAGCCTACAGACCCCATTTTTTATCCTACCCCTCCGCCGCAGCTTCCTACATATTGCGAGTTGTATGTTGATGATTCTCAACATCATATAGTATCATACGGGTTGGTATATTGTATAGGAGATACAGTTCATCATCAATAATTAGAGGTAGAGAATCAGAGGGTCACTGTACAGGATATTATAGATAGATCAGCTAGGGTACCAATACCTACAGATGAGGTGGAGACAGTTCGACAGAGTATCGGCCATTTTTTATTTTGGCCATCCAGACTTCTTTGACTCATTACCATAGAGGTATGAATGTTATATATTTTATTTTATTTTTTTATTAAAGTTTTTTTATCATTTGAAAACTACTATATTTCTAATTTTTTTTTCACAGGAATACTTCAAAGGTAAAGAAATACTGTATAGACAACAACAAAGACAACAGGCTATGACATTCGATACATATTCCAGTGGTCTTGACAGATTGTCAAGATATTCACATTTGTTGTTGGGTTTTTATGAGTTTCCAATGGAATCTCATGTTTGTGGATGTGAAATAAGTGTGGGGATTATAAAATCTGATATCATGGAGCTTGTTACTGGAGATAAGTTGGGCATCAACGTGGTGAAAATATTTTCCATGTAAGTCTTAACACCTTTTCCATGCGTTATATTTATTAAAAATTTATACTTATATATGTTTTGTATTAGGTATCTTTATAAAATTTGTGAGTGGAATGAACTTACAGAAGTATATGGATTCATGGACCCGCAATTGATTTCCCCTGAAGCATGTACATTGACTGAGGAACAAAGAATGGTTTATATTGATGAAATATTTGAAAAGAATATAATCAGACAATGTTGGATGATGCCTTTTTGTGAGAGGTATGAAACACATTTCTCTCAAATAGTTAATTATCTTTAACATAAAAAACCACTAACATTAAATTTCCTTTTATCAGTGATCATTGGGTGTTAGGGATTTTTTTCCCAAGGGAGAAAGCTCTTTATTGGATATGCTCTGTTCATGGTGATGTGCGGGAAAGTTTTAAGAATATATTCGAAAAGTAAGTTTCAATTTCTCAATAGTTTTATATATTATAATGAATTTTAAATTTACCCCATTTGTATTATTTTCTAACAGTGCATGGGTCTACTTTCGAAAAAACACAAAGAAATGAAATGGAAAGATCAAATATGTAAATGTGAAGGTAAATTTCCATTTATAATTTTACTTTTTGATTTATTACATAAAAATAATATATTGAATTTACACTCATTAAAAACAGAATTGTCATGAACAACAAGGCCTCATCGAATGCTGATATTATATGTTAAGATTTATGTATGAAATAATAAAAACTGGGACAGTTGTGAATTTTGACCTGGTACGATTTCCTCTTAAACTTTGCCATAATATTTCAATTTTATTTATTCATTATACACGTTAACTATCTTATTTTTCATTTGTAGCTTTTTGATGACCCTCAACCCTATACTTCTGAAGACATCAAACACGTACAAGTGGAGTGGTCAAATTATTTTACAGGTTTGATTGAATTTTAGTTGTTTGTAATGTAAAATGTAATTTTGAATATTGTCGTTTTAATTGTGTATTTGGTAGTTGTTTAGGTTTGATTTAGTTTTTTTTGAAGTTGACAGTGTAAGTTTTGAATGTTATATAAGTGAATGCTTAATTTTTCTCTACTTCTTGTTTTGGTCTACTTTTGATGGTTCTTCTGGTATGGATTTGGGTCTGTGGGGGAGGGGTTCCAAGGGTTTGGGGGTGTGTTCAGTGGGGTTGGGGGTGTCCAGCGGTCTGGGAGGGTTGTCTGGTGGGGTGGGGGGACAGTCCTGGGGGGTGGAAGGGATGTCCAGGGGTGTGGGAAGCCGATCCAGGGGTCTGGGAGTGATGCATAGGGGTGGGGGGGTTGTCCAGGGGTTTTTGGGGCTGTCCAGGGGTGTGGTGGGGGCTGTCAAGTGGGGTGAGGGGGTGAGGAGGTGCTGTTCAGGCGGGTGGGGGGTTGTCGAGGGGTGTTTGGGAGTGTCCGGGGGTCGGGGGGCAGTCCAGGAGTGTGGTGGGGGCTCCAATGGGGTGGGGTAGGGTTGTCTAAGGGGTATACATGAGGGTGGGAGCTCCAATAGGGTGGGGGAGGGCTGTCCAGGGGGTATACATGAGGGTGAGGGCTCCAACGGGGTGGGGGAGGGCTGTCCATGGGGTATAAATGAGGGTGGATGCTGTCTAGTGGGTAAGTTTTATATGTTATATATGTACATGCTTAATTTTGATGTACTTCTGTTTTTGTGGTACGATTTCTTGATTTGTTTTCTGGTTGATTCTGGTGGAGATAAGATCACTACATTCTATTTAAAAAAAATGGGTTTATCACGTCGGTTATTTAATAACTGACGTGATAAAATGCCTGGAAAATAGTTTATCATTTCGGTTATTTAATAACTGACGTGATAAAAGGTCTGCAGAATGGTTTATCATGTTGGTTATTTAATAACTGACGTGATAAAAGGCCTGGAGAATGGGTTATCACGCCGGTTATTTAATAACCTATGTGATAAATGGCCTGGAGAATGGTTTATCACGTCGGTTATTGAATAACTGACGTGCTAAACAGCCTGGACAATGGTTTATCACGTCGGTGATTGAATAACCGACGTGATAAACCGCCTCCCTCCAGTTTATCATGGCGGTTATATAATAACCGATGTGATAAACCCCCCTCCCCCGGTTTTTCATGTTGGTTCATATAAAACCGACGTGATAAACCACGCTCATCCCAGTTTATCACGTCGATTCTTATAGAACCGACGTGATAAACCGCCCTCACCCCAGTTTATCACGTCGGTTCTATATGAACCGACGTGATAAACCCCCTCGCCCCTATTTATCACATCGGTTGTTTAATAACCGACGTGATAAAACATTGTCCAGGCCGTTTATCACGTCGGTTATTCAATAACCAACGTGATAAACCATTCTCCAGGCCCTTTATCACGTCGGTTCTAAAATAACCGACGTGATAAACCATTCTCTAGGCCCTTTGTCACGTTGGTTATAAAATAACCGACGTGATAAACATCACGATTTTATGTTTTTGACGTCGGTTTTTAAATAACCGGCGTCAAAAACCTTATTTATAATGTCGCACGTATTAACGTCGGCTAGAAACCGACGTAAAAAATTAAAAATAACCGACGTAAAAAACATTTTCTGCACTAGTGTGTTAGTTTTCCATCCATAGAAATAGTATGTTCTTCACCCATTAAATGAAGTTGTGTGTAAGTTTATATTGAATAATTCTCATAAAAACATCCTAGTATATTGAGGATACTATTTTTTTTATAAAATAAAGGAATAAAAAGATTTTATGGGTTGGATAAGTAAAATAAAAGAAAAGAACTTTAGAGAAAACGTTGCCTTTAATTTGGGTAACTCTGGTTTGAACCAAAATGACTTTTTGAAGTAACTTATTCCTAAGGTAAGGCTTCTAGGAGATGTATAGGGATATTTAGATCTTATTTGGGCAGGTTTTCGATGAGACAATGGGCTTGAGATGTGTGTGGAATGGGTTAGAGGTGAGGGATTTTTAAAAGAGAGAATAGGGGCTCTTTAGGAAAGTGTGAAAATATTATTTTATTATATAATTATATTTGGTTTAAAAAGGTCCAAAAGTAATTAAAGTCAAAGATAAGATGAC
This sequence comes from Viscum album, assembly GCA_963277665.1. NCBI lineage: Eukaryota > Viridiplantae > Streptophyta > Magnoliopsida > Santalales > Viscaceae > Viscum > Viscum album. The sequence goes on from OY728159.1 coordinate 1,273,246,933, forward strand.
TCATGGTCGAAATATATTCATCCAATAAAAATTGGATAAGTTTTAATGTTATTTTTATATTTATAATTCTATTTATTTAAATGATTTATTGTTGAGGTAAACACTACATCATTATTGTGCCTTTAATAATTTAATTTATTTGATGTATAAAAATTATAAAAAAATACCATGATGTAGGAAATAATTTTATATTTCCAATAAATATTTATATTCTAAAATATAACTTACATAACTATACGTAAAAATTAATTTACTAAAAGATATTTGTTTGTGTCATTTTTGTCTTCCCTTTAAAATAATTAATCTAAAGTGTCATTATCACTCTTAAGTTGCTTCTTGGGGTCTCAAAATCGACTCAAATATGCCCATTGTCATCTCTGAATAATCTAATAAGGTTATGACAAGTGTTAATGTAAATTTTGAATTATTATAATATTCTTTCTACCTTAAATTACCCTATTTACCTTCAGCCGCGTTAAATTAATGTGAAAAGTTACTATTCACCAAAAATTATTATCATCTTATTGAACCACATTTAAATTATTAATAAAAACCATGTATATAGAATTTTTGAAATTAAATTAAAAAAGTGGTAAAATTTCATTTAAATGAAAAAGTCAGTTTTTTAACTACCACTTAGTGGATTCACTATTCATAAAAAACTGACGTTTTCTAGAAAAATATCAAAAATTCATCCTAAGATATATTTGATATTTAAAATTAAAAAATTATGTCTATTTTAAAAAATTCAAAACACATAAGTGGTAGAAATTAATTTAAAATTTATTCCCACTGTCAAAACAAATAGCGTGTTTTTAAGAAACAATAACTATCAAAAGATTGATACTTATTTATGTCCAATTTCAAAGTGAAATTAATTAAAATGACCAAAATTGTATTAATTGGTAAAAATATAATCTAATTACACTTTAAAATTAATTAAAATGATAATATAACCATATAAATAAATTAAATTAAATGGAACTTTTGAATTAAAATACAACATTTTTCATTTTTCATTAAAAATTGAATTTTATCAGAAAAATACCAAAAAATTTACCCAAAGTGAATTTTGATTCCCTGATTCTAAAGAAGAATTTAAATTTTTCAAATAGAACATATAAAAGTGACCAATACTTGGTTTAATGAGGGTTCAATATTAAAAGGTGGTAAATCAACCTTTTAAAGTAAATTATGCTTAAAATTAGATTCATTCACATTTTAAGCCTCTAACTTTTATTGAAAAAATTTAAAAACATTTAACAAACATGAATAATAATATTTTAGTAAGTTATGATCATTCTCGTAAATACAATGGATAGGAATTAACTACCATTTAAAATAATAATATCATATTGTCAGCGTACAACATATGATTTCAAAGAAACCCATTGTTGCGTATCGGGTACATCATCAAACATAGAAACCCCATTAAAGTAAAATTAATATTTAAGTCAAAAAAATTAATAAATATGAAAATGTTATATTATTTATTTATCTAGGATGTTACAAAGAAGGAATATTTACATGAGTTCAAGGATGAAAAATAATTACATTCAATTTATTGTAATTTATATTTTCGAAAATAATTTAAGATTCAAGTATGTATCTCGCTAACTAGGACTACTAAACTATTTTGTCATTTTGGATGTGATACCCTATATCACGTTATAAAATAATTAAGTGTTTACTATCTCTGAGCTACAAGGGTTGGGGTATTTAAATTTATTTCATAATATAGCTATTTACAGTCACCAATCCAACGACTAGGTAATAACAGCCATGTTTAAATAATAAAATTTTAATAAATTTTATGTCATTTTTTCAAGCTCGATGTTGTGTGTGTTACATGATATCAACCAAAACATTCATTTAATGGAAAATAAAATATAATATCAGGGCATTAAATTATCCCCAACTTAATGAATTTTCATCCTTTCAATTTTAGTTTTATTCTCTCAAAATTAAATTATCATTACATAGTAATAAAATTATATGTAGTTTTTTTCATAGAATTTATTTAATATTCTACAACATATAATAATATTATTTATTAAATTAAAATATCACTATAAGATTTATAATTAATTATAGGGTTATAAAAGCATTCCTTGATAGATTAATGTTACATTCCACATACGACGCATAATATTTGATAAATTATTTTACCATAAATATGGTGACTTTATGAAAATAAATATAATTTATTTCGTTCCAAAATAGCATCCTTTGGTTGTCCCACTTCTATAACATCTCTCACTTCAAGAACGGAAAATTCAAGATGAATTTTTCATACCCGAATCACTCAAATAAACTTCTAATGGTTTACAACATCCAAAAAATTTTCGAAGTTATTAGTCCCATATACTAACATCAACCATAACCAAAATGGTTAGAATACTTTAATATAATATTAAATATGATGAAATACTAAATTAGTCTTTAAAAAATTAATAAAGAAAAACCAAAATTAAACATTAAACATTACATAAACAACTAACATTAAAAATATTTAGAATACGACATACCCAAATTGCAACACAAAAACTAAATATACTTGATGGAATATTCATACAAAATCAACTTACCATTTCTATAAAAATAACTTCTATCAATTTTAAAGTAACATACAAGAACTATATATTCCATTATCTTATAATCTCTAAAATATGATATAATTTTTCATAAAAAATATGAATCACCATAAATCCCTAATACAATCATCTATACTTATAAAAGATAATTCACAATTTATTACCCAAATAAAACCACATATCATCCATTAATATATTTCGTAAACATAATAATATAAAAATAACAATATGTTGATCACACTCAAAAATAAATTTAATCACTTTTCAATAAAAAGTTATATATATGAGAAAACATATGTTCCAAAAATGTATTAACACTTTATCCTAAACAAATATAATTAACTAAAAATTAATGAATATATTATCCATATAGTTTATTAATTCCTCTAATATTATTTCCAAAAATTAAGAAATCATTATTCTAAGAATAAAATTTTCAATAAAACACATACTAAAACAGAGGGTATTATTCCCACAAATATCTCCCAAAATATGCATAATCATATTAAAATCCAATGACATAAAACCTCAAAAAGAGAATATATGCCTTCGTACTAATGAATAAACATATAATGTTTAATCTAGGAAAGTATCTAAAAAACTAAAAATGACCTCATATGGATTATCCCAACATCTAAAGATATCTAATCCTTTCTATTGATACCAATTATAAATACACATACCATAAACAAACTATATTTAAATTATTTTTAACAAGGGTTTAAATTTCATAATTTTGGATGATCTTTTAGGTTTAGAGTTACTGAGAATTTGGAAAATATCTTATATATAAAACACTTACAATAAATAGTAGACACTTACACTCAAGGTCTATTTTTTTATAAAAAAATAAGATCTTTTTTTTAAACACCAATTTCAATCATGAAACTTTTTGTTTATTCAAGACATGTCACTATTTTCATTTCAATTAATCCCTATGAATAAAATTTTAAAACATGGGATGTGAAAAAAATATTAACAGGGTATATAAAAATAAAATAAACTCATTAATCTATTTATAATTCATTAAATCCAATAAATAAGTTTTTCTATTTACATAATATACATTTCCAAAAAAATATTAATTTACCTATAATTGAAATTATTATCAATGAAAAATGTTTTCCTAAAACATTTTTTATACAATAATAATGAAAAAACCATAATTCATGAAATAATTTCCATGAAATCAAAAATTTCATGTTCTTATGATCATTAAAATTCCATTGAATCATCATCTTAATATTTAACTTTTGAAATCAAAATATTTTTCTAAAAACACATATGTATGAATAGAATAATCATATAATAGACTGCATGAATCATATATTTATTACCAAATCACCTAACAAGATAAATATGTCATTATAAAAGGATTAACTTATATCAGCTAACTCCACTACTTCAATGGAGTAACGTATGACAATTTACCCTTGTCCACATTCTCATAGGATTAACTTACATAATTTAATTTTACCAATTTATTGGTGTATCTCATTAAAATTTCTCTCTACCCAAACTCTTTTTGGGTTAAATTTATTTAGTTAATTTCATCACTTTATTGAATTAATTAACTCTATCCACATTCTCTTATGATTAAATTACATCACATAACTTTATCCCTTTACCCAATGGATGTGAGAGATTTAATAGACCCACCTGTCACATAATATAACAACTGTGATATAGGTTTGGGTTTAATACTCATTTACACATTCTAGAGTAATAGGAAATTTTAATATTCTAAAATGAAAAAATTAATATCAATCCCTTTTCATCATAAAAACACTAAAATAGAAATTTTATCCCATTATAGAAACTATAATGAATTATCGCATAAAAATAAGAAGAAACAACTGTTTATTTTAGAAATATTTAAAAATAAAAAGTTCCTAGAATAATAGAAAGGTTTATTATTTAGAGAAAAATAGTTAATATTATAATAAAATCAACATAATTTAGAGAGGTATTGATGACATAGAAATCTGTTTATATTGTATACATTAAAAAAATATTTTCCACTTTGTTAAAAAAAAGTAAAAAATGAATCATATATAAAACATTTACAATTTTAAATTTTAAAACCTTTATAAAAAATAAATGATAATTTTAAGTTTATTTAGACAAATAATTTGAGTATAAAAAATAACATTATTAAAACATTTTAAAAAAATGGACTTCGAAGAGAAATAATTTAGAACATTTCAAAAAAAATTAAAGAAAACTTATTTATGACTTTAGTAACATTATAATAAAAAGAAATATTAAGGATATAACTTAAAAATAATTATAAAAACACTTTAATAATAGTAAATTAATGGCAAAATATATTCACATGGAATTTTATACACTACATAAAATAAAACATGTGGTGAAATGGAATAAATCTTTAAAAAAATAAATAAAGATGATAAATCCTCCTACCTTGAGTCATGACTCATTTCATATTTTTTCTAACTACAACATAATAAGATTATATATTTTTATACATTAACAAGAAAATTATTGATATTAATTTCATTATATTTATTCATTCTATTTCATGTATTACAATTTCTTATTTATTTACTAAATCAGATAAGTTTATGTCGTACGTTTTGAGGTCGTTTGGTTTGTAACCAAAAAATAACATCAATTCATTGACCATGGTCACATGGGATATTTTTTCAACATATAAATAATAATAATAAATTTATAATTATAATTTATATACTTTTAATATTTATTCAAAAATAAACATGTAATGTAGTTTTAAAAAAATGTACCACATCATGTTAAAGAGACCATAATCCATATGTACTCTTGAATGAAATTTTAATTTTTTGCATGGGTGGAAATGATATAAATTATATTATATTATACTCATCATAATTTATATATATATATCATATGTATTCATTAGTTTCATATTTTTTACCATCCATGTGAGGTGGTAATAAAAAACATATCATAATGCTTCATGGATGTGGTAGTCCAAACATACGCATGAGAGAAGTTATCGTTTTCCAAAGGATGAAAGGCTAAAAAGGTAAGTATTATATTATATTTAATGAATCAAAAATATTCCAAAAAAATATGATATGTTCATTTATTTTGTATTTATAACCATCTATGAGAGATGGTAATGAAAAACGAATCACATCACTTGATGAAGGTGGTAGTCCACAAGTACACATAAACGTAATGTTCATATTCCAATGGATGAAAAAGATAAAATAAATGTGTTTTACCATTTATTTGATATAAAATATTTTTTTTTGAATATACTGATTTTATTATATAATAATTTTTTTATTTTTATTAAGGAGTTAAAATAAGAAAGATTCTTAGAAGAAATCAGTTAGGACGTATACATCCTCTTTTGATATATTCTATTAGATTGAGATGAAAAGCATTGAAAGAGAGTTTTATTATCACTATATGAGATTAGATAAATTTACCTAGATTTATATATATTAATTTAGGATGTGGTTTTATATGAAACATATCTTGAGTTTTGTTTTGAAATGGTTAAATTAAGTCCCATTTTTATGGAAAAAATAACTATCATTTTCATAATTTTTCAAACATTAAGGGTCATGAAATTAATTTTAAAAATTTAATGTGTAACATAATTGAAACATTATTGAAATTATCTAAATTTTTACATCCTATTTTGTAAAAATATATTTTCTTAAATTTATTATTATTTAAAAATAATTTTGAAATATCAAATATTATTTAAAGTAATTTTTGAGACTATTTGTAAAATTTAACTATAAACATATCAAGAAAAAAATTGATTTGGAATTAAAATAAAAAAATAATCTCTTACAATTCATAATTATCTAATAAATTCATATAATACCTTAAAAATCTAAATAATATTACTTTTAATGTTTTTAAAATCATTTAGTTAATTCTTCTACTACTTAAATAAGATCTACGTTGGCGTTACGTAAGAATTCAAGGTAAATATACCATCAATAAAAATAAAAATAAATTAATATCAATAATATTGTTTATTATTACTAAAATTTATAATTTATATTCACTCACATATCATTTTATCTATATCCATATCTTGATAACTTATTAACGATAGAGAGTGACATTTTGTAATTACTATTAACAAAAAATAATATAATGGTTGTAATCAAAGGAAAGTGTAAAAAAATATATTTTTTTGAATATAGTAAGTGAATATTTATATTATACTCATAAAATAAAATAAATTCGTATTTAGGATTTATTTTGAGACCTTATACCCTAGTTTTAATCTTATTTAGTCAATTTTATCCCTTACGGTGGTGACAATGTTTTATCAAGGTAACAATACATTATGACTGTAGCCTCTCAAACCTAGATAACCGAGATCTGGTGTCTATGTATAATTAAATTTCAATGATTACAAGGAATGAAATCCCAATGTACCAAGAGTTCAGTAGTGTTGGTAAACTAGATACCTATATGAGACAAGACTAGACTAATTACAAAATATTTTTTTATTCTTTAAAAATGAATAACTTCAAAGATAACATTATTCCATCTAGTAAATCCCTACACAACATTGATAATAATATTCTTGGATTCATAGAGACAGAAACAAAAAAATTGTGAGATAAAATTATAAGTACAGAAAAAATATAGTGGAAACTATAATAAATAAATGAGAATAATAATTATGACATGGTAGATAACTGAACTCAAATTCCATATAAACAATGAACTGTGAAGGAAGTGAATGAACAATATGGAAAGGTAATACATTTCAATATGAGACATTAAAATAACTAGATAAGACAAAAATAAATATGTAATGTTAATAAAATAAAGCATATTTCACTTAAAAAATGTATTAAAAATGTAATGTATGTTTAGAAATGTCGATGCAAAATTTCATGGATGAATAAAAACTGAAAATGATATGAGTGCAATGATTTCTTAGTGTATTTAATTTCTAATGAAAAAGTAAAACTATGCCATCAAGAACATTCACAATATAGTTTAAAACTGTTGATAGAAACCCATTTAATTTGTGAAACTTTTTTGTCTAATAAAAACCTATCAATGTATCAAGGAACTATATACTGTCTAAGCTTTATCCATCATTACCGGTCCAAATCAATCTTCAAATAAAATAATCAATATAAATAATATACCTTATCAAATATCTATATTGAATAAGGAATACACAATTACCAATATTTTCGTAAATAAGAGAATAATTGTCAAAGTATACCCCATATATAAAATTGTATAAGGTTTAATAAATAGTAATATCCACAATAAATTAAGTGGATAATTTGGGGAAATTAAATTTTCAATTATCATAGGATATTTAATATTTCATTGGGAATAAATATTTGTTCATGTAAGTAAATGTGAATAAAATCCTTGTCCAAATAAACAATAAAACATCCAGAGGAATAATAAGGATAATATCAATTCAAAAAATCCCAAGTTGAGTAAAAACAATGGACTATTGTTGTTGATAAATAGAAATAAAAAAACAATATTGTAAAATCATTCTTGATGAATATTTACGTTTGTTTTTTAAAACCATTAAAAAAAACTTTTCTTTGTAAACCAATTTTGAAAAAAATTCTTTAAAATGTAACCTTATTGACATGCAAGGGAATATTAAAAAAAATTATGGTGTGTAAACTCTTTCTTGTCGTACAAGGTAAAATAACCTTCCTTTTGTATAGTAAAAAGGTTTGAAAATTTACTTTTTTTGAAACATATAAGAATATTCCTATGAAACAATTATTAAAATACATAAATTTTCCAAATTTATTTACCAAATAAATTTAAAATAATTTTTAAAAACATCTTAATAATACATGGGTTTTATAAGAGAACAGGTTCTTCAACTAAAGAGAGAAATAAAGTAAGGTTTTATTAAAAACTTTTTGAGTACCAATGGGTGGAAAAATGGTATAAATTAAATGGAAAATAATAACCATTGGAGAAAAAAATTATGGTTTTATTAGACAATGTTCTTATAATTTCCTCAAATAGAAATACCATTGAAAGATCATTAATGTTATTGTGGAGGTACAAAATCATTAAACATTCCGAAGTATCCCATACAATTTTGAAACATTTTAAATCATAATATTCATGAAGTAATAAAAATAAATTAATGTTTAAAATACCATGAAGATAAAAGGATTAATTATATAATATAAAAAATGGTAACACTACACAAAATATGTAAGTAGTGGATATGAGATTTATCTTACAGATTTATATAGGTGAGCTGAGAATCCCTTACCTTGAGTTTCCTTTCAGTTGAGGATCCTTTAAATTATTATATAATAAACTTAGGTTTATTTTATACATACTTTAGAACCATTTTAATGTTTTTAATTACATTTATTTCACTTATTACCATGTTTTATACATCTAGTTTAACAAATATGTTTACAATGGGTATTTTGACCAAATTTGATTTATGTGTCAAAAAAGCATTGGTATGTCAAAAATGGTCAAAGGGTTCATTATATAACATTTCAAGAATAATAATCATGACATACTAATAATTTATATACATTAATTATACTTTTAAAATCCATCATTAAATATGGTTATGAACAATGAATCAATGTTATAATCCTGGAGATGGTAGGACATATGTAGACATGAGTAACATTTTCATTTTTAATGATCATTATGTAAAGAAAGTAATTAATAATATATCTTTATAAAATTATAATTATATAATAAATACCATATTATATAATCATATATATTAATATACATATAATTATTATGATGTAAAAGAAATCACATCATTTTGAAGAGGTGGAAGTCCACACATCCATGAACGACATTATCACTTTTTTAGTGTGTGAAAGAGTAATGAAGAAAATTATATATATTATATTCCCAAAAATGTAAATATGTAATTAATATAATATATATTTTTTTTATTTCAAATATTTTTAATTAAAACCACACTCTATACATTCCATGTATTGTGTGAATGAATCACATCACTTGAGGGGGTAGTAGTCCACGCTTCAAAAAATGATGTTATTATTTGTAAAAAAACTAGAAAGTAAAAAAGATAGGTGTTCTAAAAGAATTATATAAGTTTAAATAAATAATAAATATAATATATAATATATATATCTATTGTTTTCATTCTAATTACCACTATCAGTAGTGGTAAAGGAAGAACAAACAATCATCGTTTCGTGAGGTGGAAGTTCACCGTTCACATAAATATTACGTTTAACACAAAATTTGATGGAAGGGCATGTATATGTAGCTAAAAAACATAATAAAACAACATAAAATTATATTTATCATTGTTTAATAATTATATACTCAAGATTTATAATTAATTTAAGGGTTAGAGGATTAAATAAAAGAAAGGAGATTGTTTGAAAGCGTTACATTAAAAATCGGGTAACTCCTTTTGATATATACCAAAGGGATTCTTGGGAAGGGTTTATGACCAATTGGATAATTCATGGTCTATGAGAGGTATTTTGGGAAGCTATTTTGGAATATATTATCCATAACTAAGTGATTTTATAGGTGAATGGAATGGGGATAATTGGTGGCCTTTTATATTGAAGGAGGAGTGTCACTCTTGTAATATTTTGACAATGGAGTTCTTTCCATATTTTGTCATGTTACAAGTGGATCCAATAACGGAATCCATTCAATAAATGAGATTATAGGGTCTATATATGTACATAAAAAATCTCTTGGATACGTTTATAGGTTGTTTTTGTCCTTATGGTTAAGGTTTAGCCCCTTATTGAGCTTAATTTAACCTTAATCATTGTAATTAATTTTAATTACCATCACTAATATTTTTTTTTCAAAAAAATTTCTTCTAATTAGAAACTATAATTACTTTTTATTCCAAATATGGAATCCATTTCCAAATTCCAATCATATAAGTTTCATATATTAATTTAAAATTTATCATTCTAGTGGGAGGATAATGCATGGTTTTAAAGAAACAATTTCCAAATGTCTGAATATTTATATAATGAATTTCAAAGTGAAATTGATTAAAATGAAATAAATTGTATTATTTAAAAAAATATTATCAAATTAAAATTTAAAATTAATTAATATTATAATTTAACCATATAATTAAATTATTTGAAAAATATGTTTTGAACTAAATCTCAGTATTTTTAACTATTCATAAAAAACGAAATGTATTAGAAAAACATTAAAAATTCACCCCAACTTCATTATTATTATTATAATTAAAATAATAAGTTTATTTTGACATAATTATCAATTTAATTTTCAATTTTAATATTTAAAACTAGTTTTCTACTAAATGGTGATAAAATTACCTTTATAAGAATTTATATTTTTTTTTTGTAAAATAGAGTTTGTTCTTATATTATGCTTATAAACCTTAATGGATAAAAATAAAAAATATTTTAATGAATATATAACACATATAATTTATTAAATAATTAAATAATTTTAATAGATTATTTTTCTTAATACAAAACACATTTGGAATCATTAAAATAATAATATTCTTTTTTATAGAAAATTTGTTCTTATTTTCGATTTATCATTAATTAGTAACCAATGAATTAAAATTATATTTATATAAACCATAAATTTTCATATGTTTGTTAATACTATTCATAAATTCTAACATAATGGCTAGGTTATATCATATTTTATTAAATAATTATATTTTAACAATATATTATTGTTCAGTAATACTCTGTCTTGAGTGTAATGTAAGCCATCGAAGAAGGTTGATCTTGCATGTAAGGAATTCTAACTCGGTGTTGAAAGAATTTTAATATATATAATATATTTTAAATATTCAATAAATTTTAAATTATATTTACATTATATTCCCTTACATGCTTGGTGTCGTGTGTCATGCACGCTATCGAATACATGGTTCATACTTCAGAATTTCAGGGTGTTAGATTCTCCCCACCTTAATTAAATTACATCCTCGAAATTTAAACACCATCATGGTGATAAATTATTTAATATTTCCTATTTTGAAATCCGAAATCATGAGAATGGTTCGTAAAAAATCCTCTAGATAAAAGATAATGAGAATTATAGAGGTCACATCGACTGCCATGTTACTAGGTCTCTAAGTAGAAGAACATTATTGGCTAGTGAATATACATACTTGGAGGACAATACTAAATATTTATAGGGAGTGAATGTGGTTATAAATAAAAAATGTGAATGATCAATATAAACTACAGGTCCTCAAATCCATAAATCATTGATATTTTAATATTGCATCCGTTCAACAGAAATTAAGGTATTATGACAATATTTAAATTCAAAGTCATTTTCATAATGTTAGGGAATTATTTTACTGCCTATCTATATCTACTTGATATATTTATATAAACATAATTTCAACATTTTGTTTTCTTTGATCTATTTTCAAATTCATTCAAAAATATATATTTATGCATAAATCACAAATATACATTTCTAAAGTGTTTTAAGGCCCATAAAAGAGTGATAAGTATGAATATTTGTCTTTGAATATCTTCCAAAATAATATGGTTAATATATTAATATATAATCCTCAAAAGTGATATTATTGATGAATCATTAACATTTGGGGTCAAATTGTTTAACTAAAACAATGAAAATTTAACTTGGATATTGCGTATGTCAGTGGTTGGTGTGAAACCTATATCATCCTTTGGCCATGGGTATAAGACCCACGAACATGATGAACATGATAGGCTGTCACCCAAAATATAGGTTGTCCTTTTTAAAAACCAAATAAATAGAATTTATAAAATAAATCTAATTGAAATCATTTAAATTTAATCATTAAATAGGCTCTTAACTATGGTTTTCAATACATCCTCAATACATAACTGTTTAATCCATTTATTTCCTACATACATCCTTCGATGATCTATGGATTATATTTTTTAAGGGGATAATTGACTTGGGTAATTTCTAGGTTCCCCACACTTATGAAAAAGAATAATAAATGATTTATTTAGTTGAGAATCATTTCCTTCCATCATAATCTTCATTTTTCCCTTTTAATCCTTTGCTTTATGTGTTTCTTTCCCACACATAAAGAAATTACTTGTTCCATTGAGACACATTCCTTGGTGTCTCCTTATACACTTCTTACATGCCAAAAGTATAGACTTATTTTCTTTATGGTCTCCACCACTCAAGAACTTACCAACCACCATCCTTCTATTATTTGGTGTGTTTTGGGGTTGGTAAAGGTGTATATTTTTAATCATATTTCAGGAAGGATTCATTTTCATATGCATGATATCCTTCAATCTTGTTAAGACATCATTTGTTTCAATTTACCACCTTTTCTTTTATGTTAGATGTTAACTTGAATTCTTCAGGTTCCACCCATTAACTAAAATCATAAAGAATATTGTGAGAAATAATTGTCATAGTGATAAAACTGTATAGTTATATTTAATATATCTAAATATTTAATCATTAATTTAAAATCTAAATAACCTTAGGTTTAACCATGATTATTAATTTTCATTATCCATTCAATTTCTTCACAATGGTTTGTAAATAAAAAGTGTATTATCCTAAGAATATCCTCTGAAAGTGTTAAATTAGGTGAATATTATGGCTCATTGTCGTAAACCAGGTTACCCCAAGTCAGGCTCAGAAAACCCTATTAGAGTTATTACTCCTAGGTACATATGTTCTAGAACCACATCCACTTGTAGTGTCCAGGAAGGCATATATTTCCAAGAATACCCTCATAATATATATTTTACCAAAATTATAGGATTTTCTTCATTACTTATCTAGAAATTATACATTAGGGTTATGTTCTCTAACCTATTTTTTCCAAAATATAGATCAAAAGGTTTCTAAAATACTTCCTCTAAAATGAACTTTAGTTCCAAGACTGTTGATAGTCCAGAGCTGTTGTCCACAACTAATTGAGATGGCATGATAACAATGAATCAAATCCTGAAGAACTGTGAGTTTAGTAGTAATGTTAAACCATATATATACATGATAAAAAACACTAATTACAAAATATTTTTTATTCTTTATAAATAAATAACTTTGATGATAATTTATTCTTTATATTAAATACCTGCATATCTTTCATAGAACCCTTATTGAATTCCTTGGGAAATAAAGATAATAATGGTGAGCCCAAATTCTCAGTAAGTAAAAAATATAGAAGAAGAAACTATGAATCAATGATAATAATAATTATGACATGGTATATTATTGAACTCACATGTTATATAAATAATAAACTGAGATAGAAGTTGATAAAAATATTTAAATTTAATAACTAGAAACACATTCCAGTGAAATAAATAGATAATAAAACTATAAACATGGAAATATAAGAAACTAAAAGAAATTTCGTTTAATCAATAAACTGAAAATGAAATGTATCCATATATATGTCGACATAAAAACTCATGTATGAATAATAACTGAAACTAATATGAGGGAAATTCTTTTTAATGGATGTCTTGTCCAAGGCACATGAAAATTGATACCATCAAGAACATTCAAAAGATAGTATAGATTTATAAATAGAATCCCATTTAATCTATGAAAATTATTTTTCTAATGAGAACCTATTGATGCATCGATGTGCTATATAATGTTTAGGATCAACCCACCTATATCAATCCAAAGCATTACCCATTTAAAATAATTAAAATAAATAATATTCTCTAGAAAATATTTTTCTTGAATAAGGAATACAATGTTATCAATATTTCCTCAAATAATAAAATAACATTAAATATATAAATTAAATATAAAATTGTATACGATTTATCCTATAGTAATATCCATGATAAATGAAACGGACAATTAGTGGAAAATTCAATGTTCAATGTTCATAAGAGATTAAATAATTCAAGGGGAATACCAAATGATTAAAGTAAGTGAATGTGAATATTATCCCTATCCAAATAAATAATAAACCATTCTAAGGAAGAATAAGGATTTTTTGAATAAAAAAATCCCATGTGGTGTAAAAATAATGTGTTTTTGTGGATGATGAATAAAAATAATATAAAAATATATTTTAAAATCATTTACAAGGGAAACATATTTTTTTTGTAAAACATTTTGAAAAAAACATTTTACTTGGAAATCAATTTTGAAAACATTTTCTTTAAGAATTAAACTTTTGTAAAGCAAAGGATTCATCAAATAAATGGTTGTGAGGAAATCCATACTTGTCGTATGAGGTAAGAGAACATTACTTTTTCACAGTAATTTTTTAAAAAAAATGACTTATCTGGAAAGCAATAAGAAAAATCATTTGAAGGCATTGGTAAATGAAAAAGGTGTTAAAATTTCATTACCAAGTCATTTTAAAATAATTTTTGAAAATATTTTAAAATCATCGGTTTTATAAGAAAAATTGTTCTTCTAATAAATAGATAAATAAAGTCAGGTATTCTTACAAAAAATTTCTGAAACATTTTCTAAAAACTTTCTATATCATTTTGAGTACTAAAGAGTGAAAAAATGGTACTAATACTTGAAAATGGTCATGAAAAACTATAATATAAAAATATATGGTTTTATTTAAAAATTTTCCTATAAGATACTCTAATGGAAATAGCATTGAAAGATTATTAAAGTTATTATTAAGGAAAATAATATTTAAAAATTCCAAAGTGTCCCATATGACTATGAAACATTTTAAATCATAATCCCCCGAAATTAATAACATTAAATGTGAGATAAAAATACCATGAAGATAAAATGATTAATGGTATATTATTAAAAATGTCAGTAGATACACCACACAAAATATTTAAGTGGTGAACATGACATTTATCTCACGGATGTAAAAATGTGAGATGAGAATCCATTACATTTTGCTTCCTTTTAGGTGAAAATCATTTAAATTCCTATATAATAAACTTATGTTAATTTTATTCTTACATCATAATATTTTTAATGTTTATTATTTTTTTTACTTATTACCATGTTTGAAACAACTACTTAATCAATTAAGTTTACATTGGGTTCTTGGACCAAATTTGATTTATGTGTCAAAAACAACTTTGTTAGGTAAATTATGGTCAAAGGGGTCATTATATACCATCTCCAAAATAATAAAAATGATATAATTTTCAGGATTATAAATGAATTATAATTTTAAAATCAATAATTTAATATTGTTATCAATAATGAATCAATATTACAATAATTGAGATAGTAGGTTGTACGTACCAATGAGTAACATTCTCATTCTTCAATGATCATTTTGGAAAGAAAGTAGGTAAAACTATATATTTACAGAATGATAATTTTACCCTAAATAACATGGTATATAATCATATATAATTATACTTATATAATTATTTTGGGTGAAAATTAATCACATCATGTCGAGGAGGTGGTAGTACACATGTCCACGAACAACGATTTCAACTTTTATGTGTGTGGAAGGGTAACGAAGAAAGTGATATATATTATATTTATAAAATGTAAATTATGTCATGAATATTATATTTTTTTTATGATACATATTTTTAACTAAAACCATCCTTTATACATTCCATGTATCATGTGAATGAATCACATTACTTGAGGGGGCAGTAGTGCACACTTCCACAAACAATGTTATCATTTTTACACCAAATGGAAAGTATAAAGATATGTGTTATAAAATAATTAAATAGGATTAAATAAAAAATAAATATCATATATTACATATTTAAATAGAGTGTCCACCATAATAAACAATAAGAGAGGTGTTAAATAAATAATGAACAATCATTGATTCATGAGGAAGTTTTCCATCGTTCATATAAACAGAATGTTCATCACCCATTAGATGTAGGTGTGTGTAAGTGTAGGTATAAAATTTAGCACAAAAAAATTATATTTATCATAATGTTTTAATTATATAATAATTATTTAAAAATAACTGAATGGGTGGAGGTGTAAATGAAATAAAAGAGACTGTTTAAACACGTTACATTAACAATTCTATAACTCCTTTTGTTGTATTCCAAAGGGATTAATTTGAAGGATTTATTCCAAAACAGAGGATTTAATATTTTGGGTATGGATTTTCAGAGGATATTTTGGGATGTTATTTACTGAACTAAAGTTTTTTGTGAGGTGTGAGGAATTGGGAGAAGTGGTGGCCTTTTATAGTAAAGGAGGAGGGGCAATCTAAGAATATTTTGACAAAAGGATTCATCCCACAATTTTCATGTTAAAAGTTGATCAAATAATGTACATAATTATATCCAATAGATTATAGGATCTAAATATGTATATATAATAGATATTGAAAAAAATATAAGTCATGTTGGGCATTATGGTTAAGGTTCAGTCCGTCATTATGTTTAATTTATCCTCAATCATTTTAATTAATTTCAATTACATTCACTAATATTTTTGGTCAAAAACAATTTTTTTATTATTATAAAATATAAATATTTATTATTAAAAATATTTAATCAATTTTTTTAAATTATAATCATATGAGTGGAAAAAAATTAATTTAAAATTTATCATGTAGGCAGGATGAAAATGCATGTTTCTAAAAAAATCTGAAAGTTTGCTATGTTTTTTTGATCAATTTCAATTTGAAATTGATTAAAATTATATAAATTGTATTAATTGATAAAAATATTATCTAATTAATGTTTAAAACAAATTTAATGTTTAATTTTACCATATAAATAAATTAGGTGAAAAGAATTTTGAACTAAAATTCAGTATTTTTTACTATTCATTAAAAAATTAAATGTTTCAGAAAAATTACAAAAATTCACCCAAACCTAATAATTATGATTCTATCTCAAATATAAATTTTATTTTTACAAATTAAATAAATTATGGTTTCAAAATTAATAATTAAAATGTGTTCTCCAATAAAAGGTGGTAAAATTGCCTCTATAAAAATATTTATTTTTATGTGTAAAAGAGAGTTTCTTCTTATCTTATGCCTGTCAAAATTAATTTATGACTATCAAAAATATTTTAAGGAATATATAAAATATATATATTTTATTAAAATAATTAAACAAATGTAATTAATTATTTTTATTAAGGATAAAATCTTTTGGAAGCATAAAAATAATAACATTTCTTTTTATATCCATTTGTTTCTTATTTTCGTTTCTCATTAATTGGTAACCAATGAATTAATTTAATATTTATATAAAACAAAAATATCAATAAGTTAGTTAATAATATACAAACCCTATAACATTATGGAGAAGTTATATCGTATTATATTAAATAATAATATTTTAATAATCTATTTTTGTTCGGTAAAACTCAGCCATAGGTGTAATGCAAGCCATTGAAAAAGGTATATCTTGCGTGTAATGCATGATAAAGTGATTTTGGATGAATTTAAATGTACGAAATATATTTTAAATAGTAAATATAATATAATTTATCTAGATATTATATTCCCTTACATGCTTGGTGTTGCGTGTCACACATGCTATCGAATAAAAGGTTCTTACTGTAGAATTTTGGGGATTTACGATGACTAAAAATGAAATGGAATATATTATCTAATTTTAAACTCTTGATTAAAAATATATAATCTATTTTTCAATATTCAATCTCATTAAGTAGAATAAATTACTTTAAATATACATTCAAAAAAGAGAACAAAAAACCTTTCTTAGAAAAATAAATGTTTTAAGCATAAAAATGTTTTTATACCAAAACAAAGTATAAAATTGAATCTTATGAATACAATTGGTATATTTTTAGTATAATTAAACTTATATTACATTAAAAAAATTAAATAAAAACTCAATATGGAATTAATTTCATTAACAATGTTTTTTAATAAAATGGGTATTTTTCACTATTCACACTAAATCAATCTTTTTAGAAAAAAGCTGAATATTTATCTAAAGTATATTTTGACATGATAATTTCATAAATGATGTAAATTTTAACATATAAAATTTAAAAAATTTGTAAAAATTAATTATAATTTATGTGTACAAAATATAATAAAATCTATTTTTGAAGAAAATATATTTTTGAAATAAAAATGAATTTATAATCATTCTTTATATAATTTGAACCATTAGACGAATGTTAATAAATTTTATTTAAAATATGATCTTAAAATATTATTGAAATAATTAATCAATAGTGATTAATTTCATTACTCGATCCAAGCCACGTCTCATGCCACTACGACCTCAATCTTGTCTCCATACGCCAGGGGTAGAGATAAGTTCTAAAGGAACAACTAACATGGGGATGCCATTGCCTAAGTACCTATACCCACACACACATCTAGCTCAATTCAAAATTTCAGAGGGAAAGAAATAAAATAAATATCACTTCTATAAAAAAACCAAATCTGTATGGACCACTAATAGTACAAAATTACAATACTATATTTTGAAAAGTAATGAGAAAAAATACACACCCAACTAGAACAAGCTCCCAACATAAAAAAAACTGAAAACTTGTTGACAACTAAGATCACCCGGCTCCTGTATCCAAAGATAAAACTATCGTATGATTTCCAAGAACCCAATACCCCTAATATCCTCTAAAATTATATTTGATGTGTCCATCATCTATAAAAGACATGACACTCTTGGGATAATCTCATACAAGGGTGAGTATATACAAATTATAATGCACCAAAAGGCTGATGGGAGAGTATTAAGAGACCCCACTAAAGAGGAAACAAGTAGATAGAACACAATATAGTGAAAGAGTACAACTGAAACCAAATTGGAAGTGAAAGTAAGTTTATCAAAACACAAATGGATAAACATGGAGAGTAGATGAACTACTTGTCGAGTCTATTCCACCTATATCAGGATAGTAGAATCATAAAACTAAGAGAAGATAAACATGGAAAGAATTTGGCAAACCTTGTGCGTCTCTGTCTGTCGTAGAAGGAGAGTAATTAAACCCATATAGTTGGTACTGAAAAAGGATATATATATATATATATATCTGTATATATATGCTCAGTCAAAAAAACCCAAACAAGAGAGTAAGGGATATCTGTCTCATTTCTCAACCCAATAAGAAGAGTATCTAATAGTTCTAATAGAATATTTCCATATATTATTTCTATCATCTAACACATATTCAATGTAAATAAATTATAAGGAACTTAGTCACCACACCTTGATACTATACGCTTTATGTGGAATAGTCTCACCTATACAATTTTAGGTCACATCACAAAAATGTGTCTTGATGGGGAAAGATTCTATATTCATCATTTTTCTAGAGGTACATCAAACAACTTCTCATCACTATTCCACACAACCATTGGGTCACAAGTTTTAGGCGAGGATCCCATGACCTGGTACAATTGCATGATCCTACACTAAATGTCACCAAGTAAGTCCACTTCCCAGTACTACAGGAGGTTACCACTCAAGAAAAGTCATCACGAAACTCCAATGCCCAATCCTGCTGGAGGGTAATCCTGATAAGATTTTTTGGGAACTACACTACCTAGATCTTATATATGGTTAGCCCATTAAGGTCAACTAGGAACTCCACTTTCCATCCCTACGGAAGGGTAATCCTGGTAAGGTCATCACGGAACTCTACTACCTAGCCCTATAAGAGAGTAAACCAGGAACTTCAAGGAACTCCTCTGCCTAGCCCTACTGGTGGGTACATTGGAATGATTAGCAGGGAACACCACTTCCTAGACCTACTAGAGGTTATTAAAAAAGAATAATGTGTTATCTTACATGGTCTCTATCTTTATCAAGAACTTCCTAGCCAAGTCTCATTCTAAGAATATTTCACATTGTATCTCTGAAACCACCACCAAGGGCACCATCTTTCTCTACGTTGAAAAAAATTAAGGATATGTTACTCACAAACCAAAAATCAATGTTCAAATGAAATAGATATAGATTTTGAATGTCTCTTAAAAGGGGCTCAAGGGTTACACAACCTGTGATGGGACCAACATGACATGTGGTCCCTCTTCACAACTTGGTCGTGTCCCTAGCTGGAACACAACCTCATCCGATGTAGTAGAACATGTAGTGTATGTGGACTATATGTTTTTTCTTGAATAACTATGTTTGGGGCCATGTCATGTCGCTATTTCCATATTCTCAGACCCCATGTCTATATACTTAGGTACATGACATGTGTGTATACATAATATGCTGCTCGTGTACTCAATCAGGGTATGTCTACTCCTACGCGAACCCCCACCAGTGTGGTCCAACACACTGTTTATCCAATTATTGAAGGGGTACAGACAGTGTAAGGGTTACTACGCTCCATGTCCTCCCTACGATTTAAAAAATCAATGTTCCCCCACTGAGGGGTGCTACACATCATGTTGTTCATCATGTACATGACATGTAGTCAGTTTTCACTATAAAGTCCATATTTCCATATCTTCATCCATGCTTAGAATATAGTAAAAACACTTCAGAACAGGTGATATCTAAGGAAAAAAGGTTGATCTAACTAGAAATCATGATATTAGGTTGTCACTTTCAAGAAATTGGTCACTGTAATGCACAAGTGTTTTGCCTTTTTGAACTGCACATCATCATGGAGTCATTCATCACAATCATGAAGATTAACAACCTAATTGGTACTCCCCATCAAGAAATTTTCTCGGATCATTACTTTAATTACAAATAAATTCCATTTTTTCAATATTACATGAATAATAGGGCCCAATGTAGCTCGGTTCCACTCAGAAATTGTCGATTTGGGAACCATGGCGATTCCATCAGTGAAGAAAATGAAGAAATTTTTGAGAAAGAAATAATATTTTTTTAATTGATCAAGGCCAAGAGTTCATGTCCAATCGATCCAGAATGAGTAGTTCAAAATAGAAAACAACATATAAAGTAATATTTTAATACTTATGGTCATGAAGAGGTTAGAAATAGGGGTGAATATCAAAGAAAAATTATAAATCCACTAAAAAATTTAATCCAAAGGTGTCAAACTACAAAAAGATGTGTCCTAATAGAGTATTGGAAGGATCACTAATGAAGAACATGCTTGAAAAAAATTTGGAAGGAGCTATAATATTCATTGTGTCCAGATTTTATCCAATCCCGCATTCTGTCATCATATGATCTTGATCTATCAATGTGATGAAGAAGATAACTTCTCCAGCAGTGGTAGAATTATGAGCCAACCCCGGTGAATTCTCTCTAGAGATATATTTATAAAAATATTATTTAGGTTAAATGAATTTAATTACTTATTTAAGGAATTATTTAGACTGCGTAAACTCACCACCAATGAGTGAGGGGTCTGAACTTCCCACACTATGTCATTCTAATGTGCACCTATGGTAGAAACTACATTCTGGACCCAACCATGGTATCCGATTTATAATCCAATCAACAATCTAATATTTATCCCATTTTAGTTTACTAAATGTGAACACAAAATATAAAATATATTTTATATTTTTATAAAATTAATTTTTGGATCCCCGGGCCCTGGAATCGCACGTTTCCTTAGAACCTAGGTTTGAAAATATATATATGTGTGTGTTTCAAAGTATTATAAGGAAAAAACTGGGCTCTCTAGACTATTCTATCCTTCAATATTTTAATCCCAAAAAAGAAAAACTAGGAAAAAATTAGAGATACTGAGCCCTCACTTGGATATCCTAATCCTAGGAACTCTCCTTTACATTTATATACTACCACAACATTATAAGCAAAGGGTTGGTCTATCCACATGGTGTCCTATCCTGATGGTCCTTGTTATCCACTGGGTGATCCATAAAGGTGGAACCATCCTTGATGTCCTTCTCACCCTAGTCAATGATGTGTCTGGGGTCATGTACATATCTAATAAGCAACGAAACATGAAAGAAATTGTGAATCTGCTCTTGATGTGGGGGTAATGAGAGGTGGTAGGCAACCCTACTGACATAATGCATGATAAAAAATGGACCAATGAACCTCATGGATATCTTGCCTCCCTATCCTAACATATGAATTCCACATCATGAGGATACTCCCAAAAAATCATGGTTTCCCTACTAGAATCCCAAAGGCCTTTGAAGTGGTCTACAGAAGATTTAGTTTCTCTCTGGGACATCTTCATCCTTTCACCGATGGCTTGAACATTCCCAGTTGTTTACTGCACCATCTCTGAGACCATAAGAGATGTCTGTCTGATCTCTTTCTAACATAAGGGTAACCTAAAGGGTCTCTAGTATAATGACTCAAATGGTGAAATGATAATGGTAGAGTAGTAGCTGTTTTGTATGAAAACTCTATCAAGGGAATATGGTCTTCCCATATTTGACCAAAGACTAACACGTAGGCCGAAAAAATATCCTCTAGAACCAAGATAGTGCATTTGTTATACCCATTAGTCTTGGGGTAAAAGGATGCACTCATCCACATATGGGTCTAGAATTCCTCCTGCATACCTCTCCACAATCATGACATATACCACATTTCACGATTGAAGACATTTTTCAAGGGTACCCCATGAAGGAGAATGATCTCTTATATATACAACTATGCCAAAATATCTACTGAAGTCATATCCCTGATAACAAGGAATTGTGTCGACTTTGCAGGTTGGCCAACTATCACTGGGATAACATCATGGACCTTCATTGTTCACGGAATCCTTATGACAAATTCCATGGATATGCTATCCCATTTCAACTCTAGGATATCAAGGGACTGCAACAAACTTTCTTAAAATTGGTGCTAGAACTTTACCTGCAGATAGGTGAGGCATTGAGAGAAAAACTCAGCTACACGTTATTTCATGCCATACCACCAAAACTACTGGAAAAGGTATATATATATATATATTCTCTACATATTGATGTAAATATCTAGGAGAAGTGTGGAAATTCCGCATCACCTCCTCCCGCATCGGGACTGGAACCACTGTCCTCCCCTAGAACATGATGGTGTGATTTTATCCTTTAGAATAACAATCTGGTGAGTCACTTGGGGATATTTAATCACACAAAGACTCATAGTCTATTCCTCTTAAGTGGGACACTCTCACACAGTTGAGGAGTTTAGGAGTCAGCACCATCGACTGAAGAAAGGTTGGACCCTCCAACTCCTCCAAGGTCAACTGTAGGGAAACTAGAATCTCTAAAGCTTCTTGAAATAAGTGAGCTCGAAAATTCCTTATAAGGGAATCCTACAAAATTTCCCTTACATGAAGTATAAACTATATTGAAGTCATAGTACTATAGGAACTGCAACATGAATCATTGTCTTATGTTTAGGAATCTATGGTTAGACATACTAGAGACTCAGGTGGTCTGAGTAAACCAAAAAGCGCTCTCCCATAAGATAACATCTCCACATCCTTAGGGTGAACAATAACACTACAAGCCCAAGGTCATGAGTGGAATAGTTATAATTATAGGGTATTAACTTCCTTTCCCTTATGTGATTACTGCCTACCCTTTCATCAACATGAAACTGATCCTAGCTCCCGAGTCATCACAATACACTATGAATTCAACACCTTCCTCTAGTAGTATCAACCCTAGAGAACTGATCATCATTTTCCTCAACTCCTTAAAGGATCTCTAGAACTGCTCGGACTAGATATACAGATACCCTTTCCACGTCAGAGTGGTCAAAGGGGTTCTGATCCTAGATATTTCGTCCATAAATCACTTATAGTACCCCACCAGGACAAGGAAGATTTTCACCTCAAAAAAAATATTTGGTTGATCTCCAGATGGAATAACTTTATCTTCACTCAATCGATATCTAAACCATTCCTAGAAATGACATTCCACACAAAGTGAACCTCATGAATCTAAATATGGCACTTCGAGAGCTTTCCACAAAGATGGTGCTCTTGAATAAAATCTAGAACCATCCTCATGTGATTTTCATGCTCCTCTGTTATACAATAGATGAGTTTTTCATCAATAAAGAAAATGAAAAATCATTCCCAATATTGGTGGAATACAAATTTTCTTAAATCCCTAAACCCGGTGTGGGAATGCATCACACTAATGGGAATCACTAGAAACTCATAGTGTCTGTAGCAACATCAAAATTTCATATTTGGAATATTATCATGATAATACCATAACTGTTGGTAACTAGACATATGATAAATCTTGGAGAACCATATCATTCCTGTAACACCCCAAGATTTCATAGTGTGTTACTTCTTCAAAATAATTCAATAACTTTCACTACATGCAACACCAAGTTCAAGCACACCATGACTTACCAAACAAGCCGTTCAAAAGAGGTTATGAATAGTATTAGATAAATTTTAATGTTTATATAATCCTTATAATTTTAGAATCCATATTATGAGTTTCTTAGATATAATGCAAGAACAAATTCATTTTCAGTATTTCACTTTTATCAACTTTAATAGTGAACCCTTTTTAAATACTATATTTTAAACTTTTTGACTAAATGGGGACATCAAAAATTTAAAATGAAACATCCCAAGCTTCTACGGTACGCTTCTCTTTGAATAATGTGATAGCGTGTGTTGTACGCAACCTCGAGTTCTAACACACACCACAACTAATCAAACTAGCCGTTATGAATAGTAATACCTACTTTTTGAAATTATATATATTTTATATTTGAAAATGGACTTCGTTTTTGGATTCGGAATATCAAATTTAGCCTAAGGTGAAATTTTGGTACATTTCGGATAACTTTCATATTTTGATGAATAGTGAAAATTACTAAATTTTAATTAAAAACAACTTTTTTAATCAAAATAATTAATAGTGATAAATTATGAATTTGAGTGGTTTTAAATTATATTTAGAATATATTTTTACCATTTAATATAATGTTGGTCATTGGACATAATTTTACAATTAAACCGAACATAAACGAGTGTCAATCTTTTGATAGTTATTATCTCTTAAAAACACGCTTTTTGTTTTGACAGCGGGAATTAATTTTAAATTAATTTCTGCCACTTCTGTGTTTTGAATTTAGGAAAATGGATTCCATATTTGGAATAAGGATGTTCAAATTGTGTAAATAGGTAACTTTTATTTTTAGACATTTTGAATAATTACTACGGTAAATATTTTATTTACCATGGTTAAGGGTAAATCCGGTAAATAAGGGTTAAAAAAATAATATTATAATAATAATAAATTACCCTAAAAACGTGTCTTAACCCTATTGGTTGATAGATGGTCGACCATGGGCATATTTGTGTCAATTTTGGGACCCCATGGATCCACTTGTAAGTGATAATGACACTTTATTTTAATTTAGTTAAAATGAATACAAAAATGACACAAGCATATATCTTTTAGAACAACAATTTTTACATAGGGTTATATATGTTGGATTTTAGATTATAAATATTCATTAGAAATCTAAAACGATTTCCTACATAATGATATTTTATTTATAATTTTTAGACATTAAATAATTTATTTTATTTATGACACAATGATGATGCAGTAATTACTAAAGTAGTGAAAAATTAAAATAATTGATATTATAAATACCCAAATAAATATAATATGAAACTTTTAATGAATTAAACTAATTTTATAGGATAATATGATATATTAGGATTGATTTATTTGACTTTGTTCGAAGTAATAAATCTGTTATGAGTTTCACAAAAATCAACTATTGAATAGTGTCAAAATTGACATAAAAGAGTTCTTAAAAAAACTATTATATTATTAATTGATATTAAATTCCTAAAAATCTAAGGTTCGGACAAGAAACTTATATCATGATAGGTTCATCATTAAAGGACCACTTGGGGGTCTCTTGTATGTATATGGTAAGTTTATTAACCATATAATATAAAAATACAAAGAGACATTGTAAATGTGAAACTAATTAACTTAGAGTTAATACTTAAAGATAAGGTTAATATAAGTACCCAAACCTGTCTAAATTCTATTGGTTGAGTTGTTTTCGACCCATAACCACTTTAACCTTTGAATAGTCAACTTTGGAGCCATTGGAAACCGAATATGAATTTATTATAAACTAATATCTCTAGCTTTTCCAAAGGTGCCCCTCACCCCTCTTATAAAAGGGCACTCCTCCTTCTCATTTCTTCACACCTCTCATGCCACTTGGCTCATCCAAACTCTGCCCAACTAAGCTCCCCACATCCCTATACTCCTCCTTGAAGATTCCCCTTAGGCAGAAAGCATTTCAAGAAGTCCTTTGGTTCCAACCAAAGTGAGTTACCTAGATTAAAGGTAACGATTTCTCTTAAATTATTTTCATTTATTTTGCTTCTCCAACCCCCAAAATCTTTTTATTTCATTTCTTTTGTAACAACACCAGTATCCACAATATACTAGGATGTTTTTATAAGAAGGATTCAAACTACACATACACACAACTCCATCTAATGGATGATGAACATAATGTTTCTGTGGATGGCAAACTAACACCTCACGAAACGATGATTGTTCAAATACATCTTACCACCTCTCATGGTGGCCATTATGATGGCACTGTAATTAAATATGATATTAATGATATATATTTTATATATAAGCTTCTGTAATTCCATTTTATTTCATTCCATTATTCGTTTCATGTTGTATATACATACGATAATTTCATTTGAGGAAGTGCGGACTACCGCCCCCTTAAAATGATATGACTCGTTCATACCACACATGGAATGTATAAAGGATGGTGTTAATGAACTTAAGTAACATATATAAAATATTATATTATACTGGAATAGTAATATACCTATGTACCATTTGGATTTGATTCTTTTAAAATAAAAATTAAATGGAAGTAGCGTTCGTGCGTACGTACGGACTACCGTCTCCACGAACGCGATGAGATTCATTCTCCATCGTATCCATTAAAGTATAATTACCATTTAATGATTTAAAAATGATGTTTAAGGACTTGATATCATTCTGGATATGAATAAGATACAACAAACATGACTTATGTAACAAAACATATAAAAGAAAATGAGTAAGTTAACACCCGAAACGACGATAATTCTAAGATATTATTAACAAATCAATGTTAAAAGATCATATATGATATCATATTAATATATATGATTCTTGTATAATTTAATAACAATTATTTCACCATTATACAGGGAGTTAACCTACCCCAACCAAGGAAAAGTACAAGGTAAGGGTTATTTCACAATCTCTTCATTATCCGAGGTTGTTTATATGTAATTATCTACTGGGATCTCTTTATCATCCACATCCATGTTTCTTAAAAATGTATTTCAAAACATTTTTAATATTTACTAGGATATGAGTCAAAGTCATTTATACCCTTTTTGACTTTCATAAGCGGTTTATAAAGGAATCTTTTCGTCATTTTCAAAACAAGGTCCTTTTTAACCTTTTCGACAGAATTAAGGTAAGAATGTTTGTTTTTAACTTATACGGCGGGTGCGGTTATTTTCCGCCATTATAAAATCTTCAAAGCTTCCCTTACAAGATTATAAGAATATTTTCAAAGAAAATGTTTTATTTTATATGGAACTTTAAATGATTCCAAAATAAAAGGAGATATTTCTTTAAAAAGAATTTTGATTTCATCTATGTCAACATCCTTTGATGGATTTTAAGATTATTTGAAGTTGATTTATTATGATACAAAACTTCTATATTGTATTGAAGGTTTTGTTATATTTTTGATTGTGGATGTTCTATTTTTATACCATTCATAGTTTATGGTGAAAGTATTGACATTTCGTATGCTAGTTCCAATAAGAATGTTTATGTTATATTTCAATCTTTACTTCATATGAATGTGTTGGACAAGTATGTTCCAGGTTGGGGACTGGTTAAAGTAAGCCCTCCAGGTTGGGGACTGGTAAAAGTAAGCCCTCCAGGTTGGGGACTGGTAAAAGTAAGCCCTCCAGGTTGGGGACTGGTAAATGTAAGCCCTCCAGGTTAGGGACTGGTAAAAGTAAGCCCTCCGGGTTGGTGTCCGGTTATTAGAGGCACTCCAGGTTGGTGTCCGGTTATTAGAGGCACTCCGGGTTGGTGTCCGGTTATTAGAGGCACTCCGGGTTGGGTTCCGGTTACAGTTAGCCCCAAGGTCTTGGGACGAGGCCTTGAAAAGTAATTAAAGTTTAGCATTATGCATTCCAACATTATGAAAGTGGTTATTGATATTGCATGTGATTATTCGATTAGTAGAATATCCATGTGAATAAGTAAATGACATTATTTCATTTTACTTTTGCCATACTATGTTGAAGTTCAATTTTAAAAGGCTTTTGTTTTAGTAATTCATTGCCTTAAATGTTTATGATTATTTTAAATGTTCCGCTATATTGTTATCCTTACTGGGCATTTGAGCTCACCCCTTTTCTATGTTTTATTTTTCCCAGGTAGTGAAGAAGTAAATTATGAATGACTTGCAGGGATATTATGAGGGGTTAATAGTGTGGATATGAAGACTTTGTTGTTGTAGTAGTTTTTCACTTTGAAATGTAATGTAAAACTTTATGATTATATCTAGTGTTTCCAAGGCTACTAAACCAATCGGTCTTTCGGGATTTGATCTTTCTTGTGATCATGCCAATGTTATGTAATAATGCACCGACTCTGGGTAGCTAGGGTCGGGGCGTTACAGTTGGTATCAGAGGAAGTTTAGTACAAACCTTGGAAGCTAGATTTAGATAAACTCTGATTAGAGCACGTAGACCTAAGATGAACTTTGAGGATTAGTATAGAAGAACTTCCTAGAATTTTGGTATTGTAGAGATTTTGTGAGTTTTCCGAGAAATACATCCCTGTCTGGATACGAGCAGGTAGAGGCGGCTCTGGCACAGATGTACCTAGGGGTAAAACCCGAAAACACCGCTTTGAGCTAGACTCGAACGGGAACTGGTGCACGACAACGGGCCTTGCTGCACTCTTGGTTACGACACTCCCGGGGGATATGCTTAGGATAACTCTCACTATCTTTACAAATCATTATGAAGGGTTTATGAGTATATACATCCTCAAAGAAAAAAATTCTTATGATTATGGATTATATCCATAAACAGTTAAATTTATGTTAAGTGTTTTATAAGTATGGGATTATGTATTTTGATTCATAAACTGATCTAGTTTATGCCATTGTTTAGAAATGGCGCCCAGTAGAAGGAATGAGAACTCCAGAAATGCACATGATCCAAAGAGAAGGAAGGATCATATCTTTCATGGTCTTAAGCTAGAATTTATAAGAGAAATAGTCTCCCATGTATTATCATCATATGAAGAAATAATATCATGTGTTGATAAGATAAGTAAAGAGTTTACTGAGTCCTATGGCTTTGAAGGGAAGCAAGAGAAGAAAAGGATGGAAGAAAGATGGATAAAGGGAAGAGGGAAAAGAAGAATTTTCCCATATGTGGTAACTGTGGAAAGAAACACCCTGGAACTTGCCTGAAAGGAATGGGAGTTTGTTATAAGTGTGGAGGAAAAGGGCACAAAGTACGTGACTGCAAGGGTAAGAAAATGGTTTTAAATGTACAATGCTTCATTTGCAATGAGTTTGGACACTACGCGAACCTATGCCCCAGTCATCAGACTATGCCGCAAATGATGTTATTGGATAATAATCAAGTTATGATACTACCACAGATGAAGAGGAATGATTAGAGTTCTTATGTTGATTATGTCAATTGAGTGTTGTATCAACAATGTACTTGTTATAATAATTATGGAGTATATAAGGATTGTACTGCAGTACTATTTCATTAAGGACTTGAGATTGTGTGGAACAAAGAAAAGTGACTCAATAGCAGGATAAATTTTTGGAAAATATATGGTTGAGAGAATGATAAACCATAATATAGTTCTGATACCGAGGTAGTGATTGTCGAATAATACATGATTATTTTGGAAAAAATATATTGGATATTCTTGACTACCTTGGAACTGATTAATGATTTGTATATTCCATCATTGTTGGGGTTTAAAACATTTTTGGATTGATGAAGTATATCCAGCATTCTATATGGAATAAGGGAGCATGAATGTAATCAATAAGGAATATGGTAATACATGATGAAGGTATTCATATGCTATTACGAGGTAAAAAGGATCTATATTATGTTTACCTTCCTTATAAATGTTAGACTGTGAGTTTGGACAGAAGTATTTTGGATAGTTCTAGTTTGGATTATTTTGGATTTCCATAAAAGGACAACCCGGAGGTCGGGCGGCAACCCGTCGCGTCCGGCAAGGCTGCGAGACTTGAACCCGCAACCGAAGGGCGACAAGGGTGTATCACCTACCACTGGCCCATGAGAAGTCCTGGATTAAATAATGTAGTTTTTATTAAAAGATCTTTTAGATGAATTATAAATTCGTTTATTTTGGAACCCTATACGAATAGTGTAAATAGAATTTTTTTACATTCTATTATCTTTTAGAGTGAAAGATGAGTTTGTGGTAGAAATTTATTAATGGATAAAACTCTAATTATAAAGTAAGTATATCTCTTTATGATCTTAGCCAATCTCATAAAAAAAATTCCTCAATATTAAGAAAATCAAATTAGAACAAAAATGTTTTCCTAGATGGTACCTTAAATCATCACTAATTTATGGATTTGGGATTGTTGGCCTTTTCATAGCCATGTTCTCTACCACTCTCCATCAGGTAATTGATGGTTAGATTTTTCTTCCATATCCATATTTTACTACATGGAACCCTAGTATGTGTTATTTTCGGTAATCTTCATACTTTCGACTCTTTATTTTAAATAGAGGCCTCATTAATTCATTTTTCGATGTGGGATTTCAACTAAGATATTTTGAAACGTCAAAAATGTGTTATCCCAATACCCTATATTTTGTTGAACCGATGGTACTTCAAATCATCATAGATTGATGAGTTTAAGGACCTCAATTATACACTTGTTTGTGATTGATGACCTCGATCACTACCTATAAATATTTACGTTTTTCCTCCGATTATATGTCTCCAATTTCCACCAATGTTCTCCTAATCAAGATCATAATTTGGTGGTGACCCTTTGATTTCTCTTTTCCTCATATTAAGACTAAATTTTAGTAACCCAATTTCCGATGTGGGTTTTCCCACAAATATATTTTATATTTTCAACCTTTTATTTTCGAAGAACAATTTCAAATTGCGAGGACGCAATTTATTGAAGGAGGGGAGAATGTAACACCCCAAGATTTCATAGTGTGTTACTTCTTCAAAATAATTCAATAACTTTCACTACATGCAACACCAAGTTCAAGCACACCATGACTTACCAAACAAGCCGTTCAAAAGAGGTTATGAATAGTATTAGATAAATTTTAATGTTTATATAATCCTTATAATTTTAGAATCCATATTATGAGTTTCTTAGATATAATGCAAGAACAAATTCATTTTCAGTATTTCACTTTTATCAACTTTAATAGTGAACCCTTTTTAAATACTATATTTTAAACTTTTTGACTAAATGGGGACATCAAAAATTTAAAATGAAACATCCCAAGCTTCTACGGTACGCTTCTCTTTGAATAATGTGATAGCGTGTGTTGTACGCAACCTCGAGTTCTAACACACACCACAACTAATCAAACTAGCCGTTATGAATAGTAATACCTACTTTTTGAAATTATATATATTTTATATTTGAAAATGGACTTCATTTTTGGATTCAGAATATCGAATTTAGCCTAAGGTGAAATTTTGGTACATTTCGGATAACTTTCATATTTTGATGAATAGTGAAAATTACTAAATTTTAATTAAAAACAACTTTTTTAATCAAAATAATTAATAGTGATAAATTATGAATTTGAGTGGTTTTAAATTATATTTAGAATATATTTTTACCATTTAATATAATGTTGGTCATTGGACATAATTTTACAATTAAACCGAACATAAACGAGTGTCAATCTTTTGATAGTTATTATCTCTTAAAAACACGCTTTTTGTTTTGACAGCGGGAATTAATTTTAAATTAATTTCTGCCACTTCTGTGTTTTGAATTTAGGAAAATGGATTCCATATTTGGAATCAGGATGTTCAAATTGTGTAAATAGGTAACTTTTATTTTTAGACATTTTGAATAATTACTGCGGTAAATATTTTATTTACCATGGTTAAGGGTAAATCCGGTAAATAAGGGTTAAACAAATAATATTATAATAATAATAAATTACCCTAAAAACGTGTCTTAACCCTATTGGTTGATAGATGGTCGACCATGGGCATCTTTGTGTCAATTTTGGGACCCCATGGATCCACTTGTAAGTGATAATGACACTTTATTTTAATTTAGTTAAAATGAATACAAAAATGACACAAGCATATATCTTTTAGAACAACAATTTTTACATAGGGTTATATATGTTGGATTTTAGATTATAAATATTCATTAGAAAGCTAAAAAGATTTCCTACATAATGATATTTTATCTATAATTTTTAGACATTAAATAATTTATTTTATTTATGACACAATGATGATGCAGTAATTACTAAAGTAGTGAAAAATTAAAATAATTGATATTATAAATACCCAAATAAATATAATATGAAACTTTTAATGAATTAAACTAATTTTCTAGGATAATATGATATATTAGGATTGATTTATTTGACTTTGTTCGAAGTAATAAATCTGTTATGAGTTTCACAAAAATCAACTATTGAATAGTGTCAAAATTGACATAAAAGAGTTCTTAAAACAAATATTATATTATTAATTGATATTAAATTCCTAAAAATCTAAGGTTCGTCCAAGAAACTTATATCATGATAGGTTCATCATTAAAGGACCACTTGGGGGTCGCTTGTATGTATATGGTATGTTTATTAACCATATAATATAAAAATACAAAGAGACATTGTAAATGTGAAACTAATTATCTTAGAGTTAATACTTAAAGATAAGGTTAATATAAGTACCCAAACCTGTCTAAATTCTATTGGTTGAGTTGTTTTCGACCCATAACCACTTTAACCTTTGAATAGTCAACTTTGGAGCCATTGGAAACCGAATATGAATTTATTATAAACTAATATCTCTAGCTTTTCCAAAGGTGCCCCTCACCCCTCTTATAAAAGGGCACTCCTCCTTCTCATTTCTTCACACCTCTCAAGCCACTTGGCTCGTCCAAACTCTGCCCAACTAAGCTCCCCACATCCCTATACTCCTCCTTGAAGCTTCCCCTTAGGAAGAAAGCATTTCAAGAAGTCCTTTGGTTCCAACCAAAGTGAGTTACCTAGATTAAAGGTAACGATTTCTCTTAAATTATTTTCATTTATTTTGCTTCTCCAGCCCCCAAACTCTTTTTATTTCCTTTCTTTTGTAACAACACCAGTATCCAAAATATACTAGGATGTTGTTATAAGAAGGATTCAAACTACACATACACACAACTCCATCTAATGGATGATGAACATAATGTTTCTGTGGATGACAAACTAACGCCTCACGAAACGATGATTGTTCAAATACATCTTACCACCTCTCATGGTGGACATTATGATGGCACTGTAATTAAATATGATATTAATGATATATATTTTATATATAAGCTTCTGTAATTCCATTTTATTTCATTCCATTATTCGTTTCATGTTGTATATACATACGATAATTTCATTTGAGGAAGTGCGGACTACCGCCCCCTTAAAATGATATGACTCGTTCATACCACACATGGAACGTATAAAGGATGGTGTTAATGAACTTAAGTAACATATATAAAATATTATATTATACTGGAATAGTAATATACCTATGTACCATTTGGATTTGATTCTTTTAAAATAAAAATTAAATGGAAGTAGCGTTCGTGCGTACGTACGGACTACCGTCTCCACGAACGCGATGAGATTCATTCTCCATCGTATCCATTCAAGTATAATTACCATTTAATGATTTAAAAATGATGTTTAAGGACTTGATATCATTCTGGATATGAATAAGATACAACAAACATGACTTATGTAACAAAACATATAAAAGAAAATGAGTAAGTTAACACCCGAAACGACGATAATTCTAAGATATTATTAACAAATCAATGTTAAAAGATCATATATGATATCATATTAATATATATGATTCTTGTATAATTTAATAACAATTATTTCACCATTATACAGGGAGTTAACCTACCCCAACCAAGGAAAAGTACAAGGTAAGGGTTATTTCACAATCTCTTCATTATCCGAGGTTGTTTATATGTAATTATCTACTGGGATCTCTTTATCATCCACATCCATGTTTCTTAAAAATGTATTTCAAAACATTTTTAATATTTACTAGGATATGATTCAAATTCATTTATACCCTTTTTGACTTTCATAAGTGGTTTATAAAGGAATCTTTCCGTCATTTTCAAAACAAGGTCCTTTTTAACCTTTTCGACAGAATTAAGGTAAGAATGTTTGTTTTTAACTTATACGGCGGGTGCGGTTATTTTCCACCATTATAAAATCTTCAAAGCTTCCCTTACAAGATTATAAGAATATTTTCAAAGAAAATGTTTTATTTTATATGGAACTTTAAATGATTCCAAAATAAAAGGAGATATTTCTTTAAAAAGAATTTTGATTTCATCTATGTCAACATCCTTTGATGGATTTTAAGATTATTTGAAGTTGATTTATTATGATACAAAACTTCTATATTGTATTGAAGGTTTTGTTATATTTTTGATTGTGGATGTTCTATTTTTATACCATTCATAGTTTATGGTGAAAGTATTGACATTTCGTATGCTAGTTCCAATAAGAATGTTTATGTTATATTTCAATCTTTACTTCATATGAATGTGTTGGACAAGTATGTTCCAGGTTGGGGACTGGTTAAAGTAAGCCCTCCAGGTTGGGGACTGGTAAAAGTAAGCCCTCCAGGTTGGGGACTGGTAAAAGTAAGCCCTCCAGGTTGGGGACTGGTAAATGTAAGCCCTCCAGGTTAGGGACTGGTAAAAGTAAGCCCTCCGGGTTGGTGTCCGGTTATTAGAGGCACTCCAGGTTGGTGTCCGGTTATTAGAGGCACTCCGGGTTGGTGTCCGGTTATTAGAGGCACTCCGGGTTGGGTTCCGGTTACAGTTAGCCCCAAGGTCTTGGGACGAGGCCTTGAAAAGTAATTAAAGTTTAGCATTATGCATTCCAACATTATGAAAGTGGTTATTGATATTGCATGTGATTATTCGATTAGTAGAATATCCATGTGAATAAGTAAATGACATTATTTCATTTTACTTTTGCCATACTATGTTGAAGTTCAATTTTAAAAGGCTTTTGTTTTAGTAATTCATTGCCTTAAATGTTTATGATTATTTTAAATGTTCCGCTATATTGTTATCCTTACTGGGCATTTGAGCTCACCCCTTTTCTATGTTTTATTTTTCCCAGGTAGTGAAGAAGTAAATTATGAATGACTTGCAGGGATATTATGAGGGGTTAATAGTGTGGATATGAAGACTTTGTTGTTGTAGTAGTTTTTCACTTTGAAATGTAATGTAAAACTTTATGATTATATCTAGTGTTTCCAAGGCTACTAAACCAATCGGTCTTTCGGGATTTGATCTTTCTTGTGATCATGCCAATGTTATGTAATAATGCACCGACTCTGGGTAGCTAGGGTCGGGGCGTTACAGTTGGTATCAGAGGAAGTTTAGTACAAACCTTGGAAGCTAGATTTAGATAAACTCTGATTAGAGCACGTAGACCTAAGATGAACTTTGAGGATTAGTATAGAAGAACTTCCTAGAATTTTGGTATTGTAGAGATTTTGTGAGTTTTCCGAGAAATACATCCCTGTCTGGATACGAGCAGGTAGAGGCGGCTCTGGCACAAATGTACCTAGGGGTAAAACCCGAAAACACCGCTTTGAGCTAGACTCGAACGGGAACTGGTGCACGACAACGGGCCTTGCTGCACTCTTGGTTACGACACTCCCGGGGGATATGCTTAGGATAACTCTCACTATCTTTACAAATCATTATGAAGGGTTTATGAGTATATACATCCTCAAAGAAAAAAATTCTTATGATTATGGATTATATCCATAAACAGTTAAATTTATGTTAAGTGTTTTATAAGTATGGGATTATGTATTTTGATTCATAAACTGATCTAGTTTATGCCATTGTTTAGAAATGGCGCCCAGTAGAAGGAATGAGAACTCCAGAAATGCACATGATCCAAAGAGAAGGAAGGATCATATCTTTCATGGTCTTAAGCTAGAATTTATAAGAGAAATAGTCTCCCATGTATTATCATCATATGAAGAAATAATATCATGTGTTGATAAGATAAGTAAAGAGTTTACTGAGTCCTATGGCTTTGAAGGGAAGCAAGAGAAGAAAAGGATGGAAGAAAGATGGATAAAGGGAAGAGGGAAAAGAAGAATTTTCCCATATGTGGTAACTGTGGAAAGAAACACCCTGGAACTTGCCTGAAAGGAATGGGAGTTTGTTATAAGTGTGGAGGAAAAGGGCACAAAGTACGTGACTGCAAGGGTAAGAAAATGGTTTTAAATGTACAATGCTTCATTTGCAATGAGTTTGCACACTACGCGAACCTATGCCCCAGTCATCAGACTATGCCGCAAATGATGTTATTGGATAATAATCAAGTTATGATACTACCACAGATGAAGAGGAATGATTAGAGTTCTTATGTTGATTATGTCAATTGAGTGTTGTATCAACAATGTACTTGTTATAATAATTATGGAGTATATAAGGATTGTACTGCAGTACTATTTCATTAAGGACTTGAGATTGTGTGGAACAAAGAAAAGTGACTCAATAGCAGGATAAATTTTTGGAAAATATATGGTTGAGAGAATGATAAACCATAATATAGTTCTGATACCGAGGTAGTGATTGTCGAATAATACATGATTATTTTGGAAAAAATATATTGGATATTCTTGACTACCTTGGAACTGATTAATGATTTGTATATTCCATCATTGTTGGGGTTTAAAACATTTTTGGATTGATAAAGTATATCCAGCATTCTATATGGAATAAGGGAGCATGAATGTAATCAATAAGGAATATGGTAATACATGATGAATGTATTCATATGCTATTACGAGGTAAAAAAGATCTATATTATGTTTACCTTCCTTATAAATGTTAGACTGTGAGTTTGGACAGAAGTATTTTGGATAGTTCTAGTTTGGATTATTTTGGATTTCCATAAAAGGACAACCCGGAGGTCGGGCGGCAACCCGTCGCGTCCGGCAAGGCTGCGAGACTTGAACCCGCAACCGAAGGGCGACAAGGGTGTATCACCTACCACTGGCCCATGAGAAGTCCTGGATTAAATAATGTAGTTTTTATTAAAAGATCTTTTAGATGAATTATAAATTCGTTTATTTTGGAACCCTATACGAATAGTGTAAATAGAATTTTTATACATTCTATTATCTTTTAGAGTGAAAGATGAGTTTGTGGTAGAAATTTATTAATGGATAAAACTCTAATTATAAAGTAAGTATATCTCTTTATGATCTTAGCCAATCTCATAAAAAAATTCCTCAATATTAAGAAAATCAAATTAGAACAAAAATGTTTTCCTAGATGGTACCTTAAATCATCACTAATTTATGGATTTGGGATTGTTGGCCTTTTCATAGCCATGTTCTCTACCACTCTCCATCAGGTAATTGATGGTTAGATTTTTCTTCCATATCCATATTTTACTACATGGAACCCTAGTATGTGTTATTTTTGGTAATCTTCATACTTTCGACTCTTTATTTTAAATAGAGGCCTCATTAATTCATTTTTCGATGTGGGATTTCAACTAAGATATTTTGAAACGTCAAAAATGTGTTATCCCAATACCCTATATTTTGTTGAACCGATGGTACTTCAAATCATCATAGATTGATGAGTTTAAGGACCTCAATTATACACTTGTTTGTGATTGATGACCTCAATCACTACCTATAAATATTTACGTTTTTCCTCCGATTATATGTCTCCAATTTCCACCAATGTTCTCCTAATCGAGATCATAATTTGGTGGTGACCCTTTGATTTCTCTTTTCCTCATATTAAGACTAAATTTTAGTAACCCAATTTCCGATGTGGGTTTTCCCACAAATATATTTTATATTTTCAACCTTTTATTTTCGAAGAACAATTTCAAATTGCGAGGACGCAATTTATTGAAGGAGGGGAGAATGTAACACCCCAAGATTTCATAGTGTGTTACTTCTTCAAAATAATTCAATAACTTTCACTACATGCAACACCAAGTTCAAGCACACCATGACTTACCAAACAAGCCGTTCAAAAGAGGTTATGAATAGTATTAGATAAATTTTAATGTTTATATAATCCTTATAATTTTAGAATCCATATTATGAGTTTCTTAGATATAATGCAAGAACAAATTCATTTTCAGTATTTCACTTTTATCAACTTTAATAGTGAACCCTTTTTAAATACTATATTTTAAACTTTTTGACTAAATGGGGACATCAAAAATTTAAAATGAAACATCCCAAGCTTCTACGGTACGCTTCTCTTTGAATAATGTGATAGCGTGTGTTGTACGCAACCTCGAGTTCTAACACACACCACAACTAATCAAACTAGCCGTTATGAATAGTAATACCTACCTTTTGAAATTATATATATTTTATATTTGAAAATGGACTTCATTTTTGGATTCAGAATATCGAATTTAGCCTAAGGTGAAATTTTGGTACATTTCGGATAACTTTCATATTTTGATGAATAGTGAAAATTACTAAATTTTAATTAAAAACAACTTTTTTAATCAAAATAATTAATAGTGATAAATTATGAATTTGAGTGGTTTTAAATTATATTTAGAATATATTTTTACCATTTAATATAATGTTGGTCATTGGACATAATTTTACAATTAAACCGAACATAAACGAGTGTCAATCTTTTGATAGTTATTATCTCTTAAAAACACGCTTTTTGTTTTGACAGCGGGAATTAATTTTAAATTAATTTCTGCCACTTCTGTGT
Organism: Viscum album; assembly: GCA_963277665.1. Classification (NCBI taxonomy): domain Eukaryota; kingdom Viridiplantae; phylum Streptophyta; class Magnoliopsida; order Santalales; family Viscaceae; genus Viscum; species Viscum album. The sequence goes on from OY728159.1 coordinate 1,273,286,432, forward strand.
TTTGAATTTAGGAAAATGGATTCCATATTTGGAATCAGGATGTTCAAATTGTGTAAATAGGTAACTTTTATTTTTAGACATTTTGAATAATTACTGCGGTAAATATTTTATTTACCATGGTTAAGGGTAAATCCGGTAAATAAGGGTTAAAAAAATAATATTATAATAATAATAAATTACCCTAAAAACGTGTCTTAACCCTATTGGTTGATAGATGGTCGACCATGGGAATCTTTGTGTCAATTTTGGGACCCCATGGATCCACTTGTAAGTGATAATGACACTTTATTTTAATTTAGTTAAAATGAATACAAAAATGACACAAGCATATATCTTTTAGAACAACAATTTTTACATAGGGTTATATATGTTGGATTTTAGATTATAAATATTCATTAGAAAGCTAAAACGATTTCCTACATAATGATATTTTATCTATAATTTTTAGACATTAAATAATTTATTTTATTTATGACACAATGATGATGCAGTAATTACTAAAGTAGTGAAAAATTAAAATAATTGATATTATAAATACCCAAATAAATATAATATGAAACTTTTAATGAATTAAACTAATTTTCTAGGATAATATGATATATTAGGATTGATTTATTTGACTTTGTTCGAAGTAATCAATCTGTTATGAGTTTCACAAAAATCAACTATTGAATAGTGTCAAAATTGACATAAAAGAGTTCTTAAAACAAATATTATATTATTAATTGATATTAAATTCCTAAAAATCTAAGGTTCGGCCAAGAAACTTATATCATGATAGGTTCATCATTAAAGGACCACTTGGGGGTCTCTTGTATGTATATGGTATGTTTATTAACCATATAATATAAAAATACAAAGAGACATTGTAAATGTGAAACTAATTATCTTAGAGTTAATACTTAAAGATAAGGTTAATATAAGTACCCAAACCTGTCTAAATTCTATTGGTTGAGTTGTTTTAGACCCATAACCACTTTAACCTTTGAATAGTCAACTTTGGAGCCATTGGAAACCGAATATGAATTTATTATAAACTAATATCTCTAGCTTTTCCAAAGGTGCCCCTCACCCCTCTTATAAAAGGGCACTCCTCCTTCTCATTTCTTCACACCTCTCAAGCCACTTGGCTCGTCCAAACTCTGCCCAACTAAGCTCCCCACATCCCTATACTCCTCCTTGAAGCTTCACCTTAGGAAGAAAGCATTTCAAGAAGTCCTTTGGTTCCAACCAAAGTGAGTTACCTAGATTAAAGGTAACGATTTCTCTTAAATTATTTTCATTTATTTTGCTTCTCCAGCCCCCAAACTCTTTTTATTTCCTTTCTTTTGTAACAACACCAGTATCCAAAATATACTAGGATGTTGTTATAAGAAGGATTCAAACTACACATACACACAACTCCATCTAATGGATGATGAACATAATGTTTCTGTGGATGGCAAACTAACGCCTCACGAAACGATGATTGTTCAAATACATCTTACCACCTCTCATGGTGGACATTATGATGGCACTGTAATTAAATATGATATTAATGATATATATTTTATATATAAGCTTCTGTAATTCCATTTTATTTCATTCCATTATTCGTTTCATGTTGTATATACATACGATAATTTCATTTGAGGAAGTGCGGACTACCGCCCCCTTAAAATGATATGACTCGTTCATACCACACATGGAACGTATAAAGGATGGTGTTAATGAACTTAAGTAACATATATAAAATATTATATTATACTGGAATAGTAATATACCTATGTACCATTTGGATTTTATTCTTTTAAAATAAAAATTAAATGGAAGTAGCGTTCGTGCGTACGTACGGACTACCGTCTCCACGAACGCGATGAGATTCATTCTCCATCGCATCCATTCAAGTATAATTACCATTTAATGATTTAAAAATTATGTTTAAGGACTTGATATCATTCTGGATATGAATAAGATACAACAAACATGACTTATGTAACAAAACATATAAAAGAAAATGAGTAAGTTAACACCCGAAACGACGATAATTCTAAGATATTATTAACAAATCAATGTTAAAAGATCATATATGATATCATATTAATATATATGATTCTTGTATAATTTAATAACAATTATTTCACCATTATACAGGGAGTTAACCTACCCCAACCAAGGAAAAGTACAAGGTAAGGGTTATTTCACAATCTCTTCATTATCCGAGGTTGTTTATATGTAATTATCTACTGGGATCTCTTTATCATCCACATCCATGTTTCTTAAAAATGTATTTCAAAACATTTTTAATATTTACTAGGATATGAGTCAAATTCATTTATACCCTTTTTGACTTTCATAAGCGGTTTATAAAGGAATCTTTCCGTCATTTTCAAAACAAGGTCCTTTTTAACCTTTTCGACAGAATTAAGGTAAGAATGTTTGTTTTTAACTTATACGGCGGGTGTGGTTATTTTCCGCCATTATAAAATCTTCAAAGATTACCTTACAAGATTATAAGAATATTTTCAAAGAAAATGTTTTATTTTATATGGAACTTTAAATGATTCCAAAATAAAAGGAGATATTTCTTTAAAAAGAATTTTGATTTCATCTATGTCAACATCCTTTGATGGATTTTAAGATTATTTGAAGTTGATTTATTATGATACAAAACTTCTATATTGTATTGAAGGTTTTGTTATATTTTTGATTGTGGATGTTCTATTTTTATACCATTCATAGTTTATGGTGAAAGTATTGACATTTCGTATGCTAGTTCCAATAAGAATGTTTATGTTATATTTCAATCTTTACTTCATATGAATGTGTTGGAAAAGTATGTTCCAGGTTGGGGACTGGTTAAAGTAAGCCCTCCAGGTTGGGGACTGGTAAAAGTAAGCCCTCCAGGTTGGGGACTGGTAAAAGTAAGCCCTCCAGGTTGGGGACTGGTAAAAGTAAGCCCTCCAGGTTAGGGACTGGTAAAAGTAAGCCCTCCGGGTTGGTGTCCGGTTATTAGAGGCACTCCGGGTTGGTGTCCGGTTATTAGAGGCCCTCCGGGTTGGTGTCCGGTTATTAGAGGCACTCCGGGTTGGGTTCCGGTTACAGTTAGCCCCAAGGTCTTGGGACGAGGCCTTGAAAAGTAATTAAAGTTTAGCATTATGCATTCCAATATTATGAAAGTGGTTATTGATATTTCATGTGATTATTAGATTAGTAGAATATCCATGTGAATAAGTAAATGACATTATTTCATTTTACTTTTGCCATATTATGTTGAAGTTCAATTTTAAAAGGCTTTTGTTTTAGTAATTCATTGCCTTAAATGTTTATGATTATTTTAAATGTTCCGCTATATTGTTATCCTTACTGGGCATTTGAGCTCACCCCTTTTCTATGTTTTATTTTTCCCAGGTAGTGAAGAAGTAAATTATGAATGACTTGCAGGGATATTATGAGGTGTTAATAGTGTGGATATGAAGACTTTGTTGTTGTAGTAGTTTTTCACTTTGAAATGTAATGTAAAACTTTATGATTATATCTAGTGTTTCCAAGGCTACTAAACCAATCGGTCTTTCGGGATTTGATCTTTCTTGTGATCATGCCAATGTTATGTAATAATGCATCGACTCTGGGTAACTAGGGTCGGGGCATTACAATTCCTCACAATAGATCAAATAAGATTTTAATTCTCAATAAGTGGAACTTATTATTTATTATATCCTGGTTTTGGTGATGATAATATATGAAAATCCACAAGCTACTATCCACATTTTTCACAAACAACATTGGAGCTACGTAGGGGGTGCACTGGGTATGATAAATCCTTTCTCACAAAGGTCCTCCAACTAAAAATGATTCTCTCGGTGCTCGGTATGTTTCCTTCGATATGCTGAAAACGATATTGGGGAAATTTATGGATTATAGTCAATGAAGAACTCTATCCCCCACCTTAGAGGTAGTCCTAGAACATCTTCTGGGATGACATCCAAATAATACTCCACAACTGAAGTAAAATAGATTCTTGAAGAGACTATTGTACCAAGTGATACACCTTCCAAATGATGGGTGATATGATGAAACCTCATAATCGCAGCACCCCCTATCTTTCAATGAGATCTCTCTTGATAGAAAATGGGAATATTGTCCCATCAGTGCGTGTGACTCTAACTAGTCTACGATGATAGAAAATATAGAATTGGACCATGGAAATCCAATCCACTTCCAAGATGATATCATGGGTATCCATCATTATTTTCAAAAGGTCCCATAAGAAACTCTCTACTCAAATCGATAACTCACACTAATGGCATATAAAAGACACAAGAAAAAGCATTCCTTGTAGAAAATTCAAGTCTAAGATACTCTGCTAGAGCCTCTACAAAGGGATACTACTCCCGCACCTAGAGTATCGATATAAAATAATGGATAGAACATATGTATATAAGTACTGTTGTGAGAGTATAAAAAATACAGATCGTACCATGAATCATCTCGTGCATTGTAGGGTCATATGAAACCAATGCCTGCAAAACATCGCAACCCTATTAGCCTACTCTCTATGCCAGATTTTGTCTCCCTGGTGGTGGTGGTGGTTTAAGGATCTCATACTGGCATCCACCACCCACCACTCCTCCTACTCCTTGGCCAAATCCACCTTCATGGGGGCCAGCCTGTCTATGCTTGAGAGATCGTTGATCATGATGCTACCATTTCCATGGAAGTAATTTAGCAAACTACATGGGATGATTAGAATACCTGGTTGGGAAATCTCATGCCATGAAACCTCTCCCACCACAAGCATATAAGCAGACCTCCCTAGGATAAACTAGTGATATTCTGTTTCCCTAAATTGTACGACCATATCCCCAATCTTTCTCACAAAAGGGTATCTTATGTCGAGATCTCGTCGATTGGCACCTAGTAACTACTATAGAAGAATCAACTCCATTATTCCCACTGCCAGCTCTAGCTACATGGTCTACCTATAATATAAATCTATCTATCAACAGCTCCTACTCCAGTACCCAGTCATAGGATGGGATTCAAAAGGTCACTATACTAGAACATATCTCTCAGTGGAGTCCCTACTCAAACATCCATGGTTGGAATAATCTATCCCTGGTCATGTTATGAGAGTAATGAATAAGGTCTATAAACCTTGTCGTGTAATCATCCAGTATCATCCCTCCCTTCGGCAACTCCATAAGCTATTGGATTTAAATTGAGTGTAAGTAGGAGGGGTAATACTTCTAATTAAATAGTTCCTAGATGTTGTCCCACAAGAGTGTCGAGTTATCATGCATATACATGACAAGGAACCACCAATTTCTACAAGATCCTTGGAAAATGTTGTCTACCATAGACACCCCCAAAATTGTCGAGATCCGAATAGGACTAAATATTTGGACCACTAAATATATCAAATCCTCTTATACCCGAGGATCTGGATTGCCTCCATACCTCAGGGGTCTCTGATTCTGGAACTCGTAGAGTGAGCTAAGATTAAACATGTCCTCAGTCCGATCTGCTGGGTTGATCTACTGCTCAATATGTGGATGTGATTCTACCTTCCCACCTACAAGAAATAGATCATAGTATTGACCCATAATTGGGGCCTCATTGCTCATAGGGTTGTCATCATGAACCATAGCTCATATCTTAGCTTTCTATCATCGTGGAGTCATCCTGAATGTTATCAAGGGTACAATGGTCTGATGAGAATATATATATATATATATATATTTATTTATATTTATATATCCACAAAAATGGGTATTTAACTCAAGAAGGATAGTCAAATACTCAATACTATATGATGTAGGTACCATTAATACCTGAAAACATTGTCTAGGAATGTCGAGTCGACAAGAAGGTATTCATGGTCTTGGTGAATGGATACATAGTCACCAATAAAATCACTAGACTCCCTAGCCTAAGATATTCACTCAAAAAACTTTTACACTATTACACTAAACCTAATAAATCTTCTTAAGGTGAAACATACGAACAATGTCCCAATGAAATAACCTGGATCCAGTACCATTTTGTCACGACCCGACCAATGTTAGGGCTCAACCTGAAACTACCCCAAGCCCAACTCCGTAGTCCAGGGGTGGTGACAGGCACCGTAGTAACAAATAACTTGTAGAGGCCTTTCCATAATTACATGTACACCAACACATCCGAGTCAATGAAAAACTTTATAGGGAAAGAAATTAAAGATGGAACACTGCTATAAATAAACCGAACATTAATGGACCTCTAAAAGTACAAAATTATGTTAAGGTATACTAAAAAGTAAAGGGAAAAAATACATGCCCAACAGAAATATGTCCCAACCAAAAAAATGGAAATGAATAGAAAGATGAGAGAGCTTAACTAATATATCCCATGCCATGGATACCCTATGTAGTCTAAGCACCTAGTACCTCTAAGATCTACTAAATTCATATTCAACCTATATGTCATCTGAAAAAGACATAACACGTGTGGCAGAATCCCATGAAGGGGCGAGTATATACATCCCTATTAGAATTCCCCGAAAGGGTGAGGGGGATAAGTAAGAGATACAACTGAAGATGAAAGACATAGATATAACAAGGTACAATGAAATAGTAAAGCTTAAACAAATTTTATAGTAAAATTAAGATTATCCAAACATAAGGGGCTAAACACAGTGAGTAGATAAACTACTGATGAAGTATTCACCACCTATAGTAGGAGAGCAGACTCATCCAACCATGATAAACTAAACGCAAAAAGCACATGGAATACCCAGTACGTATTGAACCCTCCTATAAGGAGAGTAACCAAACCCAAAGAGTGCGTACCAAAGATATATATATATATATATATATATATATATGCTCAATCATATAAATGCAAGTGAAATATTAGGGGATCTCCATCTCATAACTCATTCCAAGAGGAAGTGTATCCAACTATTCCAAAAGAAGTTTTCCATATATAATGCCTGACATATCATGCATTTTACATAAACACACAATACAAAGTGAATAAATCAACACAAAGTGATTCTATCTACATTGGGAGGAACTAACTCACCCACATAGTTTTAGGTTAAGTAACAAAAATACATCTCTATGTGAAAAGCATTCCTCATTTTCATGAGTGTAGAGGTATGTCAAAAAATGTCCCATAACTATGCCACATATTTGAGGGGTTGAAATTTCTAGGTTATGATCCCATGAAATGGTATGATAGTAGTTTACTACTATAGAAGTCACTATGAAGCACCACTTCTCAATCTTACTAGAGTGTACCACTTGGGAAAAGTCATCGGGGAAATCAACTACACAATCCTACTAAATCGTAAGCCCGGTATGGCCATCGAGGAACTCCACTGGCCAACTCTGCTTGAAGGAAAGCCTAGTAAGGTCTTCAAGGATATCCACTGCCTAATCCTACAGAAGGGTAAGATCATAATGTTGAGTAACTCCACCACCTATCCATGCTAGAGGCGGAATTTGAAAGATCATCGGGGAAATCCACTTCCCATACCTGCAAGAGGTTAACTCCCAAAAAGACCTGGTGATCCTTCATGATAACTATCATCATCAGGCACTGCCTAAACAAGCCCCATTCCTGGTATATTTCAAATCATATCTCTAAATCCTCTATTGAGGAAACCATCATGTTCTATGAGGTAAGACACCCAGGATAGGAATCTCGAGGGCCAAAAATACTAGTTCAAATAATGAAGATATGGATGATAAAAGTATCCTAAAAGTATATCAAGAGGTACATAGTGTGTGAGGGGACCCAAAAAAAGTGTGGTCCTACTTCACAGACTATTCATGTTCCTATCTAGCGAACGACTTCATCCCATGCAATATAACACGCTCCGTAGGTGTACTAAACTCTATGTCCTAACTAACTGATTCTAGGGCCATGTCTTGTGGCTGTGTCTGGGCACTCAGACCCTGTTTCCATGTACATAGGTACATGATGTGTGGATTTACATGGTATTCCTCCCATAAAATCAATCCATGTCTATGTACTTGTACAAAAACCCATACTAGTGTGGTATATCACATGGTACGTCCAACTGAAAAAGTGGTACAAGATGTGTAAGGAGGACTACATGTCGTGTTCTATATAAGATTTCCAAAACCCTAGAACCATTGATGAGGGGTGTTACATGCCATGTTGTTCATTTTGTCCATGGTACATCGTCTAGTTTTCATAAGAATGTGAAAATTTCCAGATCTACATCCGTGCTCCGAATCCAATCAAACCACTTCAAATCAAGAATTATCTGAGGCTAAAAAAGAGGATATATAAAGAAATCTTGATTATGAGCCACCTATCACTAAAAATTGGACACTATCACACATGGGGGTTTCAATGTTTTAACCACACACCACCATGGATTCATTCATCATGATTGTGATGTTTTACAACTGAATTAGTTATCTGCACTACACAACAATCCCAGATCTATGCCTTGTTCCCCAAAAAATTCTGTTTTTTATCATCCATGGATTCAGGGGGCCGATCGAGCTTGGTTTTGCCTAAAAATTGTTGAACTGGGAAACATGGGGATTCCATAGGTGAAGAACACAATGAAATTTGGAATAAATTTACAGTAGTTATGTTTTAATTGATCGAAGCAAATAATTCTTGGACAATCGATCAAGAATGGGTAATTATGATTAGAAAGAAATTTATAAAGTAATATTTCAATACATAGGATCGAGAAATGGTTTTCAACTAGGGTGTATACCAAAATAAAATTATCAATCGACTTAAAAAATTAATTCAATGGAATATAACACAAAAAGACAAGTCCTACTAGAGCAATGGATCAATCACTAATTAATAACTCACTCGCACAATTATTAGAAGGAGCTACGACATTCGTTGTGTCCATATTTGATCCAATTCAGGGTTCTATCATCATTTAATCTTAATTCGTTAAATTTAAGAGGAAGAGAGATTTTTTGGAAGTGGGAGAATTAGGAGCCACCACTAGGGAATTTTCCCTAGTGATATATTTGTAAACATATTCTTTAAGTTAAATGAATTTTATTAATTAATTAATCCACATAAATGCACCGCTAACAAATTATGGGTAGAAATGTCCCACATCTACTCAGTTTATGTCACTCCTATGGTAAAAACCTCAGTTTGGTCCCAATGATAGTCTCAAATTCCAAATATGATCAACCATTTATTAGTTATCCTATATTCATTAACTAAATGTTCATGTAAAATATAAAAAATATAAAATATTTGTATAAATTTAATTCTTGGCACCCCGACGATCAAAATCACATGCCGTCTCAGTGCTTAGCTCTGGAAATATATATGAAAATGTATAAAAGTCATAAAAGGCCAAAATCTAACCTCTATAATTAATATAATTTATACTTATTGGAAGAAATTATTCACATAAATTAGGTTTCTGAAAAATATCACTTTTAAACTTATGGGATCTTGTATAAAATTATGCCCTAATTTCCTAGGAATTTATCAATAAATATAAAAAAAATATTATATATATTTATTTTATAATATGGTTACTCTTAATTATACCCATTAATCTAATGGCTGTTTTATAATGATCATATTTAAATAATAATATTTAAAAATTATTTTTCCATTTGTTTAGGCTTATTGTTGTGTGTAGTACACACCATCAAACATAATATTAATTTAATGGAAAATAAAGTAAAATGTTGGGGGAAAAATAATGGATCAATTTTTTTATCATTGTTATCCCTATTTACTTAAATATTTATATGCCAGTTTATATTACTAAATATTGTATCCCATATTCCATTCACCAATGTATGGTGTGAGATATATCCTGTTTTTATCCATTGGCTTTGGTTTATGATGACATTAGAGGATAGAAACGACAAGGTTATACCTCCAGGAAATGGTTCCCCAAAAAATCTATCATTTGGTTCTACTAAGACCTAGGTTCCCATTACCTTGATGGTATTCTTGGAAAACTACTACAACTAGTTTTTAACCACTATAAATTGGGAATCTAGTACCAGCCATTTCCTAGAGTATATGTTCTAAGTGTAGATTACCACTTCCAATAATCTAAATTTTATGTAAAATATTAATTTTATATTTACCATTTTATTAGAAGTGGTGAAAATCTCATACCGTCAGCCATAGTTTTTGATCATATAAATGACATTTATCTTGTCATTATAATGGATATAGATCTTCTTGGGGGGAATAAATTTACATAAAAACACTTTCGTACCAACCTTGGAGTAGAAGATTAAGTTTATTCCATACTCATATATAAAAACCAGACCATATTTCTCTATAATAGATGTTATTATAGATATTGTAGTTCTAGTATCATGTAACCAGAATTTATATCCAAATACTACCACTGAAATCCAATCCATGATAAGATGGTCATTGAATAAATTCCATGATATTATCACTAATAATCAGCTACAAGATATGGGAAAAAATACTGAGTGTTTTCCAAAATTTACATGGATTGAGTGTCATATATCTTTACTATCTGTATATATATAATCTCATTTTATTTTTATTAATTATGTAGGAGTAAATAGTTCCCAAGGATAGATACCTCCATTCATTTGATAGTAAATCTCATCTAGTGGGTGGTATGGAGAGAAGTATGAAAGAGTTGGATTAGATTTCAATTAAATAATCATGGATTCATGACTGAGAAATTACCTAAACTATGGAGCTTCATGAATATGAGGATCATGTAGTGATAGTGAATGTTAAACTATTAGGAGTAATAGCACAACATTAAATCTTACAACAAATAAATCAAGACTTGGACACTTGTATCGAGTATATGCATGATTTGGCTAGAGATGAAGCGTCCAAATAAGAAAACCTCTAATAGTACATATACACTTCCCTCCAAAAAAATTGTCTTGTTATTAAAAATAGATTGTCAAATATTACTATATCTACCTATTTTCATATGTAATAACAGGGATAGATTCTAAATTGTGGATGTCCTTCCATTTTATTTTATAAATGGAAAAAGATTTTATTCCAAATTAGCTATTAATTATTCTTATTTAGTTACAATCTGATTATCAATTAATAATTACACATGAAATCTATTAAATCATGTTTAGGATAATGTAAATTCACTCAATAATTGATTTGGAATAGATAAAGTCAATCATGATTATCAAATACTTGAGTTATCATAATCTCCTCCTAGGTATGGATCATGGATGGGAACAGACATAGGTATCATCTCCATACAATAGATTTAGTATATTTGGATATTGAAGACTTTATCTTGGTCATATATCAGATATCATTATAGCTATAATTTCCATTACTATATAATATAGTTAAAACATTCAGATATTGATGACTTACTCCTATGTGTGTCTCATAGACAGGTATAGGCATGTGGGTCATCACTGTATAACTTAGTCAGTCTATTTAGTTATTAAAATGACATGGACCAATATGACATAGATCATAAAAGGGGAATTTTTAACGAGTATTCCAATGTTAAAGCGTTTTTGAGTACTCTAATGATACATCATGTTTCATTTTTAATGGGTACCTGAATTGACATGTTGGAAAAATTATCTATCTTGTTTTTTTGGAAAAGGACATGAGTGAGAATAACATGAAATTTTTATGGCCATACGGTGGAACCTAAAATATTTTTGTTTTTTCTCATTAAACAAATATTTTACCATGTCCTTGTTTTTGGGAGGCCTATCAGGTAGGAACATGAATTTTTCTCAAGTCTCCCATTATGGGGTTTAAACCTAACAAATTTTATTTTCATTTATTGAAATGACAATTTTTTATAGTTCATGAAATAATAATACAACATGAAAAAATACTTGGATTTTTTTTCAAGACACCCTTTTATGGTTTTCAACCTAGTGAGTTCTATGTATCTTTCCTTACATAGTTTTAGGCAATGCTGGACAAAAATTGTTTAGTTGATCCATATAGTTAGAAATATTTTACCAATAAATGGTCAGTAAGTTTTCATAGAATCAGTGGTTAATCAAAAGGAACATGGATTAATATCCCAATGTTAACAATGTATATGAATTCATGGATTGGTTAATCTAGTATAGGGTCATATTATTTGGAACTTAGAATTCTTTTGTTCTAGTTCAAACATCTTTGACCTCATATCTTTGTAATTTATGGTCTTATAGACTTGAAAAACTGTAAAAGGGTGAGAATTAAATTTTACTAGGAAAAGGATAATAAAAAACTAATGTGAATGGATGAAAGATTTCCAATATTTCCTCCCCTATGAAGTGGGGAATCTGGTTTATAGTAATAAAGAGAAAACAATCATGTTGTGTGGTTTATGGTCTCTCAATGTGGACTAATAAAATGTTCAACGATGTGTTGTTTTATCCACAAAATTATGGTGATAATGAAACATAAATTTGTAACATTGAGGATATTAAATAATGTTTAATACTTTTATTATTAGTTATGTAAATCATAATATGAGGAGTTTGAATTATAGATGAAGACATGGGACACGTATGTCAGGGATGAATTCTGACCATATTCGAATAAAGGGGTTCACAACAATAACATCAAGGCATACAAATATTATAGGACCTTTATCATATTTCAAAAAAATATTATGGTTGGTAGGCCATATTTGGGGTGTATATGCAGAGACATAGTAGGTTAATTTGTTCATAAGTAAGAAATTATTTCCTTCGATGATGTACCCACTCATTATCAATATTCTTGGAAGGTTTGTGAGGATTCAAACACTTGGGAAATATATTTGGGTTCTAAATGAGTAGGTATTTAAATAGGGTTTTGGAAACCAAAAATTAACACTTCTATATATTGAACACATTATTAGGGACAAGGGATATGATATGAAAATTCTCTATCTTTTTATTGAACGAGCAGGTCTAGTGAGCATGGATCTAATTTTACTTAGTCTATACGGTGTGTCACACAATCACTTCACATTTTATATTTGTGGCCTATGTTTATACTTTTCCATGAATAAAGAAATATTAGTGATTGGAGACATTAATTTTTCTTAGGGTATGCTTTATGGGATTTCTTCTAGATATGTTTTAATTACCCTTCACTAGAAGATTAATTTCTTTCAATTTAGAAAATATTTATATAGATTTTAAGGTCATAAAACTTTAAATAAAAGGTGATAAGTTTAAGGTCAAAAAATATTTATCATGGTGTACACATTTTAAGGTCATAGATCTTGGGATGTAGATTGAGATAGTCTATAGAACAAGAGTGTGATAAAAAACATTGTGAATTAAAAGTTTAATGATATAATATACTCTCCCATTGGATAAACATGGGTTAAGATCACGATTCTATGACCATATGGGTGTGATATAATTTGAGTGTTAATAGAAAAGTAACATCACACATTAATGATGATCCCATATCTAATATAGATTATCTCATAGACAAGTGTACATAGTTTAAAGACATAGTTGTTGGACCAATTTATAAAAGGAAAGTGTGAAATAACAACATTATTGGGGTTCAAGGGCCAAACATTCACCTGATAACATTTGGATAAGGAATGATGACACTACAAACCATGAATTTAGGGTTTCTGATCAGGATTCATGATAGAGGATAGGTATGAAATGGAATACTATTAACCATATTCAAATGATTGGTTCCAATATAATATTATCAAGGTGTAAAAATATTATTGGACTTTTTCTTAGGATGAGAACATTCCTATAGTTGGCATGGAATATTATGGGTTCATATATTATGCTATATCAGTGTTATGTATACAATGATATGTAGAGGTTTCTTTTGAATTTTTATACACTCATTACTGATATCCAAAATCGATTGACTAAAATATGAGACTCTCCAAAAGTGAAGTATAACCTATGGAATGATATATCTGAAAGAGTTATAGAGTGTTTTAGACCTTAGTTATCTATGGTTAGAATATTTTGATCATTGGGGAAATATTAAAAATGGGTGATGCTCTATGGATAAGTCTTTAATATGTGTTATAGACATCACTAATTATCTTGGAATAACATGAATTAGAACGTTAATAGTTATTATATATCTTATGCACTCTTACATAGATCTGGATCTCAAGTAGGATAGTTTGATCATGTGGCAATGGTTACTCTGATAAGTTTATGGTCATTTAATATGGATCGTATGTCAGGCAGTTTAACATCATATAATGAGAAATTATATTTTATGCAGTTTAACATCATATGATATGAACTTATATTCTATATTGTTTAACATCATTACGAAATGATTGGAATATTCTACCATCTAACATCATTTTATAAGGACTTACAACATGAAATTTAATATTATATGATAGGTATATACATATTTGAAACAAAAAATCCCCAATCAGTGCTCAATCCACAAGGGATTGACACTATTATGAAATATCTAAATATTGGGGATATTTTATCTTAGCATCTGTTCTTGGTAAACCATTATTTGATGAGATCTTTTTTAGAAGGAATATTCCAAAATTTTATAAAAGGAATGTAAAACATAGGGTAATGAGTATGAAAAAGGTTTTATTGGAACTTGAGATTTGGAATAAGATATAGGATCTAGGAATCATTACATATCATATAAGGAGAAAAATAAATCCACATATTGTTCACATAAATCATAAAAAATATTGGGATAATTTGAAAAAAATAATGGTTGGGAGGTCTTACATTAGATTCATGTGATTATTAGAGACTCAAAATGAACGAATAATGATTTTAACAATAGGAACAACACAAATGGGAGTTTTCATTATAGAATAAAAAATTGATATATGTTTTACTACATATCTTATGATAATATGAATCAATACATAAATAATTCTTAAATGGGGGAGCATTAGAATAGGCCCATATAAAAGGTATTTTATACTGAAGGAAATTATGTTGAGATAGATCATTTGTAGAATATGAAAAGTTTTTCTGATAAAATATGAGCATGGACCTATGAATAGATATTTAGGAAACGCTATGTATCCTATTATTTTAAGAATTAAGGGACATGTAATTTAACATCATGTGACTAGATGAAAAGGGGATCATTGTCCTTGATTTCTGCAATAAGATAGAGATAAAAACTTGCATGATGGATTCCACATGAATTTGGATCTCATGGGAGGAGAAAACATGAAAATAGGTCATTATGAGTTGTTTTGAATTTATATAGGGTTGTATTAATGTCATGCGGTTTAATTCCATTTGACAAGTACAATCTCTGACCAGTTTAATGTTTTATAGAATAGACTTATGGAAGAATGCAGTTTAAGGTCATAATGCTTAGACCAATATGTGTTGCATTTTTTACTTCATGTAACTAGGAAACATTCCTTGTATTTTAGCACCATGTGGAAGGGATGTTTATAATGAATTTTAATGACATATTGTGTGGATGATATCAACATTCTTGAAATTATGAAAACAATTTCTTCAAAAAACATAAATTGGTGGGGGATACACATTCCATCAATGGTTGAAAAATAGTTTTCTATTTTGGGGTATACCGTATGTATTAAGTATTGTATCTCGAATTTTGGTTAATGTTTAATAAGATGTTTACCTAGTATCAAGGATGTTTTCAATGCTATCATCAGTTCCCATTCAAGGAAGGAGGTTAGATATCCTCTCTTATTAAAGGCTCATGTGAATTGATTTTTATGGGTCTCTAGGTTGTGAAGAGTGCATAAATATTTTGTTACTAGTCACTTCAACACATTAAGACTCTTTTGGGACTCATCATCTAAAAATTTATGATTTGAGTTGGTGACTCAAAGTGTGGTTAATTGGAATTTAATGGGTAAAACTGCCTCAGTCTCATAGATACGATAATATGGGGTCACTTGCTTATTAGTGTGGGTTATGGTGTGATAATACCACAAGGCATGTATGAATTTATATATTTATTACTGATTGTCCTTGTTTATAATCTTTTAAAGGATATTTTAAAAGTCTTGTTAAAAGACTCTATATGTTCATTTATAGATGTATGACCTCAGGATGAGTGGTTAGATTTGATGTTGTATTTCTAATAAAACCATTTAAACACAAAAGAACAGAATTTGGAATATTTTTCCCTCAATATAGTGTGAGTTATGCCAAATGTGGTGATGATCTTTAAATTCAAAATGTTGATGATGATAATTTTCCTAACTTCTTTAAGTGGTATTCCAATGGTCCATTTGGAGAATAATTTGGTGGCGATAAGTATATTCATGAACTACCTAAATATATCTATGGGATATGGACCCCTAAAATTTATTGTATAGAATATAAATGTCCTAGAGTATTTTTTTTGTATAGAATAATTATATTGGTTGATTAATGAAGTTGGAAAGGATATACAAGGGCTAGAAAATTTTAGTGAACTATTTATAGTCATGTATCATCGATTGTAATTCATACCTAATCCTCTTGATTTGATGGGAGTTCCTACTTTAAGAATAATGGGAACCACATTAACCATTATAGGCATATGAAATCATGGTGAGGGTATTTCATCTTTCAATGAATCTGAGGATAATTACATTGAAGCCTCTCTTATAAATAAATTTCTATTAATTCATGATACTAGAAAAGATGAAGTTTACTAGAAATCATCACATATGCACCCTCTTGGATCTATCTAGTAGAAGGGTTCCATTGTAGAGATATTATATTATTAGGACATTGATCCAGTTGATGAATTTTTTAGTGGGGATACAATCTTTTATTATTCTAATGAATCATTGATTTCATTGATTTCCCCTATGTCATATCCAGAAAGTAGTGATACCACCCTATAGTGTGTAATTTGAATAATTATATGATATTTTTCTGTATCATCTAGGGTTTTTACCCCATTTTTAATGCATTATCATGATCATTCTGTGATATTAAAATATGATATAAACTTGTATTTGTTTGGAATTATTTCATCATACCTCATACATAACTGAGAAATGGAATCTCCAAATCATTCTTAAAGACATATGATACCATGGTTTTATTAATTACTAATTATTAATCAACCTTAAGGTTTATGAATTCCACTTATATTTGTAGATCCATTTGTAGACCTATAGTAAGGGCTTGATATTTAGCCTCATTGTTAGTGAACCCTAATTACTGTAGAAAAAAATAAGGTTGAACCGCTCTAACTGGAGAGATAATCATGAACCACACGACAACACTATTAAGCCTTATATTCTCAATTATTCACCCAATTGGGTTTCTATATGTTTCTTTTGAATATATCTTCAAAATATATGGATTTTCATAAATGATGAAGACATATTTAACCAAGAGTTTTGAATTTAGCGAGTCAGCTTCTAAGGAAGCATGTGCTCTGATAAAGTCTGCTCGTTCCTATATTTGAACAAATTTCTAAGAAAAAAAATTAATGATAAAATAGTTTAGGGTGATTAACTATTGTTCCATACATCCGTTTAATTGAGTAATACTAATGATAAAATTGAATCATTAAAAAAAGAAGACCATGTGAACCTCATGATGTTTTTGGTAGTCGCATAGCTTCTATATGTGAATATTAGTGTGAGGAAGTTATTCTTGATGTCAAAGTACATGATATATATATTTATCATTTACTAAATAATATAATAAAAAATATTTTTGTTTCCTACATTATTTATCTATTCATTAGTAGTAACACATGAAAATTCATGGGTTTACAAATATAAGACGAGTGGGTTTCCTTCCACAAATGAAATTATTACTAGTGGTATCAAGAGGTATTTCATGAGATTTTCATAATATTCCTGCAAAAAATCATACCACATACAAATGAATCCATTTTTCATCAATTTTATGAATGTTACACAATTTGTCGCCCAGTTCCCTATGAAAAATATGATGTCAGCAAGATTTACCTTAAGTCCTTTTAAATATTTGAGGTTTTGAGGAACTAGAATATTAAGGATCACCTTAGTATTCTCATTTATTACATAAATTCCATAATTTAAGACCATTAAACCAATAATTTTTTCTTTAGGTCTCAAAAAAAAAACAGTCCAGGGGATTCATTTTTTGTTATGCTTCTATAGTTTATTGAAAAAAATTCATGGTAAAAAATATTATGATATCACTTTTGGGATTAGAATAATAGTCATAAATATAAAAATACATGATCATTCCTAATAGGGTCTTCAATATATGGTGTATGGTTTGTTCATGTGTGGTTCCCACATTTTTTAATTTGAAAATAATCACTTGATAAAAAACCCAATTATAGTGATTTTAATGTAGTGAATTCTTCATCACCAGGTTTAATTTATATTTGGTTATATCCTAAAATTTTGACTATGAATGATAAATCTTGAAATCTATCCATTTCATTAATTAAAAATTATATGATCGGTACTGGAAAATTATCTTATTTTAAATGATAATTGACATCACTAATGTATGTAAAAAATAGATTTTACTATGATTATTTTTAATTAGGATCATTTTTTAATTCCATGTGGGATACTCAACATCCTAAATGAATTAAAGTTTAATAATACTATGAACTTAATACTCTTCCCAGAAAAATTAGTAGAATATAATTTGTTGGTTCCCAATTTATAACTATGGTTATCCTATGGAAAAACCAAATTATGGATAAGCACTCTAGGGTCCAAACTAGAAATATCTAAATAATTTTTGACGAAGTCATCTCAATTTTTTGAAAAAAGAGATATATCTTTCATGTTCAAATGAATTCACAGTTGAACTAATCGTCTTCAGTCACTCTTCCTCACTAGTACCAAGATTTACCTCGTTGATCACATCAATAGTGGTTGACATGCCTTCATCAAATGCTAAAGGGGTATCTCTGAAAGTATTATTCTATCTCTTCCTCACATTCAATATTGAAAATATTATGAATGATAGGAAAAGTGGAATCCTTGGACATAAAAAAAACCACATGAATGTTTTTATCTCATGTAGGTGACACACAAATGTCTCGAGATTCTAAAACTATTGACTCGAGTGTTTCATTATCAATGGAACTCAGAGCACCCCCTTTCCTCACAACTATAATAAGGGGAAAAATGTATTGATGACATGAGACTTTAAAGATGTTCTGGATTAATTATAAGATTATATAAATGGTAATAAGGATAAATATGATGCAAAATTCTATATGGGTTATAGATACAATGAAGTGGAATATTCACATGATGGACCCTTCATCAATTTAGCTGATATTATAAAAGTTGGGGGTATGATTCCTAGTACTATGGATTGAATATTAGTAAAATCAACCCTATAATATAATAACATTGGAAAAACATATCATAGATCATTTCAGATAGGAGTAAATCCCATGACTTGGTTTATGAGAAGTACACACACTTTAATGATTTCATTAAAAGGATTTCTAGAGGAAATATTCAGACCATTAAGGGACATGATTCAATCAATGAAATATTCCATTGGTTTCATTCCCAATCCCGTATAGAATCTTGTGTCAATATACATAGATTTTAAGGCCTCTGATATATTAATATCAATAAAAAACAGAAAGATGCTGATTAAAAATGTATATATGGAATTTATAATATGACGAGGGATTTTTATATGTGTATGAAGCCGAAACGTTCCTGGAAAGATATTGAAAGGTAAAACATGGTGGAAAACATAAATATAGAGTTAGATATAATGTATGAAAACATTGTTATAAGATTTATCATTTTAAGTGGAATATACTCAATATTATCATATCCTTAAAGCATCAAGTTGGAAGGGAAAAAATATGAATCACTATAACCATGTTGTCAGAGGATGCACCGAAGTATTAGAATGATTCTAATTCCATGATCAATTAAACCTATATAGAAATCGATGTAATTTAGTTTTTTGAAGATATATAATGGTTTTATATTACACTATATGGTGATATATTAACATGTTTCCATGAATTATATGACTATATAATGTACAAAAAACCAGTCTCTACATGATAAACTTCTAACGTATTGATATTAGCCTCATGTTCTTGAGAGATTTAAATGGATTCAATGAGTACCTCTAAGAGTTTTTTTGGGAGAAAATGGAATCAATAATTGATATAATAGTGATAAAAATGAAATTCTTATTAATGATGTGCAATTTTCTAGGATAGGGTGATATTATTCTTATCACGAGGCTACTCCATGGGTTGGGGATTTTAGTTTGATGATGATTATATTAGGGGGACCCTTCTCAAACCCATGGTGAGAAGAACATTCACTATTCATTTTTTGGATGCATGTTTCCTCATAAAAATAGTATTAGACCACTATACATTCAAAAATAGATCCTCGAGTATGATTGAACATAAATAAGTTCCAAAGGATTCTGGATCAGAGTGGTGTTACTATAAACCTTTAAAAAGTTCTCATATTTTCATCTATGTGGAATAAATATACTCACTTGAGAAAGTTATTTAACGAAGACTTTTATTCTTTCCACTTATTCAGAAACCAATTCAACTCATATAGGCTTGTCCATAATTATTAATGAGAGGATGTAGTCAATATAAATCTTCATTATTTAATAATAGATCATGAAAGTGAATAAAATTGATTGAATGATACCATGACTCCCCCTTTAATGAAGATTATATTTAATGTTATGGTTCTCATGTTTTGTTTTTTTTGGATGGTTCCAACCTTCGTAGCATGGAGGAAATAACTTTTGAGAGGGTTATAACTGGTTTGGGTATTCATGACTTCTCTTCCTATGAAATATTCTTATATTTGAAACGTTTTCGTCAAGATTTAGCTGATAATGTGGAATAAGTTGTCTCAAAATTTTCAGGGAAAGATGTGTCTAGAATTGTTTGATTTAGTTATGATCTAAGGATGTCATGTTTTTGGTTGAAAATTTTTCTAGTTATCCAGTCCTCATAATTTTGATTATGTTTATCTACCATTATCAACATTTTGTTTTTTTCTTCTAGTATTTTAGTAGAAACAAAACAAAACCACATTGGGGGTTTTCCCAGCATCAATTTCCTATGGTAACCGATTATTTAATATATTTTCATAAAATATAAACCACTCAATTTTGATATTCCCTATCATTCGATTTTAGGGGACATAGTTAAGTTGACCAATGAGGTCAATCTCATTGGGCCTCTAGGGTTCCAATAATTCGAGAAAAGTGTTCCATAAATTGAAAATTCAATATCCTAGATCTTTCACATTTTCCAAATAATATACCTTTTTCATTCCATTAAAATGTTGTTTATTCTTTTACTAACTATTTCCCTCCCAACAAGAGTGTTATTTAAGTTATTGTGACTATGTAGAAGGAACCATGTTATATTACCCTAGTATAATATCTAGAGTGGGAACTAATGCATGTTTGAGTGTGAAAAATGATGATTTTTTTCTAACTAGTTTCTTGGTTCGAGCTGACGAAATCAGATAATAGTTTTCATAGTATATCATATAACATCCTCTAAATGGTTGTGACTATGTTGGTTGAATGTTGTTTTTGGATTCTAAAAGTAGTTTGTGTTGATAGTTTTTTTTGGTCATTGTAAAAAATTAATTCACCTTATATGACTTAGTAATAATTTGAAATATGTACTAGAATAAGATGATCCAACATATATTTCATAACAGAATCCATTTGTTTTATTTTTCAAATGTGGACATTTTTTTGAGTGAAATGGCTTTTCAGGATCACCTTGGATCTAGAATAATGTTTAAATCAGTATGAGAAAATTTATCATAATTTGAATTTATCAAAATAAAATATAATGAATATTTTATGTTTTTTATGTTTTTAACATCATGGGTTAATCATAAATTGCGATCTAATCTTGGTTAAATAAAACAAGAAAAGTTGGTGAAGTCATTCTAAGTGGTACTAATTGGATTGAGTTTTGGTTGGAAAGACGGATGTTATTGGATGGTTGAGAAGTCGTATATCATTAAAATTTAAGTTATATTATTATATATTGATCCTAATATTCTCAAAATCATTTATAATTTATGATACAAGATGAAATGTTTGGAATAAGAATGGTTATGAGGTCATACTTTTCCTATAACACACTGAGTTTTTATGAACCTTTTTTCTCTCAAATAAATTAAATTTTAATTTTTCTCTTATAATGAACATTATAGAACATTAATTTTACATATCAATGACTCATCTTATGTTACATGGAACATTTATTCAATGTACATTAAATGAAACATCAACTTGGCGTACGTTACACATAACACTGATGTTTGTAAAAAACATAATTTTACTATCGTAATTATTGAAATGAGATAATTATAACAGAGCCTTTAGAAATAGTTATATGAAAAGTAATAAATAATTTTAAAATGATTTTTAGAATTTTTTATATAAATAAAACATATTTATATAGAAATATATAATTTTTTGCTGTCGTTGTATGTTTTAAACAACTATTTTCTCAACTGAAATGATTTTAATATCCTTTTATGAATAATAATAAAACCAATTTTAGACAAATATAGAAATTTAATTTATAAAAACTTCATTTTTAATGCATAATATCAAAATTATATTAGGATTAATTTTTTTGATTTTTTATGAGAAACATCATTTTGGGAAGAATAGTGAAAAATACCAGATTTTAATTCAAAACTTCTTTTTCATATATTTTAATCATAAGGTTAAATTATATATTAAATAGTCTTAAAATATTAATTAGATATTATTTTTATCAATTAATACATTTTAGGCCACTTTGGTCAATTTCATTTTGAACTTTGGTATAAAAACATGGTAAACTTTTGAATGTTTTTACTTCAAAAACCCTCATTGTCGACTCAACTACGGGATTAATTTTAAAATAATTTCTACCACTTATATTTTTAGAATTTGAAAAAATGTATTCCATATTTTGAATAAGTTTAATTTATAATTTTCAATAAGTCCGACTTATTTTTGGACCCAAAATATAAAGTGATTAAAATTAATTTCCACAATTGTGGTAACATTATACTAAATAAGGGACTAAACAATAACTTTAATGCCCAAAACAACCTATAACATTCTCTAAAATGTATTTTATTAACATATTTAAAACTTATAATACCTTTTATATACATTTTATCATTATTTAGTCCACTTTCAGTAACAAAAACGTGGTTGGGGTTTCCCTTTTCCAAAATATTATAAGAGGGTCACTCCTCCACCATTTTAAA
Organism: Viscum album; assembly: GCA_963277665.1. Taxonomy (NCBI): domain Eukaryota; kingdom Viridiplantae; phylum Streptophyta; class Magnoliopsida; order Santalales; family Viscaceae; genus Viscum; species Viscum album. The sequence continues at coordinate 1,273,309,593 of OY728159.1, forward strand.
AGCACATCACTTATCCCTCTACTATACACCTCTAAAACCAATTAGGATCATAAAATATCTACCCAATAAACTTTTCAACATCCCTAAATTCATCCTATAATCATCATATTATGAATATATAAATCAAAGTAAGCCTTTTGGAATAAACTAAAAGGAGTTATCTGATTAAGAGGTAACGTCTTCTCTCAAGCTCATTTCTTTTATTTTCGTTCTCCACCCCTCCACTCTCCTTATTACAAAATTTTATAAAAACACCAGTATATTAAATAAAATATAATATAGTTATGATTATGGTTAAACTTAAATTTACACATACTTCCATATAATGGGTATCAAACATATAATCTATATGTACAACTAACTACCATCTCTCAAAATGACGATTGTTCATTTTTCTATTATCGCCCCTCATGGTGGAAATTATGATTGAAAATAATTTTAAATATGTTATATATTATAATTATTTTTAATTAATATTCTTTCATACTTTTGAAACACAAATCTTTATACTTTCTATTTTTCTTAAATATGATAATTTTGTTTGAGGAAGTGTGGACTATCATCCCCTCAAAATGATGTGATTCATTAACAGACAACGTGGAAAATATTAAGGATGTTATTAGTGAAATTTTATGATATATATGATAAAATAATAATACTTTAATAATTATATATAAACACACGCACACATATATATATGTCATTATTCTTCTTTCTTTCAATATGACAATAAAAACAGAAAAAACCTTCATGCGTACATACAACTTACCGTATACATGAATGGTGTATTCCATTTAATAAAAATATATTAAATATGTTATTATAATAAAAATATAATTCTTATAAATTATATTTATATCAGGTTTTAGATTCTATAAGTCATTATATAAGTATAAGGGCCAAAGTTATAACAAATTAAGACACTTACGAAGAACAAAGAAGATATTACCTGAAGTGAAACCTTAAAAAATGGTTGTCAACAAGAGGATAATATAAGGTCATAATAAAAAAAATATACGGTATTATATATAAAAATACGTTTCTTTAAAATATTTATAATATATTTATATTTATTATATAGGTTATTTAATGAGTACGATGATAGTCAAGACACAACATATGGGAATTTCATCTCTCTTTAATTTCCGTGAGACACATGCCTTAATAACCACTCACATATTTTTTGTGGTTTATGTAATGAAAATAAATTAATAATATGTCTCCTCTAATTAAATTCATGGGTACTAAAATATTAATTTTATGATCTTTCATTCATGGGGTTTATGATTTAAATTATACCAAATCGGTAAAATTGTTTTCCCTCAATTTTCCTTTTTTAAGACTCAAGTTTTGTTATCCACCTAAAATATTATTTTGAGGTGTATTATATCATTAATATTATTAATTTTATTATATTTTATGCCTAATTTAATAATATTTTTTACATGGAGATTATGATCAAAATCTATCAAGTGATAAGAGTTTATTGAAATAATCTCATCGCTTTTTGAGATTGTTTAAGATTATGACACAATTAATGAAATATCAGGATCCAAATCCAGAAACACTCATTTATTTTATTATTATATTTTTATTCCATATATAATCATGTATTTTTACCATTTTACACTCTTTATTACTTAAAATAATGTTTTTATGTAAAATCTGACCGTCTCTCTATTCGGTCGGAAATCTATTTTATTTAAAAACCATGTTTTAAAAAATGTTTCCAAAAATGTCTTCAAAAGTTATTTGAAGCCAATTTTTAAGTAAAAATTTTTTTAATATATTTTTATCATATTTAAATTTTTCCTTTATACGTTTGCAAACCTAATTTTAATGAAAATGGTTTTCCAAAAGATTATATTCTTTTTAGGGATATTATTTAGTGTTTCCATTAATATTATTTCTCTTAATGGATTATTTAGGATCTTGTGGAACATATATGTATGATTTAATTATGAGATGGGTGAGATGTATATCTCCATCTAATTCATTGGGTAGATATATATATATGATGAGATATACAAATATATTATTGGGAAGGAACGTTGACTATGAAGATGGCCATGGGAGTGAACCATGACTACCATCATGGTATCTAGAGTTACCTCATTCTAATAAGATATCCATGGGAGTAAACCATGACTAGAATGATTCTTTAGGGATTAACCCATACTAAAAAGACATTCATTGAGTTTATTTCTTTGATACTATGAAAATTATGTTATATACTTATGTGTTGCAAAAAGTCCATGTTTTATTCTTATATTATGCTGTCATGGCTTGGGTTCATTATTTCCTTATGATTCATTTCTTATAAACTACCATGATTTATTTCATGTTTTATTTATATGATAATTCATATATAGTGCATGATATTATATTTTCATGATCATTTACGAACACCCTTATGCTCATGATTATGGATAAATCTCTCCCTTGATTACCCTTACTAAGCATCTGAGATCATTCCTTTTTTATGTTTCCTTCCCCGAGTTACAAAGAAATGTATTATATTTGATGCATTTAGGAAGGTTTCTAATTAATAAAAACCTAGTGGTATATATTGTATGTCAATTTTGTATCAATGATCATTTTTCTATGTTTCCAAAGGCACTATACAAGTACGGTCTTTGGGCCTCTTATTGTATAATTTATTAAGTTTTCCCTGAAATTTATTTAATTTTATTGTATAAAAATTGAGGTTTTCTATAGTTGGTATTAGATTAAAGGTTTAGTTAATCTTTGGAACTAGGATGATAAAACCATAGTAAGAACCCTAAGTAAATTTCTTGGGATAAGTATAAGGATACAGAAATGTATAGGAAAATGACATTGAATTTTGCTAAAGGATAGAGTGATTGGTTTCCTAGAAATACATCCACACATAGATACTAGAAGTGCATGTGGATCTGGAATAGATGTACATAAGTGTAACAACTCTGAAAATATGTTTCGAGCATGACACGTGGAAATATAGTACACGACAATGGGATTTAAAGTAGAAATTGATTGACACTCCTGAAAGATATACTTTGGGGATTCAGAAAATCTTCCTAAACCATCACAAATATTTAAATAGAAGTTTTCAATGAATAAACTAGGATAAACCTAATGCATCATAGATTAAGTAAGATGTTATATTTTAGACATCATATAAGTGACTTTTCATGATTACGTGGTTCATCGATAAGATAACTATTTCTCACTCTATTAAATTTGGTTTTAGTCAATTGATAGAACTTAAAGAAACCACATTAATAATGATTGTGATGTATAATGATACAATGTTTCCCTTCATAAAACTAATTCTTTGGGAACTAGAATGAAAAAATTCATTTCTATGTTAATTAATATTTCTCAAGTTATGAATCATTGTGGATTTAAAAATGAGAAAATGAGGGAACAATATTATCTTCAGTCCTTTAGGATGTAATGTACATATTTTTTTAGATGGTCGTCAGTGCCACTTTCTACTGAACAATGGATTAGTACTACAAAAAATATATTCTATGTTCTCCAATGTTCGGAGCATGGGAAAGTCATTCTGGATGTCTATCTATTAAAAGGAGAAGTAGACCAGTGGTAGACTCTAATCAATAATAGGAGGTAGAAATATGAGATTTAGTCCATGGATTTAATTGAGTTTAAGAACCTATATATATTAATAAGTACATTACCTGGATTCTTCTTTCCAAGATAGAGAAATATTTTATTGAGTTAAGGAAATGTTATGATGAATCTATCGGTACCTACAAGGCTGATTTCATAAGACATATAAGGTACACTTCATGAATTATCTTCCAACCCAATAATAAAGTTGAAATTTCATTCTATAGATTAATGAAAAATCATAGAATATTTTTGGCTATAAGATACATTAGTTTCTATAAAGATACCTTTCTTTTTGAAATCATGGTTGAAATAGAGGTTTTAGTATTTTATCAACCTCATGGTTTTGACAATATGGGGAAGATGGATTTTAAAGGAAGATCCAAAAAACATAAAGGGAAGAAGATGAGATTCCCTTTATTCTTTATGTGTCAGAAGAATCATTGAGAATATTTCCAAAAGGAATCTAATAAATGTTTTATGTGTGGATGAAAGGCTATCATGAATTTTATTCCTGAAGTGATGGAATGAAATTAGATAATGTTGTGAATGGGGAAAAGTGGAACATAATTACACTACCACGATTCAGTTCTACAATTGTATGGAGAATGTGCATTATGATAACCACTCACCAAAACCAAGGTATAGTGATGATAATCAACATTATTATCCTTTAAAGCTTAGGAAAAATGGTAAATCTATTGAAATCATTATTTATAATGAGGCGTCTGATAATGAAGTGATGAAAGGTAAAATTACCATCTTCTCTAGAATAGATAATGTCATATTTGATTCTGTATCTATCCACTCTATCATATATATATAATTTTTTATAGGTATTAAGATTCCAAAAAAACAATTTTATTTGGAATTATTAGTGAAATCACCTAATGGTACAATGAAATCATCTCATTTTCATGACTCCTATCCCATTTAAATTTGTGGGAATGAGCTTCCTGCAAATCTTGTCATTTTTTTGGTTGAATTTTATGTCATCATAGGATTGGATTGGATTTCTCTTCATAAACTCCACATCAATTCTCAACTAAGTGAAGTTACATTTGATATTTAAAACCATCATTTTACCATCCATCAATGTGATGATAAGTGTTAACATCCTATGGATATTATATCTAGTATATGGGTCTTAATTCCCATTCAAATGAGTATTTTATCTGAAATAATTGGGATGAAAATTGACATCCATGATATGCCTATTTTTTGGGTTTTTCTGGATGTGTTCTGAAAGAATTTCCAAGACTTCCACTGAAATGTGAGGTTTAGTTCTCAATTGAACTCAAACCTAGTTCCTCAAAAATGTCAAATGATCCTTTTATAATATCCCAATTCAGTTTCAATAATTGAATAAGAAACTCCAAGAAAACATTGATAAAAAACTCTTTCGTCGAGGTGTGTCCCCTTGTGGTGCACCAGTTATTTGTTTTTGAAAAAGATGGATCAATGAGACTATGTATTTATTATAAAGATTTGAAAAAGATAAAAATCAAGAAAAATTATCATCTTCCTTATATTGATGACTTGTTTGATCAAATATATGAATCTTAATAGTTTTCCAATATTGAAATGCATTATGGATGTCATCAATTGAGGGTCAGGAAGGATGATATACCCAAGGAAACAATCTATACATGGAACGATCACTATGAATATATAGTTGTCAATTTTTGTATTACTAATTCCCATACTATTATCATGGATTTAATGAATTAATTTTGTAGTTATTACCTCGATCAGTTTGTGGAAGTCTCTAAATATGATATATTATCTATTCAAAGACCAAGGAAGATCCTGAATATCACATGATAATTTTACTAACAACCCTATAGATAAAAAAGTTATATGAAAAATTTAAAATGATTTAATTTTGGAAGCCAAGGATTCATTTCTGGTCCACATAATATCAAGAAATGATATAGTAGTAGATCCATAAAAGATATAGGCTATTGAATGCTGGACTAAACCAACCACAAATACTTTGATTTGTATCTTTATCTATTTAACTGAATATTATCGATAGTTTGTAGAGAATATCTAATGACTATCTAATCATCTGACAATGTTAACTTGGATGGGTGTCAAGTTCCATTAGATAGATGAATATGAAGAAAATTTTGAGGAACTGAAGAAAAATTTAGTCAATGCACACGCGCTTACATTACCTTATAGTAAATAAGTGTTTGTAATCTATAGTGATGCATCCAAGAAGGTATTTGGATGCTTTCTTGTGAATAATATCTTGATTATCACATATGCCTCATTGAAGTTGAATATTAATGAGAAAAATTACCAAATTCATGATTTTAATTTTGCAATGGTATTTTTTGCATTAATGATATGGAGGAAATATCTTTATGATGAAAATTTTTATATATAAAATGATCAAAAAAATATGAAATATATATTAAAATAGAAATATTTTATCATGCTTCATAGAATATGGCTAGAGTTGATATAGGATTATGAATTCTCAATACATTACTGCATTAGGAATGAAAATAAGGTCGTTGATGGTTTGAGTCAGAAAGATCATGCTAGCTTATCTATGATTTGGATCACAAAAGTTCCAATATTTCTGGATTTTCAACAGATGGATCTAGAAATAAAGAAGGAAGGGGAAAAATATTATATTTTTCAAATGAATGTTTAACCCTATATCCATGTTATGATTAAGGAGGCATGGAATGAATATGTGGAGTTACAAAAGAATGTTTCAAATTTTCTTTAGTTTGACCATAATTAGGATAGAATTAAGTGGTTCTGGAAAAATGTTTATGTTCCTTCTATAACAGATTTAAAGAATGCATTGTCATAGAATTATCATATTTCGTCACTATTTATTCATCATGTATGTACGAATGGGTATAGTTATTTGAAAGAATACCTTTGGTGGGATAAAATAAAGAGGGACACCACAAAGTTTTTATCTCAGTTCTCAGTATTCCAATAAGTTAAGCCTAAAAGGAAAAAGTCAAAGAGAATGTTTCATCCATTACCCATACTAAAATGTAAATTAGATAACATCACTTATTATTTTTTAATTGTACTAAGAAAAACCTCTAAATGGTTCAATGATATATGGGTGGTAGTCGTTCTCCATACTCAGTTCACACACTTCATTGCTATCAGAGAGGATTTCTCTCTAGATAATCTTGTTATGATATACCTTCAGGAAGTTGTAAGGATACATGGAGTACCACATTATATTGTATCAGATCGAGATATGAGGTTCACTTAAATTTTATAGTGAATTATTTATCAATAAATTGATACAATATTGAGTTCCAGCACTACTTATAATCCATAGATATATTGTTAGTATGAATGAAAAATTGAAACAATATATGATGTTTTTAGATCTTATTCTCTATATTTCAATGGTGGTTGGGTTCAACACCATCCCCTAGTTGAGTTTTCATAAAATAATAGATTTAAATAAATAATTCATATAGAATTGTGTGAATCCATACATGGGAATATAAGTAGAGCTCTAATGTGTAAGGATGAGGTTAGAGAATGAAATATATTGGTATATGTGATCACTAAAGAAATGGTCGAGAAGGTAAGAACCATTCAACATCATATAAAGTTAGCATAAATTTGTTAGAAAAGTTATGTAGATAACCATAAATGAGATCTTGAATTAAATGTTAGTGAAAATTGGGGTATATGAGTCTCTCAATGAAATATGTTTATGAGATTTATGAATAAATGTAATCTAATCCATAGGTATATCATTTCCTTTAAAAATTTTAATCACATTAGGATAATATCATATCACTTGTAAATTATTAAAAATCTCTCTCAAGTATATGATGTGTTCCATGTGTCTCTCATGAGGAAGTACATACCTTACCCTTAACATATATTTAACTCATAGGTCATACCGCTGGTGTAGGATATTTCTGACAAGGGACAACCTGTTGTAATTTTGGATCATACAATGAATGTTCTATAAAACAAGACCGCTCAACCAATTAATATTTTGTGGATAAATCTCTAGTTAGAAGAATCTACATGAGAAATTGATGACATTTTGAAGCGAAATTAGCCACATTTTTACCTGGGGGAATAATTACGAGGGGGAAATTCTCTTTTAATATGGTAGAATGTAACGCCCAAATTGTTATAGACCTTTTTTCCTCGAATAAATTAAATTTTTATTTATGTATTATAATGCACGAATTCAAAAATTTAGTTCACATGGAACTGAGATAGAGTATGTTACATCGAACATCGACTTGGAATACATTACACACAACACATATGTTTCTACAAAACATCATTTTACTATTATAAATATTTAAACAAGATAATTATACCAAAGATATTAAAAAATTAATATGAATATTAATAAATAATTTTAAAATAGTAATTATAATTGTTTTATAAAAATAAAACTTATTGATAATGAAAGCTATAATTATTGGAAAAGTCTTTATTTATTTTAAAATACTATTTTCTCAGAAGAAAAACTTTTAATTCCCTTCTATGAAATATAGTAAAATTAATTTTAAACTCATTTTGATAATTAATTCGACAAAATAAACTATATTTTTAAATTTATAATGTTAAAATTATCTTTGGGTGATGTTTAGGTATTTTTTGGAGAAACGCCATTTTTGGATGAATAGTAAAAAAATACCGGATTTTAATTCAAAAATTACTCTTCATATAATTTATTTATAGGTTTAAATATTATTTTACATTTTATTCAAAGTTTAATTAGATAATATTTTAATCAATTAATAAAATTTAGGTCATTTAGATCAACTTCACTTTGAACATGGGTATAAAAACATAACAAACTTTTGAATGTATTTACATTAAAAACCTGCATTGTTGACCCAACTACGGGATTAATTTTAATATAATTTCTTAAAATAACTTGGTTATAATTTGGAAAAATATACTAAATAATTTTAATCATACTAATTTTTAATTTCTAATAAGGCTAAAAAATTGTTTTACCAAAAAGAGTAAGTGATTAAAATTAATTAGAACGGTTAAGGTTAAATTTTGTTTAATAAGAGACTAAACCATAACTTTAAGGAAACAAACTAACTATACACTTTTCCAAAATAAATTGGATGTCCATATTTAGACCATATCATCCATTTTATTGAAATTGGATCATTATTTTATCCAGTTTCAATAAAAAACATTGGTGCAGTTTCCCTTTTCAAAAATATTACAATAGTGCCACTCATCCTTTATTATAAAATGCCCCCAACTCTTCCTCTTAATTACACCTATCAAACCACATAGGTTTGGTAAATCTCATAAAAATAAACTTACCAACATCCCTAATTTACTCATACAAGCCACTAATTCGGAATATTGTAATCCATTAAATCTTTTTGGGACAAAACAAACCAAGTTACCTGATTAAGAGGTAACCTATTCTCTCAAGCTCCTTTCATTTTATATTATTTATCCACCCACTAAAATATATATAATTAATGATTGTATAAAAACACCAGTATCTTAAATAGAAAATAATTTTATTATGATACGGGTTTGAACTACACTTACACACACTTTCATCTAATTGGTAGTGAACATACTATTTATGTGTATGACGAACTACCGTCTCACGAAACGATGATTGTTGATTTTTTGTGTACCACCTCTCATGGTATAAATTATTATATAACCAATATTTATATATGTTATATATTATATTTATTATGAATTTAAGATTATTTATACCTTTTATAACACATATCCTTATACTTTCTATTTGGTGTAAATATGATAATTTTATTCGAATTAGTGTGGACAACCTCCCCCTCAAAGCGATGTGACTCATTCACACACTACATGGAATGTATTATGTATGAGTTTTGTAATATTATATGATATATATGATTTAATAATTATACTAAAATAATGATATATATATTCACATATTTTATTTACCTTCTTTATTTCAATACGACAATAAAAACAGAAACATTGTTTATGCGTACGTATGGCTTACCATCACCTTGAACATTGTATTGCATTTAATAAACATATATTATATAGATTGTTATAATATAAATTTAATTAATATAAATTATATTTATATCATGCTTTAAATTATTTAAATCCTGGTATAAGTATAAGGACCAAATATATAAAAAATTAAGACACATGCGAAGAACAAAGAATATATTACCCAATGTGAAACCTTAACATAGAATTATCCATAAGAGGGTAATATAAAGTAATAATAGAACCATATATATGTTTAGATATAATAATATGGTTCTTTAAAATATGAATAATAAATTTATATTTATTATATAAGAGGTTTTAATGAGTACAACGTGATTCAAGACACAAGGTATGAGAATTTCATCTCACTTTTATTTCCATGAGATACATGCATTAATCACAACTCACTTATTTTGTGTAGTGTATGTACTAACCATAAATTTATTCTTCATCTATTATAATAAAATTTATTGGTATTAACATATCTATTTTATGATATTTCATTAATAGGTTTTATGTTTCAAATGTAACCAAATCAGTAAAATATTTTTGTCTAAATTTTTCTTCCTTGAGACTCACATTTTTTATGCTCCTTAATTATTTTTTCAAGGTGTATTATATCATGAATCTATTTATTTTTATGATTTTAAGAATCATTTAATATTCTTTTCATACATGGATTTTATGATTCCATGTTTACAAGTGATAATATTTTATTGAAACAATCTCATCCCTTTTGGGTATTATTTATGATTATGCTTCAATTAATAAAATCTCATGATCTATCTATCAAGAACGATATTGAATTTTCTTATAATTTGATTATTCAATATTTATTAATGTATTATTACCATTTTTAACTCTTTTTTACTTAAGATAACGTTTTATGTAAAATCTGACCTTCTCTCTCTTTGGTCAGAAATCTATTGAATTCAAAATCCATGTTTTCAAAAATGTATTCAAAAGATAATTGAATAAATTTTTGAAGAAAATGGATTTCAAAAACGTTTTCTGGGATTTCAATGATTCCTTTATAAGTTTCAATTATATTTTCAATAAAAATAATTTTCAAAGAGGATTTATGTTTAATTTTTTTTCAATAAATAATAGTGATTTCCCTCAAGAAATGTTTTTAAAACACCTTTTAAAATTATTTCCCATATAAGATAACAACTAGTGGTGTTAACCCTAAATTTCTTGGGAAATTATTAAATGTTTACTTTAATATTATTTCTCTAATTGGATTATGTTTTGATGGAATGATTTTTATGAAAATCATTTCACTTTCATGGGTTATATGATTTTAAACACACTTCTTTTCAGAGGTTATGTTTATGATGAAATGATTATGAAACTTGCCTTTTTCCAGAGGTTATTATATGATTACATGTTTATAATACCCATTTCATTTCATTGGTTATGGTATGATTATTTCAGATTTTTTTCACATGTATGTATGATTTCATTATGATATGGGTGGGACCTATACCACCCTCTAATGTATTAGGTAAAGATTGATATAACATGAGATAAAATAATATAGTCTTATGAATGAACATTGATTACTTTGATGGCCTTGGGATTGAACCATGACAAGAAAGAAGGTATGAGGAGTGAACTCATACTGATAAGATAGCCATGGGAGTGAACTATGAATACCAAGATGGTATGGGGAGTGAACCCATACTACCAATATGGTCTTAGAAGGGATACCTTGGCTACTATAGAAACCATATTATACAATTATGGGTTTCCACAATTCCATTTTTTATTCATATGTTATGTTTTAATGGCTATGTTAATTATTTCTATATGATTCATGTCTTATGAACTACCAAACTTTATTCCATGTTTCATGTATATGATATTTGATATATATGGTTTGATCTTCTATTTCATGATCATGAACTCATACACTTATGCTCATGATTATGCTTACAAATCTCGATTATAGAACCTTACTGATAATATAAACTCAACTTTTTTTTGTGTTTCCTTACTCATGTTATGATGATATATATTATATAATTTTTTCTAAGAAAGGCTCTAGTCAAGAAGATACTAGTGGAAGATAATGTAGCATACTTATGTATCAATGTTTATGTTCCCATATTTTAAAAGGCACCATACAAGTACGGTCTTTGGGATTATGTTTTAAAATGTTTTATGTATTTAAAAACATATATATAAATTTAATTTATGAAAATGGAGGGTAGCTATACTTCAAGTCTCAGTTCATCTATGTGACAGTCGTTAGGAGAAAAATTTGTTTGAAGGCTGGGATGTATGAATTTCCTAAATTAAAATTGTTGTTGAAGCACTAATTGACTGACCTATTAGACTGTCTGATCCAGTATTAAAAAATTATTTATAAGATCAATCATCCACTATAGAGAATGTGGATGAATTTAGTTACTAATGACATCATTACGTTGGACCAAGATTTCCCCTGAACCATCAGAGGTATATTAGGACTGATCTGTTGACACAGTTATGTAACATTGAGTTTTTGAGATTTATTAAATATATGAGATCAGCGTCTGATGAAATAAAATAATCTAAATAATATAGTTTACCATTTTCATAAAAAAATGTTTTGTTTTAAATCAATTTTTTAGGAGAAAAAGAACTATAATGTACTTTTTAGTGGGACAGGAATGAAATAAGAATTGTAAATTGCTCTCAATGTGGTTCAAGAGTCATCGAACAATAATTGAAACTGATTCACTAGATGGAATCATAGACTAATCTATTAGAAACATTATAACACCAATAAGTCATCGGATGCTGGAATTAATCATACATAGGATCATTGGTGTAACACCCTGATATTTTTTGAATTATTATTATTGAATTAATTTAACCTTTATTATATTTTTCACTTCACGCAACACTAAAAAATATATATTTTATAATAAAGAAATATTTTTTTCTTGTGTCACACACAACACCAAGTTAATTATTCAATATACACAAAATAAATTTTTTTTTTCTCTATATAAAACATCGAGGTTAGCTTGCGTTACACACAATAATAACTTTCCTCGATAGCTTGCATTACATGAAAGATCATGTTTTACCGAACTATAATATATTATTAATATATTATTAATTAATATAATAAGATATAACATTGCTATTAAATTAGAGGTTATTAATAGTATTATCTAATTTATGAAAATATATGGTTTACACATATATATAATTAATTCATAGGTTACCAATTAATTATAAATGAATATCAAAACTAATTAAATATAAAAGGAAAACTAATTATTCCATGGTCACAAAGCTATTTTACCCTAATAAATTGAATTAAATACAATTATTAAGTGAATTAATGTAATATATATGTTATATATTCAATCAAATATTTTTTATATTCATTTAATAGATTTGATTTACAAAGATAATAATAAACCCAATTTTATGCATTGAAACACATATTTTTATAAATTTAGTTTTACCACATTTTATTGGAGAACCCATTTCAAATCCTAATTTTAGAACTTTTATTGATTCAAAAATACAAAATAAACATCATCAATAAAATAAAAACATACAAAATAGGTTCGGATAATTTTTTGGTGTTTTTTGTAAGATTTCATTACATAATGAATAATTAAAAACCCAATGTAATGTTTTAATTAAACCAGTTTAATTCATTGGAATCAATTTCACTTTTAAATTCAGTATAAAAATGTAGTATTCTATTGTACATTTTTACTTTAAAAACCTACAGTGTCATCCTATCAGTGGGATTATTTTTTAAATTAATTTCTTCCACATTAGTGATTCGAATATGAAAAAAATGGATTGATTATTTTTAATCAGAATGTTTTGTAATGTATGATAATGTAGACATTGTTTTCACAAAATAATACCAATGAAAGTGATTGAAATTAATTTTATCGATTATGGTAAAATTAAGCTTAAACAAGGACTAAACCATAAATCTAATACCCAAAACGACAAGGAAACATGTCCAAGATCCATTAAATTTCCATATTTCTACCCTATACTGTATTTTCTATAATTTTTCCTATTATTAAATCCATTTTACATGTGATACTATTTTATGTAATTTTGTTGTCAAAATATTACATGAGTGCCACTCCTCCTCCACAATAAAAAGTATCATCTCCTCTAATTATTTACACCTCTCAACCCACTTATATCTTGATAATATATACCAAATAAACATCCCAACATCATTAACTTATTTATTAAAGCCTATTTTTTGGATGAAAGAAATCCTAGGAAGCCTTATCGACACAACCCAAAAGGAGTTACCTAATTAAGAAGAAACTACTTCTCTCAAGTGCCTTTATTTTATTTTATATCCCCACCCCTCTATTATTTTTTCCATGATTGAATATAAAACCAGTATCTTAAATATAATAGGATGTTTTATGATATGGGGTTTCACTATATTTATATACACATCTGTATAATAGGTAACAAACTTACTGTTTACATATACGACGAACTACCGCCTCACAAAATGATGAATGCTCATTTTTTTACTTCCTCTCATGGTGGAAATTAGGATGGAAAATATGTTTATACATGTAATATAATATATTTATTGTTTATTTAATATTTTTTAATACTTTTATAGAAAATTTATTTATACTTTCCAGTTGGCATTAATATGATAATTTTGTTTGAGGAAGTGTGGACTACCATCCCATCAAAGCAATGTAATTCATTCACACACTACATGGAATGTATTAAGAATTATTTTATTAAACTTATAAGACATATATCAAATAAAAATTATATTTCAGTTAATATATATATATATATACATATATGTCATTTAATTCTTATAATATTAAAATAAAAATGGATACAACGCTCATTCGTATGTAAAACTTACTGTGTCCATGAATAGTGTATTGCATTTCATACATATATACTGTATAGATTATTATAATACATATAAAATGAATATAAATGACATTTCTGTCATTTTTTACATTAATTAAATCATGATATAAGTATAAGGACCAAATATATGATTAGTTAACACATTTTTAAAGAACAAATCAGATATTACACTAAGTGAAACCTTATCATATAATTGTTAACAAGAGGGTAATACAACATCCAAATAAAAAAATATAAGATATTAGATATAAAAATATAGTTCTGGTATTTATTTCTAATAAAATAATATTTATTATACCTGATTTTTTGGTGACTATGATTATAGTTAGGACTCAAAGTTAGGGGATTTCATCTCACTTTTTATTTCTGTGAGATACATACTTTATTCACCACCCATTCCTTTTCTGTGGTATGTATAATGACCATGGATGTATTAAATTATTTCTATACATAAATTTATGGGTATTTACTTATCAATTTAATGATGGGGCTTATGTTTCAATATTTACGAAATTGGTGAAATAGTTTTCTCTCAATTTTCCTATTTTTGAGACTCATGTTTTGTTATGCACCTAATTTGTTTTAAAGGTGTATATACATCAATTTTAAATGTTATATAATGAAACAAATTATTTTAATGATATATTAATATATGTTTAATTTTATTTTCTTACATAGATAGTATAATCCCATGTTACCATGTGATAAGAGTTTGTTCAAACAATCTCATCACTTTTAGAGATTGTTAATGATTATTCTTATTTGTTAAAATATTGGGATCCATATATAAATAAAACTCAATAGTTTCATTATCCTTTTTTATTTATGATATATCCACATATTAGTACCATTTTCCCACTATTTGGTACTTAAGATATTTAATAAAATGTTTTAAATAAAATATGACTATATTTCTATCTTCAGCTAAAAATATGTTTTATTACGAAAATGATGTTTTCAGAAATGTTTTCAAACGATCCTTGAAGATGATTTTAAAGAAAAAATGCATAAAATTTGTTTTTATTATTATTAAATAATCCATTAGAAGTTTTAAAATCTAGTTTCAAATAAAAATGAGTTTATCAAGTTTTGGAGATTATTTTATATGTTTTCAAGAAAAATGGTTTTCAAAAATATTTTCAATCCTTTTTTCAAGGTTTTCGAAATATTTTTAAAGGAAATGGTTTTAAAAGGTTTATTTTTTTAAAGATAGTTTTTCAAAGATGAAATGATGGTTTCCTCAAGAAATATTTTCAAAATATACTTCCATGTTATTTTCGATCTAATATGACATTTTTTGATGTTACTCATAACCTTATAGGAAATAATATAAAGGTTCCATTACTATTTATTATTGAATGGTTTATGTTTTGTTTGGAATGATTTTTATGACACCCGTTTCTATTTCACGATTTATATGATTTCTAACCCCACTTATTTTCCCAGGTAATGCTTATGATGATGTGATTATCAAACCTATATCTTTTTCCACATGAAATGATATGATTACATATTTATGATACCCATTTTATTTCATGGGTTTTGATATTATTAATTATGATCTTGTGGAACATGTTGTATGATTTCATTTTGAGATGGTTGGGACCTATATCTGCCTCAAATAAATTGGGTAAAGATTTATATCTCATGAGATAGACTTGGATGGAATTAAAAATGAACATGGATAAGTATTTTAGGAATGGAATGAGAAATTAAATCAGTTTAGTTTTATAGGGCAGGAACGAGGAATGAACGTATTTTAGTATTACATTGATGAAATGAGGAGTGAACTCAGTTTATTAATATAGGGATAAAACGGGGTGTGAACCTAGCTTAGTAAATGAATTTATCAACTAATATAGCCTTGGATTTGATTCCTTAACTAATATCGAAATCCTTATATATTATTATATATCTACAAAAATTCCATGGTTTATTCCAATATTATGTGTTTATGTCTAATGTTTATTATTTTATTATTATTCATGTCTAATGAACTACCATACATTATTCCCTAATTAATTTTTATGATCTTTGATATATAGGGTATGATATTCTATTTTCTTTTTAATGGTCTCATACCCTTATTCTTATGATTATGCATATGTATGTCTCTTGTTTACCTATATTTAGAATCTTAGGTCACCCCTTTTTAGGTTTTCTTCCCCAATGTTATGAAGATATGCATTATGTTGGCTGTGTCTAAGAAGGGATCTTGTTAAGAAGAGCCTTTTTAGAGATTATGTAGATCCTTTGTGTACCATGGTTTATGTTTCCATGTTTCCAAAGGCACTAGACTAGTATGGTATTTGGGTGTTTGTTTTTATAACGTTTTAGGTATTTCAAAAGTGTTATGTAATGTTAATGTATAAAATGTGAGCGTTGTAACAGTTGTTATTAGAGAAAAAGTTAATTTAACCTATAGAAACTAGGATTAGAATAAAATAGTGAGATCCATATGTATATTTATAAGGGAATGTATAAGGTTGTATCTAAGGATAAGTTTAATAAATATTTAACATTTAGGAAAATGTCCTGTAATTTTTTTAAAGGATAGAGAGAGTAGTTTCCTAGAAATACATCCTTATCTGGATACTACAAGTTGATGTGGATTTGGAATATATTTACTTAGTGCTAAAAAATATGATAAGATGTTCTGAGCCATACTTGGGGTAATCTGGTACATGACAACAGACCTTGATGCACACCCAGTTTGACACTCGCATATGATATTCTTTAAGGATTCACAAAAATCTTCATGAACCATTATGAAGGATTAAAATATAAGTTGGCTATGAATATCCTTGTATGAACCTAGGGTGTCATAGATTAAGAATGTTTTCATGATTTAGACATCCTATATGTAATTATTTTTAGGACTATTTTGTTTCATTCTAGGATAAGTAAATCTCACATTGTGCTTCTAGTTCTGGTTAATGGAGGAAACCATAAAGAACTGGATTAACATTGAATGTGATGGATGATTTTCTGATGAGTAGTGAAGCGTGATGATCACTTGAGTGAATTATTTATTGATAGTTCCTAATCAGTTATCATGAAACATTATTAACAAATAATACCATAACCAACTCTCAGACTCAGTATGGAAGATATATAAGGAGTTCACTAACAGTTCATATAATATAGACCATGATGGAAAAACGATGTAGTTTATTTTATGTCAAGAATGTTGAAGGAATCCCCTATGTGAATGTATTATAGGAACTATAATATGATTTGAATCTGGAAAAGAAGGATACAATATAATTAACTTTAATAGAAAAAGGAACAGTTTGGTTAACTGAAAATATAATAATATTAAAATCCCTAAGGAATAATTGATGTTTATGTGTTTTATGTGTGGAATAAATGATCATCATAAAACATAATGTAACAAGATGTAATCTCTTAATGATAATTATCATGGTTGTGTGAGTAATGGTTACCATTCCAATTATGAAGAGCCTACAGATAAAATGTGAAAGGAAAGAGGTATTATGTAAAAGGACGAGGTGTCCTTGTTAATGTATTAAGGTTGATTTAATCAATGTTTTTATGAATTTGGATTCAAGAATTATTAGTAGTGAAATAAATAAGGATTTTATAGTTTATTGTTTCTCTAATGAATTAAAATATTACGTTGAATTTTTTTGATGGACCAAAAAATTGATTTAATGAAAAGGTGGTATTTAGACTAAAGAAATATAACCCCAGATATTTTAATTATTTTAATAATTTATTTAGATAATGATACGTGGGATATGAATTGGTAAATTGGATGGTATTGATTACCTTGGAACTAAATAAGGATTTGTTGACAATTAGTTCATGATATCATGGATGATGTTTACATCTTCTTCAATTTATGGAATATATCCAGTAATCTTTAGAATAAACAATTATTCATGTTTTACAAAATAATTTTTGGTAATTCAGGTTTTTATGATGTTGTAAGATAATTTAACATAATGGAATTAACATGAATTGAATGTGACAAACAAGAGCTAATGTCTGATATAAAGGGGGTCAATGTAAATATAATTTCATGACCTTATCTATATCTTTTTGAATTTTCCTATTTCATAAGGGTTATAAGGTTAACCATTCATGGAATGTTTATGTTAAAATTCATAGGAAGTATTTATATATTGAAATTGTATTGAAATACTTTGTTAAAATTCTATTTAGTGATTAAACTTATTTCAGGGATTTCAATCATATTGTAGAAATTATATTTCTGTGGATTTAGAAAAGGGGATCATGTATGTTGGGTGACAACTAATCATGTCCGGAAAGGTCGCGGGTCTTGAACCCATGATTGAAGAATTAAAGTGGTTTCATGCCTACCACTGTCCTACCCGATGTCGAGGTTAATGAGTAGTTATTTTTGTTAAATAATTATTAATGATACACCAGTAGAGTTACATTTTATGTTTACATATTAATATATAAACCATATTAATATTGAATATTAGTTAAATTGAAATAGTTATACTTTTAATTTTTATATGGTACTTAAGATCTTCAAAATGGTTATTTTATAACTTTAGGCATCAAAGTTAACTTATGGACATCCATTTCATGATGTAATGGATGAATTAAAAATAGATAAAATTACCCCTAATGAATTATTTTTTATAGAAATATATCATGTAATTATATTTATTTATATTCTTGTTCAATAAATAAATTACTAAACATTAGGAAAATGAAAAAAATGTGTTTTCCTAATACCTTTTTTTGAACCAATATACTTTTTAATCATTATAGATTTATGAATTTTAGGCCCTTAAATTTTCTTTGAACATTCACTTGTCTGTGATTGATGACCCCAGTAACTGCCTATAAATATTTATGCTTTTACTCTTTGTCCAATATTCACTCCCAACCTATGTTCTCCTATGTGGAAACATAGTTATATGTTATTTTGGGTAACCGTTATGGTTCCAACATTCCCTTGATAAGGGATGTTTTAATATCCATTTTTATGACGTGGGTTCATATAAATGACACTTTAATGTATTAAAACATGTTAAATGAGTGGAATTTAGAGAAAATTAATTTTAAGGGGGGGGGGGGGTTAGAATATAACACCCAATTTCTTTTGAATTTTTGTCTAATTAATTTACCCACTTTGATATTTTCATTTCCCGCAACATTGAAAAATGTTTAGTTTATATTAAAAAACATTGTATGGATTGATTTATATGCATAATTAAGAGAATTTTGCACTACATAAAAAATAAATTTTAACTTTCCCTACACAGAACACTAAGGTTAGCTTGCATTATATGCCAATGAAGTACCTTAATGGCTTGCATAACATGCAAGATCATGTTTTACCAAAATATAATATACTATGAAAATGTTATTATTTAATATAATAAGATATAACCTAGCTATTAAATTAGAGGTTAGGAATAATATTAAACAATTTAAGAAAAAATATTTGGCACACGAATATATGATTAATTCATATGATACCAATTATTTAAAATGGAATAAGAAAACTAGTTGAATATAAAAGGAAATTTAATTATTTTCACGGTCATAAGGATATTTTACACTAATAATTTAAATTAAGTACAATTATTGAGTGAATTTAATTTAATATATATTTTTTATATTCAATAATATATTTTTGATATTCATAAAATATATTTTATAGATATAAGATAATAAGAAACCCATTTTTAAGCTTAAAAACATATATTTTTATAAATTTAGTTTTACCGCCTTTAATGGAGAACAAATTTTAAATACAAATTTTGGACGTATTATAGATTTAATAAGTCAAAATAAACTTATTATTTTAAATATAACCATAAAAATTAATTTATGATAATTTTTTGGTACTTTTCTTTAAGGATTCCTTTCGTAATGAATAGTTAAAAATTGAGATTTTTAATTTAAAAGTATTTTTTTATCTAATTAATTTATAAGGTAAAATTTAAATTTAAATTTGATGTAAAGTTTAATTTTATATTTTTTTAAAATTCATCCAATTTAGGCCATTATAATCAATTTCACTTTGAAATAGTGTATAAAAACTAAGAAAACTTTTGGATGTTTTTACTTTAAAACCCCTCAATGTTGTCTCATCAACAAGATTATTTTTTAAATTAATTTATACTAATTATGTGATTTGAATTTAAAAAAAGGATTCCATATTTGGAATTATAATAATTTTTAATTTTTAATATGGTCAACTTAGTTTTTACCAAACAATTTTGGTCAAACTGATCAAAATTAATTACATCAATTGTGGTAAAATTAAGCTTAACTAATGACTAAACCATAAAGTTAAGACTCAAACAAAATATTAAAATTTACAAGAACATTTTTATTGTGATATTTAGACAATATGATCCCTTGGATCAATTTTTGTTCCTTATTGGTTCCACTTCTTGTGTGAAAAAATGTGTATGGAACTCCTTTTTCAAAATATTTAAAGACTGTCACTCCTCCTCCACTATAAAAGGCCTCTGATACTACAGTTATTTACACATATAAAACCACTTGGGTTTGGAAAACCTCTACTATATAAACATCCAAAAATACATACTTTCATCCTTGAAGCCTCCCTTTGGGAAAAAATCAATCCAAGGAATCCTTTTTCCACAAACCAAAAGGCGTTACCCGATTAAGAGGTAATGCCTTCTGTCAAGCTCCTTTCCTTTATATAATTTCTATACCCCCTAAACTATATTTATTCCATTATTGAATAACAAAAAATTTATATTAAATATAGTAGGATGTTTTTATGACATGTTTTTTACCAATTCTTACACACACCTTCATCTAATGTGTAATGAACATACTGTTTTCATGTACCTACCACCTCACGAAACAGTGATTGTTCATTTTTTTCCTTTACCACCTCTCATGGTAAAAATTATGATATAAATTTTATTTATACATGTTTTATATTATATATTTTATTTATTTAATATTTTTTAATAGTTTTTTAAAAAATCATTATTCTTTCCTCTTGGTTTAAATGGGATAACTTCATTTGATGAAGTGTCGACTACCGCCCCTTCAAAGTGATGTGATTTGTTCAGACTACATGGAATGTATTAAAGATTATTTTATTAAAATAATAGTATATATATGAAATAATAATTCTAATTTAATTATAATATGTATATATATACTTATATTTCATTTTCTTTCATTCTGTTAAAATGATAATAGAAATGGAAATATCGTTCTAGAATACGTATGACTTACCATCTCCATGAACCGTGTATTCCATTTCAAACTTCCATAATCTATAGATTATTATAAAAATAATAATTAATAAAAACTATTTTTATATTATTTTCTACATTATTGAAATCCTTATGTAATTATAATAACCATAGATATAACAAATTAACACCCTTGTAAAGAAAAAAACAGGTATTACGTGAAGTGAAATCCTAATATATATTTGTTAACAAGAGTGTAATAAAAAGTTATAATCAAACCAGATAAGTTATTAGATAATATTATATATTTATGTTATAGATGTATAATAAATGTATATTTATTATAAGAGAGGATTGTATGAGTGCAATGAGTGTCAAGACACAAGGTAAGTAGATTTCATCTCACTTTTTATTTATGCGACATACATGCTTTATTCACTACTCATTCCATTTTTACGGTACGTATACTAACACTAGATGTATTAAATAATTATTATAATTAAATTTATGAGTATTTACATATCAATTTTTTTATCTTTCTTTCATGTGGATTATGTTATAAAATTTACCAAATCGTTAAAATTGTTTTGTCTCCATTTGCCTTCATTTAGTCTCATGTTTTATTTTGAACCTAATTTTTTTTAAGGTGTATATACTCCCATTTTACATGTTACATAATGAATATATTTTTTTAATTACAATTTATGATAAATTTAATTTAATTTTATTACATGGAGAGTATTATTTTATGTAACCAGGTAGAAAGAGTTTATTGAATCAATCTCATCTTTTTTTTGAAATTGTTAAAGATTATGCTTCTTTGATGAAATATTATGATCTATATCTCAAGAACACTCATGAGTTTTATTTTCCAATAATTATCAAAAATATATCCATCTATTATTATAATTTTACACTCTTTGGTACCTAAGATAACTAATAGAATGGTTTGAGGAAAATCTTACCGTATTTGTCTCTTCGGTCGAAAATCTATTTTATTACAGAAACCGAGTTTTAAAAAATGATTCAAATGATTCGTGAAGGTTATTTTTAATTAAAAAGGCTTTTAAAAATGTTTCATTACTTTAAAATATTATTTTATATGTTTTCAAATTTATTTTCAATGAAAAATATTTTTAAATTTTTTTGAAGCTTCTTTTATATGTTTTCAATGACAATAGTTTTCACAATGTTTTCAATCTTATTTTCTAAGTATTTAAGGAAAACGTTTTTTTTTAATTTTTTCAATCATTATTTCTATGGTTTAAAAAAAATATTAATGGAAATGGTCTTCAAAATGATTTATGTTTTAAGGATAAATTTTCAAATAAGAAAGCATACTTTCCTCAAAAAATGTTTTCAAAATATTCTTCTATGTTATTTTCCATCTATGATGGAATGCTTTGATATTAATAATTCCATTATAGTAATAAATCTAATGGATATATTAATATTATTTTGTGATTTTTTTAGGTTTTGATGAAATGGTTCTTATGAAACCTGTTTCTCTTTCATGGGTTTTATTATTTTGAAATCCAATTTTTTATGGGTTATGATTACAATGAAATGATTATGAAACATTTATCTTTTTCCATAGCATATGATATAATTAAATTTTTATGATAACCCTTTCATTTAATGGGTTATGATATGATTATTTATTATCTTGTGACAAATGTATGAATGATTTCTTTTTGGGATGGGTGGGACCTATATATTTCTCAAATTCATTGGATAAATATTTCTATCTCATGTTATAGACATTGATAGAACATGAAATAAACTCTGTTAATTATAATAGGACTAGAATTAGAAATTAATTTGGATTAGTATTATAGGACCAAAATAAGAAATGAACTCAGTTCATTATTATAGGGATGAAATGAGGAGTGAGCTTGGTTCATTAATACATTACTGGAATGGGGTGTGAAAATGGTTTAGTAAAGGAATTTATCCACTAAGATGGCATTGGCACCAATGCCTTGACTAGTATGAAAATAATAATATATTCTTATGTTTTTTCACAATTCCATGTTTTATTCCTTTGTTATTATTTAATGGGTTATGTTCTTCATTTCCTTATGATTCCTATATTATAAACTACCAAGATTTATGCCATGATTCTTGTTTATGATATTTGATATGAAGGGTATGATCTTATATACTGATGATCATGTTCCCATTAACTTATTCTTATGATTATGATTACTTATCTCCCTTTTTTCCTTTACTAAGCTTATGAGATAAACTCTTTTATTGTTTTCTACAACCAGGTTATGAAGATATGTATTATATTTGATGTTTCTATGAATTTTTATTGTCATGGAAAACCCAGTGGGAGATAATATAGCTCATCTCTGTATCAGTGTCAATGTATCCATGTTTCTAAAGGAACATGGATAGAATGATCTTAGAGAATTTTATAATGTTTTATTAATTAAAAAAAGGTTATGTAATTTTAATATATGATAATATAGGGTCTCTATAATTTTTCTAAGGTATTTAATAAAAGGAAAAATATTTTGACTAGTTTTGTGAATGTACTGTATAGAGGGTTCTGATGTTTAAAGAAGTTGAACTAATGTTTCTGGAAGATTTTTTTTGAATTTTTAGTTGGTATAAATCATTAAAATGAGAATTCATTAATTTTCATTTCAGATGGTACTAAGTAATAGATTAATAATTCTTCTGTTCTAATTTTTTTTCAATTTGTTAAAGAGTATCCAAGTTGTTATATGTTTTCATTATCATAAATTAAATTAGAATGAAAATCAACACCATACTGAAGAATTGTTATGAAATCCAAATATTTATAATGTTTTTAGAAGATCTGATAATTTTAGAGAAGAATCAAGAATGGTTGAGAGGTTATAAAAGAGTAAAATATGAAGATAAAATGAATGTAAAATTAATATTTCTATAAATTTGGCTCAAGAGGATAGTGAAAGAGGTTTCCTAGCTATTTCATTTAAGTTTGACTATAAATAGAAAGTAATAAATTTTACTTTCATAGTTGATGGAACACTATTCATGTGTGGGAGAGAAAAAAGTGATGATATTTAAGGTCGATAGAAGAAGTTTCTAGATAGTGTTTTCCTAAGAAATATTTCTGAATAGAAGATTAGTTAAGGAGAGGTTATCAGGTCAAACCGAGACATCGTATTGATATTTATAAGGAAATATTGATTACGTTCATATTTTTTCCAATGTATCTTTTCTTATCTATTTTTTAGACTAAAGAATCTAAATAATGTATCCGAATTATCCATCATATTGATTTTTCATATGAAAATTAGTGGTAAAGTTCTTAGTTACTACTAGGTATAAAAGTGAAGATTTTTTTTAAAGAATTATAAAATTGAAAGTTGATTATGAAGCAGAGTAACATGTTTAGAACCTTTTACTGGATGTTTCTAAACATGTTAAAAAATAATGTTAATATATTTCATGCCAAAAAAGCCCATTCACTAATGTATTGATCATAGTTCTATACAAGAGTAAGGGTAAATCCTTGTTGTTGAATCTACAAAAAAGGATTGTTTTCTTGTGTATTGTGCAGTATTTGTTTATTTCCAAACCTTTATAAAGACCATATTCACTTATCGAGTAGTGAAAATTGTAGAAAACTTCTCATGGAGTTGTGGGAATATTATTTTAGATAATTTATAGATATTTAACAAGAGGTGAAGGTTTTTATAAAATAAAGATAACAAAAATAAAAGGTAAATAACGGATTCATACCTTCCCCGCTCAGTGATACATTGATTCATGATGGTCCTTTATAAGTGGAATTTGATGTGGTTCACTTTTTTATCTCTGATGAAGTGTTTGAAGAGAATTTTGGATAGATAATATGAATTTTTTGAAAATTAATGGGATTTTGATGTTTAATATAAATAACTATCATATCTAGAAATATAGAATGTTACCATTTCTTATATCTCTATGGTATGATGTTTTTGAAGCTGCTATAGATGGATTTCCTCCTCATGTTGAGAATAATCCTCTAACATCTGGGGATGAGAAGAATATTAAGAATGATGGAAGAGATAAGACTGATTTTTTTCTCATCACTTTTTGAAAATTAATTGCTAAGAGAGAAGGAAATTTAACTTGATAATGGTATCTAGTAGAAGATAAAATACATTTATAAAGGAAATACAAAGGTAGATAGGAAAAATTTACAAGTCAGGATGCCGATGTATAAAGATCTCACAATGGATTTGTTTAAAAATATTCGGGATTCCTTACAGGGTTTAATGATATTTTTAAAACCATCAGTTTCCTAGGTAAAAAGTAATAAGATTCAACTATTGTTGAAATAATCATGATAATTCATCAATATAATCTTGATAGGAATGTTTCATCTTTTAGATGATATAGATCCTAAAACAATCTATTTGGATGACCTTCAAAGTACTCTCATTACTTATTAAATGAGAACTAAGAATGTTAAGAAAGAGAAAAATAAAATTTGACTGAGAAATGTCTAGTAATGTTTATGAGAAAGGAATATCTAAGACTAATCTCAAAGAAGAGGAGGTTTGAGACTCTAAATCCAGAAATGGGGTATGTAATAATATTGATGAAATTTTATACTTGTTTTTTAAAAATGTGAAAAGTGGTATAAGAATGTATAAAGGGAAACTTCAAATAAATTTTTTTGAATATAGAGTTGTTAGGAAAATTGCTTTTAATTTTTCACAATGATAGAATGAAGATGAAATTGTGGAAGATGATAGAAGGTAAAAAATATATTTGAAGAGATATGTACATCAGTACAAATCTTATTTCAAGGGAAAAGATATAAAGTTATCCAAATATAAAAGGATACTATAATTATCTTTGGATGAAGAAGGGGGAGATAGAAAAGATGAGGCCAATAACATTATTGATGTTTTAAAAGAAAATAATTTCATTAAAATAGTTAATAATGTAAATTTTGGAAGTAGTGGTTATGAACAAGAAAATAATCAATTAGAGTTTCATCCAAAAATAGATTTAAAATAATATATCAAAAATATTTTTATAATTGATGGAGAAATTCAATAGGTGAAGAAATAATTCCCTATAAAAAATATATAATGTATTACTAAAGAGAAAGCTAAGTTGATATAAGATTATTAATGTTCTGAAGAAGTCTCTTGAGTAGGATAATAATTATAATGAAAAACTAGATGTAATGTTTATAGAATAGGAAGAAGAGTTGAAACTAATTCAACAAAATCTTTCTAAATCTGAGAAGATTGTAAAGAGTTTCAAGAAATCTATATATAAATTTTGTTAAAGTTCTAGAAAGTTTAAAACTGATAAGTATATATATATAATTTAACTTCAATGATTGAAAATAAAAATTAAAATGTTCATATGGAGAAGAAATTAGGGAAATTCATGTATGTGGCCAAAACCAAAAATGTTTAAAGATCATAAGTTCATAAATATTATGATTCTGAAATAAAATTTGATACCACTTTTTATTTCGATAAAGTTCGGATGAAATCTAAGTAGAATAAGAAGATTCTGGGTAATGCTAGAAAGGTTATGGACAATAAATTTCTAATTTGAATTAAAACAATGTTGTTGAGAAAATTCTTCAAAATTCTAGAGGGTATGGAAGTAGTATATGTAAATATAATTTCAATTGTTACTTCTGGCATTATGATGGATTTTGGTATATGTAAATTTTTTTTGGTTCAAAAAAACATTAAAACTACACCATGGGTTATAATAGGCAACAATAAAGGGTGTAATCAATCCTCTAAAATAAAGTAAGATGATAATGATGTTTCTGAAATTTGAAAATATGTTCCAACTGTTGGAAACTATTTGAGAAGGACGTGAACAACATTTAAGTCTTGAAAAAGGATGTCTTGAATTTATTTTTTCACAATAGAATGTTTATAACAATTATCCCAAGCCAAATACAAATAAATATAGAGAAATAAAAAACTCTTATTGTTGAAACCACTATAAAAGCGTTGAAAAGAGAATGACCTTGGATTTTGGATATTGGGTAATCCCCTCATATGACATAAGAATTGAAATTATTGAAGAATGTGAAATATTATAAATAAGTAATAGTGATGTTTGGTAATTATTAATCCCTAAAAATAAAAGGTGTTGGATGTACTATTATTGGAGAAGAAAATTTGAAATACAAGAAATCATTGTATGTTTATGGGTTGAAATGCAATTTGTTGAGTGTTTCAAAACATTCTAATGAAGAGAATAATTTTTTTATAGAAAATATGATTTTTTTGATAAATGATTAAGATAAAAATGTTTTACAAGAGGCCAATATACAAATGAAAAATTGTTGTAAGTTGGAGAAGTTCATAACTCATATTACACAAGAATTATGGGAGAAACTTAGTTGTGAAAAAATGTTTGGAAAAGTGTGTCATAGAAACATGATAATGTTTTAAAGGATAGACAATGTATGTGTTATTATTGATATGTAAATAAGAAGATATTGGCATTGTATAATTGTTTAGAAAGGGAATATTACAAACTCTATGCATGATAAAGTTCATATTCGTTCAACTCAACCCCTAGATGTTATTAATTCTGAAATTAGTGGTCCAATTAGTAAAAATCCAAATTTCATATATATGTACTTAATTTATTTCATTGATAATTTTATGCACATTAATTTTGTTATCTATTTGAAGCATAATTTAGATGCTCTAAATAAATTTAACATTTTCTTAATAAAAGATGGGAATGAATATCAGTATTCTATGAAGAAGTTCATAATTAATAATGGGGTTTAATACAAGAATGATTATTTCAAAAGTTATATTAAAAAAATGAATTCAGAATGTATTTAGTGAACCATATACACTATAAAAAATTTTGTTTCTAAAATGAATAATATAAGTTTGTTTCAAATGGGACATACCATATTTCTTGAATATGGTATTTCTCATTACATTAGGAGTAATGATATTAGAACAAAAATTTATATTGAAATATAATTTTTATATATGAAATTTTATGATACGAATCTTTATGAAATGTTATATGATATAGCTCCATGTTTGAAACAATTAAAATCTTTTGGGTCTCCTTTAATTATATAGAAATTTTTTGAAATTTTAGAATGCATGATCAGATAGGTAAAGATGGAATCTTTCTTGGATATTCTCTGGATGGAAGTGGAAATAGATGTGTCAAAAAAATTTAGGAATGTTTGTTGATTCTTTTGATGTAAAATTTCTTTAAAAAGATGGGGAATATGTGTCACAATCCCAGGAATAAGAGGAATACGAAAATTATGAAAGAATTATTGTTAAGAAACCTTAGATAAATCCCAAAAATTTCATTGACAAGCATGAGGAATAATCAAACTTGGCTATTTCCAATAATGTGGTAAAATTTCTAAAATCTTGTCCTATGATAAGGAAGAAAGTGGAAGATCAAAACATAATATACCATCAACATCAAAAGGATAAAATTATAAGAACATAAAAACGTACTAAAAAACTTATGTGTACTAAAAAAAGATGAGTTGATATATGTTAATTAGAATTTTGATCATCTGGAATGGATTCATGCTTTGAATTAAGAGTTGCATTAGATTGAGAAAAAGAATACCTAAGAATGCAGTCTAATGCCAAATAAAAATAATATTATTTTTATAATTTGTGTTTTTTGGAACAAACAAAATGCATATAGTGAAGTAATTAGATAAAAATAATTTTTTACAAAGGTTACTCATATATTGAAGGAATTGATTTTGGTGAGAATTTTTCTGTAGTGGAAATGATAGAAATAATTAGAATCCTTATATTAATTTCTTCAAAATGAAGTTAATTATTTTTGTTGGATGTGAAGTTATCATTTTTTAATGGATAACTTGATGAATAATTTAATATTGAACAACCATGTGGTTTATTTTTTTGAAGGGTGAGAATTATGTGTGCATGTTGAAGAAATCCTTGTATGGGTTAAAGTAAGCTCCAATGGTGTGGTACTCCAAATTGGATACCGACTCAAGCATGATAACTTTTAATAAAATAAGGATTTATAGTAATATATACATCAAATAACATCATGATATTTCCCCCATTGTTTTTTTACATTTTTATGTCATTATTATTTTTGGGAATGATGAAATAACTTGTTAAATGTTTATTGAAGAAATAATGAATATGATTGAAGTGTACGTGATTGGTGAAATTAAATACTTTCATGGGTTAAAAATATCACAAAATAAGAAACACATATTTATTTATCATGAAAATTAGGATAAGTAACTTATTAATAATTTTGGAATGTAAAATTAAAAACCTATTTCCACACTAATGTTAGTGGGAATTAAGTTGAC
The DNA here is from genome assembly GCA_963277665.1 of Viscum album. Lineage (NCBI taxonomy): Eukaryota > Viridiplantae > Streptophyta > Magnoliopsida > Santalales > Viscaceae > Viscum > Viscum album. The sequence continues at coordinate 1,273,339,623 of OY728159.1, forward strand.
TAAATATGAAGAAGGTAAAAAAGTTGACTCTAAAGAGATTCAGAAGCTGATAGGAAGTTTTATTTTTTATCTAACTACCCCAACACCATTATTTCATATATTATTACCATTTTCAAAATATTCAAAATTGAACAAAAAGAATCACATCTTGTATCATGGAAAATAATTTCTAGATACATTAATGGAATAACAAATTTTGAAATTAGGTATGATATCTCAAAAAGAATTTATTTGTTTGGTTATACGTATTTTGATTGGGAAGAAAGTGTTGATGATAAATGATAAACATCTAGTGGAGTTTTCTTTTTGGTGGAAATTTTTTTATGTTGGAATTCCATGAAACAGAATCCATGTCTCTTAGCCTAGCTGAAGCTAAGTATGTTGATGCCACTCAAGATTCCCCACAACTTATGTGGATGTAGACTCAATTGGAAGACATACCTGTTGAAGTGAAGTTACCTCTTCTCTTGGGTTGTGATAATCAGAGTGATATAAACCTTATACGAAATCTAGTGAAAATTAATCATTGAAAACATATTGATATCATGCATCGCTTCATTAAAAATAATGTTAAGAAGAATGAACTCAAGATGGAATATGTTCCAACATCGAAATAATTTCATGACATTTTCAAAAACCCATTACCAAAGAAGGTATTTTATAAATTGAGGTTGAACATGAGTGTCCATCCTTTTTCTCTCCACGGTTGAGGTATGTGTTTTTATCCACTATCTCATATATTATTTGTATTGTGTTTTTAAAGTGGGAGAATATTTCATAAATCTATCCATTGATATGTGTTAAAAATTTATGGGAACATATATATAGTGGGAGTTATGGGAAGTCTGTAAACATAGATTTTAAGTGGCTGAAATGTACTAATAGTTTGTTGATGTTTTTAAAGAATTTTATATATGAATAAATAAACTGTGTAAAGTTGGATGGATATTATGAAAGGTTGAGAAATATTTCTTAAGTCACTACATACAGACAATATGGGTTTTTAGTAAATTATTCGTGTTTCCTACAATGATTTCACTCACATTTAAATCAAATTTTTTATAGTTGATCCATGATTCTAGTTTTAATGTTTATTGATTTATGAAACTTAGTTGACAACAAAATCCAAAGGGGAGGATTTTTGGGACCAAGTTGGTTGAATGTGGTTTTTGGATGTTGGAAGAAGTTTCTGTTGAATGTTTTTTTAATTAATTTTAAAAAACCAATCCACATTGTATGTTTTAGTGATAAAAAATAGGAGGTAACAAAATCATATGAACATGAGCATGTTTAATAAGAAAATCCATTTTTTTTTATTTTCTTTTGTTGAAGTGTTTTTCCATTGAAAAGATTTTTGGGACTCACCATGGGTTTGCAACGATGATATAATAAGTATGAGAAAATTATTCTAAGTATAAGTTTATTGATACAAAAGATAATGATTGTTTATAATTGTTTATGTTTTCCACATCCTATGTTAATCAAAAAAAATTATCTAATATTTATGAAAGAAATGGATAAAAGTTGTTCGAGTCATTGTAAGTGGTGTTAATCAAAATGATTTTTGGTTGGAAAGACAAAAGGTAATAGAAGGCTGTGATGTCATAGAATATTTCAATGTAATTAAGATGACGATATGATGATATTAATATTCTGAATGTCATTATGAAGTCATTATATAAGAATACTTTTCTGGAAGAAGAAATGTTATGACATCATAGACTTTTGATTTAAGTTCATCAGTATGAGAATCACTGCATACTGAATTTTTTCTGATGGGTGGGATGTTTGAATTTACTGAAGGTGATTTTTTGGTAAAGAATTTATTGACCAATCCATCATAATATCCATTCTATTATAATGATGTTTTTAGAGGACCAATCATTAGTTTCATGTAATCTAGAATAAAGTAGTATCAGTTGATGCTGGTACATCAGACGTTGTGTGTCACTGATCCATTGGAGGTATATCAAAAATGATTTGTTGACACAAATTATTAATAAAGAGTTTTTGTTACTGATGAAATAGATGAGATCATAGAGTGATCCAATAGATTAATCTCAACAATGTATTCAACCATTTTCATAATTTTTTTTCTTCAGTTGAGTTAAGAAAAAAAGAACTCTAATTTGTTTTCTAGTGGGTCAACAATGAAAGAAGAACTATTTTTATTTTCAATGGGTCAAGAGTCATCATAAAAATCTTAACACTGCATTATTGGAAGGAATCATACACTGATATTTCAAACACATTATAATATTTATAATCCATTAGATTTTAGAATTTATTTAACAAATAATAAAAAGATCTATTTAAATGGTGAAAAGGGAAAAAAATTTGGGGATTTTTAGGAATGTGTGGTCAAGAGGGTTTTGAGGTATAAAAAAGTTTCAAAAATGTTTTTGGAATAAATGTTTCATGTTTTTGTTGGTATGATGCATTAAAATGATAATTAATTCAATTTTCTTTTTGGTGGTACGGAGTGATAAAATGAGAAGACTCCAGTTCCAATATTTTTTCAAGTGGGTCAAGAAAATTATAGCTCTCATATGTTTTCATCGTAATGAAGGAATTTGGAATGAATATCAATAATAGACAAAGGAATTGTAAGGAATTTTTAAGATGGATGAATTTATGAGAAGATTCTTTAAATTTTGTGAAGAATCATGAAAATTTGGGAAGCACTGGAAGATTCAAATGTGAAGATGAAATAAATCAAAGATTCATGTTTCTAGAAATTTGGATCAGTGGGAATGTGAATGTGGTTTCCCACCAATTTATTTTTAGGGTTACTAAAATTATAAGTAAGTATATTTTACTTTTAGAGATTATGGAACATTATTTTTTTGTTGGAGTTAGAAATAACTAAATGTTTTGTTAGAGAGAAGAAGTTTCTAGATACAATTTTCCTAAAAAATAATTATAGATAGAAGGAGAGAAAGGAATATTTTACCAGATCAGAAAAAACCATCAAACTAAGATTTCTAGGGAAATATTGAAGTGGTTTGAATATTTTCTAGAGTATAATTTATTATTTGTTTTCTAGACCGAATAATCATATAAAGGAATTGGATTGAGCCATCAGACTGAGGATTCCAATAGTGAATTTCATAGCCACTATTGGGTAGGAATGTAAATATTTTTGATAAAAATATACTATTTTATTGATCATAGTACTACACAAGGGTAAGGGTATATCTTACTTGTCATATCCACACAAAAGGAGTGTTTTCTAGTAAATTTTGTAGAATTGGATTACCTACAAACCATTCCAAAGATTGGATGTTCTTATGGAGTAGTGAACCTTGTAAATATTTATGTTTCTATGGATATGTGAATGTTTTTTTTCATAATTGTGATATATATATTTAACAGGAGTCAAAGGATGTTATAAAATAAAGATAACATAAAAATAAAAAATCATCACCAATTTAGCCTCTCCCCCTCTAAGTGATACATTGATTCTGGTTGTGAATTTATAAATCCTTTGTGTAACTGCGACAAACTCTTAGTGTCATCCTAAGTATTTAAATGGTATTAATGGAGTTTACAACTGTCATTACCCAACCCTACCAGTATCGAGCCACAACTACCCTAGGCCTACTTCCATAGGCCAGGGGCTGGCGATAAGCGTCGAAGGTGTAACAATCTCGAGGAGGCCTTCGCCTAAGTACCAGTACACACACACAGCCCACTCGATGCAGAAGTGAAAAGTAATAAGAAAAAAAAGTACAAAAACTATATCCCAACCATCGTCATGCATAAACTTCTAAATAGAACAAGTATAGTGCTGAGAAGTACTGACACGTAAACTGAACAGTAATGGGAAAAACACACGCCAAACTAGAAAGGATCCACAGCCCGACAATAGGTAAACGAATGTAAAAAGCTGGTGAATCTCACAACCAAAAATCCTCTTATGACCACTGAGCGCAACCCAAGCTCATGTGTCCTCTACACTCTTCTGTAGTCTCAATCGACCTATCCATTTTCTGCAAGGTCACACCAAGTGCAGGCAAAGACCAAGCAGAGGTGAGTATAAATATACTCAGTAGGATGCCCCGAAAGCTCGAGGAAGAAAAAAAGGAGATAATAAAACTTTGATCAGTAGATAGATCAAGAATAGTGTAAGAGTACAAAAGAGAGAGTGCAGCTCAACCCGACAAGAGAAAGGAAGAAAACTGATCCAACAAAGAGGATCTAGACCTGGAAAGCATGTGGCATACCCCACACATCTTCACCCCTCCTAGAAGGAGAGTAACTGAACCCATGGAGTGGGAAAAAAAGTAGGGTGTATGTATATGCTCAACCAGAAAACCGAACGAGTGTGTAAGGGGATCTCTATCTCCAAGCTCTGCCCAAGAAAAGTCACCAACAATTCAAAGGATATCCATCACCGATGCCCAACAGTCCTACACGCCAAATCTACTTCATCACTTAACCGTACAACCAAGGGTCCTGCTCTGGTAATCACGAAGAAAATTCATTGACTAGCCTCATAGAAAGGACTGAGTGTAAAAGAAGTCATCGGGTAACCCACTGCCCAGCCCAACTGGAGGGTAAACCCCAAGAGGTCGAACGGGTAACCCGCTACCCAGCCCCGCTGGAGGGTAAACCCTAAGGAGAATGGATAACCCATGGCCAAACCTCGTTGGAGGGTGAACCCACAGAGGTCATCGGCTCACCCACTACACAACCCCACCGGAGGGTAAACCCTAAAGTCAGTAGGTCACCCACTGCCCAGCCCCACTAGATGGTAAATCCTAAGGTCAACGGGTGACCCACTGCCCAGCCCCGCTGAAAGATAAACCCTAAGGTCAATTGGTAACCCACTACCCATCCCCTGCTGAAGGGTAAATCCTAATGTCAATGGGTAACCCACTACCCAGCCCCAGTGGAGGGTAAATCAAGAACAGGTCCGATAACTCCGCACTACCCATGCCATCACTGGGTGTCACTAACACCACTACCATGCATAGGTTTGGATTGCATCAAAGGACCACCGACCAATGACCTTTCATTTTTCTGCAATTAATGGGATCTCGAAAGAGGATCTTCTCACCCAAATATATTACACTATTGTTATCCTCGTGAAAAAACATGAGAGATAGACTAATTAATCGCTAGAAATAGACTTTTGAAGAAAAAGTTATTCAACACCGCTTTATGCACATATGAAGTCCTGTGGGGCCCACACCTCGGTCCTGATAAAGGTCTGGAAAACTGCGACATCATGATGGTATCGGAAAAACATGCCAAAATGACTATTCATACACCCCAAACAGATGTCTGATGAAAAAGTTTTAGAACGCTGCACACAACGTAAATGACGGCCCGTGGTGCCCATGCCTCAATTATGGCTTCAATGACTAAAACCAAACTGTTCAACTTTGCCTCGCTGTCAGGGTCACAATGTCGCTGACGACGACTAAAACAGACTCTGGATGTAGAAGCTTCAACTCCTCGCGTTATGCAAACGGGGCCCTATGGGGCCCACATTCTAGACCCCGAAACATGTCATGCAGATCGTATCATTGTATTCCTTGCAGATAACCACAAGGCGCATGCTATTCATTTTCTAATAACGGAATTATGAATCATATGTCATAAAAATGAAGCATACGTCTGAAAGCCGCTTCATTGGGCCCATGCCACCGGCCTCAATTTAAGCAGGTGGATTGTGCAGTCGCTATCCCCTCGAAAAAAAACACAGAATCGAGTACTCAAACACACCAAAATGATGTCAGGTGAAAAAGTGGCGTTTCACCATAAAACATGTGAACTAGGCCCTGTGGAGATACACCTTGTCTCCAACCCAAATGATTCAAAAACCATATCAAAAAGTCCGCATGAGGACTGGGGTCATGCTGCCACTGATAGAACGTCAATCAGACATCCCATGTAGGAGTTAGGTCTGATGCAAGAATAATTAATTAACTAAATAATTAGTTAATTATTCATAGTACGCTCTTCGTTCCACCAAGCAAATAAACCAAACTGTAAGGGTTCCGAACCAACTTTAGGAGGATCGTCTCAACTCTAGGGCCATAGTGCCTCTGACGGCACGTCAAACAGACGTTCGGCTCACGAATCACGTCCATCACAAGCTTTAATAATAATTTAATATTATTAAATTTAAGTGTTCCGGGTTACTCTCCTTTGGGTGTAGAACCCAAAAATCACTAAACTAAAATCGAAAAGTCCGCCTCGCCGACACGAACTTGGGGCCACTGACGACACGTCAAACAGACGCGTCGTTTAGGAGATATGCCCCCTTGAATGAAGGGGGCCCAAAATTGGGCCGGTCCAGACCGGCCAGCCCAGTCTCGACTGCCACGGCCTACTGGCCACAGCCCAGCAGAGAACCATCGGACCCCTCAGGTTTGGTTCTTCCAATCTGACCGGCCAACTGGCCGGTCTTTGTTTGGCGCCGCATAGCAGGACCTACATACCGGGGGTCCTTGTCGGCGGTTTCCCCCTCCCCGAGGTGCTAACCTCGGGGCTCCTCCCGACCACAATAGCCTGAATTCCATGCTCGTTTCACACTCCTATGCCGGATCCTCCAAGGCCTCCGTGCTCCTCTGTCTCAGGCTCGACCTCGCCCGACGCCACCGGCTCCACTGAAGCTGCCTCGTCCCGCTCAAAGCTGTTGTGCTTCTCTACCTCTGGATCGACCTCGCCCGAAGCCACTGGAACCCTACACGATTAACACCCACTGGAGCCCGCAGCTTCGGCTCCTCCCAGACATTCCGACGCCGCTACACCGCACTGTCCGCCGACCTACTTGACTCCTCTGCCGGACGCCGCCACACTGCACCGGCCGCACCCGAGCTCGCTACTCCGACCGCACCTCTGGCTCAACTTTAGCCGCCAACCCTTCCCAGAGCCAGATCTTCATCTGGTCCCCCCGACCACTCCAGTGGTTGGAAAAATTATCGAAAACCAATTTTAGAATCCTTAGGGGTAGATCTACACAGCACCACCCCTCGCTCATTGATCCGTCATGGTTTTTATGCGTCCGAAAAAATTGGGATGAAGAACACCCAAGAACGATAATTAAAAAGAAATGGGGCTCAGACAATGGACATGTTCATTTTTCCATCGTCCTAATTCTAAAATTATAGAATTAAAAGACGAATTGGATGAAAATACAAAATTCGATGAAGGAGCAGAAATTATTAAGAAATCCTACCTCGTATCGATCGTGCGTCGTTGGCGGCACGTCCACGACGCTCCTACTTCGATCCGCCAAGGTTTTAGTGGAGGTTTCTCCTTGATTCGATGAAGAATAGTGAAGAACACCAAAGAACATGAGAGAGAGAGAGATAGAGTAAGGAGAGGGAAGGGAAAACCCCCAACTCCAAACTCCCATTTCCTATTTATAGAAGAATCTGCTTAGCACGGAATCCGAAACTGGCACGCCCTATCATTTTATATCGCGCCTAGGAAAAATGCCCCATTTCAAACTCAATGAAAGTCTCATATTTCCATTCCAAGGCTTCATTCGAATGTCATTCAAAAATAATTCCAATGATAAAAATCACTAAGTCATTATTTCAAAATGAAGATTTTTCCCCTGGGTGACATCTCTCACAGCAGGCCCGCGCCTGCAACTTTTACACCCCACCTAGGTTAAACAGCACGCTCTGGACGCAACTGTTCCCTCGGATTCCTGATCCAAGCTACCTTTTAGGATAAAACACAACCCCACCACATGAATAGTATAACAATTCTTATGTTTTTTTAACAATTAATTTCGAGCACACCGGGCCTCAAAATCGTACGCCGTCTTCGCACCTAGCTATGGAATTAAATGTAGAAATATTATGAAGTATTACGGGGTAAAAACCAGGTCTCTACATCATTCCCTCATTCAAAATTTTTGTCCCTAAAAAGAAAAACTAAGAAAAACAACGTAGGATACAGATCTCACACCTAGCTCTCCCACTCCCAAGAAAATTTACACAACACCATGCTAGAACAACACGCGAACCAAAGGGATGATTCATACTAAAAAGGTATGCTACTCTAGATGATATGCGTAGGAATATGAATGCAACTCATCAGTCATGACATGTGTAATAAATCATGCACCCACTCCTATTGTTGGGAGGGTAGGGAAAAATGGTAGGCAACCTCTCAATCACTTGCACGATTCCCGAACGGCCCAATGAAACTCGGGGGACTTCCCTGGCCGAACCTCTACTTTCCACGTCACAACTGAAATCACGATTTGTTCCTAGAACTTGGTCTTGTGATTCCCTCCTTCAGAATACCAATTTGGTGAAACATCCAAGGATATCTGGTCACACATGTTTTCATAGTCGGTGCATCACAACCAAGACTCTCTTACACGCTCAAAAATTGGATGAGTCAACACCATCAGCTGCAGAAAATCCATACCCTCATGCTCCACCAAGGTTAGCTATAGGGATGCCAGATGCTCTGAAACATCTTGCACTAGTCCAGCCTGGGAAATCCTACGAAGGGAACCAGCTACAACACTGCCATATTCCAGAACATAGACTACCTCGAAGTCATAGTCTTGAAAAAATTTCAACCAGCACCATCGTCTCAGGTTCAAGTTACTCTGGGTGAGGACGCACCTGAGAAACTGGTGGTCTGAGAAACCCAGAAAGTTCTCTCCTAAAAGATAGTGACTCTACATTCTATGGGAAAATACTACCACTACCAGCACCACATAGTGAAATGCATAGTTCTATTTATGGGGTGTCCATCACCTCGACCTGTACTTGATAATGGTATCAACATTTACGTTGTACACGCAAGGTACCAACAAACAGGGTAGACAAGAAAAATCATTCAACCGCCACAGGCTAGACACAGAAAGCATGTGGCATACCCTTTGTGTCTTTTCCCCTCTTGGAAGGATAGTAATCTCCAAAACTGTCACTCCGCCAGACCCATTAGTGGCACCTCAAGCAAAAAAGGGGGTCAAGCAGAAAAGCCCCACTGGAAAATCCATAAGTTTCTCTGACACTCCACCGCACTACCCTGCCGTGAATGCACATGTCAGAGGGACTCATCCACAACACCTCAATACCATCCCCTTTGGGTGGTACAGACTCTTCCACACAGTTTTGATCGCTTTACAAAAACGCATCTTAATGGGGGAAGAACCCCTCTTTCCCATGCAATCAAAGCTACATCAGACAAAACCAACACAGGGTTACACCAACTCCCTGCATCACCCTCAGTAACCCCTTGAGTAAGGAGCTAGAAGAAAAGAGTACCTCACTCAGATTCTAACAACTTCTACTGAGAAATGTAGAAAAAGACACAGAGCATACCTCTTATCATCTCATGCGATGCATGATTGTAGACATCCATAGCACACAACCGCCCGCAGCCCCATCTGTAAGCTCCCTAAGCCTGACATGAGCCGCCTAGTGGTGGTGGAAGGACCTTGAAACGTTATCCTCCAACCATAGTTCTTGCTGCTATTCTTCCAACACCGCCTCCATGGGGACCACCCTGTCCTCACCTGGGAGATCTCTAATCAAGACACAACCTTTGTCGTGGCAGTGCATATACCAACTATCTGGAAAAATCATCACATTTGGTCGAGTAGTCTCACGCCACGTGACCTCTCACACCAGAAACATAGAACTCGTCCTCTCTAGGCCATCTCAGTGCTCTACACTGTCCCCGACCATGTGCCTGAGTCTCATCAAAGGGAGACCTCTGGCTTCGAGGCCTTTCCAATTGACAACCCTCTAACAAATATTTCTTTGTCACCAGTGCCTACTCTAGCTCCTCGATATGGGTGAGGATTCACAAGGGAACTACGCTGGGACGAATATCTTCTACAGAGACCTCGATCAATATTCTGTGCTCAGAAGTTGCCGTTATGGACCACGTCCAAAGAGTACCGAGTAAGGTCTGTGAACCTAGTCACGTACTCAGCCACTGCCATCACTCCCCGCTGAAACTCTAGCAGCTCCTGAAACCATATAGACAGCAAGTAGGAGGGGTAGTACTTCTCATGAAACTACTACTAGAATTCATCCCACGAGAGTACCAACTCATCGTGCATCTGAGTAACCCTAGCTCTACTATGCCAAACAACTTGGTGAAAAAATCCTGGATGTCAAATCCACCATCTAACCTATCAATGTCCAAACAAGACTAAAGAGGAAAACCACTGACTCTAGCCACCCCTTCACTGTCCGAGGGTTTGGGTCACCGTGGAACCTCAGAGGTATCTGATGCTGGAACTCACGTAGCATGCCTAGCCTTCCCTCGTCATTGACCTTCACTACCGATACTATCTGATACTCCAAAGGTGGAGGTGCTACTGCCTATCCTCCTGGAGAAAGGGTAACCGTATGATGGATCTTGAACTGAGGTCTCGTCATTCATGGAGTCGTCGTCACGAACCAGAGATAGTATCATGGATGGATATCAATGTAGAGACATCTTAATTCCAATCAAGGAGTACCACGGTAAAATGAGAATATATATATCAACAATGATGGGGAGCTGACTCAAGAAGGACAGTTAAAGACTCAAGCCTATATGATTCACGAACCAAATTCCTTACAAAAAGTGTCTCAGTGTGCCGAGTGGACAAGAAGGTTATCAGTGTCCTGGTGAATGGATATGTCGACCGCTGCACCATCACTGGACTCCCTGGCCTGAGAGCTGCTCTTGAGACATGTTGACACTATTGCCACAAAACTCAATCAATTTATTTTTGGGGACGTCCAAGCAACTCCCCAAGGAAAGAACCACATCTGATACCACTTTTTCAAGACCCGACCCTACTGGTCTCGATCAGTAACTACACTAGGCCCGCCTCCATAATCCAGGGTCTAGAGACAAGCACCGAAGGCGTAATGACCTTAGGGAGGCCTTCTCTTAAGTACGTGTACACACACACACACAACCCACTCGATGCATAAGTGAAGTGTAAAAAAGAAAACCAAAGGACAAACAACTATAACCCAACCACAATCATGCATCAACTTCTAAATAGAACAGGTATAGTGCTGAAAAGTATTGACAAGTAAACTAAACAGTAAAGGGAAAAACACGCACCCAACTAGAAATGTGCCACAACCCGACAATAGGTAAACAAAAGTAAACAGATGGTGAATCTCACAACCAGAAGTCCTCCTACGACCACTGAACACAGCCCATGCCCCTGTGTCCTCTACGATCCTCCGTAGTCTTGATCGACATGTCTATCATCTGCAAGGGAATACCAAGTGCGGGAAACGCCCAAGCAGGGGTGAGTATAATGATAATCAGTAGGATGACTTGAAATCTTGAGGGACAAAAAAGGAGGTACTAAAATGGTGAGCAATAGACAAATCAAGAATAGTGTAAGAGTTCAAAAGAGAGTGTACAGATCAACCCGACAAGAGAAAGTAAGAAGGCTCGTCCAACCAAGAAGATCTACACATGGAAAGCAGGTGTCATACCCCGTGCGTCTTCGCCCCTCCTTGAAGGAGAGTAACTGAACCCAAGGAGTGGGAACAAAAGTAGAGTGTATATATATGCCCAATAAGAACCCCGAATGATTGTGCAAGGGGATATCTATCTAAAAATTCATCCCAATATAAGTCACAAACAATTTAAAGGATATCCATCACTGATTCCCAATAGTCCCAGACACCAAAGTTGCCTCATCGTTGAACCGTACAACCAAGGGTCCCACTCTAGTAATCACAGAGAAAAGTCTCTAACTAGCCTCATATAAAAGGGTGAGTCTGAAAGAAGTCGTCAGGTAACCCACTTCCTAGCACAGCTGGAGGGTAAACCCCAAGAGGTCGAATGGTTAACCCACTGCCCACCCCATTGGAGGGTAAATCCTAAGGCGAATGGGTAACCCACTCCCCAGCCTCACTGGAGGGTGAATCCTAAGAGGTTTTTAGGTAACCCACCGCTCGCCACGCTGGAGGGTAAATCCTAAAGTCAATGGGTAACTGTATTTCCCGACCCCAGTTACCCAGAGTCGGTGCATTATTTTAATACATTGGCATGATTATAAGGAATCAAGTCCCGAAGGACCGATCAATTTACCAGTCCTGGAAAATAGATTACATACATGAATGTTACTGTTGACGCTCCTTTCCGTCACAGAGTCTAACGACTGAAAAAAAGGAAATACCTTAGTCCAAAGTGATTCATCCTTTGAAGAAACATCAAAAATCGACAAAGGGATGAACAAGGAGAACATTGGCCATAGGTCGCGCAAGCTCTCTCATGGTCGCGCAAGTACACTTGCGCACTGCCTAGTGGTCGTACAAGTCTACTTGTGCGGCGCCTTATGGTCGTGCAAGTGACTTGCGCGAACTAAAGTGATAAACTCCTGGTAACTGCCCGGGGTATTCTCTTGCCTATAAATAGACCCTGTGGGACCCCCATTCGAGATGATCTTTTTTTCAGAAACTCGGATTGAAGCTCCCGACGCCCAAGTCTCTTTTCAAAGCTTCAGGAACACTTCTTAGGTAATTTCTTACCTCGAACGGAAGATCTAAAGAGAGGGAGTAAGGCCTAAGTGTTAAAACTCATCAACACTTGCGCGCCTCAGTGGTCAGCCCTTAAGGGAAGTGGTCACACTTGCGCGCCACCTTATTCCTTCGATAGAACTTGCGCGTACCTTTTTTGGAAGAACATCAAGAGGATTTTAAAGGCTGTAATGAAGAGTCGCTCAAGTATCTCCAATGCTGGTTGAATATCGCGCAAGTACCCACCATATCGCGCAGGTATACCTGCGCGACCAATACTTGCGCACCGCCGAAGTACCTGCGCGCCTTCCAAGACTTGTTCACCCCTTCCTTTTTGGGTGCCTTTCTTGCCCATTTCACCCCTCTTAAGCCATTACACCTTTCCTTTTCAAGATTCGGTCTTTAAGACACTCTCCAAATCCATTTATGGAATGATTTCTTAATTTGACTTCTTTATCTGAAAGGAATTATGTGGAATATCTCTCAAAACCTAGTGATTTAAATATCTTTACGTCACCAAATATGGAGAGTTCATTCATTCAACCTCATCTTTTAAGATGAGATAATCCTTAAACCTGGGTCTCTTTCTCAGGAATAAGTCCCAGTCATAATCTTGGGCTTCCTTTTTAGGAGTAAACCCCAAGTCCTCTAACCAAGGCCTCCTTTTCAGGAATAAGTCCCAGTAATAATTTTGGGAATCCTTCTTAGGAGTAAGCCCCATATCCTCTAATTTGGGCTTCCTTTTCAGGAATAAGCCCCAAGTCCCTTAAATTCTCTTTAACCAGTCCTAATTTACGTTTAATCTGTGATTCCTTCTCAGGAGTAAAACCCAATTATCAATCCTCTCCTAATTTGGGTTTCCTTTTCAGGAATAAGTCCCAAGTTAGAGTATTCAAATCTCCATGAAGCACAAATACCTTTATGGACCCTGTTCTTGGATTTTCTCCCTAAAGTAAATCCTAAACCTTCATCTATCTGGGCAGTCATACATACATAAGCCCCAAACCATTTCTTATGATTACATCTTTCATGGCCCAATTGTCCATTTTGTTACCAATACCTCTTGTTTCTCACACCGAGCATGACTCACGTGAGCTTAGAGGGTCAAAGTAATTATGACATTCTTATTTGAGCCATCAATCATAAACATCATACTCTCTTATTCGAACTGCGTGGGTTCTGATTCCTTTTCCAAAACAAAGGATACGTAGGTAGCCCATCTATGGGTTCGATCCCAACTTTAAAATAATTCATGTCTTTCTGGATGACAATAAACTTCAAGTGCCCCACTGAGTGGCTTTAAAACCAGCCTAGTCATCATAATGACCAAGAGACTTTTATATAAATATTTTGAAGGATACCATTGACCAAGAATCTCTAAATAGATATATATGATTCTCTATCGATGAAGAACCTCGAATACATATAAAAGAATCTCTAAATTTCTTACATATTTAATCATTGATTGTTAAAATGAAGGAAAGATCATTTTATACTTGGTAATATAATAAGGATTCACGAACATAACTTAAATCTATAAAGAGAGTCCCGGAATAGACAATAATTCACCTCAAAAAGGTGTGATGAGCCCAACCTCCCATCCTCTCGACCAATGAAAATTCCTAAGCCTCATTAGTCCACAAGCTAATGAGCGCCTACCTTTGGAAAGTAGGTCCAAATGGATGTGGAATCATTGGATGTTTCCGGTTCTACGAACAAACCCGTTAGAAACTGATCGGAATGTTTGAATCTCCCATCCAGGAGTTCATCCCCGAATTTCGAGGGAAACAAAAAAATGGTGAACCCGACGTGAATCCATAACCAAGTTAAAATGATGTTTTTCCTATTTGTTAAGCCCCTATTTAAAACTCAATAAGAGGGCTAACAAAAACAATCATTGATATGTGTGCTCATCCAAATGATGAAGTGGCTGAATTTTTATCTTGATTACGTCTGTTATATCAAACATGCACTCTTTTCCAAGATCTTCTGTATTTCCATAATGGCTGCTCTAAAATTCACATATGTGAATAATGCTGCGGCAAATACCACTGCTGCTATTCCTACGGGATCTTCATCCACTCTGAGGATGACATCACCTACTCAGCGTCTTCAACGCTGGGTATCAAATGCACTGGTTATGGAGTACCGTCAACACGGTACCATCCCAACTCTGGAGGCTGCCTGACAGGCCCTCCAAGTGAACAACTCACACAGGTCGTCCGGACAATGACGAACAGTGATCAAGAGGTAGGCGGTGCTGACTACCGTCTCCAACCGTTTCGGGTCGTTATCCCCGGAACACAATTTCCATTCGCTCCCTTACTCAGAGGAAGTGAATGAGCAGTTCCCTCAGGGCCTTAATTCAAAAAGACAGAAGTCCTTCCCGAGGGCTCCCATCAACAATCTTCGCCAGACTCATGCGACAGTGCACCCTCAACATGATGAGGGTACCGACTCCAGGCATTTAGCTCAGGTTCCTCGAACCTGGGCAGGCAAGACGAACCGCCAGAGACGGAATCCGGTTAACAATGGGCAGTTTTTCATCCCTTCCATCTCCGGAGAAGTCCACCAACCTAACTTGGTGGCGAACAATGAACAGGCACACACACCTGTCCGTTTTAATTCCGCTGTCCAGCAGACTCGTCTGGCAGCATCAAGCCAATCCCGCCAGGCAATTCCGGCGGAGTACTATAGGCAGGAACATACACCTGCTTATACATCATCAGTTAGTCAGCAGGCTTACCTGACTACATATGATGGATCTCATCAACTGCGTTTGGCGAAGTGTAATCAGCAAACACATACACCTGCTAGTACTAATCAAGCCTACCAACAGTCTCGCTTGTTAGCGCACGAAGAAGTCAGTCGAAAAGCTCTGACAACAAACAGGAGGCAGACTCAACTCTCTCCCTCCACACTTGAGTACTGTCAGGATTCACTGACAAGAAAAGGAGGATAGGAGCAGGCACATACGCCTACTCGAAGCCCGAAATGGACGTATATCCCCGTTCCGTCAACTGAAGTAACCAAACATATTTTGTCAATGGTGAAAGAGTAGAAGAAAATTCCTGCTCATATTCTGGATGCTTTCCAGGATATCATAACAGCTTCAGCATCATCTCAGGGAAAGACACATAAATCTATCCCTAGAAGTGGAGTGACACATCAACAATTCACTCCGAAACAAACACACACATCTGTTCCAGTCCAAGAGGGTTATGGGGCATACTCCCCCATATCATACGGAAAACCAAGTCAGGCACATACACCTGATTTGAGAGGAGATCGTCTGCCTAACCTGACCATCTTTCCTGATCAGGCACATACACCTGCTCAGAGTAACCACTTTCATCAACAAGTGGTTTCCAAAGCGAGTAAGAAGGCATCTAAGAAAAAGATCTGCCCAGCACAGTCAGAAGATCAAAGGCCAATCTGTAACAAGGCCTTACTCGATGCTGGAGTTCTTGAAGCCCTCAGACATTTATCTGTTGGAATTCAAGATTCTACTCCCTCAGTTCCCAATAACGGGAACATTAATTCCGAAAGTCTTTAACAGACACTTCCTCATGAAGGCTTTCTTCATGAAAATTTGGTCAATCTTGAAGTTTCTTCTTCAGATGAGAGCCACAGGAACCCTATGTGTGGTCAGAAGACCAAGGAGCAAGAGATGTCATCTTTTGTTATAACCCATTATGGTGGTCCTCCCCATGATGATGAATTTCGCTGCAAAAGTCCTCTCCGCGGTAGTGATTCACATTGCCTGGAAAATACTCCAGTGGACAATGTAGTGCCGAGAAAGCCCTCTTATCTTGAGGCACTTGCAAATGCGAAACCAGTCATGTCTGATGCTTTATCGCTAGCAAGTGAAATAATTTATCAATCAGAAGATGGCCCAGGGTGTAGGTCATTCTCCGAACCACCCCTAAGTCATGCATCTTCTAGTTTGATCAATGATCTCTCTACCAATCTTGTTGAATCCGATGAAGCAACAAGGAAACACCAACTCTGGTCAAAACAGGTAGAAGAATCTTCAATTAATGATAAAGAGGAAATGCTGAACATGAAGAAAAAACTGGCGAAAAGTGAGGTACCAGTCATGTTTTGGCCTTTGGCTGACTCCCAGTATGACATTCCAAAGATGTTGACGGAAGATGGAGTCCATGATATTCCTCTCAACATATGGAAAACTCTCTGTCAATTGAAGAAGAAGGCATTATCTTATGATGAATATGAAAATCATCTTAAGATAATAGAAGGGCTACAACGTCAGATTGATTTGGCATCTCTATCAGTCTCTCGGTATCTGAAGGCTCAAAAGCAACAGAGAACCCTTCAACGTTCATGCCTTGGCGCACTAAGAAAATTGCGTCAGTTAATTTCCAATGCTCCATCTGGTGTTCATATCAGAGGATGGGGTGTTCACGGAGCACTACATTTCACAGTGCTTTACAGTCAGCAAAGCCCGCCGAAAATGGTCTCATGCAATGTTATTGCCCATGGCCGGCCACAATAAATGGGCTTTGTTCATAATCAAAAGATTGCTCAAGAACATGCTTCAACTAGTTCCTCTCAAAATCAAGCATATAGAGAACAAGTTGTTGAATTTCTCCTATATAAAGCAGGCGAGAATATTGCACAAGCCTCTCGTAAGGAGCAAACACATCATCAAATGACAGAAGTTTTGGAAATCATCCAACGGTCTGTTAAACCAGGTGATAAAAGTGGATACAGGCTAATGCATCCAGCTAATTTTCGAACTAAGATTCGCAAGATCAAGAGAGCTTTTAAGAAGGTCTCAGACATAGCATGTCAAGAGACCCCCCAGCTTGTCAGACTGGGGACTCCTTTAACCCAACCCTCAGAGTCAACAAATGGGATTTGAGGAGTGGAGCGGAAGCAGCAGGAACATCCCCAGTTCTCGAGACTGGGGACTCTTTCAAATCATCAATCCCCTTCTCAGAGAATATCGGTCTTTTCTCGATTGGGGAATAATCCCCAAGAGGAACGAAGAGCCAAATTATCAGGAGATTCCCTCCAAGTTATAGTTCGTCAAGAAGTTCCTAAAATATTAAATCAACAAAAGGCAATGTCTCATCAAAGACATGAAAGAAGACAATATCACAGAAATGTTGATAGAAGGGATGCGATGCATTATACATCAATCAATGTCATCAATGTCGTTGTTTCTAATCCACCATAGGAGACTCACTCAGGGGACTCAGATGAAGAGCATCCTGCTCACGAAAATGTACGTGCCTATAAAAATGAAGAAGGTGTGCGTACACGAAGTCAAAGGATTACTCAGAACCTAGGTAATCCACTTCCTTCTCTCCAAAAAGTATCCAAAAAAGGGAGGGGAAAGATTCAGGTTACATATCCTTCCTCTGGAGAAGGTCAATCGCTCTCGTTAGAGCAAAGGTTTTCACAACAAGAGGAAGAAATGAAATAATTAAGAAGGTTGAATGCAGAACTACTTTAGAGTAGTCTTCTTCTTAAGAATACTGAAGCCCGACAGCCAAAGGAATTTGTTGTAACTACTGAGATGGATCAGGAATATCCTCCTATATCAGTACACCCTCAGAGGTATAATCCTACAGGTCAAACGCAACAACGGTTGGCAGTGCTACCATCAGTTGCAGCACCAATCACCACGTCTGTCCCAGCTCCATTTATTGCACCTACCCAAGACCAAATTCAACCTGATGTTTCTCAAAAGTTAATAACTACTATTGAGTCATTAACAGCTCGGTTAGAAACTATGGAAGGGAAACGGGCGCAAGTTCAACCAGAAAAGAAAATTTACCCTGAATGGGTAGATTCAATTTCTCCTCCATCTAGTTTTGGAAACCTTGTTTTCCCTACTTTCAATGGATCAGGTGACCCTGAACAACATTTGACGCATTACGTGTCTTGTTGTGATCCTATGATGGGAACTCCAGAGCAGCAAGAAGCAGTGAAACTCAGATGCTTCGTGCGAACCTTGTAAGGACCAGCTTTTGTCTGGTATACAAGCTTGAAATCCCGGTCAATCATCGGATGGGAGGATCTTCGCCACAAATTCCTTCTTCAGTTCAGCTCAACTTTTCAAAAAACGACAGTTTTCGATCTTACAAACTGCAAGCAAAGGGAGAATGAATGAGTCTCTGATTTCATTTCTCGCTGGAAGGGATTAACATATTCCCTGAGTTTAGCACTCCCTCAGGAAGAGCTATTTCCAATCTGTGTGGCAAATTTGCGTGACGAATTACGCACACCATTGATCCCTGTGAAATACACAGGAGGGTCTCGAGACCTTACTTCAATCTCTCAGCAGATTGAAGATTCCCTTATACAGGCTAAGGTTAAATCTCGTGTAATTCCATCAGCTTCAGAAAGGAGAATGTGTAAAGCAGAAACTGCTACAGTTATGCTTAAACAAACACCTGTACCTATTTCTACTTCAAACCCTTCATCTTCTCGAAGGGCTCCACCTCCTGAACGCCAACAACAAAGGCCGTTTCGTCCAATTGATCAAAAAGATCAACGATGAAAACAATTTGAGGATTTGAAGAGTAAAACACACTCTTTCCGAAATGAGCAAGTTTCTGGTTACTTCATTTTAGCTATGGAAAATAATTTGGTTCAATTACCAGTGCCCAAGAGGCCAAACAAGGAAGGAGATGAAGACCGTCCCAATTATTGTCCCTTTCATCAAATGTTGGGGCATCCTATCCAGGAGTGTTTTGTCTTTAAAGACCTCCTGCAAAAGATGGTCGACTTGGTACAAGTCATGTTGAAAGGTTCTTCGACTCAGGTAGCATGTGTTACTGCTACAGTTCCAAAGGAGGAAGGTGAATGGAAAGAAGTCAAAAGCAGAAATGCACAGAAGTATGATGATTGGATGGTTAGAAAGACAATCAACCGGACTCATGCCATTTTGCGAACACAATTAAAGAAACCAATTGTGTCTTCTCCCATGAATATTGCGGTAAAACCCTCTTCGTCAGAGGGAAAATCCTCAAGGAAACGGTTTGATTCAAAGAAGAAAAAAGAATCAGAAGAAGATGAGTATGTGTCAAAGCCTAAATTGTCTTTGACTCTGGAAGACTTTATGCCATCTACTTCAAAACCATGGGCACTGCCCCATCAAACGGAACATCCTAAATAGGCTAGTCAGGAAGAGTCTTTATTAGACGAGGAGTTAATCTTCAGTTCTATTAATATGATTCAATTAACAGATCCGTATTCCAGTCATAATTTCAATTTTTATGAGCCTGAATTCCCTGTATCAAATAAGGGAATCCGAGGAAGTTCCTGAGGTTCAGGATACAGGGGAAGACGTGGATCTTTCCGAAGCCACTACTCCAATTCTACCCCTGCTAGCACTGTGTATGCAACAGAAACTCATGGTAGAGCCCTTCAGTAAGCTCAAAAATAACAAGCAGGTTTTTCTGCTAATAGCCAACTCAGTCTTGGCACAGTTATTTTAGAAGACCAATTTGAAGGTTCCAACTTCTTTATCTCAGCAAGTAAATGGATCTAATTGGTCTAATATTCCAAAACCTAGGTTTTTTCCAACTTCTATCCCAATACAAGATGCATCAGCTTCCAAAGCATCTGCTTCCAAGGTACCTGCTAAACCGCATATTTCTGTTGGGAAATGCAGACCTTTAGATCAAAAGAATGATATATTGAAGCACTTGTCCCAAGTACCATCCATGTTATCAATTTTTGATGCTTTGAATATGTCAAAAGATCTTTGGGAAGTACTCATCGAAGCTTTGTCAAGTCCTCAGGAGTTTGAAGCTGAAATTGCTACAGCAGAAGTCTATCACATAGAGAATAATCCTGCAGAATGCCATGCAGTGATATCTTTTACTGATAAAGATGAAGATGATGTTGTGCATGAGCACATAAAACCTCTGTACTTATCTATCAAAGTCAATGGTGTAGATATCCGAAGAGCTTTCATTGACAATGGTTCAGGATTCAACCTCATGCCCATTCGTACACTTCGTCGATTGGGCCTCACAGAATCTGATTTATCTCCTTCTACCATGATGTTACAAGGATATGATAAAAATGAACAAAAACCACTGGGTGAAGTTACACTCAGAACTCAGTTTGGAAATCTTGTATCCAATTCGGATTTCATGATTATTGACCAAGACTCAGCTTTCAACGTCTTGCTTGGAAGACCCTGGCTACATCAGCATGCAACTATCCCTTCATCATACCATCAATGTCTCAAATACTGTTTCAATGGTCAAGTTGGAACATTGTATGGTGATAAGACCCCGTTCAAGACATGTGAGTCTCAATACATTGAGGCAGAATTTTATCACATGAAGGGAAGAGAAAAATCTACAATGAAGGAAATTACCAAAGTTAATTCTCCATATGGTTTAGAGAAAATTCCAATAAATCCATTTACACATGTGAGTACAGATTATCTGTTACCTATCAGTCAAATTGACAAAATAGGCCCAAATCAAAATACTCTTATGGAAAGATCCATAATGTCAATTACAGAAATTGAGCCAGACAACATGGGAGAAATTGGTAACCTACCAAACAGTGATGAAAGCACAAGTGGTGACGTCTTCATTTCATCTTCTGAAATCCAACAGGTCTATACTTCGCCAATCAGTCCAGAAGAAGTTATAGCAACATTGTAGGTGAATAATGATGTCAATTCTCAATCCATCATCTCCTCTTTATTTCCTAAAGAAGGCCCTTTATCATCAATAGGGTCGGAAATGGAAGCTTCTTCTTCAAAATGTGCAAATTTTGACATCTCTTATGGTCATGAAAATTTCGTTTTGTCATCTACTATGAAAGTAGAAATAGAAGAAATAACACATGATGAAGAGGAAGAGGAAGATCTTAGAGATGCTCCTCCAGCATTTGAAGAAGGTATCTCTACCACTGTGGATGAACTCAGAGAAATAAATCTGGGTACAGAGAGAGATCCACGCCCCACTTTAATTAGTTCGGCCATGACCCTTGAAGAGAAAGAAATGTATACTTCTTTTCTAAAGCAAAATAAAGATATTTTTGCTTGGAACAATACAGAAATGCCTGGGCTTGATCCTGATATTGCTACTCATCATTTGGGTTTACCAAAAGAACATCGAGGATTTAAGCAAGCCGTGAGAAGAACACACCCAACTTATGCTTCCAAAATTGAAGCTGAAGTGGATAAGCAGATCAAAGCTAAATTCATCAGAGAAGTTCAGTATCCCAAGTGGTTGGCTAATATTGTCCCTGTAAAGAAGAAAAACGGATAAATTAGGGTTTGCATCGATTTCAGAGATCTTAATCGGTATTGTCCTAAAGATGATTTCCCAGTTCTGATTACAGAACTCTTAATTGATGAAACCGCTGGCTATGAAGTACTTTCCTTCATGGATGGATATTCTGGATATAATCAGATCCGAATGGCCCCAGAAGATGAGGAATCTACAGCCTTCAGAGCCCCTCAAGGTGTGTTTTGTTACCGGGTGATGCCCTTTGGTTTAAAGAATGCAGGTGCAACATATCAACGCGCCATGAATCGTATCTTCAAACCTTTCTTAGGGAAGTTTTTTGAATGATATGTAGACGATTTGGTGGTTAAATCCAAACAACCTTCTAATCACTTGGCTGATTTGGATGTCATATTCCACAATCTTCGACAACATAATTTGAAGATGAACCCCTTAAAATGTGCTTTTGGGGTAACCTCAGGAAAATTCCTTGTCTTTGTTGTACGCCATCGTGGTATTGAAGTCGATCCTGAGAAGACCAAATCAATCCTTGGTATTTCACCTCCTCAGAATTTGAAAGAATTAAGAGGACTTCAAGGACACTTAGCCTATATTCGGCGTTTCATCGCTAATTTGGCAGGCAAAATTTTACCCTTTACCAAATTATTGAAAAAAGAGTCACTTACCAGTGGACTGAAGAATGTCAAGAAGCATTTGATGTTCTCAAGAAATACCTCTTGAGTCCACCAGTACTCATGCCACCTGTTGAAGGTAGACCACTTATCCTCTATGTGACAGCTCTAGAGCGATCATTGGGTACCTTTCTCGCTCAAAAGAATGATGCTGGGAATGAAAATAGCCTCTACTATCTTAGTAGAACTATGCTTGAAGCAGAAACCTGGTATTCAAGTATTGAGAAGTGCTACCTGGCATTAATCTTTGCAGTTCAGAAACTGAGACACTACCTGCAACATCACGAGGTCCAATTGGTATCTCGCAATAATCTGGTCAAATTCATCCTTAGTCATCCAATGCTTACAGGACGTCTAGCAAGGTGGGCAGTTATTTTGCAGTAGTTTGACATTCAGTATGTATCTCAAAAGGAAATACAGGGCCAAGATCTGGCTGATTTCTTGGCTAAACATCCTTCAGTAGAAGACACGTCTTCAGATATTGAACTCCCTGATGAGGAAGTTTTTTATATTCAAGAGTGTCCTCAAACATGGGAAATGTATTTTGATGGTGCTTCCAGAAGTCCAATAGGGAAGAAAATGGAAAATCCTAAATTCAACAACGTTGGTTTAGGAATTGTACTTATTTCTCCAGATAAGGCATTGTTACCTTATTCCTTTTTATTATGGGAAGGTGGTACCAATAATGAAGCCGAATACCAAGCTCTTATCATAGGCTTGGAGTTAGCGCTTCAAGAACAAGTGAATCACTTAAAGGTGAAATGTGATTCAGACTTGGTAATCAAACAAGTCAATGTGGATTATGCCATCAGAAAAGAAGAGTTAATCCCTTTGTATGATTACGTCAGAAAGTTAATGGCGGAATTCCCTTCAGAATCAGCATTTTCTTATGTCCCAAGATCACAAAATGCTCAACCTGATGCACTGGCTAATATAGCCACAGCTCTAGCAGATCCAAATCGGGATGAGAAAACCATCGGATAGATGTCACCTATCAGGGAATACCTTCAAAATGGAACACTTCCACCTGATAGAGCCGATAAAGAACAAATATGGCAACGTGTGGTCAATTTTACTCTTTATGATGGCCCAAACCACCTAGAGAAAATTCTCTACAAACGTGGTTTTGATGGAGTTCTCTTCAGATGCATTGATGGTGAAGAGACAATGGCTATCATGAAAGAAGTGCATGCATGAGTCTGTGGTGCCCACCAGTATGGACATAGATTGTCTGATCAAATTCGAAGGCTTGGATACTTTTGGCCTTCAATGATACAAGATTGTGTTGATTTCACAAAGAAATGGAATTCATGTCAAGTACATGCCAACTTCATTCATCAACCTCCAGTGTTGCTTCATACAGCTAAATACTCATGGCCATTTGCCACATGGGGAATGGATGTGGTGGGACCTTACCCTTCAGCTATGGCGAAGCAGTTTAAGTACATTCTTACTGCTACTGATTTCTTTTCCAAATGGGCAGAGGTAGTACCTCTCAAAGAAGTCAGTTCTAAATGCATTGTTAGCTTCATCAAGTCTAACATCATTACTAGATTTGGTTTCCCTCATACCATATTGACGGACAACGACACCAACTCATGTTCTTCTGAGGTGAAGAAATTGTATCAAGAATACAACATTAAATCCATCCATTCATCTCAGTATCATGCGGCGGCCAATGGCCAAATAGAAGCCTTTAACAAGACTCTTTCAAATATACTGCAAAAGATGGTGGATAAAGATAAGAGGTCATGGCCTGATAAACTCTTTCATGCTTTATGGGATTATTGGACTACCACCCGCAATGCAACGCGGTCAACTCCATATTCGTTGGTATATGGAACAGAAGCAGTCTTGCCAATTGAAGTTCAATTGCCCTCACTCAGAGTAGCCATTTGTGATCAGTTATCTACAGATGAGCAATCCCAAAAGCGATTGAATGAATTGGAACGGTTAGATGAGAAAAGATTGTGCACTTTGCACCACTTGGAAATCTATCAGAATCGAATAGTACGAGCTTTTAACAAAAAATTTCGTCTTCATTCATTCATTTATGGAGAATTGGTATTAGTTCTCAGAACTCCAATGATACTAGGAAAGACACCGCCCAATCTTGAGCCAAAATGGGAAGGACCTTATTCAATACATAGTGTCTACTCTAATGGAGATTATTCATTAATCTCGATGGATGGAGAACTCATTACTACTCCAACTAATGCCAAATTTTTGAAGAAATATTTTGTATAAAATACAAAGTATTCACAATATGTCCCCGCAACATGACACTACACTGTGCAGCACCAGTTCGTCCTTGCTATATGACGTTAAACTATACAGAAATGGTCCAGTATGACCTTAAACTGCAACTTCATCCCACACGACATTAAAATGTGAAAATGTTCCCTAAAAAGTCACGTATGACTTTAAACTAAACCATGGTCCTGTATGACATTAAACTGCACCATCCATGGTCCATGCATATGACCCTAAACTATTTAAAAGTCCCTTACGTCCGGAAATACTTTAAACTACAAAATCATCAAAGGTTCTATATGGCCTTAAAACAACACCACCGTCCAACAAGACAATAAACTGCACCATCCACGGTCCATTTATATGACCTTAAATTATTTGTCTTTTTGTCCAACATGACACTAAACTGTAGAAAAAATCCCCAATGCATCCAACATGATGTAAATGGTGTGTTATTTTGTCCTTACTGCATGACATTAAACTGTGCAGTCCCCCTTTTTGTCCAACATGACGTTAAAATGTATTGTCCCCACTGTCCTAACTACATGACGCTAAATTGTACAGAAAGTCCTTGATATGTCCTACATGACATTAAACTGTATTTTGTCCCTGCTACATGACACTAAACTGCGCAGCACCAATAGTCCAAACTGCAAGACTTTAAACTGCATAGTCCCTTTATATGTCCTACATGACATTAAACTATGCATCATTAAGGTTGTTGTTACCTCTTGTTTCTCACACCGAGTATGACTCACGTGATCTTAGAGGAAACCTCAACCGTAACACTCTCTTTGGGCCGCTAACCATGTATAAGTCCCAACAACATTTTTTTTGTTATTAGATCGTTGTCCCCAAGAACAACTTGATCATTAATTCATTCTTTAATTTAACTACAAGGACTTTGATCTTTTCCTTCCAGGCTGGGTACATAGGCAACCTCCCAAGGTTCAAGGCCAAAAACAATCTCTTCACATCGGTTCACCACCATATGATGTTGATTCGTGAAACCGCCCCTAGAATCAATATCTTTACATTGATTCACTTTCATCCTTATTATATGACGTTAAACTATGCAACACTTTTGTCCGGTATGACAATAAACTACAATACTCTTTGATTTCCTCATTTGAGAGAGAACTATTATTGACATTGATTCTTCAATCATGTTTCATTTCAAAGGACTATGTGCATACATGGTAATGCCTAAAAAATTTTTCTCAGGTTAAACCATCATTGCACTAAAGTCCCCTTTCACCCTTCACATGTACGAACCAAATTTGTACAAAGGGTAGTTCTATAACTACATGGGCTTGATTCCCATCCTTATGGGATACGTAGGAATGTTCGAGTATCCCTAGAATCCAGCCCCAAGCCTTTTGGGCCTAACCCCAAATTTCACTTTCAGTCCCTTGGCTGAAAAGTCCTTATGAAAACACACACTGTGTATTCATTATTATGGTCTGAACTCCATGACCCTAAACTAAGATCTCTCATACTTTCGTCCTGCACGACGTTAAACTGCATTTCAAGAACTACGTATGGTTTGATTCTCATTATTATGAGATACGTAGTGAAGTCCAAAATTTCAATTCAGGACCCAGCCACAACATGATTATGGTTATCATTGACCTATGTTTCTCTATATACATTGGACAATACCCATCTTTATGTGTTATAATCCTAACCTTAAATATTTTCAGATCTTCATAACCCTTTTCATGACTTTTAGTCACAAAAATGTCAAACTTCTGAGAATTCTTTTGCCTGACTATGCAGTATGTTCCCATAGGTGGCCTTGCATAAACAGTCCACATAACAGACTTGTTAGCCAAAAGATACTATTTTATTTAACTATGCAGCAAATGCCCTTAGGTGGCCCTGAATAATTCAACCCCCTAACAGGTTTGTTAAATGTTGGTAACTTCATTCTTGGGAAGAATACCTCTTTTGTCTTTATTTGTCTTAAACGACAGTATGTAGGGATCCGCAAAAAAATATCCATCCTTAACATATTTGTCCCATATCCTTTTTCATGATCTGAAAGTATTCAAGTCTATGGTTTATTCTTCTTCCCTATGTCTGGGTCAGACCTTCATAGGAGTGATATTCATCCAGTTCTTCGATAATCTTGTTTGGAAATATCTTCTCCATATTCAAGTACCTCTTTCCATACAGAAAACCCTATACATTAGACAATTTGAATCTCCATAAACTTTCACTGGCTTTTAGCACTAGGAAAGTAAATTTCTGAGAATTCTTTTTGCCTGACTATGCAGCACGTGCCCATAGGTGGCCTTGAATAAACAGTCTACATAACAGACTTGTTAGCCAAAAGATACTATTTTATTTAACTATGCAGCCAATGCCCTTAGGTGGCACTACATAATTCGACCCCCTAATGGGTTTGTTAAATAATGGTAACTTCATTCTTGGAAACTACTTCTTTTAATGCCTTTTAGCTCTTTTTCATATCATTTCTCAGATTCAAATGTCTTAAGTCATAACTTACATATTTTCCCTCATAATTGAGTATGGTACTATGTTTTCAGATGAGTTGTCAAGGAATTGAGTCAATTCTAATCCATTTCGGTCAAAGCTATTTCGACCTTAAACATTAGCCTTTGTATGTCCGACATGCATGACTTTAAACTGCCAGATTTCTTGTTTTTCTTTTCACCTCAGAGTCAAATCCTCTTTTCTCTCCGGATCCAACTCTGAGGGGGGGATTTTGTTGACGCTCCTTTCCTTCACAGAGTCTAATGACTGAAAAAAAGGAAATACCTTAGTCCAAAGTGATTCATCCTTTGAAGAAACATCACAAATCGACAAAGGGATGAACAAGGAGTACATGGCACATAGGTCGCGCAAGTTCCCTCATGGTCGCGCAAGTACACTTGTGCGCCGCCTAGTGGTCGTGCAAGTCTACTTGCGCGACGCCTTATGGTCGTTCAAGTGACTTGCGCGACCTAAAGTGATAACTGCCTGGTAACCGACCAGGGTCTTCTCCGGCCTATAAATAGACCCTGTGGGCCCCCCATTTGAGATGATCTTTTTTTTCAGAAACTTGGATTGAAGCTCCCGATGCCCAAGTCTCTTTTCAAAGCTTCCGGAACACTTCTAAGGTAATTCCATACCTAGAACTGAAGATCTAAAGAGAGGGATTAAGGCCTAAGTGTTGAAACTCATCAACACTTGCGCGCCTGAGTGGTCAGCCCTTAAGGGAAGTGGTCACACTTGCGCGCCGCCTTATTCCTTCGATAGAACTTGCGCGTCCCTTTTTTGGAAGAACCTCAAGAGTATTTTAAATGCTGTAATGAAGAGTTGCTCAAGTATCTCAAATGCTAGTTGAATATCGCACAAGTACCCACCATATCGCGCAGGTATACCTGCGCGACCAATACTTGTGCGTCGTCGCAGTACCTGCGCGCCTTCCAAGACTTGCACGCTCCTTCCTTTTTGGGTGCCTTTCTTGCCCATTTCACCCCTATTAAGCTATTACACCTTTCCTTTTCAAGATTCATTCTTTAAGACACTCTCCAAATCCATTTATGGCATGATTTCTTAATTTTATTTCTTTATCTGAAAGGAATTATGTGGAATATCTCTCAAAACCTAGTGATTTAAATATCTTTACGTCACCAAATATGGACAGTTCATTCATTCATCCTCATCCTATATGATGATAGAATCCTTAAACCTAGGTCTCCTTTTCAGGAATAAGTCCCAGTAATAATATTGGGCTTCCTTTTCAGGAGTAAGCCCCAAGTCCCCTAACCTAGGCCTCATTTTCATGAATAAGTCCCAGTCATAATTTTGGGCATCCTTCTTAGGAGTAAGCCCCAGATCCTCTAATTTGGGCTTCCTTTTCAGGAATAAGCCCCAAGTCCCTTAAATTCTCTTTAACTAGTCCTAATTTACGTTTAATCTTGGATTCCGTCTCAGGAGTAAAACCCAATTATCAATCCTCTCCTAATTTGGGTTTCCTTTTCAGGAATAAGTCCCAAGTTAGAGTATTCAAATCTCCATGAAGCACATATACCTTTATGGACCCTGTTCCTGGATTTTCTCCCTAAAGTAAATCCTAAACCTTCATCTATCTGGGCAGTCATACATACATAATCCCTAAACCATTTCTTATGATTACATCTTTCATGGCCCAATTGTCCATTTTATTACCAATACCTCTTGTTTCTCACACCGAGCATGACTCACGTGAGCTTAGAGGGTAAAAGTAATTATGAAATCCTTCTTTGAGCCATCAATCATAAACATCATACTCCCTTATTCGAACTACGTGGGTTCTGATTCCTTTTCCAAAACAAAGGATACGTAGGTAGCCCATCTATGGGTTCGATCCTAACTTTAAAATAATTCATGTCCTTCTGAATGACAATAAACTTCAAGTGCCCCACTGAGTGGCTTTAAAACCAGTCTAGTCATCATAATAACCAAGAGACTTTTATATAAATATTTTTAAGGATACCATTGACCAAGAATCTCTAAATAGATATAGATGATTCTCTATCGATAAAGAACCTCGAATACATATAAAAGAATCTCAAAATTTCTTACATATTTAATCATTGATTGTTAAACTGAAGGAAATCTCATTTTATAGTTGGTAATATAATAAGGATTCACGAACATAACTTAAATCTATAAAGAGAGTCCCGGAATAGACAATAATTCCCCTAAAAAAGGTGTGATGAGTCCGACCTCCCATCCTCTCGACCAATGAAAATTACTAAGCCTCATCAGTCCACAAGCTAATGAGCGCCTACCTTTGGAAAGTAGGTCCAAATGGATGTGGAATCATTGGATGTTTCCGGTTCTACAAACAAACTCGTTAGAAACCAATCAGAACGTTTGAATCTCCCATCCAGGAGTTCATCCCCGAATTCCGAGGGAAACAGTTACATTACACTTCTTAACTTACAAAACAACATAAATAATCCTTGAAAAACACCATTATTCACTTGGAATAACCCTAAATATCAATCACAATACACTTCTTGGAATCCTGGGAAAAATAAAACACAGAAAGGGGTGAGCTCAGATGCTCATTAAGGATACCAATACAGCAAAAACTTTCATAAATAAGCATAAACATTTAAGGCGATGAATAACTAAAACAAAAGCCTTTTAACATTGAACTTCAGCATAATATGAAATAAATAAAATGAAATTATTCCATTTACTTATTCACATGGATATTCTATTAGTCGAATAATCACATGCAATATCAATAACCACTTTCATAATGATGGAATGCATAATACCAGACTATCAAAACAACATAGTCAAGGCCTTGTGCCAAGACTATAAATAAGATATTGTCAAGGCCTTGTGACAAGACACTAGTTTGTCTCATGAGACCTATCGATGTATCTAGGAGCTATAGCAAGCTCCACCCGTCACTTACTAAATCCAATTCATTACTCATATGAAAAGGTTTAAACATTACATAAACATTATTATTAAAACTAGCATATGAAATGTCAATACTTTATCCCTAAACCATGAATGGTATAAAAATAAAACATCCACAGTCAAACATATCAGAAAACCTTCAATATAATATGGAAGATTTGTATCATAATAAATCATCTTTAAACAAGTTTAAAATCCATCAAAGGATGTTGACATAAATGAAAATGATTTCTAAAATTTTTTGAGAGAAATATCCATTTTCTTGATAACATTTAAAAGGCACCCAATTTAGAAAAGAAGACATTTAAATTCATATTTTTTAATCAAAGTGTCCCATACCACTTTGAATCTTTTGAAAGGAATTAATATTTTAAAAACATTAGTGTCCATATAAATAAATTCGTAAAGACCATTTTAAAGACATGGACATTACTGAGAAAAATTTAGAAGAATAATAATTTAAAAATTTTGAAATTATTTTTTAGTAAACAAAATGTCCCTTAAAATATTCCCTTTAAAAACTCTTTCATAAAACTTGGACATGGATAAGAAATATGTCCCAGTAGATATTTACGTAAAAACTACCTCAGATAATAAAGAGATTGTGATATTAACCCTTACCAATTTGGTAAAATATGAAACATACACCCCATTAAAGAGATATCATACAATGACTATGTAAATAAACACAAATTAAAGTATATTACACAAAGAATACAATTATGGGCAGTACATACACCACACAAAAGGTAATAGTGGCAATATGGAACGAATCACAAGGGAATAACGAGTGAGATGAAAACCCCTTACCTTCACTTTCCTTTAGTCAAGGGTATGTTTAACCTCCTTTATAATGGTGAAATAATTGTAATTAAATTATAAAATAATCATATACATTAATATGATATCATATATTATCTTTTAACATTACATTGTTAATAGTATCTTAGTATTATCGCCGTTTCGGGTGTTAACTTACTCATTCTATTTTATATGTTTTGTTACATAATCGTTGTTTGTTATGTATAGGTTTTATATTATTCATATCCAGAATGATATCAAGTCTTTAAACATTATTTTTAATCATAAAATTAGAATTATACTTGAATTGATTCGATGGGGGAATGAATCTCATCGCGATCATGGAGACTGTAATCCGTACGTATGCACGTGTGACAATATCATTCTTTTGATATTAAAATAATATATAATTGGATGGTATATCATATATACAGAATCATTACCATGTCATATTTATTATTTACATGAGTTAACCATCATTATTATACAAATCCAAATAATAATGTATTGAATAACAATTACACCACGACGTGGAGACGGTAGGTCGTACGTACGCACATATGGTGACATGTCATTCAAAGGATGGATGTAATACTGAATATGGTTGTACCATATTTATAATAACATCACAGTATATAGAAGATACTTGAGTTATTATTTTAGAATGGAAATAACAAATAAAAGAGAAGTTGAAGAAGAAAAAAACCTGAAAGTGGGTGGTGAAAACATTACATCTTCTTCGGGTTCTTCCTTTTGATTTGATCAAAATGACTCCTTAAGTTGGCTTTATGAATGAAGGAAGTCCTCTAGGATTAATGGAGGATATTTTAGAGGGTATTTGGGAAGATTTTGGCTGAACAAAAAGGATTTTAAGGTATGAATAATTGGTTATAAGTGGTTTCCTTTTATAAGGGGGAGGAGGGGCTCTTTAGAAAAAACATAATTTATAATTTATAATAAATTAATATTCGGTTTCTAATGGCTCAAAAGTGGATGTCTAAGGTTTGTATGGGTCTAAATCCTTTCATTAAATAAATTTTATACAGGTTTGGGTCACTATATTAACCTTATCTTTTAGTTTTAACTCTTAGTTAATTAGATTGACATTTACCATGTCTCTTTGTATTTTTATATTATATGGTTAATAAACATACTATATACATCCAGGAGACCCCCAAGTGGTCCATTAATGATACAAGTATCATTATATAAGCCCTTTGATCGAACCATATATTTTTAGGAATATAATATCAATTAATAATATAATATTTGTTTTAAAAACTCTCTGATGTCAATTTTGACACTATTGGGTATTTTTTGTTTTTAATAAATTCATAATAGCATTATGTCTTCAAAAAAAATTCATATAACCTATCCTAATATGTCATATTTACCTATAAAATTATTGGAATTTATATAGAGTCTCAAATTACATTTATTTGTGTATTTATAATATCAATTATTTGAATCTTTCCTTAATACGTTAATTACTGCATCATCATTGTTTCATAAATATATTAAATTATTTAATGTATAAAAATTATAAATAAAATTCCACTATGTAGGAAATATTTTTAGCTTTCTAATTAATATTTATAATTGAATTTATCTTATGTATAACCCTATATTAAAAATGTTTTAGTTATTAAACATTGCTTTTAACTCTTTTAACTCTTCTTTGAATTAAATAATAATAAATGTCCTAATCTAATACAAGTGAACCTAAATGATAATATTTTATTCCTAAGGTTGTTTTTGGTCAATATAAACTTGTCGAATAGAATTAGGACATGTGTTAGGATAATATTAATATCATTTTTACCCTTAATTACCCTATTTACTTTTAACCGTGGTAAATAAATGTAAAAAGTTACTATTCAACAAAAATTATTTTTATCTTATTGAACAACATTTTACTCCTGGATATTAACCGTTTCTCTCAGATTTTTTAAATTACACTCACAGTCGGGGTAAAATTACATTTTATGTGAATTAGTAAATTCTCCTAGGAGATGGGTAAAAGACAGTGAAAAGTTTAATAAAAATTTTATATATCTAAAATTAGTATAAACTAACTCCAATGAATTACATTGAACTTATATAGGTATTATGTATCTATTTTTACCTAAAATATATTTAAATAAATTAAATAATTAATTAAATAAAAAGCCAGTTTTAATCAATAACTCAGTGTTTTTCACTATTCATCAAAAATTGAATGTTTTCAGAAAAATACCAAAAATTCACCCAAAGATAATTTTGATATTCCAAATCAAA
This sequence comes from Viscum album, assembly GCA_963277665.1. NCBI lineage: Eukaryota > Viridiplantae > Streptophyta > Magnoliopsida > Santalales > Viscaceae > Viscum > Viscum album. Next base: position 1,273,372,785 of record OY728159.1, read on the forward strand.
AAATGATTTCTATTTTACCAAATTAATAACATATAAGTGTCATTTATTAATTTAAAATTAATTCTCGTTGTCCAAATAAATAGCGTGTTTTTAAGAAACAATAACTATCAAAAGATTGAAAGTCGTTTATGTATAATTTCAATGTGAAATTAAATTTAATGACCAAAATTGGATTAAAGGGTAAAAATATAATCTAATTATACTTTGAAAACATTAAACTATATAATTCAACACTAAAATTTTTTTGATTTAAAAAGTTGTTTTCAGTTAAAATATAGTATTTTCACTATTCACCCAAATATGAAAGTTATCAGATAAACACCACAAACTTATTGAAACTAAATTCTTATGTCCCGATTCTAATGAAGAAGTTTATTTTGTAAAATTGAATTTATAAAAGTTTCAAATATTGGATTTAAAAAGGGTTCGCCATTAAAAGGCGGTAAAATTGCGTTATTTGAAAAATAATTCTTTTATCTGAAAAATTGAATTTGTTCTTACATTATGTCTAAGAAACTCATAATATGGATTCTAAAATTATAAGGATTATATAATGTTCAAAATTTAGTTAATACTATTCATAACTGCTTTTGAACGGCTAGTTTGGTAAGTCATGATGCGCTTGAACTCAGTGCTGCGTGTAGTGCAAGTTATTGCATTATATTGAAGAAATAACGTACTATGAAATATTGGGGTGTTACATTCTCCCCTCCTTCAATAAATTTCATCCTCACAATTTGAAATTATTATTAGAAAATAAAAGGATGAAAATAGAAAATTCTTTTATCGGAAAACCCACATCAGAAATTGGGATAATAAAATTTAGTCTTAATAAGAGGAAAATAGGGAATGAAAAAGTCACCACCAAATTAGTGTTTCGGATAAAAGAACATTAGTGTAAATTAGAGACACATAATTGGAGGAAAAATGTAAATATTTATAGGGAGTGATTGAGGTCATCAATATTAAACAATTGTAGAATTGTGGGTCTCAAATCCCCCAATCTATGATGATTTAAAATACCATTGTAAGGTATTAGGATAACAAATTTTTTGTTTTAAGATGCCTTACCTAAATTTTAAGAAAATATTTCTTCATAGAATAAGACAAGAATATATATATATATATATATATATATATGCTTGATATGTAGAGTTTCATTCTTCAACTAATTCCAACCACAAACTCATCTTTCACTCCAAATGATTTGTAAAAAAAATTCTATTTACCTAAATCGTATAAGTTTCCATAAAAATGAATTTATAATTCATTTTTTATACTATTTAAAAAAACTAAATTATAAAAACCAGTACATCACGTATTCCAGTCGTAGGTGATGCACCTTTGTCACTCTTCAGTTGTGGGTTCAAGTGTCACGGCTTTGCCGGATGCAACTGGTTGCCGCTCGACCTCTAGGTTGTCCTTTTTATGGAAATCCATAAATAACCTTAACAATAGTATCCAATTTCAAAATTAATCCATTCCATCCATTAGAATTATCCGAAATACTTATATCCAAACTCTCAGTCCAAAATTTATAAGGAAGTTAAACATAATTAGGATCCTTTTTTCCAGGTAATAACATGTGAATGCCTTTATCGTGTATTCTTTTACAACATCGCAACATCCTGAATTACTAAAATCAGCCATATCTTATTCCAAAAACAATACCTCATTATCAGGACAATATTAAGGATTACCTTTCCTTAAACCATGTATTTTCCAAAAAATTTAGCTTACTATTAATTCACTTTTATTAGAACTATATACTCTCAAATACTCAATAAAATAGTACTGCAGTACAATCCATATTTATCTCCATAATTCATGTTACCATTATACTATTGATACAACACTCAAATGAAATAATTCTATAATAACAACATAAGAACACTAGTCTTTCTTCTTCTTCCCAGGTAGTATCATAAAATTATTATTATCCAATAACATCATTTGTGGTATACTCTTATGAATGGGATATTGATTCGCGTAGTGTCTCAATGACTTAAAGATGAAGCATTTTACATTTGAAAACTTTTTCTTACCCTGGAAATCATGTACCTGGTGTCCTTTTTCTCCACACTTATAACAACTCCCATTCCATTCAGGCATTTACCAAGGAGATTCATTCCACATATATCACATATTGATAAATCCTTCTTTTCCTTGTTCCCTTTATCCATATTTCTTTCTACCATCCTTTTCTTCTCTTTCTTCCCTTCAAAGCCATAGGATTCAGAGAATTATTTACTAATCTTATGATAATATTTATTCATATGATAATAATACGTACAAGACTATTTCCTTTCTAAATGTCGGCTTAAAACCAGGAATGATATTACCCTTTTTACACTTTGGATCATACATATTACTAGAGTTCACATTCCTTCTACTAGGTGCCATTTAAATACAACAGCATACTCTAGGTCAGTTTTTGAATTGTAATGAATAATTCCAAACATGTAAAATACCTAACCTAAATTGAATAGTTTATGGATATAATCTATAAAAGTATTTTCTTTGAGGTGTTATATACTATTATATCCATTATAATGATTTGTAAAGAAATGAGAATTATCCTAAGCATATCCCCCAGGAGTGTCATAACAAAGAGTGCAGCAAATCCCATTATCGTGCACCAGTTCCCGTTCGAGTCTAGATCAAAGCGGGGTTTTTGGGTTTTACCGCTAGGTACATGTGTTCTAGATCCACCTCTACCTGCCCGTATCCAGAAAGGGATGTATTTTATTGGAAAACTCAAAAAATCTAAACATTACCAAAATTCTAGGAAGTCCTTCTATACTAATATTCAAAGTCTAGCTTAGTGTAATGTGCTCTAATCAGAGTTTATCTAAATCAAGTTTCCAAGGTTATTACTAAAATTACTCTTATACCAACTCTAACACCATGACCCTAGTTACGCAGAGTCAGTGCATTATTTTAATACATTGGCTTGATTACAAGGAGTCAAGTCCCGAAAGACCGATTGGTTTAGTAGTCTTGGAAAATAGAGTACATACATGAATGTTACATTAAACTTATTAACATACAAAACAACATAAATAATCCTTCACGATTTCTATTTTTCCCTTGGATTAACCATACATATCAATCACAATACACTTCTTGGAATCTTGGGAAAAAATAAAACATAGAAAGGGGTGAGATCAGATGTTCAGTAAGGATAAAAATACAGTGTAAACTTTAATAAATAAGCATAAACATTTAAGGCAATGTATAACTAACACAAATTCCTTTTTAACTTGAACTTCAACATCATATGGTAGAAATAAAATGAAATAATTCCATTTACTTATTCACGTGGATATTCTACTAGTTGAATAATCACATGAAATATCAATAACCACTTTCATAATGATGGAATGCAGAATTCCAGACTATCATAACCACATAGTCAAGGCCTTGTGCCAAAACTACAAATACTATTTTGTCAAGCCCTTATGCTAAGAAACTAGTTTGTCTCATGAGTCCTACCTATGAATCAAGGAGCTATAGCGGGCTCCACCCGTTACTTACTAAAGCCAATGCATTCCTCATATGAAAAGGTTTAAACATTACACAAACATTTGTATTAAAACTAGCATACGAAATGTCAATACTTTATCCCTAAAACATGAATGGTATAAAAATAACACATCCACAGTCAAACATATCACAAAACCTTCAATACAATATGGAATATTTGAATCATAATAAATCATCTTCAAACATGTTTAAAATTCATCAAAGGATGATGACATAGATGAAAATGATTTGTAAAACACTTTGAGATAAATTTCCATATTTCTTGAAAACATTTAAAACTCACACAATTTAGAAAAGAATAAATTTAAAGACATTTTTTTGAATCAAAGTGTCCCAAACCAATTTGAAACTTTTCAAAGAAATTATCATTTTAAAAACATTCATGTCCATATAAATAAATCCTAAAAAACAATTTTGGAGACATGGACATTAATGAGAAACATTTAGAGGAATAAATACTTAAAACATTTGAAATGTTGTTTTAGTAAAAAGAAGTCCCTTAAAATAATCCCTTGTAAAACTCTTTCATAAAACATGGACATGGATAATAAATATGTCCCAGTAGATACATACATAAAAACAACCTCAGATAGTAAAGAGATTATGAAATTAACCCTTACCAATTTGGTAACTTACGAAACATACACCCCATGAAAGAGGTAGCATACAATGAATATGTAAATACACATAAATTAATGTGTATTACACAAATAATACAATTTTGGGAAGTACATACACCATAGATAAGGTAATACTGGAAATATGGCATGAATCTCACGGGAATAAGGAGTGAGATGAATACCCCTTACCTTGCATTTTCCTTTAGATGAGGGTACGTTTAACCTCCTGTATAATGGTGAAATAATTTTTATTAAATTATAAAAGAATCATATATATTAATATGATATCATATATTATCTTTTAACCTTACATTGTCAATAATATCTTAGTATTATCATCGTTTCGGGTGTTAACTTACTCATTTTCTTTTATATGTTTTGTTGTATAAGACTTGTTTTTTATAGAGAGGTTGTATGTTATTCATATCCAAAATGATATCAAGTCTATAAACATTATTTTTAATTTTAAAATGAGACTTATACTTGAATTGATATGATGTGGAATGAATCTCATCGAGTTTGTGGAGACGGTAATCCGTATGTACGTACGAGCAAAAATATCATTCTTTTGATATTAAAATAATATATGATTGGATGGTATATCATATACACAGAATCATTATCTTGTTACATTTATTATTTACATGAATAAAACATAATTATTATACCCATCCAAATAATAATGTATTGAATAACAATTACACCACGAAGTGGAGACGGTAGGCCGTACGTACGCACGTATGGTGACATGTCATTCAAAGGATGGATATAATACTGAATATGGTTGTACCATATTTATAATAACATCACAGTATATAGAAGATAATGGATTTATTATTTTAGATTGGAAATAACAAAGAAAGAATAAGTTGAATAAGAATGGAACCTAAAAGAGGGTGGTGAAAACATTACCTCTTCTTCGGGTTCTTCCTTTTTATTTGATCAAAAGGGCTCCATAGGTTGGCTTTATGACAAATGTAAGGCCTCTAGGATTAAGGTAGGATAGTTGAGAGGGTATTTGGAAAGAGTTTGGTTGAACCAAAAGACTTTTAAGGTATTAATAATTGGTTATAATTGGTGTCTTTTTATAAGGGTGAGGAGGGGCTCTTTAGGAAAAACTTAATGTAGTAATTTATAATAAATTCATATTCCGTTTTGAATGGCTCCAAAGTGTATTATTCAAAGTCTAAGGTTGGGATGGGTCGAAATTCCTTCATCTAATAGATTTTAGACAGGTTTGGGTCACTATATTAACCTTATCTTTTAGTTTTAACTCTTAGTTAATTAGATTGACATTTACCATGTCTCTTTGGTTTTAACCAAAAACTCATTGTTTTTCACTATTCATCAAAAATTGAATGTTTTCAGAAAAATAACAAAAATTTACCCTAATATAATTTTGATATTCCAAATCCAAAAATTATGTCTATTTTATCAAATTCTAAACATAGAAGTTTCATTAATTAATTTTAAATTAACTATCATTGTTGAAACAAATAGCGTGCTTTTAAGAAACAATAACTATCAAAAGATTGACACTTGTTTATGAATAATTTCTATGTGAAATTAATTCCAATGACCAATATTGGGTTAAAGGGTAATAATATAATATAATTATACTTCTAAAACATTAAAATTTATAATTCAACACTATAAATTATTTTGATTAAAAAAGTTGTTTTCAGTTAAAATATTGTATTTTTTACTATTCACCCAAATATGAAAGTTATTAGAAAAACACCACAAATTTATTGAAAATAAATTCTTATGTTATGATTCTAAAGAAGAAGTTTATTTTTTCAAATTGAATATATAAAAGTTTCAAATATTGGATTCAAAAAGTTTTCGCTATTAAAAGGCGGTAAAATTGAATTATTTGAAAAATAATTCTTTTATCTAAAAAATGTATTTGTTCTTATATTATGTCTAAGATACTAATAATATGGATTCTAAAATTATAGGGATTATATAATATTAAAAAATTAGTGAATAATATTTATATCCTCTATTGAACAGCTACTTTGGTAAGTCATGATGCGCTTGAACTCAGTGTTGCGTGTAGTGCAAGTTATTGCATTACATTGAAGAAATAACATACTATGAAATATTGGGGAGTTACAGTAACCCACTACCTAGCCCCACTAGAGGGTAAACCCTATGGTCAATGGGTGACCCACTGTCTAGCCCCACTGGAGGGTAAACCCTAAGGTCAACAGGTAACCCACTACCCAGCCCCCGCTGGAGGGTAAAACCTAAGGTCAACTGGTAACCCACTAGCCATCCCCACTGGAGGGTAAACCCGAAACTGGTCTGATAACTCCACACCACCCATGCCATCACTGGGTGTCACTAACACCAATACCGTGTGTAGGTTCAGAGTGCATCAAAGGAACCACTGACCAACACCCTTTCATGTTTCCATATTTAATGAGATCTCGAAAGAGGATCTGCTCTCCCAAATAGATTACACTGTTGTAATCCTCGTGAAAAAATATTAGAGATAGACTAATTAATCGCTAGAAACAGTCTCTCGATGAAAAATTTATTCAACACTGCTTTATGCTCATATGACGTCTCGTGGGGCCCACATATTGTTCTCGAAAAAGGTCGGGCGAACTACGCCATCGTGATGATCTTGGAAAAACATGACAAAACGACTATTCATACGCCCCAAACAGACATCTGATGAAAAAGTCACAGAACAGTACACAATTCTTAAAAGACGGCCCACGTGGCACATGCATCAACTCCGGCTTCAATGCCTGAAACCTCCCTGGTCAACTTCGTCTTGCTGTCAGGGTCACATTGCCACTTACTGAGCCTAAATTGGACTTTGGATGCAGAAGCTGCAACTCCATTCATTATGCAAACAGGGCCCTGTAAGACCAACATTCTTGACCCCAAATCACGTCACGCAGATCATACCATTGCGTTATTTGCAGATAACCATGATGCGTAGGATATTCATTTTTTCAGAATGGACTTATGATGAAATGACCCGAAATTTTGAATAAATCTTGTTTCCTAATTTTGTGTGTTATTTAATTTTTTATACTCAACAAAACTGCTTCATTTGATAACATGATTATAATTAAAATGAGACCATTGGGTTTTGACTGTTATATGACCATTGGTCAATATGACCACTAGAAACTAAAAGTTTTGATTATTGTCTCTAAATACAAGTAATCTTGGTTAATTAATATATAAAGAAGATTTGATGGCCTCACCCAGTAGTCTTGGACCAATCGAAGCCCATCTAACAGAACTTGGGAAGGAGGTAGCACCACTGGGTTTTGCTCTGGACCAAACCCAAGCCAAACTTCATCGTGAGAAGCTAGAACGGAATCTCCTTCGTGAGAAGTTCAAATTGATAGAAATTACTACTAGGGAAATGTTATCTGATCCTCCCTCAGATTCTCTCACCACAGCACACCTTACACTTAGGACATATACTGGTGTTATAAGGGTCTTTGTGACGAGACCCTAGCTTCTTTGTGAAATCCTTTGGGATGAATAAATTGATATTTCTTTCTTTAGCAAAGTTTGTGAAATTTCCAATGTCCAGATAATTTTAGGATGTATTTATTGATGAATTATGAAAAAAGGATATTTTAAAATATTTATGTAAACCTTAAATAATTAAAAATGTGTAATGATTTTCAAAAAATTGTCTTCTACAATTATGTTCAGTACAAAATTTAGTGTCTAATAAGATCAACTTGATTTTTGATGAATAGTAAATTATGAATAGTGATTTTATGCTTTGGATTAGTAATGTGACCAAATGGATTAGTAATCTAACTTAAAGAAATTATTAATTTAATCTAGGCACCTTGATTAAGTAATGAGATTCAATAAAATGGTTAAATAACGGTTTCATAAATTATTAGTCAAGTATTAGTTTTTTGAGTGAATAGTGTTTTTTAATAAAAAATTAAATAAAAATATTTATAAAAATATTTTTATAAAATGGATTTCATTTTTGAACTCAGAGCATCGATATTATGTTAAGTTAATTTTTGGGGATTTTTTTGAAAAAAATGAATTTTCGATGAATAGTGTATTTAGTTAAAAATTAAATAAAAAATGTTTAGAAAAAAATGTTTATAAAATGAAGTTCATTTTTGAAGTCATAGCATCTATATTTGGTTAAGGTGATATTTTGGGATTTTTCTGAGAAAGTTTAATTTTTGATGAATAGGGAAAATATAGTTTTTAAGTTACGTGTGTTTAATGACATCATTAAATGATGTATTAAGTATGTAATCAATATAGTCGACTTATGAATAGTAAGATAAGGTATGAGGTGTCCCAAGTGGCCAATACCATGGGCAAATACCATGGGCAAGCCCATGGTATTGCCAAAACCACCAATGAGGTGTCCCTTGGCTGTTAATGCCTTGTCCCCTCACTTTCCCTATAAATACCAAGCCATTCTATCATCCTTTGGACTCCAAAATCATTATCAACGAATTTATGGTCTCCTTACCTCCCAAGGAGTCCTCCCAAGGTTCCCTCAAGCCTCTCAAGGTCCCAACTTGTGAGTTTTAAGAGTTACGTTTAAGGTAAGGGATCCGACCTCTCTCTTTCTTTTCAAGTAATCTCTTTTATGTCATTCCTTTTATGCTCCATGTTCTTATGTGGGAGGATGTTCTTTTATATTTCTATTACTTCCCTTTTCATGTTCATATAATGAGATATCCCCTCTTACTCTCATCCTTTTGTTTTATGAATGTTTAAGTGGCGCCGTTAGGCTGCTGAATTTTTAAGGGATTCTTTCACCCTTCTCATTTTTCAAGTTCTATTTTCATGTCAAGTCTTTCAACTTCCTTTTTATTATGTTGGGGTATGATCTCTATATCTATCATACAAATATTTTATGATCATATTATTAGAGACCCTATTTGTTCTCATTAATTCATTTTTATTGAATTTTAAGTGACGCTGTTAGGCTGCCAAATTTTTATAAGAGAAATCTTATGTTTTCCTTACTTCCATGTTCTTCATTTCAAATGGTATTTCATTAAAATTTCATTAGCATGATTCATATCCTTTATATTATGACCCTATACTATTTTTATAAATAATTTAGGAGTGGGTGACCCATGCCCCCTCTCTTTTCAACGTTTTCTAAAACCTCGTAACGTAGCCGTTATGCTGCAGAATTTTCGTCTCAAAATGTCTCTCTCTTTTTCTAAAGTTATTTTATTTTATTAAGTGAATAATCAAATATATCTCTTCTATATGGGTATTCACATATATACCATGTTTTTCTATTTTAAATTCTGGGATTTACAAACATGAGACCCGCATTCCCTTTCCGTGGGTTTAAAGTGACATAAAGATCATGTCTTTAAAGTAGTTTTAAAACGTTATGATTATGAAATTAATCCCATTTCATTTATGCTATATGGGTTGTTTATGAAATGACTGATGATGATATATGTGGATCACCTGATAATAAAGACATGTCAAGGGTGAGCCCTGATACCGCTCCAATTCATTGGGTAAAGACTTAATCTCTAGAGATGACCTTTTAGACTGATACCTTAGTGAATAACATTGGTAATTTTTAATGACACCTTGGGGATGGACCTTTGTGAAACGAAATGATTTTCAATATTAAATGTTGTAGCCACATATTCATGTTATGAAAAATGTTATTTTTATTATGATATGCCTCATGATTTCTTTCTCATGCCTTAATGTTCTTTTTCATGACATTGTTGATGTATCCCAAGTTCACTTGTTAAATGTTTCCCCTTGTATCCCTTACTAGGCCTTCTACTCACCCTTTCTTTTGATGTATGTCCTCAGGTTATGAGATGCAGTAATGAACCTAGGGTGAACATGAGGAGAATACTTTCAAGTGTTTAAGAAGAATGTTTTATGTTTTCATGTTTTAAGTTCCTGGTTTCCAAGACACTAAACCTTAAATATCCTCGGTTTTGTAAAATGTAATGAAATTTTATGTGATAAAAAGGCGGGATGTTATAGTTGGTATCAAAGGATGGTTTAGTTATTTTTGGAAATTAGGATATTAAAACTCTAGGAATAACCCTATAGAAAAGTTTAAATATAGTAAATCTTCCTGGTATTTTGGTGAGTATTGAGTAAGGGGTTGCCAAGAAAATACATCCCTGTCTGGATACGAGCTGGTAGAGGTGGGTCTGGCACAGATGTACATAGGGGTAAAACCCGAAAACACCTCTTTGAGCTAGACTCAAACGCGAACTGGTACACGGCAACGGGCCTTTCTGCACTCTTGGTTACGACACCCCCAGGGGATATGCTTTGGTAAATTCATAAGCTTAGTATAAACCATTATTAAAGGAACAAAGATAAAATAAAATAAAGATTCACATAAGAATATATGATCATGGATAACCTAGTTTGAATCCTAGGGGATCACAATTTAGGGTATAATTTTCTTCTACAATTTATCCTCATATGCTTTAAGTTCCTTTTCATGATTATTGGCTAAGTATTTAAGCCCCTAATTATACTTTCTCTTCTTAGTTAATGGTGGGAAATCGAAGAACATGTCCCAATAACCAATGTGATAGGAAATACGACGATTGCCGTATTAATATGACAGAGATGATTAGGGGATTAAAAGATGATTATTATTTTGGAAGTCGTTCACTATTTTGGGGACCCTATATGATCCAGGTAAATAGATTACTATGTTATTTTCCTTGAGGAGTAAGGTTGACTTATATTTTGAAGAATCGATGAATTTAAGGTGGACTTATAGTAATTTAGGTTACTTATGGAAATGATTAACCTATCTTGGGTAAAATATGTTTAGGTTAGCTGCTTTTGTTATAAGATGTTAGGAGTGGTTGATGTTGTTTGGAGATGAACAATGATGTTTATTTTGGAAGACTATGTTATCAAATCCTTCTTGTATTTGGGTTTCAATCTTAGTTTTGTTTATTTTGAGGAATTCTAAGGAACTTTATTTATTAAATGGTCTATGATGAACTTTGGGTAGTACCATGGAACTTTGAAGATTTAAAATTAGTTTCCATTCCTATGAGATTCTTTCTTTTTGAAGAGTTGTTTTACCTTACCCTTTATGTTTTTGGGATAATGTTTAAAGACAGAAGAAATATATAGTTAATATTTTGTGGATTATGTGATTCTCTAGAAGATGATTCTTGTGCTTTTGATGAGACCAAGTGTTTTTGAATTCTCATCATTTGGAGAAAAGATTAGTTTTGGTAGAGACTTATTAAAGGATGAAACTCAACTTGAAGGTAGGTGTATTTCATTATGTTTTTTTTTCTATGTAGTAAATTAATTCCTCAAAATTTTGAAAAGGAACGTAAAACAAAAACGTTGTTGGTTTACGTTTCCTACTAGGTAATCAAAGACCATTTACACAAATCATATGTTTGGGATTTTCTCGTGGTTAACTTTCTCCTAATCATGTTTTCTATCACCCTCCCTCAGAACTTGACCCTTTGTTTTCTCCTCCATGTCCATGTTTTCCTAGATGGAATCATAGTGTGGGTTAACTCGGGTGACCTTGGTACTTCCCTTTCTTTCTTCTAAAGTAATATTTTTACTGACTCCTTTTCTGATGTGGTACTTTCAATGAAATTTCAATACCCAATTTTAAAAATTGCGAGGCCACAATTTCTTAAGGGGGGAAGATTGTAACGACCTGAAATTTTGAATAAATCTTGTTTCCTAATTTTTTCTGTTATTTTATTTATACTCAACAAAACTGTTTCATTTGTTAACATGAGTATAATTAAAATGAGACCGTTGGGTTTTGACTGTTATATGACCATTGGTCAATGTGACTGCTAGAAACTAAACATTTTGATTATTGTCTCTAAATACAAGTAATCTTGGTTAATTAATATAGAAAGAAGGTTTGATGGCCTCACCCAGTATTCTTGGACCTATCGAAGCCCATCTAACAAAACATGGGAAGGAGGTAGCACCACTGGGCTTTTCTCTAGACCAAACCGAAGCCAAAGTTCATCGTGTGAAGCTAGAACAGAATCTCCTTGGCGATATGTTCAAACTGATAGAAATTACTCCTAGGGAAATGTTATCTGAGCCTCCCTCAGATTCTCTCACCATAGAACACCTTACACTTAGGTCATATGCTAGTTTCATAAGGGGTTATGTGACGAGACCCTAGGTTCTTTTTGTAATCCTTTGGGATGAATAAATTGGGATTTTTTTCCTTTAGCGATGTTTGTGAAATTTCCAACGTCTGGATAATTTTAGGATGTAATTATTGATGAATTTTGAAAAAAAGCATATTTTAAAATATTTATGTAAACTCTAAATAATTAAAAATGTGTAATGATTTTCAAAAAATGGTCTTATACAATTATTTTCAGTACAAAATTTAGAGTCTAATAAGATCAACTTGATTTTTGATGAATAGTAAATTATGAATAGTGATTTTATGCTTAGGATATGTAATGTGACCAAATGGATTAGTAATCTAACTTAAAGAAAGTATTAATATAATCTAGGCACCTTGATTAAGTAATGAGATTCAATAAAATGGTTAAATAATGGTTTCATAAATTACTAGTCAAGTATTAGTTTTTCGAGTGAATAGTTTTTTTTAATTAAAAATTAAAATAAAATTATTTAGAAAAATATTTTTATAAAATGGATTTCATTTTTGAACTCAGAGAATCGATGTTAAGCTAAGGTAATTTTTGGGGATTTTTCTGAAAAGAATGAATTTTCGGTGAATAGTGTATTTATTTAAAAATTAAATTAAAAATATTTAGAAAATTATTTTTCATTAAATGGATTTCAGTTTTGAAATCAGAGCATCTATGTTTAGTTAAGGTGAAATTTTGGGATTTTTCTGAGAAAGTTGAATTTTCGATGAATAGTGAAAATATAGTTTTTAAGTTACAAGTGTTTAATGACATAATTAAATGATGTATTAAGTATGTAATCAATATGGTCGACTTATGAATAGTATGATAAGGTATGAGGTGTCCCAAGTGGCAAATAACATGGGAAAATACCATGGGAAAGCCCATGGTTTTTCCAAAACCACCAATGAGGTGTCCCTTGGCCATTAATGCCTTGTCCCCTCACTTTCCCTATAAATACCAAGCCATTATCTCATCCTTTGGATTCCAAAATCATTCTAAACGAATTTATGGTCTCCTTACCTCCCAAGGAGTCCTCCCAAGGTTACCTCAAGCCTCTCAAGGTCCCAACCTTTGAGTTTTAAGAGTTACATTTAAGGTAAGGGATCCGACCTCTCTCATTCTTTTCACGTAATCTCTTTTATGTCATTCCTTTTATGCTCCATGTTCTTATGTGGGAGGATGTTCTTTTATATTTCTCTTACATCCCTTTTAATTTTCATATGATGAGATATCCCCTCTCAATATCATCATTTTGTTTTATGAATGTTTAAGTGGCGCTGTTAGGCTGCTGAATTTTTAAGGGATTCTGTCACCCTTCTCATTTTTCAAGTTTTATTTTCTTGTCACATCTTTCAAGTTCCATTTTACTATTATGGTGTTTGATCTCTATATATATCATACTTATCTTTTATGATCATATTATGAGAGACCCTATTTTATCTCGTCAATTCATTTTTATTGAAGTTTAAGTGGCGTCGTTAGGATGCCGAATTTTTATAAGAGAAATATTATTTTTGTCTTACTTCCATGTTTTTTATTTCAAGTGGTATGTCCTTCAAATTTCATTACCATGATTCATATACTTTATATTTTGTCCCTATACTATTTTTATAGATCATTTCTTAGTGGGTTACCCATTTCCCCTCTCTTTTCAACCTTTTCTAAAACCCTGTAACGTAGCCGTTATGCTTCCCTGTAACGTAGCCGTTATGATGCAGAATTTTCGTCTCAAAATGTCTCTCTCTTTTTATAAAGTTCTTTTATTTTATTAAGTGAATAATCAAATCTATATCTTCTATAGGGTTATTCACATATATACCATGTTTTTCTATTTTAAATTCTGAGATTTACATACATGATACCCGCTTTTTCATTCCGTGGGTTTAAAGTGACATAAAGATCATGTCTTTAAAGCAGTTTTAAAACGTTATGATTATGAATTGAAACACATTTCTTTTATTCTATATGGGTTTTTTATGAAATTATTGATGATGATATATGTGGCTCACATGATAATAAATACATGTCAAGTGTTCGCCCTGATAGCGCTCTAATGCATTGGGTAAAGACATAATCTCTAGAGATGACCTTTTAGACTGATACCTTGGTGAATAACCTTGGTAATTTTTAATGACACCTTGGGGATGGAACTTGGTGAAATGAAATGATTGTCAATATTAAATGTTTTATCCACATCTTAATGTATTGAAAAATGATATTTTTATTATGATATGCCTCACGATTTTCTTCCCATGCCTTAAAGTTTTTTTTTCATGACATTGTTGATGTATCCCAAGTTCAAATGTTAAATGTTTCCCCTTGTTTCCCTTACAGGGCCTTCTGCTCACCCTTTCTTTTGATGTATGTCCCCAGGTTATGAGATGAAGTAATGAACCTAGGATGAACATTAGGAAAAGCCTTTCAAGTGTTTAAGAAGAATGTTTTATGTTTTCATGTTTTAAGTTCCTGGTTTCCAAGACACTAAACCATAAAGATCCTCGGTTTAGTAAAATGTAATGAAAGTTTATGTGATAAAAAGGCGGGAGGTTATAGTTGGTATCAAAGGATGGTTTAGTTATTTGTGAAAATTAGGATATGAAAACTCTAGGAAGAACCCTATAGAAAAGTTTAAATATAGTAAATCTTCCTGGTATTTTTGTGAGTATTGAGTAAGGGGTTGCCAAGAAAATACATTCTTGTCCAGATACGAGCAGGTAGAGGTGGCTTTGGCACAAATGTACATAGGGGTAAAACCCGAAAACACCGCTTTGATATTGACTCGAATGAGAACTGGTACACAACAATAGGCTTTTCTGCACTCTTGGTTACGACACTCCCAGGGGATATGCTTTGTTAAATTCATAAGCTTAGTATGAACCATTATTAAAGGAACAAAGATAAAATAAAATAAATATTCACATAAGAATATATGATCATGGATAACCTAGTTTGAAACCTAGGGGATCACAAGGTAGGGTATACCTTTCTTCTAAATGTTGTCCTTATATGCTTTAAATTAATTTTCATGATTATTGGCTATGTATTTAAGCCCCTAATTATACTTTCTCTTCTTTGTTAATGGTGGGAAATAGAAGAACATGTCCCCACAACCAATGTGATAGGAAATGCGACGATTGCCGTATTAATATTATAGAGATGATTAAGGGATTAAAATATGATTCTTATTTTGGATGATGTTCACTAATTTGGGGACCCTATATGATAGAGGTAAATAGATTACTACTGTATTTTCATTGAGGAGTAAGGTTGACTTATATTTTGAAGAATCGATGAATTTAAGGTGGAATTATAGTAATTTAAGTTACTTATGGAAATGATTAACCTATGTTGGGTAAAATATGTTTAGGTTAGCTAGTTTTTTTATAAGATGTTATGAGTGGTTGATGTTTTTTAGATATGAACAATGATGTTTATTTTGGAAGACTATATTATCAAATCCTTCTTGTATTTGGGTTTCAATCTTAGTTTGGTTTATTTTGAGGAATTTTAAGAAACATTATTTATGGAATGGTCTATGATGAACTTTGGGTAGTACCATGGAACTTTGACGATTTAAAAGTAGTTTCCATTCCTATGAGATTATTTCTTTTTGAGGAGTTGTTTTACCTTACCCTTTCTATTTTTGGGATAATGTTTAAAGATAGAAGAAATAGATAGTTAATCTTTTGTGGATTATGTGATTATCTAAAAGATGATTCTTGTGCGTTTGATGAGACCAAGTGTTTTTGAATTCTCATAGTTTGGAGAGAATATTAGTTTTGGTAGAGACTTATTAAAGGATGAAACTCAACTTGAAGGTAGGTATATTTCATTATGTTTTTGTTCTTTATAGTAAATGAATTCCTCAAAATTATGAAAAGAAACGTAAAACAAATATGTTGTTGGTTTATGTTTCCTACTAGGTAATCAAAGACCGTTTACACACATCATAAGTTTTGGGATTTTCTCGTGGTTAACTTTCTCATAATCATGTTTTCTATGACTCTCCCTCAGAACACAACCCTTTGTTTTCTCCTCTATGTCCATGTTTTCCTACAGGAAATCCTAGTGTGGGTTAACTCGGGTGACCTTTGTACTTCCCTTTCATTCTTTTAAAGTAATAGTTTTACTGAAACCTTTTCTAATGTGGGAATTTCAATGAAATTTCAAAACCCAATTTTAAAAATTGCGAGGATGCACTTTCGTAAGGGGGGAAGATTGTAATGACCCGAAATTTTGAATAAATCTTGTATCCTAATTTTGTGTGTTATTTTATTTTTTATACTCAAAAAAATTGTTTCATTTGATAACATGAGTATAATTAAAATGAGACCATTGGGTTTTGACTGTTATATGACCATTGGTCAATATGACTGCTGGAAACTAAATGTTTTGATTATTGTCTCTAAATACATGTAATCATGGTTAATTAATATAGAAAGAAGATTTGATGGCCTCGCCCAGTAGTCTTGGACCGATCGAATCTCATCTAACAGAACTTGGTAAGGAGGTAGCACCACTGGGCTTTGCTCTGGACCATACCCAAGCCAAACTTCATCATGTGAAGCTAGAACGAAATCGCCTTTGCGAGAAGTTCAAACTGATAGAAATTACTACTAGGGAAATGTTATCTGAGCCTCCCTCAGATTCCCTCACCATAGCACGCCTTACACTTAGGTCATATGCTGGTGTTATAAGGGGCTATGTGACGAGACCCTATCTTCTTTGTGTAATCCTTTAGGATGAATTAATTGAGATTTCTTCCTTTAGCAATGTTTGTGAAATTTCCAATGTCCGGATAATTTTAGGAGGTATTTATTGATGAATTTTGAAAAAAATGATATTTTAAAATATTTATATAAACCTTAAATAATTAAAAATGTGTAATGATTTTCAAAAAATGGTCTTGTACAATTATGTTCAGTACTAAATTTAGAGTCTAATAAGATCAACTTGATTTTTGATGAATAGTAAATTATGAATAGTGATTTTATGCTTAGGGTTAGTAATGTGACCAGATGAATTAGTAATCTAACTTAAAGAAAGTATTAATATAATATAGGCACCTTGATTAAGTAATGAGATTCAATAAAATGGTTAAATAAAGATTTCAAAAATTATTATTCAAGTATTAGTTTTTTGAGTGAATAGTGTTTTTTAATTAAAAATTAAATTAAAAATATTTAGAAAAATATTTTTATAAAATGGATTTCATTTTTGAACTCAGAGCATCGATATTATGTTAAGGTAATTTTTTGAGATTTTTCTGAAAAAAATGAATTTTCGGTGAATAGTTTATTTATTTAAAAATTAAATTAATAATATTTTTAAAAATATTTTTATAAAATGGAGTTCTTTTTTAGAATCAGAGCATCTACATTTGGTTAAGGTAAAATTTTGGTATTTTTCTGAGAAAGTTGAATTTTCGATGAATAGTGAAAATACAGTTTTTAAGTTACGGGTGTTTAATGACATCATTAAATGATGTATTAAGTATGTAATCAATATGTTCGACTTATGAATATTAAGATAAGGTATGAGGTGCCCCAAGTGGCTAATACCATGGGAAAAAACCATGGGCAAGCCCATGGTTTTTCCAAAACCACCAATGAGGTGTCCTTTGGCCATTAATGCTTTGTCGCCTCACTTTCCTTATAAATACCAAGCCATTATCTCATCCTTTTGACTCCAAAATCATTCTCAAAGAAGTTCTGGTCTCCTTACCTACCAAGGAGTCCTCCCAAGGTTCCCTCAAGCCTCTCAAAGTCCCAACCTTTGAGTTTTAAGAGTTACGTTTAAGGTAATGGATCCGACCTCTCTCTTTCTTTTCAAGTAATCTCTTTTATGTCATTCCTTTTATGCTCCATGTTATTATGTGGGAGGATGTCCTTTTATATTCCTCTTACTGACCTTTTCATGTTCAAATGATGAGAGATCTTCTGTTACTCTAATCATTTTGTTTTATGAATGTTTAAGTGGCGCCGTTAGGCTGCTGAATTTTTAGGAGATTCTTTCACCCTTCTCATTTTTCAAGTTCTATTTTCATGTCAAGTCTTTCAAGTTCCTTTTTATTATGTTGGGGTATGATCTATATATCTATCATAATTATCTTTTATGATCATATGATGAGAGACCCTATTTTATCTCTTCAATTCATTTTTATTGAAGTTTAAGTGATGCCGTTAGGCTGCCGAATTTTTATAAGAAAAATATTAATTTTTTCTTACTTCCATGTTTTTAATTTCAAATGGTATGTCCTTCAAATTTCATTACCATTATTCATATCCATTATATTCTATCTCTATACTATTTTAATAGATCATTTATGAGTGGGTGACCCATGTCCCCTCTCTTTTCAACGTTTTCTAAAACCCTGTAACGTAGCCGTTATGCTGCAGAATTTTAATCTCAAAATGTCTCTCTCTTTTTCTGAAGTTCTTTTATTTTCTTAAGTGAATACTCAAATCTAGATCTTCTATTGGGGTATTCACATATATACCATGTTTTTATATTTTAAATTCTGGGATTTACATATATGATACTTTCTTTCCCTTTCGGTCGGTTTAATGTGATAGAAAGATCATGTCTTTAAAGCAGTTTTAAAACTTTATGATTAAGAAATGAAACCAATTTCTTTTATGCTATATGGGTTGTTTATGAAATGATTGATAATGATATATGTTTCTCACATGATAAAAAAGAAATTTCAAGGGTGCGCCCTGATATCGCTCCAATGCATTGGGTAAAGATTTAATCTCTAGAGATGACCTTTTAGACTGATACCTTGGTGAATAACCTTGGTAAATTTTAATGAAACCTTGGGGATGGAACTTGGTGAAACGAAATGATTTTCAACATTAAATGTTGTAGCCACATCTTCAAGTTATAAAAATATTATTTTTATTATGATACGACTCATGATTTATTTCTCATGCCTTAATGTTCTTTTTCATGACATTGTTGATGTATCCCATGTTCACATGCTAAATGTTTCCCCTTGTTTCCCTTACTGGGCCTTCTACTCACCCTTTCTTTTGATATATGTCCCCAGGTTATGAGAGGTAGTAATGAACCTAGGATGAACATGAGGAGAAGCCTTTAAATTGTTTAAGAATAATGTTTTATGTTTTCATGTTTTAAGTTCCTGGTTTCCAAGACACTAAACCTTAAAGATCCTCAGTTTTGTAAAATGTAATGAAAGTTTATGTGATAAAAAGGTGGGATTTTATAGTTGGTATCAAAGGATGGTTTAGTTATTTGTGGAAATTAGGATATGAAAACTCTAGGAATAACCCTATATAAAAGTTTAAATATAGTCAATCTTCCTGGAATTTTGGTGAGTATTGAGTAAGGGGTTGCCATGAAAATGCATCCCTATATGGATACAAGCAGGGAGAGGTGACTCTGGCACAGATGTACATAGGGGTAAAACTTGAAAACACTATTTTGATCTAGACTTGAACGGGAACTGGTACACGACAACGGGCATTGCTGCACTCTTGGTTATGACACTCCCGGGGGATATGCATTGGTTAATTCATAATCTTAGTATGAACCATTATTAAAGGAACAAATATAAAATAAAATAAAGATTCAAATTACAATATATAATCATGGATAACCTAGTTTGAAACCTAGGGGATCACAAGTTAGGGTATACGTTTCTTCTAAAAGTTATCCTTATATGCTTTACGTTCCTCTTCATGATTATTGGCTAAGTATTTAAGCCCCTAATTATACTTTCTCTTCTTAGTTAATGGTGGGAAATGGAAGAACATGTCCCAAAAACCAATGTGATAGGAAATGCGACGATTTCTGTATTGATATGACATAGATGACTAGGGGATTAAAAGATGATTATTATTTTGGAAGACGTTCACTATTTTGGGGACCCTATACGATCGAGGTAAATAGATTACTGTGCTATTTTTATTGAGGAGTAAGGTTGAGTTATATTTTGAAGAATCGATGAATTTAAGGTGGAATTATAGTAAATTAGGTTACTTATAGAAATGATTAACCTATCTTGGGTAAAATATGTTTAGGTTAGCTACTTTTTTTTATAATATGTTAGGAGTGGTTGATGTTTTTTGGAGATGAAAAGTGAAGTTTAATTTGGAAGACTATGTTATCAAATCCTTCTTGTATTTGGGTTTCAATCTTAGTTTGGTTTATTTTGAGGAATTTTAAGGAAGGTTATTTATGGAATGTTCTATGATGAACTTTGGATAGTACCATGGAACTTTGAATATTTAAAAGTAGTTTCCATTCCTATGAGATTCTTTCTTTTTGAAGAGTTGTTTTACCTTACCCTTTCTTTTTTTGAGATAATGTTTAAAGATAGAAGAAATAGATAGTTAATCTTTTGTGGATTATGTGATTCTCTAGAAGATGATTCTTGTGATTTTGATGAGACCAAGTGTTTTTGAATTCTCATCGTTTGGAGAAAAGATTAGTTTTGGTAGAGACTTATTAAAGGATGAAACTCAACTTGAAGGTATGCATATTTCCTTATGTTTTTGTTCTATGTAGTAAATGAATTCCTCAAAATTATGAAAAGGAACGTAAAACAAAAACGTTGTTGGTTTACGTTTCCTACTAGGTAATCAAAGACCGTTTACACACTTCATAAGTTTGATATTTTCTCATAGTTAACATTATCCTAATCATGTTTTCTATCACTCTCCCTCAAAACTTGACACTTTGTTTTCTCCTCCATGTCCATGTTTTCCTACATGGAATCCTAGTGTGGGCTAACTCGGGTGACCTTTGTACTTATCTTTCATTCTTTTAAAGTAATAGGGTTACTGACTCCTTTTCTGATGTGGGACTTTCAATGACATTTCAAAACCCAATTTTAAAAATTGCGAGGACACAATTTCTTAAGGGGGGAAGATTGTAACGACCCGAAATTTTAAATAAATCTTGTTTCCTAATTTTGTGTGTTATTTTATTTTTTATACTCAACAAAATTGTTTCATTTGATAACATGAGTATAATTAAAATGAGACCGTTGGGTTTTGACTGTTATATAACCATTTGTCAATATGACTGCTGGAAACTAAACGTTTTGATTATTGTCTCTAAATACAAGTAATCTTGGTTAATTAATATAGAAAGAAGATTCGATGGCCTCACCCAGTAGTCTTGGACCGATCGAAGCCCATCTAATAGAACTTGGGAAGGAGGTAGCACCACTGGGCTTTGCTCTGGACAAAACCCAAGCTGAACTTCATCGTGTGAAGCTAGAATGGAATCTCCTTCGTGAGAAGTTCAAACTGATTGAAATTACTACTAGGGCAATGTTATCTGAGCCTCCCTCAGATTCTCTCACCATAGCACACCTTACACTTAGGTCATATGCTGGTGTTATAAGGGGCTATGTGATGAGACCCTAGATTCTTTGTGTAATCCTCTGGGATGAATAAATTGACATTTCTTCCTTTAGCGATGTTTGTGAAATTTCCAATGTCCGTATAATTTTAGGATGTATTTATTGATGAATTTTGAAAAAAAAAGGATTTTATAAAATATTTATTTAATCCTTAAATTATTAAAAATGTGTAATGATTTTCAAAAAATGGTCTTCTACAATTATGTTCAGTACAAAATTTAAAGTCTAATAAGATCAACTTGATTTTTAATGAATAGTAAATTATGAATAGTGATTTTATGCTTAGGATTAGTAATGTGACCAAATGGATTAGTAATCTAACTTAAAGAAAGTATTAATACAATCTAGGCACCTTGATTAAGTAATGAGATTCAAGAAAATGGTTAAATAAGAGTTTCATAAATTATTTTTCAAGTATTTGTTTTTCGAGTGAAAAGTGTTTTTTAATTAAAAATTAAATTAAAAATATTTAGAAAAATATTTTTATAAAATGGATTTCATTTTTGAACTCAGAGCATCGATATTATGTTAAGGTAATTTTTAGGGATTTTTCTGAAAAAAATGCATTTTCGGTGAATAGTGTATTTATTTAAAAATTAAATTAAAAATATTTAGAAAAATATTTTTATAAAATGGAGTTCATTTTTGAAATCAGAGCATCTATTTTGGTTAAGGCGATATTTTGGGATTTTTCTGAGAAAGATGAATTTTCAATAAATAGTGAAAATACAGTTTTTAAGTTACCGGTGTTTAATGACATCATTAAATGATGTATTAAGTATGTAATCAATATGGTCGACTTATGAATAGTAAGATATGGTATGAGGTGTCCCAAGTGGGCAAAACCATGGGCAAGCCCATGGTTTTTCCAAAACCACCAATGAGTTGTTCCTTGGCCATTAATTCCTTGTCTCCTCACTTTCCCAATAAATACCAAGCCATTCTCTCATCCATTGGACTCCAAAATCATTCTCAACGAAGTTATAATCTCCTTACCTCCCAAGGAGTCCTCCCAAGGTGCCCTCAAGCCTCTCAAGGTCCCAACCTTTGAGTTTTAAGAGTTACGTTTAAGGTAAGGGATCCGACCTCTCTCTTTCTTTTCAAGTAATCTCTTTTATGTCATTCCTTTTATTCTCCATGTTCTTATGTGGGATGATGTTCTTTTATATTCCTCTTACTGCCATTTTCATGTTCATATGATGAGATATCCCCTCTTACTCTAATCATTTTGTTTTATGAATGTTTATGTGGCGTCATTAGGCTGCTGGAATTTTAAGGGATTCTTTCACCCTTCTCATTTTTCTAGTTCTATTTTCATGTCAAGTATTTCAAGTTTCTTTTTATTATGTTGGGGTATTATATCCATATCAATCATACTGATCTTTTATTATCATATGATGAGAGACCCTATTTGATCTTTTCAATTCATTTTTATTGAAGTTTAAGTGACGCCGTTAGGCTGCCGAATTTTTATAAGAGAAATCTTATTTTTGTCTAACTTACATGTTTTTCATTTCAAATGGTATGTCCTCCAAATTTCATTACCATGATTTATATCATTTATATTCTGTCCCTATACTATTTTTATAGATCATTTTTTAGTGGGTGACCCATTTCCCCTCTCTTTTCAACGTTTTCTAAAACCCTATAACGTAGCCATTATGCTGCAGAATTTTCGTCTCAAAATGTTTCTCTCTTTTTCTGAAGTTATTTTATTTTATTATGTGAATACTCAAATCTATCTATTCTATAGGGGTATTCACATATATACCAATTTTTTCTATTTTAAATTATGGGATTTACATATATGATACCCGCTTTCCCTTTCCGTGGGTTTAAAGTGACATAAAGATCATGTCTTTAATGCAGTTTTAAAATGTTATGATTATGAAATAAAACCCATTTCTTTTATGCTATATGGGTTGTTTATTGAATTATTGATGATGATATATGTGGATCAAATGATAATAAAGACATGTCAAGGGTGCACCTTGATAGTGCTCCAATGCATTGGGTAAAGACTTAATCTCTAGAGATGACCTTTTAGACTGATACCTTGGTGAATAAATTTGGTAATTTTTAATGACACATTGGGGATGGACCTTGGTGAAACAAAATGATTGTCAATATTAAATGTTGTAGGCACATCTTCAAGTTTTGAAAAATGTTATTTTTATTATGATATGCCTCACGATTTCTTCCCCATGACTTAAAGTTCTTTTTCAGGACATTGTTGATGTATCCCAAGTTCAAATGTTAAATGTTTCCCCTTGTTTCCCTCACTGGGCCTTCTGCTCACCCTTTCTTTTGATGTATGACCTCAGGTTATGAGATGCAGTAATGAACCTAGGATGAACATCAGGAGAAGCCTTTCAAGTGTTTAAAAATAATGTTTTATGTTTTCATGTTTTAAGTTCCTAGTTTCCAAGACACTAAACCTTAAAGATCCTCGGTTTTGTAAAATGTAATAATAGTTTATGTGATAAAAAGGTGGGATGTTATATATGAAGCATAAGTCGTAAAAATTCAGCATACGTCTATAAGGCGTTTCGTGGGGCCCATGCCTCGGGCTTGAATTTTGGTAGGCGGATTGCACAATCGCAATCCCCTTGAAAAAACACTCAGAATAGAGTACTCGAACACACCAAATGGATGTCGAGTGAAAAAGTGGTGTTTCACCGTAAAACGGGTGAACTAGGCCCTATGAGGCCCGCACCTCGTCTCCAACCCGAATGCTTCGGAATGCATATCGAAAAGCCCGCAGAATGACTGGGGTCATGCTTCCGTGGACAACGCGTCAATCAGAAAATCCAAGTAGGAGTTAAGTCGGACGCAAGAATAATTAATTAATTAATTAATTAATTAATTATTCGCAGTAAGCGCTTTGTACCACCGAGCAACGAAACCAAACTGCAAGGGTTCCAAACCAACTTTGAAAGGGCCGTCACAACTCCAGGGCCATATTTCCTCTGACGGCACGTCAAACGGACGCCCAGCTCACGAACTACGCCCGTCGCAAGCTTTAATAATAATTAATATTATTAAATTAAAACGTTTCGGGTTACCCACCTTTGGTAGCAGAATCAAAAAATCATGAAACTCAAATCGAAAGTCCACCTCGCTGACACGAACTCATGGCCGTAGACGGAGAATCAAACAGATGCACCGTTTAGGAGATATGCCCCCCTTGAATGAAGGGGGCCCAAATGTGGGCCTATCCAGACTGGTCAGCCCAGTCCAGACAACCGCAGCCCACAGGCCGCAGCCCAGTCGAGAATTGTCAGACCCCTCAGGTCCGGTTCTTCCAATCAGACTGGCCAACTGGCCGGTCTTTGTTCTGTGCCGCACAGCAGGACCCACATACCGCGGGTCCTTATGCGCGGTTTTCCCCTCCCCAGGGCACTGACATTGGGGATCCTCCCCACTGCTACAACCCGAAGGTGATTCCCGTGCCGCACTCCTCCATCGGCTCCTCCGAGGCCGCTGTGGTCCTCCATCTCCAGCTCAACCTCTCTCGATGCCGCTGGCTCCGCTAAAGCTGCGTCCTCCCGCTCGAATCCACTATGCTCCTCCACCTCCGGTATGACCTTGCTCGACACCGCTCGGACCATGCTCGAACAACACCCATCAGAGACCACCGCTCCAACTCCTCCCGAACTTGCCAATGCCACCACACTGCACTGGCCGCCAACCAGCTCGACTCCTCTGCCGGATGCTCCCACACTAGACAGGCCGCACCTCCGGCTCAACTTTTGGTCGTCGCCCCTTGCCGGAGCCGGACCTTCATCCACCCCCCCGACCACTCCGGTGGACTGAAAAATTATCCTAAACCAGTTTTAGAATCCTCGGGGCTGGATCTTTACAATGCTTCCTCTCACTCATCGATCCGTCACTGTTTTGACGCATCCTAAAAAAATTGGGACGAAGAACGCCAAAGAACGAGAATTAGAAATAAATGGGGCTCAGACAATGGCCCTGTTCATTTGGCCATCGTCTTAATTATAAAATTATAGAATTAAAAGATGAATTTGATGAAAATTCAGGAAATAGACAAAGGTGTGAAAATTAATTAGAAATCCTACCTCAAATTGGTCGGGCGTTGTTGGGGGCATGTCCACCACGCTCCTGCTTTGATCCGCCAAGGTTCCAGGGGAGGTTTCTCCTAGATTCGGTGAATAATGGCGAAGAACTCCGAAGAACGAGAGAGAGAGAGAGAGAGAGATAAAGGAGAGGGAAGGGAGAACCCCCAACTCCACACTCCTATTTCCTATTTATAGAAGAATCTGCTTAGCGCGGAATATGAAACTGCTGCGCCCTCTCATTTTGTATCACTCCTAGGAAAAATGACACATTTCAAACTCAACAGAAGTCTCATATTTCCATTCCAAGGCTTCTTTAGAATGTTATTTGAAAATAAATCCAGTGATAAATATCACTAATTCATTATTTCAGACTGACGATTTTTCCCCTCGGTGACATCTCTCACTGCAGGCTCGCGCCCGTAACTTTTAAACCCCGCCTAGTGTAAACAACATGCTGCGGACGCAACCATGCCCTCAGATTCCTGATCTAAGATAGTGTTTAGGGTAAAACACAACTCATCCATGTGCATAATATAACAATACTTAATACTTTTATACAATTAATTATGGGCACACCAGGCGTCGGAATCGCACGTCGTCTTCACGCCTACCTCTGGAATTATATGTAAAAATATTACAAAGTCTTACAGCATAAAAACCAGGTCTCTACAACAACTAATCCTGGAGATTTTATATGTCAATCTCCAACAAATGATATTAGGAGGGTTATATATTCAATGAATATGTCACAAATCCCCTTCAGGCTATGATGTCTTAGACCCTTTTTTCTATCATTTTTCCTAATTTTAGAGATCGAGGACTATTATATTTCATAGTGTATAGTTAAACTGATGATGAATCTACCAATATATTTTATTCAAAGTAGTGATATAATAGGCCAAGAAGCTTCTTTATAGAAAATAAAATAATCCTCTCAGATATTGTACCAATCATCTGATTTAAGATTCCTTTTTCTACTTGGTAGCTCCCATAATGGGTATCATCACGATATGAAGTGTGTTAGATTATTACATGGGTATATTGTTCAATTAATGATTGAAAAAATTAGATTCCAAAAGCAATGTGATTAGAGATTAATATCCACCCACTTGGGATGTGGTTTCCTTTCTGGATGGACTACTGTTTGATGTCCTTCTATAACTTCAATTTTGGTGGTCATGGAATCAACAAAGTCTGAAGTCGACTCAAGATGGTCTGCTATGTATACACAATAGTAGGTGCGATATGTGGAGTCTAATATGGCCGGATTTCACATGGATGTTATGGGTATTCAATACATGTTTTTTTCTATGATATCTTCACCGACACAATTTTTCTATTTCCCTAATAGAAGGAACTCTTGATTATTTTTATGTATCAGGATTAGAAAAACAGGCTTCCCAGACCTAGATTATTTGAGATGGTCTGTCTCTATTTTCATATGTTAAGATTCCATCTATTTTTTAATAATAATTGGAGGGGAAACATTGACATCTTCTTGGAAGAAAATAATAACCATGTGTTTTTAACATTATCCATATGTATAAATATTAATGATCTGTTTACTAGAATTATGTAAAAATGTATGGAAATATAGTGTCCCTAATTTAATAATGATTTAAAATGTAGTTAAATTATCAACATTTCTAAAAAGTTCTTAATTAGATGCATTTGAAAATGAAATAATTTTAGTGTCACCAATTTTAATTTAATTTTTCTAAGGAATATGTAATTTTTAAATGAATATCAATGTTTTAAATAAACATGGGTATTCATTTAATTTATAAATAACATTGGTATTTTTTTATTTTCAAATAACATCACACTTTTTTTTAAATAAATTCTGATTGGAAAAGAAAAATAGGTTTTCCCTTACTAACCTCATTGGGACCTCTTGCATAGACTTGACGAAGGGCCGCCTCCCATACTAACTATACACCCTCAACTCCTTCAAAGTTCTACCTCCCTACCGATATCAAAAGTTGTCTGGTCTCATACTGTATACCCCCATCAAATTAGACGATACCTCTACGTAAAATTAAAATCTCTGTAGATTCATTCCCATGACGCGGGAAACATAGAACAAATGACGAACTGCTAAACCAAAACAAACATATGATATGGTAATATATTAATATATATATACACATATTTACAAACTTGTATTTATAAATTTATATTTAAATATAATATATTAATGCAGTAAGGCCCTTTATGGTTAGATTAGATGGTGAGTGTGGTTTGGGGTTTAGGATGTGGTCGCTGGATCGAGTACTCAGACCATGGATTTATTTTAATTTTCTTTGTGTCATCGTGTGTGGAAATTATGGTTGTGCCAATTATGTTTTAATATATTAATTCATTAACACACACACATGTTAATATATAAACCAATACCTATAAAATAATAGTAATATTTCAAAATTAGTCAATTTATTACTAATATATAGAAATTTTTAAACGTATTATTAACTAATTAATGATTATTTTTTATTATTTATTATATCAAATTAATTATAAATATGTTTTTATAAAAAATGAATAAAAGAATTAGACAAGGATTTTATGTATTTTATATATTAATTACAAAATATTTATGCATATATTAATGTACTTGTATATCAATAAAAATTAATTTATACATTTATATAAATATATAATTATATATTAATATATAAATTGGAATCTATATACATTATTATATTTTTATATATAAATATTTCCATAATAATAACTATATGTTTATAAATATATATATATATATATATATATATATATATGTTTTCATATATTTGAATGTGTGAGTAATTATATATATTAAAATATATGTAATTACTTTTAATTATATAAACACGTTAGTATAAATTAATATATAATTTATTTTATGTTATATAAATATATTATCATACATTATATATATATATATATTAATATATATGTTTTAAATTAATATATATGTTAATATATTTGTTATTATATATATATATATATATGTATTAGTATATGAATTTACATAAATATAAATAACTTAATGAAAATATACTTATATATATAGATATATTTAAATAATAATTTATAAATTAATATTAATTTATTATAATTATGTTTTAAATTTTGTGTTTATATGTTTATATATATGAACATATGTATAATTTTATATAAATAACATTTATTTTAATTTCTATATAATTACATTGTAACATCCAATTAACCACCTTCTAGTAATTCCTTTCTATATACTTGTTTCCCTCTTTATGGGGGTGCGTCTTGGGACTCCCATGGATGGAGAGAATTTTTTGGGGGAAATGATAAAAATTTTGTGGAGGTATTTTTTTTAATTAATGAAGAACGAATATAAATGTGTTAAGGGATTTGCGGAGTTCTTCCAAAGTTTGTAGAATGACCGGGGTGTTTTGGATCATTTTTGTAAGAATCTATATTATGTATAGCCTATAAGAGAAATACATGTGGTGTCATGGGAGTACATGATGTGTTAACTATGTAGGGAAGATGTCATGAATTTTGAACACAATGTGAGGTGAGTATATGTCGTGCACTGATTTCATGCCATGTAATGTTAAAACATAGGTTTCAAATAAAAAGATGAATGGTTTTTGGCATATCTGATCATCATGGATTACATGACATTTAAAGGGATTACACAACATGTAATTTTTTCAACCAGGTCTTTTAGGGTGCCTCTCAACTAAATTTTTATTTCATTCATCTGCCGCTCCTTTTTCTCTTGAGCTGGAAGGATTCTATAAATATTTTGGGTGTCTTTGTTTGGTCTGGATTGATTAATTTGGAAATTTATCACCATTAAAATTGGTTTGAGTCTCTATCAGTGAGTGAGACTTTCAACTTATTTGTTGATTTGATCATGGTAGCACCATTCCATTACGTTATCTTATTTGTTGATCCATTATAATGTTTCTTTTTTTCTTTCTTCTAGGTCTATTGTTCGATCCTCTTCCAAGGGTCGTTCATTTTTTGGGTGTGGTTCGAATGGTGTGCATTCAAGAGGTACGTGTTGATTCCTATTCTTCACCAAATCTTTATTTGAATTGAATTTTTTTTTGATTTGTAGGTTGATTTTAGGGCCTCTGTTTTCTTTTTTGTTTCATCATTCTTGGTAGATTCTACTGTTGGTGTTTGTGATATGAGTTTTGAGGTAGTTGGTTCCATATATAGCCTTTATTTGTGAAATGTGATGATAATTTTTTTATAATTTATTTTATTAAATTAAATGAAATGACATGATTGATTTTCATTATGTGTATGGAACTATATTTTCTATAAAATATGGTTTCCCCTTGTTTGGGTAAATCTGAAAGGGTTTTCAAAGCATAAAAATATTTAATTAGTTTGATAAATTGATTTAGAAAATAGAGCACATGGGAATTATTGGGTACTTATGTAGATGGTATAGTAACAGGTCTTATACACTTCTAGTGGGTATCCCATATGGCTTTTTTTCTCCCAAAGACCGTTTTTATAGAGACTTGTTAGGCCTATTGGGAGGTTCACTTGTTGGGGTGTTCCTCTTATCTATAGACTTGATGCATATGTCTAGTGTCATGATGAGTATGCAATTTTAAATGTTTGAAAAAAGTTTCGTAGATATTTAGACTTTGTGTGATCCATGGTGTGATGTTACTTGTGATTTTTCCTAACCTATGTGGGCATGTTCTCTTGGTTTGAATTGTTTCGTTTTACTGCCATAGATTTGATATGTCAAATGATGCATTCATTTTTTTAATATCCAAAAAATTTCTAGAGTTTTATTTGGTTATTTTATAGGTACTCTTGTGGCTTTTATTGAGTAATTTTCGATTATGTTTTACTTTGTGGTGTGTTTGGGTGAAAATTGAAAAAATGGAAGAAAATGGGGTTGTGCACGATTAACACACGGTTAGAGAAAATCATGTTCTTCAGCCTTGGAAAACATGAAACCATGTATAGTGGGAGTTTCAATGTACGGGGAATGGTTTTTAAAACCATGCACCCAAAATAGAGAAACCATGGACCCCTAAAATAATAAGCATGTGATTGGTCCATGATTAGGGAAACCTGTGTGCACCTACCTAGGAAACTATGTGTAATTTTTAATGTGGCCTAAAAATTAGTTTTTTAATCACCTAGCCCCCCAATACTTCCCCCATTAAACCCAAACACATACCCTTATGATTTTAGATAGTTTTAGAGTGTTATTAAGAGATTCTAAGACCATATGACCTACATTATTTTTGATTCAAAGACCAGATCGAAGATCCACATCTCTCCAAGTAAGTGGATCCTACCCTAATTCTTTCTCATTCAACCCCTTCCTTCTATAATTTTTCGGTAGGATTAAATCTTATGTTTTTTAGACGTAGATATAGATTTGGGGAATATTGATCTAGGGTTGTTGATCTTCATTTAGAATTAAAGAAATCATGTTTTTCTGATCTTTATTAATGTTTTATATTCATATCTAGATCTAAGTCATTATGCCACTCAATTTTTGGGTATTTCAATTAGGCGACCAATCATCAATAAATTGAGATACATTTTATAATATTAAAATCCCATAGTTGTGATATTGATTATATATTTGAAAATTTTAGAATATATAGGGTTGTTTAGAAATTCAAGTTCATGATTTAATTAATTTTTTGTGGTGGATTAATTAATGATGGAATTTTGAAATTGTGGTACTTGGGAATAATTAATCAATGAATTAAGTATGTGATATTGAGATACTTATTTTAGATAATTAATTGGTGATTTAATTATGTGATATGATGTTATTAATTGAATAATTAATCATTGAATTAATTATATGATATTGATGTTATGGATTGAATAACTAATAATCAAAATAAATATTAGATATTGAGATTGGGAATTAAATAATTAATTATAAGATACTGTAATTGATAAATTGGGTTTTATTAATTGTTGAAATAATTAATAGAATGGATTTGATAAATTAACTGTATAATTAACTAATGGTATGATTGTGATTAATTGATTTTCTGATCAATTAATGAAAACTATTTTAACAATAGGATTAATATTGATTAATCTTGACTGATGTGATATGGGGTTTTTTATACCAGGGTTATATATTTTTGTTATATATATATATTTGAATTTTTGATAAACGAGAGTGGTACATAGTCATCTGTTTCCAAATACAACATGAACGGGACATTGTCTGCTTCTTTTGATGCCCGTAGTTATAAATATATGTTGTACAAGGTCTGCTTCTACCAAATTCAATGTGTGTGGGTCATGGAATACTATTTCTGAAGTTCTCCAAGCTAAATATGTGTCTGACATGGTCTACTACTTCTACATCCCATGGGTTCCAAGGCACGATGAACGGGATACAAATTTTTGGCACCAGACAATGGTTTCAATTATCTATATTATGAATTGAATAGAAATAGATAATGAAATACCATTGTTTTTATGAATAGTTAATTTATAATGTGAAATGTTTTAGACTCTGACATAGTTCGATGTAGGAATTGAGGTTTGAGTTTTTTAAGAACTAGGCCAGGATTCCATCCAACCTGACCTCAGACCCAGTATATGGTATAGACCGAAGGGAGTTCTTGATCCTTGCGAGCTCGAAACTAGTTCCAGGGTATCAATAAAAATACATGGGAATATTTCACCCATTTAAATAATCATAGATAACCAATAATGACAAATATCATAGTATCCAATATCCATAACCAAATAGGGAACAACAATTTCCATATTTATGGTTTACAACATTAAACAAAAACAAAACAACCCAAATGAGGTGGAATGCAAATAAAACATGACCAAAAATTATCCATGCAATGTGATGGCCATCACCCTCAGGCCACCAACACCCACACCTGTAAGATAAAACCACTACAATTTAGATTCATCAACCCCACCATGAAACATATTTGTTTTAATTGTTTCATATATAACAAGTTCTACATGCACCCAACTATGTATGTATAATGTGAGCTAAAGCCCAGTAAGATGCCAACCAAAAAATGATTCCACTCTATATTCTGTGAAGAAAAATTAACTTGATTGTTTTATAAAGGGATATAAACATTTTTATAATAATTATTTTATAGAATTTATTTTGAAAGGAATAACCTTTTTAAAGTAAGAACACACCATGCTTACATAATGAAACACAAAGTGCATCGTAAGCTGACGGTGAGCACAATTTCACAATAGAACATGATGTCATGATTAATCCATATAAGAAATATCTATAGTGGAACACTAAGAACCTTTTACCTTACTCAAATGTGGGGTAACAACCTCATTGGTCATCATCCTCATGCATAATCCACTGGAGTAAAATCTAAAAAAAAATTAGCAGTCTCCAACCATTATATTTTAGTCAATTTTGTGTTTTCAATCCATTTAGAAATATCTAGGCCTCAACCCTATAGACAAAACTAGTATACTGTCCCAACCTTCCCACCTAGTCACCTAGGTCCCCCTTCATTCTCAATTTCCATTCCACACATCACTTGAAACATTACTTTCCATACATGCGTAATCCAATAAATATAATATGCATGATAAACCACCATTTCTATAAACCCAACACTTTTTTTAATCCAAACACAAATGAAATCTGTTTTAAATCATGTTTCTCAACATTTTCAAAATTTATGAATCTAATTTTAAAAAATTATAAGAAGATATCATTTGAAACAAACCATTTCTGTGGGAAACTACCATATCAATCCACAAAAAAACCCAACTAATTATTAAAACATGTTTTCATTTATTTACACAATTAAAAATTCATAATAATGGTGCATGAAAAGGAATCTAACATCCAAAAATTTCCATTTCAATTAGAAGCTCACTTCCAACACATTTTCACCCTTAAACCCCTTTGAAAACCAATTTCTCACCTTCTACACCAGGTCTAAAACACATTCAAGAAACACCACAACAAATAAAAAAAACCAAAACCATGTTTCCTTATAAAATACCATTTAATTATTTATTCATTCCAAAACACTTCCAAAATATATTTTTCAACCCAAAATTATATCGCATAACACTATCTTGAAATTAAATAGGAAAGTCAAAATCATCTAATAATGTAATATCATGGAACCACCTAACTCACACTTAGAAACTTCTTGAAATTAGTATAAAATCACAATTTCACAACAAAATTGCCCTATAAATTCATGATTTAATATCAATTATAAATATCTCACTCAACAGTACAATAAAAACCCCTACATAGGTCATATGATCCACTGGAAATTAGGCACCCAAGAAGGGAGGGAGAGAAACCCTAAACATATAGAGATCCCTTGATGATTACAAACCAAAATATCCCAAAGAATG
This sequence comes from Viscum album, assembly GCA_963277665.1. Taxonomy (NCBI): domain Eukaryota; kingdom Viridiplantae; phylum Streptophyta; class Magnoliopsida; order Santalales; family Viscaceae; genus Viscum; species Viscum album. The sequence goes on from OY728159.1 coordinate 1,273,406,938, forward strand.
AGGCCCAAGAGGCCCAAAAAGACATTAATAGAGCTCAAATGGATTAAAATCGGTTATGTTGTGGAATGAGGGTGGTTTACAGGCAAATACTGAGAGGATACAAATGAATTTTTTTTAGTTTTTAATGACCTAGAAAATCCACACTACTTTCTAACCTGTGCAGAAACCATACACTCCTAAATGTCCATGAGGAGAAAGAACATGATTATCCCACATGGTTTACAAACCATGTGAAAACAACATTGTTCCCCTCTGTACCAACATAAAAATAACTGCATGGTTTCCTGGGAGATGGTGCAATATGTTCCGTAATAGTGCTCCAACTGTGCACCACCTATATCCAAGAAATGTTTTTCAAATTTTCATAAAACATAGGTGGGAAACTGATAAAAAATAACAGGAAATAATTTAAATAAAGGAATATGTTAAAATAATTTCATGAATGTTACCATTCTCCTCACCATGAAATATTTCCTCCCTTAGAAATTCATTATAAGGTTTGATCCAAATATAAAACCAAATAGTCCTCTATAAGTCAACAAAATTTCTAATAATCATCAAAACGAGGAGAAATAAAGAACAGAAAAAGAAAAAATATTGATTCAAAATATTTAATTGATGAGGCTATAATGGGCTCCCCACCATACACCATCTTCACTTAGAAATCCACAACACCTCCAATTGATCAATAAAAAGAAAAGGAATCAAAGAAACCACATAATCCAACCTCTCAAGCCAAGAGAACCTCAGAAATTAACAAATGAGACTCATAACTCTTACCTTAAATGAAAAAAATTCAAACCACTTCTTAAAGAGAACCAAAAAACTCAGAAAAACAACCTTTTCAATTCTTGTTTCAACCAAGATTATTGGGTGTAGTTAAAAAGACTCACATTTACATGGAAGGTAAAATCCAAGCCAATATCTCTTAAGGAAACTTCTCAATGACACAATACACTAGAGACTGAAAAAAGATTATCAAAATTGGAGTCCTGAACGAACACTACACCCTAAAAAAACTAACCAGCATCATCAAAAACCATAAAAGTACACATTGAGATCTAGGGTGGGTCTTCCCACAGTTTAAAATAACTACTGGCTTAGGAAAACTAGTACAGACCAATCCCAGGAAACCTAGAACGTACCAATCTCACAACATAAGGGGCCAGGAAAAAGAAACTGTAAATTAAGATGAAAACACTTCACAATTCACCATACACATGGGATATGACCATATCTAGATGGGCATAAACAAAAACTAAAACTGATTCACAATGCTCACTAAACAATGAAAACCAAATGTAGATTCACATCCAAAAGGAATAAACATTTGAATTAAATGAATATAAAACCACCAATATTTTTTTTTCATCATGTATGGACTTAAAATAACAAAGAAATCCGCATCATGGACCTTTAAACATACCACATGCAAATAGTGGAGACCAAAGATGCATCAACACCCTAGTAGGCTTCTATATTTCATGAAAAGCCTCACTCTATGACATTTTTATGGATCCCTGATTTATTTATGCATATGATTAATCATATTTAGGTGAAGAAAATACCCAATTAGAACTCCTTCTTTTGCTGCCACAAGAATCTACACAATAACCCTGGAAGAACTAAAAGGATAAAAAATCCCACGTGATATACTTTTCTTCAATATGGCACTTTCACCAGGATATGAACTTAAAAGATGAACATCCACCATTCACTTTCTTACTAATGAGGAACAACATAAAAACTATTCTCAATAAACACACCTCTATTTAAAATTACATAATTCAGAATTTATGAATTAAAAATGTGCTCCCATTAAAAATAGATGTTCTTGAAAGATTCACAATCCAACTCTTTCATTTTAAAGGAAATACAACACCAAAAAATGCTACCAGGAATGAACAATGCAAAAAAAGAAGGTTTCAAGTAAATTTACATTAAACTAAGCCCCAAAAAGTGTATGAATCATAAAAACTATCTCCCCATCACTTCCTAGAAACACCCCAAAAGAACTACTGCAACTAACCTAGGAATCCACAGGTAAGATAAGACTTCATTGCATTCAGACACGATGAATTATTATGACCAGACATGCCACCCTAAGGGTACAACATTAACCTATTCCCCAAAGAATCTAATAAATGATCCAAAGTTATTTTAATACTCCAGCCGTCACCAATATCATTAAGACTCTTTCCATTCCCCGTACTAGAATTCCTTTACCACTTCTAGACTATACCTATAAGAATAAATCAGGAAATTTATAGCTTTATTGACTTATGAAACTGAAGATCCATTCAATTTTCAAAATAGACTCATCCCATTTGAGAGGAAAATATTAACTGAAAAAGGGAGGTGGACTCAATGATATAAAATCAAAAAGAAATTACTTACATTTATCAACTGGTGGGTTTTATAAAAGTGAACATCTCATGCATGCACTTTAAATATACATAGAATCTTGTGGGGGAGTACACTAACCAACAAGGATACTGAGAACCCAACTAAAATAATACATCGTCCAAAACATGCCACAAAGATGCTCCGAACACACAAAGGGAACCAACTCAAGAGTGTCCCAAAACATTTTTCAAAAGAGGCCACTAGCCATTATCTCAAATCCAACACATCGATACGAAATGAAACTTAAAAAACCAATCAAACATGATGTGTTCTCAATCATAGAAAATGTTGCAAGAAACATTCCCAAGTCACATGGAGACACACCCCACAAATAATTGTTATCAAAACATCACATATTCTTTTAAAATCATATTTTATAGAAAATAGGCTTTGCGAGTTGCATACTCACCAATGGTATTACATGGAGCCTCACACATTCATATTCTCATGCCAAACTGGGTACCAATTACCTCATATCAATTTACACAGGTATCCATGCATGTGGTCATTCTGGGTCAAAAAAACCTTTTTTCAGTTTCCAAGAAAAAATATTCAAACCACACTTTCAACTTCTAAATCCAATTAAATTTAAAAAATTTAGAAAACTTTTAAAAACATCACTAACCACCAAATTAAAATCCATTTTCAAACTCCACAAAACAATCCAATTCATTTTGGTCCAAATTAAATCTATTGGGTTCCATCCAAAAAATCAAATTCATCGCATTAAATATTTTTGATATCTCAATAAGTTGTATTTAAAATATATTTCCAAAACCCTCCTTTAATTAATTAATGTTTTCCTAATAATAAATTTCAATAAACCACAATTTTTTATTATCAAAATACAATCCAAATAAACTCATCTCCATTTATTCAAAAAGCATTTTATTTAAAAATTCACTTTTCTAAATATTTCATCAAAATGATTTTGAAAATGCATTTTATACCTTCCTAAAACCAGAAAAGTACCAATTTAAAAATACATTTTTTCACATTCCCAAAACAAGGGATTTAAAAACAATCTTCATAAACTAAGAAGAAGTAAAATAATCCAAAAGGAGAAAGTAGTGTTGATGTGTGACTTTTCCAATTGGTTGGTGGGCATACAATAATCGCACTACCATCACAGAGAGTATTATGGGATCATACTTATGGATAAGGGGGACCATTGAACCAATATTATTTTCATTTCCAAGACACAAAAAACCTTCAAGAACTAAATTGACAAAAAAAATTCGACTTCCCCTAGAAACTCAATGTTCAGTCCAAGAGGTGTTGTCTAGACACTCCTCCAAACCTACACCCCATGCTCTGAAAATTTTACGCCATCTACCATGAAATACCAAATAACATAGGGTTCTCTAAAATCAAGGTTTTATAAAGATACTAACCCCCTATGATATAATTTTTTTATGAACCAAGTTGGGTTTCATCCAAACTAAAACATGAAGTAATTTTTGGGTGTCTAGAAGGGTGGTTTAGATCCACATGGGATGGAAACTAGTACCTGCGTATCAATAATAATCTTTGGGAATTATTTAACAAATTTAAATAATAATATGTTACCAATAATAATAAATATCATAGTAACAAATATCCATAACTGAACCAGGGACGAAAATTTTCTTATTCAAGGTTTACAACATTAAACAAAACCAAGAAAACCCAAATATGAAGGAATACCAACCAAACATGACCCAATAACATCCATTCAACATTAGGGTCATCATACTCAAGCCACCACTACCAACACCTACAATGTAAGACCACTATCAACTCAAGCCATCATCCCTACCAGGTCACATCTTGACTTTTCTTGGGATATATATAAAAAAGTATACATACACACAAGGATGTATGAATGGTATGATAGAATGATCGGTAAGATTCCACCCCAAATAAAGGATTATGTGGTATAACATTAGAATACAAATTAACATGTATTTTTTATAAAGGTCTAGAAACATTTTTATGGTGATCATTTTTAAGGAATATATTTAAATGGAAGAACCTTTTTAAAAGTAATAACATTCTTTTCTTCTAAAATGAATCACCAAGTGAACCATATGCCAATGGTGAGTATTTTATCACAAGAAAGAACAATGTCATAGGAAATCCTTATAGAGAGTAGCAATAGTGGAACACTAAGTGCCTCGTATCTCAGTGAAACGTGATATAGAAAACACACTAATCATCTTTCTCATGCACAATCAACTAGGGATGAATCTATCAAAAATTCTAATGGTATCTGAACATCATAATTTAGTTAGTGTTGTCTCATCAATCCTGATATAAAGTACCAGGCCTTGGCCATGCCGATCCAACTTAAATACTAGTCCTATTTTTCACACCTAGTCACCTAGTATTCTATTTATACTTAATTTTAGTTCCACATATCACATGAAACATCACTTTCAGACATGCATAATCCAATTAATATAACACATATGGTAAACCACAATTTCCATAAAAAAAAATTTGTTATAATCCAAACAAACACAAAATCCATTTTAAAATTTATTTTTCACCATTCAACCAATTTATGAAACTTATTTTAAAACATGAAAGAAAGAGAACATTTGAAGAAAAATATTTTCATTGGAAAATCACTTGTCAATCTACAAAGAAACTCAAATAATTTCTAAAGCCTGTTTTCATCATTTACAAAATTCACAATTCATATTAAAGGTGATAAATAAGGAATAAAATATCAAAAAATTTACATTTCTTTTATAAACTCACTTACATCACATTTTCACCCAAAACCCCTTTGAAAAACTATTTCACACCTTCCACACAAGGTATAAAACACTTTAAAAAAAAATAAAAATAAATAATACAAAAAATAAAACCATTTTTCATTATAAAATCCACTTTCATCATATATTCAACCCAATACACTTCCAAAATATATTTGGCACCAAAAAAGTTATATCATAGAAAACATTAACAAAAGAAAGGATGCTATCCAAAATCATCTAATAAAGTAAAATAAGGAAACCACCTAGGCAATGCTTGAAAACAAACAGAAATTAATAAGAAATCACAATAATGATACTTTAAGACCATATCAAGGTAATATTGAACATCAATCATCAAGATTTCAATCAAAAATACAAGAATAAACCCTATATCGGTCATAAGACCAACTAGAAATTAGTAACTCAAGAAGGGAGGGAGAGAGACCATAAAAAAAGGAGAAACCAAGGAAGAAATCACATAGTTGAAGATCCTATTACGTATTCACTCAAAATCATCCATGGAATGGTGCCCAAGAGGTCTATAGAAGCTTAGAGGGATATCTAATGGATGGAAATCACATATGGTGTAGAATGGTGGTTGTTTAAGGTTAAATCCTAGGAAGAAAAAAGTAGAATTTTCAAAATTTTAATTACAACGACAAGCCACATGGTTTTCCTGCACGGTTTTCTAAACTATTTGGAAATCATGCACCCGTCACTGTCCAATATAATAAAGACGCATGGTAAACCCAAATGTTTTACAAATGGAGTAGTTCACCTCTATCCCAAATTAAGAATAACCACATGGTTTCCTGGGAAAGGGCACATGGTTTCCCCTAATTATTCACCACTTACTACCAAGCCAATTTTTTTCAATAAAAAAATTCTAAAAAATAGCAATTAATTATCAGAAGAAATTTAAATAAAGGAATAACTTAAAGAAGACATGAATGTGGTATGATTTCATTTAAAACATGGGGATTTATGTGGTTAAATAAATAATACATTAATAATTTTATAAATGTTTAATTATGAATTATATTTATTTTTTATAAAAATATATAAAATTTAAACTAGATATTATTTTAGACACTGTTGGTTATAGACTACTGAGTTATACTCGCACCCTACATGGGATGCCCGATCCGTACCTGAAATGACTTTCTATTTTCTGGACATGTTAAGGGAAAAGGCCCAGACCTAGATTATTGATTGTGGATAGAGCACATGTGGTTTGAGAACTAATTATAAGTCATTGGGGTCTTTATTTTTAGATTTAATTATAGACACATGATATGTACATTAGAATGAAATTTTATCTCCTTTAGTTAAATATTGTATTTCCTACTTTGATTATCTTGAAATATTGGTATTTTTTAAGGTTATATATGTTTACACTATTTTTTGTTTATTGTTTTTGGTGTATTACTCTGATAAAATTTTGTATAGCCTTCCTGTGATCATATTATCACACCCTCATTACTAGTCTGTAGCCTCAGCCATACATAGAGTCATGTTTAGGTCATGTGAAAAACCGGCTCGTGGAACCGATGTTTGGAATCCAGGCTGGGACATTACAAAGGTGCATTAGATGATTTTTATTTTACTTTTCATTTTGTATTACTATTTAGGAAAGGTAGAAAGGATACTAGGAAATGTACGACCTTGGTTATGAGCTGGTGCATTTGAGTATATGACCCATGTACGGGGGAGAACCCAAGTACCTAGGATGTGAATTGTTTTTATTACTATTTATTGTTAGAGTTGAATATTATTTCCCCTTGGGTGATGAACTTGTGGTGTGATTTGAATATTGATTCAATGATTTGTTAATATTGAACATGTGGGAAAATATGTCATGAGAGTTGAGTTTATATTCATCATTATAGTCACTTAGGGTTATTATGGAATGGATCATTTTAGGCATACATGAAAAATGGATTATGGGTATATTGTTAAACATGATTTGTTTTCTTTACATGTGATATTAAATTGATAATGGTTCCTAATATTATGTTTACAATAGAAAATGGTGCAAAATGAAAATAAATGGATTTCTAATTAAATGTGAATAATGATAACATGTTAACAATTTTTATCCAAGACATAGAAGTAGGATGGTTAAGAGTATTGATAAATCCTTAGTTTTGACAGTGTGGAAAGACTTGGAGAAAAGACTTTTGGTGACTCATTATGATTATCCATTTCTTTTAAATGTGTAAATGTCTTTAAATACTACTAAAGGTGCTTGGTTGGAATTGTAGAGTAATGAATCCACGATAACACTTGTACAAAGGATGATCATGGGATATAGTGGTGGATAATACTCCAGTGGGGGAACCTGATTTACCGATAGTTTCAGGCGAGGAAATAGGGGTTCAATTCTAAGAGAACATCATTCACTTCAAGAAATTAATGGGAAAAGGCCTAGGGAGTGTTGGGAAAACCATGCATAACTTATTGATGGAGTTTCAAAAGAATCAACCTCCATTTTTTTCTAGAGTGGTTTGACCTAAGGGAGTTGACTTTTAGGTTGATTCCATCGAGATGACAGTAGGCCACATGGGGACTCCTATTGAGAAGAGGATCAAGATGGCCACTTATATTCTATGAGGACCAGCAAAGAACTGGTGGGACTTTAATTCATGGGCAGGATAGGCTGGTGGTATTCTATGGAATACATTTTTAGAAAAGTTCTTAGAGAACTTCTACATAGAGACACTAAGAGAAGAGAGAGTAGTTGAGTTCATGGGATTGAATATGGGTATCTTGTCCATTGTTGACTAGGTTGGATAATTCATAGATTTTCAATGCTTTTATCCCAAATTGTAAAGGGATGAGTTATCAATGGTGATATTCTTTAAGGATAGAATTAAGTGTGATATTAAGACCTAAGATGACTTTTTTTTTAAAGTTGTTTCTCCTGAGGTAGTGGATCAGGATATCATAGCTGAGGGGAACCCGAGGGGGGATTTTAATGCAGGATAAGTTTTTTCTTTCCCATGTATAAGGGTAAAACTTATAAGACCAGGACGCATCTCTATGAAAATGATAACCAGTGTGGTGGGAATAAGAATACATAAGAAGGGGTATTAGTTGTGAAGGATGTTACCCATGTTTTTTTACATATGTTTGGTAGGACAAGACACTTCTAGAAACATTTTCCTTGACCACTAGTGGGAATGTCAAGGCAGAGAAAAGATGATACATATATAGTGGTTTTGTAGGAACATAAGGTATACTATTAGTTATGGAGGAGATATACCATACCAGGGCACATGAAGGGGATATTCTGCACTATATCAGTTCGGTAGCTAGAGTTATACAAGAAAAGGTAGTAGAGGTTGTGGATGTGGTGCTTCTAGGTGAGAACATCCATATTAGCAGAGTGGTGTAACTCATGGGACCCAAACTACATGACATCAAAGAGGGGAAGAAAAAATACACGTATTTTAGCCTACACTTGTGGATATAGAGGATGTACTATCAATCGTGAAAGATACTATTCTTCTATCTTCTACATTATCTAGTTCTCTATTGGATACTGGTACCTATTATTACTTTATATCATTGAATATTGTTAATGGTTTGATCCTAGTGGTGGAGTTTTTCATTAGGGTTATGACTATATATACATCATTGAGAGTGCAGTATAAATATATATGTATAGGATATGAAAGGGTTGTTTTGTTGAAATCTTGGAGTCTCTATCTCTCTAGAATCTTTATATTCTTGACATGTTAGGGTTTGAACTAATTATGGGTATGAACAGGCTAGTCTCATATTGATCCCACATTGATTATTACCACATGAGAGTGATTTTCACATCTCATAAGGGTGATAGTTACATTCACTGTGAGGAGTGGGATATCCAGGAGATCTGATTAGAGGAAATTTATTAGCAATTAGGGGAGATCACAACCCATGTTTCTATTTGGTTGCTGGATGATGGAGGTGTTAAGAAAGACTCATTTCCTCCTATAGTAGAAACTTTTTTGGATGTCTTTCTAGAAGACTTCTCATGGTTACCACTTCAGAGGGATGTGGAATTAATTACTGATCTAATGTCATGGGTTGAGATAGTACCAATACCACTATAAGAAATTGAACTAATAGATATTTAAGTACTCAAGAATTAGATGGAGGAGTTAGAGGACAAGAGATTTATCCATATTAGTACAAAACATTTGGATCACTTGGGTTGTTTGCAATGAAATATGACGAGATTCTTCTCTTACGCATCAAATAACATAAGTTGAACTAAATGAGTATGAATAATTGATATCCTCTTCCACATATTTATGAACTCTTTGATCATTTAAGAGGATATTGTGTGTTATTGAAGATTGAATTGATATCAGGGTATCAATAGTTGAGAGTTCAAACTTATGATATACTGAGCACTGTTTTTTTAATTAGTTAGGGAATTTATGAGTTTTTGTAATGTCCTTGGGGTTTATGAAATAACTAGAAGTGTTTATGGACTTGATGAAAAAATCATTCTATCCATTCATAGATCAATTTTTAGTGGTGTTTATGGACAACATATTGGTGTACTCCAAGAATCATAAGGATCATTCCTAACATCTTGACATTGTGCAGAGTACAGTGAGAGAGCATCGACTATATGAAAAGCTATCTAAGTGTCAGTTTTGTATTGATTGAGTAAACTTTTTGGGACACATAATCTCAGAGTAAGGTGTGTCAGTATATCCATATAAGGATTAGGCATTGATTTCTATCGAGTAACCCATTAATGTATTCAGTATACATACCTTTCTAGGGTTAGATAGAGATTATCAAAGATTCATCCAATTACCAGAGATGCTTTAGGTATTGAACCAAAAAGGGATAACATTTTAATCCTTGGAATCTTGTGATAACTTTTTCTAATATTTTTGTTATAATATGAAATTGACACCAATATTGATCCTACCCATGCCAGGTGAGGAGTATACAATGTATTGTGAGACATGTGGTATAAAACGCGGATCATTGGTGATGTAGGGTGACCGAGTCATAGCGTATGGGTCTTAGAAGTTGAGGCCACATGAAAGGAACTATCCTACACATGTCTTCATGTTAGAATCAGTGGTTTATTCTTTGAAGTGTTGGTGAAATTATAATTTGGGTGAGAAGTTTATAGTGTATATAAATCACAAATAGATTAAAATAATTTTTTTCACAGAGAGATTTTAATTTCTAGTAGATGAGATGGGAGGAGTATATACAGTCATTAGATTTTCAAAAAAGCATATATGAATGGAATGTGGAACAATGTTTTTGATTCTTTAAGAAAGGAAACAAAGACTCAAGAGGTTCCAGAATCTAGGGCTGAGTGGAAGATGATAAACTTGATGGTAGATATGCATGGTGTGATTCATGAGGGTAAGAAGAAAAAGACTATCCTATCAGTTTCACTTGAGTCCTCACATTTGGGATATATTAGAGATAAGTATTATGATGATCTAAAGTGTTTTATGTTGAGGTATATTATTTTAGGTGGGGAGACACTTTCTGATTAGAGCATTGATAAGGATGAGATAATCTATGTCATGAATTCAGTTGTTAGTCCTATGATTATGCGTGAGGAGATGATGTGGTAATTTCATGCCTTGTAGTGGGTGGTACATCCAGGTGTGAAAAAAATGTACTATGAATTGTGATGACAATTTTGGTAGTTAGGCATGAAAAAGGAGATATTAGGGTTCATGATGAGATGGAACACCTATTAGTATGTTATTGCAGAGCATAAATGACCTGGAGGTTTATTGTATCTGTTTCCCATTACTGAATGGAATTGGATGGTGTGAATATGGATTTCATGGTGGGTATCTTAAAGATTACTAGGACGAATTATGATATCTGGGTTATTTTGGATTGACTAACGAAATTAGGGTGTTTCTTACCTATTTGTGAAACCTTCTCAGTACAGTAGTTGGTAGAACTGTATATTCAAGGGATAGTGCATCTACATGGGGAGTCAATGACTATATATTTAGTCTGCGACTCATTATTTACTTCATGCTTTTGAAAGGGATTTATAAAGAGGATAAAGATGGCGGTGTACCATATGCCTCTTCTATAGAAATACATGGATACTAATGATGTTTTACCAGAATAATAACTAAAATGGTTCAACCCAAACCTTATCATTTGATTAATGTGGATTATGTTGACCTTGAGATAGATGTTTCATTTGAGGATCTTCTGATACATGTGTTAGATCCTAGTGATAAGGTGTGGTGGGGAAAGACTGTGATAATAGTTTGTGTATTATGAAATCACGGGAGTTTGCATGAGGAGACATGGGAAAGAGAATTAGATATGAGGGATGAGTGGACTATTCATTTTGACTCAAAATCATAGAGAATCTTCAGGGTGTAACTCAAGGATGAGTTGTTATAAGTTGGGAAGATTATAAGATCCCAAAATTTTCTAGAGTTGTATCAAGTTAATTTATAGGTACTCTTTTGTTTTTTATTGATTATTTTTTATTGAGTCCTATGTTAGGATGTTTCTAGGTGAAAATTAAAAAAAATGCAAGATAAAGGGGTCGTACACGGTTTGCACATGATTACAAAAAATCGTGCACCTTAACCTAGGAAACTGTACAACCCTAAATAGTGGGGATTTGAACGGGTAGTGCATGGTTTTCCATACTATTCACCCAAAAAATAGAAACCATGGGCCACTAAAATAATAGATTCAAGTTTGGAACACTATTAGGGAAAACCATGATCCCCTGCTTAGGAGACTGTGCATGATTTTAATGTGGACCGAAAATTTGTTTTAAGTTCCCTCAAACCCTTGAGGCTTCCCCCATTTAAGCCAAACTCAGACCCTTAGAATTTTTGATAGTTTTAGATCTTTCTAGATGAATTGAATGAATATTTGACCTCTTCTATTCATGATTTGAATCTTGGATCGATGATCTACATCACTCCCTATAAGTTGATCCTATCTCCATTCTTTCTCATTCATCCGCCTTCTTTATCTCCTTCTTTTGGTGGGAATTAATATTATATTTTTGTAGATCTTGATCTATATTTAGTGAATATGGATCAAGAATAGTATATATAGATTTAAAATTAAATAGATCCTATTTTTTATCTTGATTTAGGGTTTTGAGATTCGGATCAAGATCTACATTGTTATGCTGCTCAATTATTGGGGATTTTTGTTGGGCATTCGTTCTTCAATGAATTGAGGTAGCTGATCTAATATTCAAATCCCATAGTCAGGATTCTAATTACATGTATTAAAATTGTATGATTTATATTTTTTTTATAAATTAATGTTTTTAATTTAATTAATTAATTTTGGTGAATTAATTAATGACTAAATTTTCAAATTGTGGGATTTTAGAATAATTATTGATAGAATTAATTATGTGATATGAGATACATATTTAAGATAATTAATTAGTGAATTAATTATGTGATATTATGTTATAAATTGAGAAATTAATTAGTGAATTAATTATTTGATATTGATGTTATAGATTGAATAATTAATTAGTGAATTAAATATAAGATATTGAGAATGACAGTTAGATAATTGATCATTGAATTAATTATGAGATATTATAATTACTAAATTAGATTTTATTAATTTTTGAATTAGTTAATATAAATGATTTGATTAATTAATTATATAAATAATTAATGGTATGAGTGTGATTAATTGATTATTGGATCAATTAATGAGATTATTATAATAAGGGGAATAATTATGTCTAATATAAATTGATGTGATATATTTATTGTTTTTGATATTTGTAACACATAAATATGTGAGTGTGTTTGTATGTTATATATTTGAATGTTTGATAAACAAGAGTGGGGAATTGTCTGTTATTTCTAAATCACATGTGGCCGAATCTTGTTATGCTGCTTCTAAATCCCCTAGTGATAAATATGTGGAGGAAATCATCTGTCGCTTCCAAATACCATGCATGTGAAAAATGATCTTATGCTTTTGAATTCGTTTTTGATAAATATGTGTAAGACATGGTTTTCTACTTCCAACGCACATAGGGACCTTGGCATGACAACCTAGATCTATATTGATGGAATTGGTATATGTAACACCCTGGGATTTTATGAGAAATTTTTTTATGTCTTATGTTATATGCAACACCAAAGCAATCTTTCACAACAAACAATACTGACTTGGCTTGCATTACACACAACCACGACCTTCCTCGATAGCGTGTGTAGTACGCAATATCGGGTTTCACTAAACAATGATATATTATTATGGACTAGCCGTTATGGATAGTATTTACAACATTTTGAATTTTATAACATTATTATTCATCTTACACATTTTCTAGATCATGTTAAGAGAACAAAATAATTTTTTTCGGGTAAAATAAGTATTTTTCAGAAAATGCAGTTTTGCCGACTTTTGATGGCGCCCCCACATTAAATCTAGTTTTTGACATGTTTATAAGGTCAATTTGACAAAATAAAATTCTTCTTTGGAATCAGGATATAAAATTTTACTTTCGAAATTTTTTGATATTTTTTTGATAACTTTCATATTTTGATGAATAGTAAAGATACTCTAATTTTTAATTAAAACCAACTTTTTTTATTGAGATAATTTATATGGTTAAATTATAATATTGAATGGTTTTAAAGTATAAATACAATTTATTTTTACCATTTAATATAATATATGTCATTATCATTAATTTCACATTGAATTCATAGGTAAAAATATTTCAATCTTTGGCAATGTTTTATCTTCTAAAACCCGTTTGCTTAACAACGTGATTAATTTTAAAATAATTAATGCAACTTATGTGTTTTGAATTTTGAAAAATGGATTCCATATTTGGAATCAGTGGGTCCAAATTATGTTATTAGGCTACTTTTTATTTTTGGGCATTATGAATAGTAACTACGGTAAATTTTATATATCATAGTTAAAGGTAAATCAGGTAATTAAGGGTAAATATAAGGTTATAAAATTACCTTAACACCTTCCAAAATCCTATGGGATGACTAAAAGTCTACCCATATCACCTAAGGGTCGGATTAGATTAATTTAATGGAATTTGTTCCATGAAAATAATTTAATTATTATTAAAACTAAAGAAAGTGGCAATATGTCACTTTCTTAAATCTTATAAGTATAATAATTTTTATTTAGTGATAAAATTAATGCAACATCGAACATGAATAGTCTACAGAAATCTAATACAATTATCTACATCATATGAATTTATTTAGAATTTTTAGGTATTAAATAATTATCATTAATTATGACACAATAGTGATGTTGAAATTATTTTATTAATTAAAATATTAAATAAATGGTTTTAAAAATATTAAAATAAATATTATATGAACTATTTAATGTAATACACAAATTTTATAGATACATATGACATTTTATGTATCTATTAAAGCTTTTTTTTGAATACATCTTCTGTATATATTTTATTTAAATACAAATAAATAAATAGTGTCAAAATTGTCACTATTGTTATTTTATAAAAAAAAACATATTATAAAATTGTTTAAAAATCACAAATATATTTAAAAATTATAAATTCAAATTTATATGGTCTAAAATGTCATTAAGTGTCAAATTATGGAAAATTAACAACACATATGTAATTATTTATGATATTTTAAATTTTAGAATATTATTACCACAAATAAAATTAAATTGACAAGTAAGGATAAATCAAGTTGATAATGTCTAGAATAAATCCCTAATATGTCTAAATTTTATTGTTTGATGATATTACAACCCTATCTCATCTAATATTTGGATATGAGTCATTTTGGAAGTTTTTAAGTGGGGTTGAGATTTAATATAAACTAATATTTCTTATATTTCCAAAGGTGCCCCTCTCCTCCCTTATAAAAGGGCACCTCTCCCTCTCCTCATCACACCAATTTGAGCCTTCATTCTCAGCCAAACCCTACCCATTTCACTTAAAAACATCCCTAGAAACATCCTAGAGTTCCTGGTCTTCTTCAAAGACCAATTTTAGTTCCCTAAGAGGAGGTCTCAAAGATGCGCTTCGAAGAAGAGGTAATGTCCGTTACCGATTCTTTCAAATTTATTTCTTCTTATACATCTTATTCTTTACTTTTTTAATTAGGAGGTAATAACATCAGTATCCCGCATATAATGATATGTTATTATAAATATTAAACAACCCTATTTCACCTCTTATCCATCTTACAGAAAATGAAATCATCGCGCGTGCGTACGTACGAAATACCGTCTCCACGCTGTGGTGTAATCTATTTTCCACCACCACCTTAATTGGATGGGTATAATGGTGTAAAGAATAACTATATATGATTATTGTAAATATATATTGATTCTGAAATTGTATACATACACTTCAATACAATTCCAGAATCAATGGAACGATATCATCGCTCGTGCGTACGTACGGCCTACCGTCTCCACGATGTGATGCGACTTGTTCTGTATGATATTCATTGAATAATGATTATATAAATGAATTGAATGAATGAATATGATATATATTAAACTAATACCATTCGGTAAATGATTTATCTATATCCTATAAAGAGGAACAATAATTTATTCGACAAAACACGCATAAGAACAGAAAGCAATAAACACCCAAATAACAAGTTTCAATGAAATATTACTAATATGAATATAAGAATATGACCATATATGATATCATAACAATGAATATGATTCTATAATAATTCAATGACATTATTTAAATCATTATACAGGATGTTTGGACACGTACAAAGCATATCGGACCTAAAGTAAGGGAAAATATCGCGATCTAAATTTTTATCCATGATTATTTATACTTCAGAATTTACTGGGGAATATTTATCATCCACATCCATGTTTCCTCAATATGTAATATTATTTATATCCTCCTATAATTGTTTAAATCCAATTTTACCCTTTGGTGAGTTTTTAGTAAAAGATATGAAAGGAATCTTTTGTCGTTTTTCATAGGAGGTACTTTTTGACTTTTCCGGCCAAATTATTGGAAGAATGATTTTTTTAACTTATACGACATGATTGGATTTTTAGAAAATTATTTCCATGAAGCTTCCTTTATCTGTTTTCAAGTTTATTTTTAATCAACTTCTTTTAGTTTAAAATTGTATGACATGTTAAGAAAAGAAAAAAGGTTTTTAAAGTAGAAAGGATATTTTCCTCAAGAATGGAGTTCAAGTGTTTTATCTAAATTAATTTCCATCTAAGATTGTCACGACCCATCCTCGGGCCCCGTGTCGTGACTTCCCCAGGCCCGCCTTCCATAGGCCAGGGGCTGGCGACTAGCACCAAGGCGTAAATACCAACAAAAAGGGAAGGCATTGCCTTTGAAAAGTAAACAAGCACCACATAGTAAGCAAGCAGAAAAGAAAACACTAAGTAAAAATGGTACAAGCTGTGCTGAAAGTAAAAGGGGCCGGAAATACAAGCCCAACTGTAAAGTACAACTGAAATGAAAAACAGCAACTGAAAAGAAAAGCCGCAGCGTCGAGCCGTCCTCTGGAAGTCCCACCTGAAGGGTGGGTACAGATAGCCTCCACTGCTCCTCGGGTCCACCTGACCGCTTCGAGTACGTCCCGCCCAGTGGTCCACCTCTAGGTATCGTCCTGCTCCGCACGCCTCCACCATGATCAGCGCTGTCCGTCGTCTACAACCAACACCGCGAAGTGCGGGCATAGCCTGTGCAGGGGTGAGTATAAACTACTCAGTAGGGACCCCGAGACCCCCGAAGGTCTCCCGAAATCCACAAAGGATAATCCACAAAGGAAAGATACAATCATGAAGTAACATCTGACACGGCTTAGGTATATGCCCATACATATACCTAAGTCATCAATTCCCGTTCGGCTCCAACGTCCGAGCCCAAGCACAACCCAGTCCACACAGGAAAGCAAAACGTAAACCTACACAGGATAGCACAACACAATCCAAAAAGGAGAGTAAACAGTAAATCCACATAGGATAGCTCAACACAATCCACAAAGGAGAGTAAACAGTAAATCCACACAGGATAGCTCAACACAATCCACAAAGAAGAGTAAACAGTAAATCCACACAGGATAGCTCAACACAATCCACAAAGGAGATTAAACAAAAGATTCAGCTCACACAGGTATACTTCTTCAGATGACGATAAAGATGATCACTGATCCATCTAAGTCGTCAGACCCACAAAGGATCAATAGGTAACTAACCCCCGCAATGTCTCACATACGATCGGGCCCACACATGACCTGTAGGCGCTGGCTCACACAGAACCCCTGAGCGCTGACCCACACAGGATCAGACCCACACAGGATCGGGCCCAGACAGGACCTGTAGCACTGATCCACGTAGGATCACTGAGTGCTGTTGTCGTCGCAGTCCACTGAGGATCTCTGTACAGTCGTCTTCGCAATCCACTGAGGATCTCTGCACGGTCGTCGCCGCAGTCCACTGAGGATCTCTGCACGGTCGTCGCTGTCGAAGTAGCAGTCGCAGCAAGCACTAGGGTTCCCGCACACAGCAAGCTCGTTCGGGAGGGTCCGCTCCACGAGCCGAGAGGCTGATACATCAACTGACACAGGTCCGAAGTTGATGTATCCAAAAGTTCCGTATCGCCAACAGGAACTCAACGTCGCAGACGGTGCGTCAATCGGACGCCCGGTCTGAGAGTTATTGGCTTTTTCGTCTTAGGGGCCCGGTTGGTTTTTAAGGCAAAACCAACCCGGACGTACTCCACCTGCATCCAAACATCGGGCGGAGTATGCCAAAAGATCCGTCTCACATAGAGGAATACAACAAAGCTGACGACACTTCAATCGGACGTCCGTAGCTCAAGATATGAGCGTTTCCGCTTCGAGGGCCCGGTTGATTTCGTGTACGAACCAACCCGGCCGAAGTCAAAGTATTCTAAAACCTTGAGTGCGATATACCGAAACGACCGTCTCGATCCAAGGATCGTGTTGCCGCTGATGACGAGTCGTTTGGAGGCCCATAGCTCAAGATACGGCCATTTGAACGAAAACCGTCCGAATATGGGGGGTCCAGGCCCAGCCCGACCCCCCCTGGGTCGGCCGAACCCGGTCCGACCCGGTCCAACCCGCTCCGACCCGCTCCGACCCGGTCGGACCGGTCTGGCTCGGCCAGCCCGTCCCGGCTCGGCCGAGCGGCCGAGTGGCCGACGCGGGGGGAGCCGCCGCCCCGCGTGACACCCCCGCGGTACCCGCGGGGTGTCGGCCAGACAACTGGACGCGGCTGAAGCCGCGTCCCGAGTGACGCGGGGGTGAGCCGCCGCCCCCGCGACACCCGCGGGGTGTTGGCCAGACAACCGGACGCGGCTGAAGCCGCGTCCCGAGTGACGCGGGGGCGAGCCGCCGCCCCCGCATGACACCCCCGCGACACCCGAGGGGTGTCTCCCAAGCGACCGGACGCGGCTTCAGCCGCGTCCCGCAAGCGCCACCGCCGCGGCCGGTTCCGCGGCGGTCTCGTCCGGCGGCGCGCCGCCGTGCCGGCGACCTACACCGCCGCCGGAGTCGCTCCGGTGGCCCGTTTTTCTTTCCGTCTGCGCCGTTGCTCCTCCCAGGACTCGTTCTTTAGTGCGGGATCATGAAACTTCCATTGCGGCACGTTCCGTCATCGCCCGTCAAATCCGCACAAGAACAAAGAACGGTGGAGGGTTGTCGGGCCGTGTTCATTTAGCCCACACCCTCCGCGTTAGATATAAACAATGGGAGAATCTTTATTCCTCACAGGAAACAACAATTTTAAAAGTTTAAAATTGTTCTCAAATCCGGTTCTTTAACTTTTTAAAGAAACATTTTACGGGAATATAAAAAGGGGTAAATTCCAAACTAAATCCCTACCTCGTAGTCGTCGCGAGTGAGCGTTCTTCGCGGAAGAGGGGGATTGTCGCGTCGTCGCGAGAAGGCGTCGTGTCGTCGCGGAATCCGGCGTTGAGTTGGCAAACTCAACGGACCAAGAACAACAGATTTAAATTATAAATAATTAAATATGTGTTCTGTTTTAAACCAAAAGGAACTTTTAGAAGAAACCCGAAATCACTCACCTCAATCGGTTGGTGATTGGAGATCGGGGCGGGGAAGAACGTCTCGGATTAGAGCGTCGTCGATTTCCACGGATGACGGTGTTCTTCGCGTTCTTCGTTTCCTTTGGGTTCTTCGCGAAGGAGAAAGAGGATGCAAGGATTCTGTCAAATCCTCTCAATGCGCAAACTTTCAAAAGACTGGTCGGTCTTATTTTATTATTATGCCAACACACGAAAAAGGGGAAGTAACGACCCATCAATTCGTTTAAATAATTCAACGAAAGAAACAGCTCATTTAATTTACGAAATAAACCGCCCAATTAAATAGTCTGTTAAGAAATTAAGAAAACGCGTCAGTTGACCTTTATAATGACGGGTTTTCGCGGGTGCGTTACTTAGCGGAAAGAAACGGCGGGGCTTGTGAGGGCCCCACCTCACAAATATCCTACCAAGAGGGTAGGATATTTCTGGATAGTATCCTATCCGGTTCAACTCAGTTCAAGCCGCCTTTAAGTGGCTTCAAGTGGCTTCCAAGTGGCTTAAGTGAAATAAAATAAAGTTGTCACAAAATTATTTTATTTCTTAACTTTAAGCCCGAAAATTAAAAACCACACCCGAGAAAACACAACTCCGGAAGAGGCGTTTCTAAAAGAATACTGGCGCTGCGATTTCATCGGTGCCCTCAGAATTCGATTCCGGGCACCGGTTCAAAAGTTAGAAAAACCCGCTTGTCCGTTCACTGAACGTACCCGATCCAAACTTCAGAAAATGATTCCGGGCACACCGGGCCTCGGAATCAGGGGCCGTCAGAAACTGCGCTCTTGTAAAATTCCATAGAAAATTAAGAAAAAGAATTTCCTTGAAATTTACGGGTCTTTATATTACTCCCACCTCAGGGCTTTACGTCCCCGTAAAGATACACCATAAACTAGGGAAACAAATGTGGGTAATGAGCACACATCTGAGCCTCCCGCTCCCATGTGCTCTCCTGGAGGTTCCTGTGCTGCCATCTAATGCGCACAAGAGGAATCGATCGCCCACGTAGGACCAGCTCCAGTCGATCCTCTATCTCCACCGGGACCTCCGAAAAAGTCGCCCCATCATCCACGTATATCTCCCCGTAGTCAATGATGTGAGTCGGGTCGTGCACGTATCTCCTCAGCTGAGATACGTGGAAGACTTCGTGCACCCGGTGCAACTGAGGTGGCAGAGCCAGGCGATAAGCCACCTCGCCAATCCTGTTGAGGACCTGGAAAGGCCTGATGAAGTGTGGAGACAACTTGCCGCCTCGGACAAATCTCCGCAAACCACGTCGAGGTGAGACCCGCAATAAGACGTGGTCGCCATCCTCGAACTCTAGTGGCCTCCGCCTCCTGTCAGCATATGACTTCTGCCGGCTCTATGCTGTCCTCATCCCCTTCTGGATGACCTGGACCTTCTCTGTCGTGGCCCGGACCATCTCTGGTCCCACGAGTGCTGACTCCCCAGGGTCTATCCAGCACAAAGGAGATCTTCAAGGCCTGCCGTACAACGCCTCGTATGGTGCCATCCCGATGGTGGAGTGGTAGCTGTTGTTGTACGCGAACTCCACCAAGGGTAAGTGGTCCTCCCAGCTGCGACCAAAGTCGAGGACACATGCGCGGAGCACGTCCTCGAGAGTCTGAATGGTCCTCTCCGTCTGACCATCCGTCTGAGGGTGAAAGGCGGTGCTCAGACGTAGCCACGTCCCGAATGCCTCCTGCAACCCCTTCCATAGTCGGGAAGTAAAGCGAGCGTCCCAATCGGAGATGATAGTCGATGGCACACCGTGAATCCGTACAATCTCCTGAACGTAGAGAAGCCCCAAGCACTCCACTGAGCCCTGCTCTCTGATGGGTAAGAAGTGTGCCGACTTGGTGAGTCGGTCAACAATCACCCAAATGGAGTCGTGACCTCTGGAAGTGCGTGGAAGTCCAGTCACAAAGTCCATAGATATCCCGTCCCACTTCCACTCTGGGACCTCCAAGGGATGTACCAAGCCCGCTTGTACCTGATGCTCTACCTTCACCTGCTGGCAGGTGAGGCACCGTGAAACGAACTCTGCCGCAGCCTTCTTCATGTTCGGCAACCAGTGTTGTCGCCTGAGATCCTGGTACATCTTCGCCACTCCAGGATGTACCGCCAAAGGAGAAGGGTGAAACTCTCTCAGCACCTCCTCTCGTAAAGAGACTGGTACCAAGGTACATCCTATGAAAACGACATCGTGCTCTGATCTAAGGGAGAAACCATCAGGTTCCTGTCCCGAGGATATATGTGCACGTCGTGTCTCACAGTCAGTGTCCCCACGCTGAGCCTCTCTGACCCGCTGTAGAAGTGGAGGAGAGACTGTGAGAGACTGAAGGAAGGCTACTCCATCTCTATCCACGAAGGATATCTGCAAAGCGGCTAGCTGCTCTGTCGCCTCCTCAAGTAGCTGGATGCCCGTCCTCCTGCTGAGGGAATCAGATACCACGTTCCCCTTCCCAGGAGTATAGACTATCTCAAAGTCATAGTCCTGGAGGAACTCGAGCCATCGCCGCTGTCTGAGGTTCAGGTCCTTCTGAGAGAAGATGTACCTGAGACTATGGTGGTCAGAAAAGACTGTAAAGCGCTCGCCCATCAGATAGTGCTGTCATGTCTTCAGAGCGAAGACCACTGCTGCTAACTCCAGGTCATGGGTAGCGTAGTTCTGCTCATGCGTCCTCAACTGACGTGATCCATAGGCAATCACGGCCCGCTCCTGCATCAGGACACACCCGAGTCTGGTCCCTGATGCATCGCAGTAGACTACGTATCCAACTCCCTCCTCAGGCAACCTCAAGATAGGTGCACTGGTCAATCTTTGTCTCAGCTCCTGAAAGCTCTGCTGACAACTGTCTGACCACACAAAGGGTTTCCCCTTCTTCTTAAATGCTGAGAGTGGGGCCGCAACTCTGGAGATGTCTGGCACAAACCTCTGATAGTATCCGGATAGACCCAAGAAACTCCGCACCTCTGTCACGCTCCTTGGTGGCTCCCAAGCTAGCACTGCCTCGATCTTCGCGGGATCCTCTGCAATTATCGCCTCAGAAATGACGTGCCCCAAGAATTAGACCTCACGTAACCAGAACTGGAACTTCGAGAGCTTTCCATAAATCTGGTGCTCTCAGAGTGTGTCTAGTACAACCCGCAAGTGGTAGGCGTGCTCCTCCTTCGTCGTCGAGTACACTAAAATGTCGTCGATGAAGACCATGACAAATAGATCGAGGTATGGCTGGAAGATCCTGTTCATGAGGCTCATGAACACTGCTGGAGCATTGGTTACGCCGAAAGGCATAACCAAGAACTCATAGTGGCCATACCGACATCTGAATGTCGTCTTCTGCACGTCCTCGTCTCGAACTCTAAGCTGATGATAGCCTGTCCTGAGGTCTTTCTTCGAGAACCACTGTGCTCCCTTGAGCTGGTCGAAGAGATCATCAATCTTGGGTAGCAGATACTTGTTCCTCACTGTCACCTGGTTCAGGCGAAGATAATCGACACACATTCGCAAGCTCCTGTCCGCCTTCTTGGTGAACAAAATCGGGGAAGCCCAGGGTGAAACACTGTGTCGGATGAACCCCTTGCCCTGCAAGTCCTCCAACTGTACCTGTAGATCTAGAAGCTCAGCGGGGGCCATCCGATATGCTGGTGTGGATATCGAGGCTGTCTCAGGGTATAGATCAATGTAAAAGTCTACCTCTCTGCGAGGAGGTAGCCCTGGAACGTCGTCGGGGAAGACGTCCGCATACTGATCCACCACTGTAGGAAAACTAGGACTCTGCACGTCAACTGCTCCAAGGATGAGGCTAGCCAACTGATGAGTGATGGGCTGCCCTCTCCTCTGCGTGAGTCCATCCTGTGCTGTGAAGGCTCCCTTCTCGCCGGTGAAGGTGAACCTGCTCCCGTCAGTGCGCACACATCGCACCTTGCGCCTAAAGCAGTCAATCTGTGCATGGACCGTAGATAACCAATCCATGCCCAATATGACGTCGTAAGGCCTCGACGCCGCTACAGGAAGATCCCAGCCGAAGCTATCACCTCCTAGAGTAAGCTCATACTGCCGGCACCAGTGCGTAATCATCGAGTCTGCTCCCGTAGGAGTCTCTAGCCGTAAGGATCGAGCCAACGGCTCTGTCGGAATCTCCGATCTCCGAACAAGGGAAGAGGCTATGAAAGAATGACTCGCTCCTGTGTCTATAAGAACTCCAGCAAGGGTGGAATAGACGCAGATCGTACCTCGAATCATCTCTGGAACGCCGTGGTCGTAGGCCTCCACTACATGGAGCTGTGCCTGTCTCTGCCCGCCAGCTCCCTGTGGTCGGGGCGGACCTCCCGGTGGTGGTGGTGGAAGAGCCTCAAAGCGTCGCCCGCCACCCGCTGCTCGGCCAGCTCCTCTGCCTCGTCCGCCTCCTCCCTGCGGACCACCATGGTCGACCCTCTGCCTCTGCCTTAGTGGCCCCTCCACCGTCTGCTGCTCCTCGGTATGACGGGTCAGGCAGTCACGAGCCATGTGGCCCTGCCTGCCGCACGAGTAGCACCGCCTGCCTCTCGGAAGGCTGGCTCCGCGCTGTGTGCCCCGCACTGCTGAGCCACTGTGCCGAGCACGTCTGTCGGAAGGCCTAGTCTACCTAGAACCTTGAGTCATCCGTCGGCTACCAGCTGCCAAAGACTCTGCTACCTGCCGCCCTGCGGTAGGTCTCGCTGTGGACTCAGCCAGGAAGCTCTCGATCAGAAGGGCTCGCTCCAGCCCTCCTGCCTGGGTCGGGATGCTGAGGGAGATCAACGATGCCCTGATCTCGTGTCTCAAACCCTGTTCGAAGGTCCGGGACCTGAAGAAGGGGTCTCGTACCATGTTTGTCGAGTATCGAGAAAGGTCGGTGAACCTCGTTGCGTACTGGGAGACCATCAAGCTGCCCTGCCGCAGCTGAAAAAGCTCCCGGATGCACACCGTACGGAGGGTGGCCGGGACAAACTCTGAGCGGAAGAGGCTCTCGAAGTCTGTCCAGATGAGGGAGGCCTCATCGTGTACCTGGAGCATCAAGCTCTACCATCGCCCTGTTGCTACGTGCAGTAGGCTTGCCGCGAGGATCACCATGAGGTCTGATGGTGTCCTCACTAGCCTAAAAACTTAGACGACCGCCTCCAGCCAGTCCTCGGCTGCCTGGGGGTCCGTCTCCCCACGAAACCTAGGTGGTCGCTGGCGCTGGAACTCATGAAGAGCTCTGAGGCGTCATGCATCGTCAGTGGTCTGTGCTGTAAGGATTGGGGGCTCGGCGGGTAAAGGTACCGCCGGTGCCTCTGCTGTCAACGGGCCCTGTACCGAGGCCTCGTCGCTCGGCGGGCTGTCGTCGCGCTCTACTCTCGGAACCCTAGCTGGATGTCGTCGTGGGGACATCCTGAAAAGGAAACAAGAGCTCCATAGTCAGAACAATATACCTGGTGAGCTGACACAAGTAATCACAAAGAAAACTTGAACATACACGCAATCAATGTTTTCGTGCATTAAGTCGGAAATCAGATGTCAGGGTCCTGGTGTACGGATACGTCGGCCGCCGCACCAACACTGGACTCCCTGGACTGATAACCACACTCAATATGCAAAACACTATTGCTTCACATAGAATAATGATCAGAGTCTGTGGTAGAACCAACCGCCTCTGATACCAATTTTTCACGACCCGTCCTCGGGGCCCGTGCCATGACTACCCCAAGCCCGCCTTCCATAGGCCAGGGGCTGGAGACTAGCACCAAGGCATAAATCCCAAAAAAAGTGAAGGAATTTCCTTTGAAAAGTAAACAAGCACCACAGAGTAAGCAAGAGGAAAAGAAAACACTAAGTAAAAACGGTACAAGCTGTGCTGAGAGTAAAAGGGGCCGGAAATACAAGCCCAACTGTAAAGTACAACTGAAAGGAAAAACAGCAACTGAAAAGAAAAGCCGCAGCGTCGAGCCGTCCTCTGGAAGTCCCACCTGAAGGGTGGGTACAAATAGTCTCCACTGCTCCTCGGTTCCACCTGACCGCTCCGAGTACGTCCCGCCCAGTGGTCCACCTCCAGGTACCGTCCTGCTCCGCACGCCTCCACCATGATCAGCGTTGTCCGTCGTCTGCAACCAATGCCGCGAAGTGCGGGCATAGCCCGTGCAGGGGTGAGTATAAACTACTCAGTAGGGACCCCGAGCCACCGAAGGTCTCCCGAAATCCACAAAGGATAATCCACAAAGGAAAGATACAATCACGAAGTAACATCTGACACGGCTTAGGTATATGCCCATACATATACCTAAGTCATCAATTCCCGTTCGGCTCCAACGTCCGAGCCCAAGCACAACCCAGTCCACACAGGAAAGCAAAACGTAAACCCACACAGGATAGCACAACACAATCCACAAAGGAGAGTAAACAGTAAATCCACACAGGATAGCTCAACACAATCCACAATGGAGAGTAAACAGTAAATCCACAGAGGATAGCTCAACACAATCCACAAAGGATAGTAAACAGAAGATTCAGCTCACACAGGTATACTTCTTCGGATGATGATAAAGATGATCACTGATCCATCTAAGTCGTCAGACCCACAAAAGATCAATAGGTAACTAACCCCCGCAATGACTCACACAGGATCGGGACCACACAGGACCTGTAGGCGCTGGCTCACACAGAACCGCTGAGCGCTGACCCACACAGGATCGGATCCACACAGGATCGGGTCCACACAGGACCTGTAGCACTGATCCACATAGGATCATTGAGTGTTGTAGTCGTCGCAGTCCACTGAGGATCTCTACACAGTCATCGTCGCAATCCATTGAGGATATCTGCACGGTCGTCGCCGCAGTCCACTGAGGATCTCTGCACGGTCGTCGCTGTCGAAGTAGCAGTCGCAGCCAGCACTAGGGTTCCCGCACACAGCAGGCTCGTTCGGGAGGGTCCGCTCCACGAGCCGAGAGGATGATACATCAACTGACACAAGGTCCGAAGTTGATGTATCCAAAAGTTCCGTATCGCCAACAGGAACTCAACGTCGCAGACGGCGCGTCAATCGGACGCCCGGTCTGAGAGTTATTGGCTTTTTCGTCCTAAGGGCCCGGTTGGTTTTTAAGGAAAAACCAACCCGGCCGTACTCCACCTGCGTCCAAACCTCAGGAGGAGTATGCCAAATGATCCGTCTCACATAGAGGAATACAACAAAGCTGACAGCACGTCAATCGGACGTCCGTAGCTTAAGATATGAGCGTTTCCGCTCCGAGGGCCCGGTTGATTTCGTGTACGAACCAACCCGGCCGAACTCAAAGTATTCTGAAACCTGGAGTGCGATATACGGAAACGACCGTCTCGATCCAAGAATCGTGTTTCCGCTAACGGCGAGTCGTTTGGAGGCTCGTAGCTCAAGATACGACCATTTGAACGAAAACCGTCCGAAGACGGGGGGTCCGGGCCCGGGCCGACCCGGCCCGACCCCCCCTGGTTCGGCCGAACCCGGTCTGACCCGGTCCAACCCGGTCCGACCCGGTCCGACCCGGTCGGACCGTTCTGGCTCGGCCAGCCCGACCCGGCCCGGCCGAGCAGCCGAGTGGCCGACGCGGGGGGAGCCGCCGCCCCGCGTGACACCCCCGCGGTACCCGCGGGGTGTCGGCCAGACAACTGGACGCGGCTGAAGCCGCGTCCCGAGTGACGCGGGGGTGAGCCGCCGCCCCCGCGACACCCACGGGGTGTCTCCCAAGCAACTGGACGCGGCTTCGGCCGTGTCCCGCGAGCGCCACCGCCGCGGTCGGTGCCGCGGTGGTCACGTCCGGCGGCGCGCCGCCGTCGGGTTCGCTCCGGTGGCCCGTTTTTCTTACCGTCTGCGCCGTTGCTCCTCCCAGGACTCGTTCTTTACTCCGGGATCATCAAACTTCCGTTGCGGCACGTTCCGTTGTCGCCAGTCAAATCCGCACAAGAACGAAGAACGACGGAGGGTTGTCGGGCCGTGTTAGTTTGGCCCGCACCCTCCACGTTAGATATAAACAACGGGAGAATCTTTATTCCTCACAGGAAACAACAATTTTAAAAGTTTAAATTTTTTTACAAATCCAGTTCTTTAACTTTTTAAAGAAACATTTTACGGGAATATAAAAAGGGGTAAATTCCAAACTAAATCTCTACCTCGTAGTCGTCGCGCGTGAGCGTTCTTCGCGGAAGAGGGGGATCGTCGCGTCGTCGCGTTGTCGCGGAATCCGGAGTTGAGTCGGCGAACTCAACGGACCAAGAAAAACAGATTTAAATTATAAATAATTAAATTTGTGTTTCATTTTAAACCAAAAAGAACTTTTAGAAGAAACCCGAAATCACTCACCTCAATCGGTTGGTGATCGGAGATCGGGGCGGGGAAGAACGTCTCGGATTAGAGCGTCGTCGATTTCCGCGGATGACGGCGTTCTTCGCGTTCTTCGTGTTCTTCGGGTTCTTCGCGAAGGAGAAAGAGGATGCAAGGATTCTGTCAAATCCTCTCAATGCGCAAACTTTCAAAAGACTGGTTGGTCTTATTTTATTATTATGCCAACACACGAAAAAGGGGAAGTAACGACCCATCAATTCGTTGAATTAATTCAATGAAAGAAACAGCTCATTTAATTTACGAAATAAACCGCCCAATTAAATAGTCTGTTAAGAAATTAAGAAAACGCGTCAGTTGACTTTCATAATGACAGGTTTTCACGGGTGCGTTACTTAGCGGAAAGAAACGGCGGGGCTCGTGCGGGCCCCACCTCACAAATATCCTACCAAGAGGGTAGGATATTTCTGGATAGTATCCTATCCGGTTCAACTCAGTTCAAGCCGCCTTTAAGTGGCTTCAAGTGGCTTCCAAGTGGCTTAAGTGAAATAAAATAAAGTTGTCGCAAAATTATTTTATTTCATAACTTTAAGCCCGAAAATTAAAAACCACACCCGAGAAAACGCAACTCCGAAACAGGCGTTTCTAAGAGAATACCGGCGCTGCGATTTCATCGGTTCCCTCAGAATTCAATTCCAGGCACTGGTTCAAAAGTTAGAAAAAACCCGCTCGTCCGTTCACTGAACGCACCCGAGCCAAACTTCGGAAAATGATTCCGGGCACACCGGGCCTCGGAATCAGGTGCCGTCAGAAACTGCGCTCTTGTAAAATTTCAAAGAAAATTAAGAAAAAAAAATTCCTTGAAATTTACAGGTCTTTACATTACTCCCACCTCAGGGATTTACGTCCCCGTAAAGATACACCATAAACTAGGGAAACAAATGTGGTTACTGAGCACACATCTGAGCCTCCCGCTCCCATGTGCTCTCCTGGAGGTTCTCGTGCTGCCATCTGATGCGCACAAGAGGAATCGATCGCCCACGTAGGACCCTCTCCTGTCGATCCTCTATCTCCACCGGGACCTCTGCAAAAGTCTCCCCATCATCCACGTCTAGCTCCCCATAGTCAATGATGTGCGTCAGGTCGTGCACGTATCTCCTCAACTGAGATACGTGGAAGACGTTGTGCACCCGGTGCAACTGAGGTGGCAGAGCCAGGCGATAAGCCACCTCGCCAATCCTGCTGAGGACCTGGAAAGGCCTGATGAAGCGTGGAGACAACTTTCCGCCTCGGGAAAATCTCTGCAAACCACGTCGAGGTGAGACCCGCAATAAGACATGGTCGCCATCCTCGAACTCTAGTGGCCTCCGCCTCCTGTCAGCATATGACTTCTGCCAGCTCTGTGTTGTCCTCATACGCTCCTGGATGACCTAGACCTTCTCTGTCATGGCCCGGACCATCTCTGGTCCCACGAGTGCTGACTCCCCAGGCTCTGTCCAGCACAAAGGAGATCTGCAAGGCCTATCGTACAACGCCTCGTATGGTGCCATCCCGATGGTGGAGTGGTAGCTGTTGTTGTACGCGAACTCCGCCAAGGGTAAGTGGTCCTCCCAGCTGCGACCAAAGTCGAGGACACATGCGTGGAGCATGTCCTCGAGAGTCTGAATGGTCCTCTCCATCTGACCATCCGTCTGAGGGTGAAAGGCAGTGCTCAGACGTAGCCGTGTCCCGAACACCTCCTACAACCCCTTACATAGTCGGGAAGTAAAGCGAGTGTCCCGATCGGAGACGATAGTCGATGGCATACTGTGAAGCCATACAATCTCCTGAACGTAGAGATGCCCCAAGCTCTCCACTGAGCCCTGCTCTCTGATGGGTAAGAAGTGTGCCGACTTGGTGAGTCGGTCAACAATCACCCAAATGGAGTCGTGACCTCTGGAAGTGCGTGGAAGTCCAGTCACAAAGTCCATAGATATCCCGTCCCACTTCCACTCCAGGACCTCCAAGGGATGTACCAAGCCCGCTGGTACCTGATGCTCTACCTTCACCTGCTGGCAGGTGAGGCACCGTGAAACGAACTCTTCCACAGTCTTCTTCATGCCCGGCCACCAGTGCTGTCGCCTGAGATCTTGGTACATCTTCACCACTCCAGGATGTACCGACAAAAGAGAAGTGTGAAACTCTCTCAGCACCTCCTCTCATAAAGCGACTGGTACCAAGGTACGTCCTCTGAAAAGGACGCCGTGCTCTGCTCCAAGGGAGAATCCATCAGGTGCCTGTCCCGAGGATATATGTGCACGTCGTGTCTCACAGTCAGTGTCCCCACGCTGAGCCTCTCTGACCTGCTGTAGAAGTGGAGTAGAGACTATGAGAGACTGAAGGAAGGCTACTCCATCTCTATCCACAAAAGATATCTGCAAAGCGGCTAGCTGCTCTGTCGCCTCCTCAAGTAGTTGGATTCCCGTCCTCCTGCTGAGGGCATCAGCTACCACGTTCCCCTTCCCAGGAGTATAGACTATCTCAAAGTCATAGTCCTGGAGGAACTCGAGCCATCGCCGCTGTCTGAGGTTCAGTTCCTTCTGAGAGAAGATGTACCTGAGACTCTGGTGGTCAGAAAATACTGTAAAGCGCTCGCCCATCAGATAGTGCCACCATGTCTTCAGAGAGAAGACAACTGCTGCTAACTCCGGGTCATGGGTAGCGTAGTTCTGCTCATGCGTCCTCAACTGACGTGATCCATAGGCAATCACGGCCCGCTCCTGCATTAGGACACACTCGAGTCCGGTCCTTGATGCATCGCAGTAGACTACGTATCCAACTCCCTCCTCAGGAAACCTCAAGATAAGTGCGCTGGTCAATCTCTGTCTCAGCTTCTGAAAGATATGATGACAACTGTCTGACCACACAAAGGGTTTCCCCTTCTTCGTTAATGCTGAGAGTGGGGCCGCAACTCTAGAGAAGTCCGGCACAGACCTCCGATAGTATCCGGATAGAACCAAGAAACTCTGCACCTCTGTCATGCTCCTAGGTGGCTCCCAAGCTTGCACTACCTCGATCTTCGCGGGATCCACTGAAACTCCTTCCTCAGAAATGATGTGCCCCAAAAAGTGGACCTCACGTAACTAGAACTGGCAGTTCGAGAGCTTTCCATAAATCTAGTTCTCTCGGAGTGTGTCTAGTACAACCCGCAAGTGGTAGGCGTGCTCCTCCTCCATCGTCGAGTACACCAAAATGTCGTCGATGAAGAACACGACAAATCGATCGAGGTATGGCTGGAAGATCCTATTCATGAGGCTCATGAACACTTATGGAGTGTTGGTTACGCCGAAAGGCATAACCAAGAACTCATAGTGGCCATACCGACATCTGAAAGCCGTCTTCTGCACGTCCTCATCTCGAACTCTGAGCTGATGATAGCCTGACCTGAGGTCTATCTTCGAGAACCACTGTGCTCCCTTGAGCTGGTCGAAGAGATCATCAATCTTGGGTAGCAGATACTTGTTCCTCACTGTCATCGGGTTCAGGCGACGATAATTGACACACAGTCGCAAGCTCCCGTCCGCCTTCTTGGAGAACAAAATCGGGGAAGCCGAGGGTGAAACACTGGGTCGGATGAACCCCTTGCCCTGCAAGTCCTCCAACTATACCCGTAGCTCTCGAAGCTCAGTGGGGGCCATCCGATACGCTAGAGTGGATATCGGGGCTGTCCCGGGGTACAAATCAATGTAAAAGTCTACCTCTATGCGAGGAGGTAGCCCTGGAACGTCGTCGGGGAAGACGTCCGCATACTGATCCACCACTGTAGGAAAACTAGGACTCTGCACGTCAACTGCTCCAAGGATGAGGCTATCCAACTGATGAGTGATGGGCCGCCCTCTCCTCTGCGTGAGTCCATCCTGTGCTGCGAAGGATCCCTTCTCGCCGGTGAAGGTGAACCTGCTCCCGTCGGTGCGCACACATCACACCTTGCGCCTAAAGCAGTCAATCTGTGCATGGACCGTAGATAACCAATCCATGACCAAGATGACGTCGTAAGGCCTCGATGCCGCTACAAGAAGATCCCAGCCGAAGCTGTCGTCTCCTAGAGTAAGCTCACACTTCCGGCACTAGTGCGTAATCGTCGAGTCTGCTCCCGTAGGAGTCTCTAGCCGTAAGGATCGAGCCAACGGCTCTGTCGAAATCTCCGAGCTCCGAACAAGGGCAGTGGCTATGAAAGAATGACTCGCTCCTGTGTCTATAAGAACTGCTGCAAGGGTGGAATAGACACAGATCGTACCTTGAATCATCTCTGGAACGTCGTGGTCTTAGGCCTCCACTTCTTGGAGCTGTGCCTGTCTCTGCCCGCCAGCTCCCTGTGGTCAGGGCGGACCTCCTGGTGGTGGTGGTGGTGGCAGAGCCTCAAAGCGTCGCCCACCACCCGCTGCTCGGCCAGCTCCTCTGCCTCATCCGCCTCCTCCCTGCGGACTGCCATGGTCGACCCTCTGCCTCTGCCTAGGTGGCCCCTCCACCGTCTGCTGCTCCTCGGTACGACGGGTCAGGCAGTCACGAGCCATGTGGCCCTGCCCGCCGCACGAGTAGCACTGCCTGCCTCTCGGAAGGCTGGCTCCACGCTGTGTGCCCCGCACTGCTGAGCCACTGTCCCGAGGAAGTCTGTCGGAAGACCTGGTCTGCTTGGAACATTGAGTCATCCGTCAGCTACCAAAGACTCTGCTACCTGCCGCCCTGCGGTAGGTCTCGCTGTGGACTCAGCCAGGAAGCTCTCGATCAGAAGGGCTCGCTCCAGCACTCCTGCCTGGGTCGGGATGCTGAGGGAGATCAGCGATGCCCTGATCTCATGTCTCAAACCCTGTTCGAAGGTCCGGGCCCGGAAGAAGTGGTCTCGTACCATGTCTGTCGAGTAGCGAGAAAGGTCGGTGAACCTCGCTGCGTACTGGGAGACCGTCAAGCTGCCCTACCGCATCTGAAAAAGCTCCCGGATGCGCACCGCACGGAGGGTGGCCGGGACGAACTCTGAGCGGAAGAGGCTCTCTAAGTTCGTCCAAATGAGGGAGGCCTCATCGTGTACCTGGAGCATCAAGCTCCACCATCTCCCTGCTGCTGCGTGAAGTAGGCTCGACGCGAAGATCACCATGAGGTCTGATGGTGTCCTAACTAGCCTGAAAACTCGGACGACCGCCTCCAGCCATTCCTCGGCTTCCTGGGGGTCCGTCTCCCCACGGAACCTGGGTGGTCACTGGCATTGGAACTCGTGCAGAGCTCCGAGGCGTTGTGCATCGTCAGTGGTCTGTGCTGGAAGGATCGGGAGCTCGGCGGGTAAAGGTACTGCTGGTGCCTCTGCTGTCAACGGGCCCTGTACCGAGGCCTCGTCGCTCGGCGGGCTGTCGTCGCGCTCTACTCTCGGAAACCTAGCTGGTTGTTGTCGTGGGGCCATCCTGAAAAGGAAACAAGAGCGCCACGGTGAGAACAGTATACCTGGTGAGCTGACACAAGTAATCACAAAGAAAACTTGAACATACACGCAATCAATGTTTTCGTGCATTAAGTCGGAAATCAGAAGTCAGGGTCTTGGTGTACAGATACGTCGGCCGCCGCACCAACACTGGAATCCCAGGACTGATAACCACACTCAATACGCAAAACACTATAGCTTCACATAGAAGAAAGATTAGAGTCTGTGGTAGAACCAACCGCCTCTGATACCAATTTGTCACGACCCGTCCTCGGGGCCCGTGCCGTGACTACCCCAAGCCCGCCTTCCATAGGCCTGGGGCTGGCGACTAGCACCAAGGCGTAAATCCCAACAGAAAGGGAAGGCATTGCCTTTGAAAAGTAAACAAGCACCACAGAGTAAGCAAGCGGAAAAGCAAACACTAAGTAAAAACGGTACAAGATGTGATGAAAGTAAAAGGGGCCGGAAATGCAAGCCCAACTGTAAAGTACAACTGAAAGGAAAAACAACAACTGAAAAGAAAAGCCGCAGCGTCGAGCCGTCCTCTGGAAGTCCCACCTGAAGGGTGGGTACAGATAGCCTTCACTGCTTCTCGGGACCACCTGACCACTCCGAGTACGTCCCGCCCAGTTGTCCACCTCTAGGTACCGTCCTGCTCCGCACGCCTCCACCACGATCAGCGCTGTCCGTCGTCTGCAACCAACACCGCAAAGTGCGGGCATAGCCCGTGCAGGGGTGAGTATAAACTACTCAGTAGGGACCCCGATACCCTCGAAGGTCTCCTGAAATCCAAAAAGGATAATCCACAAAGTAAAGATACAATCACGAAGTAACATCTGACATGGCTTAGGTATATGCCCATACATATACCTAAGTCATCAATTCCCCTTCGGCTCCAATGTCCGAGCCCAAGCACAACCCAGTCCACACAAAAAAGAAAAATGTAAACCCACACAGGATAGCACAACACAATCCACAAAGGAGAGTAAACAGTAAATCCACACAGGATAGCTCAACACCATCCACAAAGGAGAGTAAACAGTAAATCCACACAGGATAGCTCAACACAATCCACAAAGGAGAGTAAATAGAAGATTCAGCTCACACAGGTATACTTCTTCGGATGACGATAAAGATGATCACTGATCCATCTAAGTCGTCGGACCCACAAAGGATCAATAAGTAACTAACCTACGTAATGACCCACACAGGATCGGGCCCACACAGGACCTGTAGGCGCTGGCTCACACAGAACCGCTGAGCACTGACCCACACAGGATCGGACCCACACAGGATCGGGCCCACACAGGACCTGTAGCACTGATCCACATAGGATCGCTGAGTGCTGTAGTCGTCGCAGTCCACTGAGGATCTCTGCACAGTCGTCATCGCAATCCACTGAGGATATCTACACAGTCATCGCCGCAGTCCACTGAGGATCTCTGCACGGTCGTCACTGTCGAAGTAGCAGTCGCAACCAGCACTAGGGTTCCTGCACACAGCAAGCTCGTTCGGGATGGTCCACTCCACGAGCCGAGAGGCTGATACATCAACTGACACAAGGTCCGAAGTTGATGTATCCAAAAGTTCCGTATCGCCAACAGGAACTCAACGTCGCAGATGGCGCGTCAATCGGACGCTCGGTCTGAGAGTTGTTGGCCTTTTCGTCCCAGGGGCCCTATTGGTTTTTAAGGAAAAACCAACCCGGCCGTACTCCACCTGCGTCCAAACCTCGTGCGGAGTATGCCAAAAGATCCGTATCACATAGAGGAAAACAAAAAGGCTGACGGCACGTCAATCGGACGTCCGTAGCTCAAGATATGAGCGTTTCGGCTTCGAGGGCCCGGTTGATTTCGTGTACGAACCAACCCGTCTGAACTCAAATTATTCCGAAACCTTGAGTGCGATATACCGAAACGACCGTCTCGATCCAAGGATCACGTTTCCGCTGACGACGAGATTTTTAGAGGCCCGTAGCTCAAGATACATCCATTTGAATGAAAACCGTCCGAAGACGGGGGGTCTGGGCCCGGGCCGACCCGGGCCGACCCCCCCTGGGTCGGCCGAACCCAGTCCGACCCGGTCCAACCCGGTCCGACCCGGTCAGACTGGTCTGGCTCGGCCAGCCCGGCCCGGCTCGGCCGAGCGGCCGAGTGGCCGACGCGGGGGGAGCCGCCGCCCCGCGTGACACCCCCGCGGCACCCGCGGGGTGTCGGCCAGACAACCGGACGCGGCTGAAGCCGCGTCCCGAGTGATGCCGGGGGGAGCCGCCTCCCCCACGTGACACCCCCGCGACACCCGCGGGGTGTCTCCCAAGCGACCGGATGCGGCTTCAGTCGCGTCCCGCGAGCGCCGCCGCCACGGCCGGGGCCGCGACGGTCTCGTCCGGCGGCGCGCAGCCGTGCCGGCGACCCGCACCGCCGCCGGCTTCCGCGGGCCGCCGGAGTCGCTCCGGTGGCCCGTTTTTCTTCCCGTCTGCGTCGTTGCTCCTCCCGAGACTCGTTCTTTACTGCGGGATCATCAAACTTCTGTTTCGGCATGTTCCGTCGTCGCCCGTCAAATCCGCACAATAACGAAGAACAACGGAGGGTTGTCGGGCCGTGTTCATTTGGGCCGCACCCTCCGCGTTAGATATAAACAACGGGAGAATCTTTATTCCTCACAGGAAAAAACATTTTAAAATTTTAAAATTGTTCACAAATACGGTTCTTTAACTTTTTAAAGAAACATTTTACGGGAATATAAAAAGGGGTAAATTCCAAACTAAATCCCTTCCTCGTAGTCGTCGCGCGTGAGCGTTCTTCGCGGAAGAGGGGGATCGTCGCGTCGTCGTGGGAAGGCATCGCGTCGTCGCCGAATCCGGCGTTGAGTCGGCGAACTCAACGGACCGAGAACAACAGATTTAAATTATAAATAATTAAATCTGTGATTCGTTTTAGACCAAAAAGAACTTTTAGAAGAAACCCGAAATCACTCACCTCAATCGGTTGGTGATCGGAGATCGGGGTGGGGAAAAACGTCTCAGATTAGAGCGTCGTCGATTTCCGTGGATGACGACGTTCTTCACGTTCTTCGCATTCTTCGCGTTCTTCACGAAGGAGAAAGAGGATGCAAGGATTCTGTCAAATCCTCTCAACGCGCAAACTTTCAAAAGACTGGTTGGTCTTATTTTATTATTATGCCAACACACAAAAAAGGGGAAGTAACGACCCATCAATTCGTTGAATTAATTCAACGAAAGAAACAGATCATTTAATTTATGAAATAAACCGACCAATTAAATAGTCTGTTAAGAAATTAAGAAAACGTGTCAGTTGAATTTCATAATGACGGGTTTTCACGGGTGCGTTACTTAGCGGAAAGAAACAGCGGGGCTCGTGCGGGCCCCACCTCACAAATATCCTACCAAGAGGGTAAGATATTTCTGGATAGTATCCTATCCGGTTCAACTCAGTTCAAGACTCCTTTAAGTGGCTTCAAGTGGCTTCCAAGTGGCTTAAGTGAAATAAAATAAAGTTGTCGCAAAATTATTTTATTTCTTAACTTTAAGCCCGAAAATTAAAAACCACACCCGAGCAAACACAACTCCGGAAGAGGCGTTTCTAAGCGAATACCGGCGCTGTGATTTCATCGGTTCCCTCAGAATTCGATTCCGGGCACCGGTTCAAAAGTTAGAAAAACCCGCTCGTCCGTTCACTGAACGTACCCGAGCCAAACTTCGGAAAATGATTCCGGGCACACTGGGACTTGGAATCAGGTGCCGTCAGAAACTGCGCTCTTGTAAAATTCCAAATAAAATTAAGAAAAAAAATTTCCTTGAAATTTACGGGTCTTTACAAAGATAATATAGGGTTCTGCTTCTATCTCTATTATTACATTGATTTGATTATATTGTGATGGAATTATTTTTATGAATTCCTTTATCTTATATGAATTGTTTTATGATGTCACGATGTTTAAGAATCCCATTTTTATTACATGGGTTAAGCTATGATGTATGATTTATTATTTTGTGGCACACATAAGAATGGTATCATTATGTGATGGGTGGTACCTATATCTCCCTCCAATGCATTGGGTAAATATTTATATCTCATGAGATAGACATGGCTAGAACAGCAGGTTAAACCGGTTCAGTGAAACTGGACTGAAACGAGGAGTGAACTCGGTTCAGAAAAGGACTTTGTCCGCTATGATAGTCTTGGAAATGAGTCTCGACTACTAAGAAATGATTTTCTATGATTATGTGTGTATGACACAAAGCCTCATGTTTTATGTTATTATTATTGTAATTACATTTCACTTCTATGATTTATCCCATGTTATGATCTCTTTTGCAGGATAATATTTTCAAAATGTTATGTTCTTATAAATATGATATGTTTGATATTTTTTTTACCCTTACTTAGCATTTGAGCTCACCCTTTAGTATGTTTTGTTTTCCCTCAGTTTAGGAGGAAGGATATTAAGTAGGATATTCCAAAAAGGAACTCTAGATATGATGAAATAAATGGGAGACAATGTAGAAGATTTATGAACAAGTTGTTTATGGTTCCCAATTTCTAAAGACACTATACCTATACGGTCCTTTCATGGTTTTGTTATATGTTGTAATAATTATGCTTAAATTTTGAAGTAATAAACATGTATGTAAAGTATGGGTCGTTATAGTTGGTATCAGAGGAAAGGTATTGTCAACCTTTGGAAACTAGGATGTTAAAGCCTTAGTAAGAAATCTAAGGATATATATAAGCATATAACACAATTTTAGTATTTTAGAAATTGCCATGAACAACCTATGATAAGACCTTAAGTGTAAATTTCTTTCTTGATTATGTGGTTTTCCTTTTATAATTAGTGTGGCTCACACTATTCTTCATGGTTTTAGTCAATGGCTAGAACCTGAAGGAACCATGTTAATGCGGAATGTGATGGGTAATGTAATGATTGTCCCCCTTAGAAATCAAAAGATATGGGAGCTGGAATACAAAATCTTGTAGCCATGATCACACAACTTTCTCAAGTTATGAATCATGTAGTACTTCCAAATGAGTAAAGGAAGGAGAAACATTCTGTTGAATGCTTCATGAGGCAGCTTCCACCCTCATTCAGCGGGTCTATTGATCCATTAGTTGTTGAACAATGGATCAGTACTACTGAAAAGATATTTTCATTTCTTTAATGTTCTGAACATGACAAAGTCATCTTAGTAGTGTATCATTTGGAAGGTGATGCTGATTAATGGTGGAATCCTATCAAGAATATGAGGCAAAGAGATGAAATTGAATCCATGGAGTGGGACGAGTTCAAGAAATTATTTTTCAATAAGTACTTCCCTCGTATTCTTCGAACAAAGATGGAGAAGGAGTTTCTTAAACTGAAGCAAAAGGATGATGAATCTGTTGATACGTATGAAGAAAATTTTACAAGACTTTCAAGGTACGCTTACAGAATTATTATCCAACCTAAGAGTAAGATGGATTGATTTTTTAGTGGCTTAAAACCAAGTCTTCGAAGGGCATTATCCATAAGGGACTTCAATAGATATGAGGAAATTGTTCAATGTTCTCTCAAGGTTGAGATGGAGATTGGTGTAACCCAATAGTCACATGGGTTTGATAAGAAGAGGGAAATGGAATTCAAAGAAAAATCTAAAGACCACACTGAAAAGAAGATGAGTTTTCCCTTGTGCTCAATGTTTGGAAAAAAACATGGGTGGAATTATCTTAAGGGGAAAAAATGTTATAAGTGTGTAAAATAATGTCATCGGGAAATTGAATGTTGAAATAATGGGAAAATGATGTCTAATGATGCGAACAAAGGAAGGGATACACAAAATGCACCTACTTCACTTCAATGTTTCAAGTGCAAGGAGATGGGGCATTATTCCAATCAATGCCCAAATCCAAGGGTTGATGATGATGATCGACGTCAACAAACTCTTAAGGCCAAAGACAATGGAATGTCACATGCAGTTACTATCGGCGATGTGGAGTATGATAAAGAAGTGGTGAAAGGTACACTTACCATCCACTCTAAAGTAGAAAATGTTTTATTTGATTCTGGATCCACAAACTCTTTTATTTCTGAAGAATTTTCTAAGGGTATCGCCGTTTTACCTTAACAATTAGATGTTGAGTTAGCTGTGAAAACCCCTAATGGAACAACGGTTGCATCAAATGTTTACAATTCTTATCTAATTGAATTTTGTGGGAAAGTGCTTTTTTCAAATCTTTTGATCCTTCCTATAGTAAAATTTGATGTGATTCTTGGCATGGATTGGATTTCTTTATATGGAGCTCATATCAATTTCCGAAGAAGGGAAGTCACATTTCATATTCCAGATCAATCTATGATCATCTATCGATGCAAGGATGAACATAACCTTCCAGTGGAAGTTTATTCTATCTTATGGGTCTTGATTACACTAATTGAAGGTTATTTATCTCAAATGGTTGGTGAGAAACTCACGATTAATAATATGCCCATTGTACTGAAGTTTGATGATGTCTTTCCAGAGGAATTGCCTAGTCTTCCACCGAATCGTGAAGTTGATTTTTCAATAGAACTCATACTAGGTGCTTTACCTATTTAAAATACACGTTATAGAATGGCCCCAATTGAGTTGCAGGAATTGAAGAATCAACTCCAAGAGAATCTTGATATGGGATTCATACGCCCTAGTGCTTCACCTTGGGAAGCACCTG
Source organism: Viscum album (assembly GCA_963277665.1). Classification (NCBI taxonomy): domain Eukaryota; kingdom Viridiplantae; phylum Streptophyta; class Magnoliopsida; order Santalales; family Viscaceae; genus Viscum; species Viscum album. The sequence continues at coordinate 1,273,446,651 of OY728159.1, forward strand.
TTCTGTTTGATAAGAAGAAAGATGAATCAATGAGACTCGACATTTATTATCATGAAGTTGACAAGATCACTATCAAGAACAAATATCCTCTCCCATTCATTGATGACTTAATTGGACAACTACGAGGAAGATCAATACTTTTCCTGGATTGATCTTCGTTCAGGGTATCATCAATTAAGGGTTGAAAGGGATGATATACCAAAGACGGCTTTCCGTACAAGGTATGAACACTATGAATTTATAGTGATGCCATTTGTTCTTAGTAATTCTCCTGATATCTTCATGGATCTAATGAAGAGTCTTTAGATACTATCTTGATCAGTTTGTGGTAGTCTTTATATACGATATTCTTGTCTATTCAAAGAGAAAGGAAGAACATGAATAGTGTTAACTACATTTTGAAATTTATAGATGATATTCTTGTCTATTCTTGTCTATTTTGAATTTTATGAGAATTTTTTTTATGTATTATGTTATATGCAACACCAATGGAATCTTTCACAACACACAATGCTGACGTGGCTTGCATTACACGCAACCACGACCTTCCTCGATAGTGTGTGTAGTACGCAATATCGGGTTTCACTAAACAACGATATATTATTATGGACTAGCCGTTATGAATAGTATTAATTACATTTTGAATTTTATAACATTATTATTTATCTTACACATTTTATAGAACATGGTAAGGGAAAAACATAAATATTTCGCGTAAAATAAGTATTTTTCAAAAAATGCAGTTTTGCCGCCTTTTGATGGTGCACCCACATTAAATCTAGTTTTTGACATGATTATAAGTTAAATTTGACAAAATAAAATTCTTCTTTGGAATCAGGATATAAAAATTTACTTTGGATAAATTTTTGATATTTTTCTGATAACTTTCACATTTTGATGAATAGTAAATATACACTAATTTTTAATTAAAAACAACATTTTTCATTGAGATAATTTATATGGTAAATTTATAATATTGAATGGTTTTAAAGTATAAATAGGATATATTTTTACCATGTAATATAATATATGTCATTATTATTAATTTCACATTGAATTCATAGGTAAAAACATTTCAATCTTTGGCAATATTTTAACATTTAAAACCTGTTTTCTTAACAATGGGAATAATTTTATATTAATTTCTGCAACTTATGTGTTTTGAATTTTGAAAAATGGATTCCATATTTGGAATAAGTGGGTCCAAATTATGTTAATAGGATACTTTTTATTTTGGGGTATTATGAATAGTAACTACGGTAAATTTTATTTACCTTAATTAAAGGTAAATCAGGTAATTAAGGGTAAATATAAGATTATAAAATTACCCTCACACCTGCCAAAATCCTATTAGATGACTAAAAGTCAACCCATATCACCTAAAGGTCGGATTATATTCATTTAATGTACTTTTGTCCATTAAAATAATTTAATTATTATTAAAACCAAAGAAAGAGACAACATGTCACTACATTAAATATTATAAGTATAATAATTTTAATTTAGTGATAAATTTAATGAAACATTGAACATGAATAGTCTACAGAAATCTAATACAATTATCTACATCATATGAATTTATTTAGAATTTTTAGGGATTAAATAAATATCATTAATTATGACACAATAATGATGCTGAAATTATTTTATTAAATAAAATATCAAATAAATGCTTTTAAAAATATTAAAATAAATATTATATGAGCTATTTAATGTTCTACACTAATTTTCTAGATACATATGACATTTTATGAATCTATTAAATCTTTTATTTGGAACATATATTTTTTATATATTTTATTTAAATTAAATTAAATTAATAGTGTCAAAATTGACACTATTGTTATTTTATAAAAATAACATATTATAAAATTGTTTAAAAATCACAAAAAAAATTTAAAATTAAAAAATAAACATTATATAGTATAAATTTCTTAAAGTGTAAAATTATGGAATATTCACAACAAATATATAATTATTTATAATAATTCAAAATTTTGAATATCATTACCACAAATAAAATTAAATTGATAAGTAAGGATAAATCAAGTTGATAATGTTTAAAATAAATTCCTAACATGTGTAAATTTTGTTGGTTGATTATATTACAACCCTATTTCATCTAAAAATTGGATATAAGTAATTTTGGAAGTTTTTATGTGGGGTTGGGATTTAATATAAACTAATATTTCTTATATTTCCAAAGGTGCCCCTCTCCTCCCTTATAAAAGAGCACCTCCTCCCTCTCCTCCTCACACCAATTTTAGCCTTCAAGCTCGGAAAAACCCTTCCCATTTCACTTCCCCACTTCCCTAGAAACATATTAGAGGTTTTGGACTTCTTCAAATTCTAATTTTAGTGCCCTAATAGGAGGTCTCAAAGAGGAGCTTCAAAGAATATGTAATGTCGGTTTCCGATTATTTCCACTTTATTTATTCTTATACTTATTCTTCTTTAGTTGTTTCATTATGAGGTAATAACATCAGTATCCCATATATATTGATATGTTATTATAAATATGAAACAACCATGTTTCACCTCTTATCCATCTTACGAAAAACGAAATCACCGCGCGTGTGTAGGTACAGAATACCATCTCCACGCCGTGGTGTAATCTGTTTTCCACCACCACCTTAATTGGATGGGTATAATGGTGTAAATAATAACTATATATTATTATTTAAAGTGATATTTATTCTGAAATAGTATAGATACACTTCAATACAATTCCACGATCATGGGAATGATATCATCGCTCGAGCGTACATACGGCCTACCGTCTCCATGATGTGATGCGACTCGTTCTATATGATCTTAATTGAATAATGATTATATAAATGAATTTATTTAATGAATATGATATATTTTACACTAATACCATTTTTTAAATGATGTATTTATATCCTATAAAGAGGAATAAGAATTTATTCGATAAAACACGCATATGAACATAAAACAATAAACACCCGAATAACAAGAAGCAAGGAATTATTACTAATAAGAAGCTTAGAATATGACCATATGTGATATCATAACAAAGAATATGATTCTATAATAAGTCAATGAAATTATTTAAATCATTATACAGGATGTTCAGACATGTACAAAGCATATCAGACCTAAGGTAAGTGAAAATCTCGCAATCTCAATTTTTATCTGAGATTGTTTATACTTCAGAATTTACTGGGGAATATTTATCATCCAAATCCATGTTTCCTCAATATGTAATATTATTTATATCCTCCTACAATTTTTTAAATCCAATTTTACCCTTCTGTGAGTTTTTAGTAAAAGATATGAAAGGAATCTTTTGTCATTTTTAATAGGAGGTACTTTTTGACATTTCCGGCCAAAGTACGGGAAGAATGTTTTTTTAACTTATACGACATGAATGGATTTTTAGAACATTATTTACATGAAGATTAATTTACAAGTTTTCAATTTTATTTTTAATCAACTTATTTTAGTTTAAAATTGTATGACATGTTAAGAAAGGAAAAAATGTTTTTAAAGTAGAAAAGATATTTTCTTCAAGAATGGAGTTCAAGTGTTTTATCAAAATTATTTTCCATCTAAGATAATATTGGGTTCTATTTCTATCCCTATTATTACATTGATTTGATTTTGTTCTGATGGAATTATTTTTATGAATTTCTTTATCTTATATGAATTGTTTTATGATGTCACGATGTTTAAGAATCCCATTTTTTATAACATGGGTTAAGCTATGATGTATGATTTATGATTTTGTGGCACACATAAGAATGGTATCATTATGAGATGGGTGGGACCTATATCTCCCTCTAATGCATTGGGTAAAGATTTATATCTCATGAGATAGACATGGTTGGAACAGAAGGTTAAACTGGTTCAGTGAAACATGATTGATACGAGGAGTGAACTTAGTTCAAAAAAGGACTTTATCCGCTAAGATAGTTTTGGAAATGGGTCTTGACTACTATGAAATGATTTTCTATTATTGTGTGTGTATGGAAAAAAGCCTCATGTTTTAGTTATGATTATTGGAATTACATTTCACTTCTATGATTTATCCCATTTTATGATCTCTTTTACAGGAAAATATTTTCAAAATTTTATATTCTTATAAATATGATATGTTTGATATTTATTTTGTTTACCCTTACTAAGAATTTGAGATCACCCTTTTGTATGTTTTGTTTTCCCCGGGTCAGGAAAAAGGATATTAAGTAGGATATTCCAAAAAGGGACTCTAGATATGATGAAATAAATGGGATACAACATAAGTGATTTATGAACCAGTTTTTATGTTTCCCAGTTTTTAAAGACACTATAAATATACGATCCTTTCATGGTTTTTTTAATGTTATAATAATTATGCTTCAATTTTGAAGTAATAACCATATATTTAAAGTATGGGTCATTATAGGATATGGTTCCAATTAGACATTGTATGAATTGAAATGAAATCGATACTGAATCCCATTGTTTTAATGAATAGTGAATAGATAATGTGGAGTGGATTTGACACCGTCATGGTTTGAAGTAGGTATTGAGGTTCATGTGTCTTTGGGAACCAAGGGTTTATGTGGTTAAATAAAAAATACTTTAATAATTTTATAACTGTTTAAATATTAATTTTATTTATTTCTTTAAACTAATGCATATATTGTTTATTGGATATTAATTTAGACTCCGTTGGTGGTGGCCTAATTAGTTGTACTCACACCATACTCAGACTACCTGATCAATACCCAAATTGACTTTTTGTTTTCTAGATAGGTTAAGGAAAAAAAATTGGGTTACATGTCTGATTGGAGATGGAGAATGGATGATGGAAATAGACATGGTTCGACACCGAAATAGGATTTGTAAGACTATTTATTTTCATCTTTAATTTTATACACACAACATGTACATTTGCGTGAGACATTATCTACTTTAGTTGGATATTGTATTTTCTACTTTGATTATCTGGAGATATTGGTATTGTTATTGGTTATATGTGCTTACGTTATTTTCTGCTTATTTTTTCTGGTGTATACAATGATAAATGAGGATATAGTTTCCCCATAACCGACTTATTTGATCTCCATTTCTAGTCTAAAGCCTTTATCATATGTGGAGGTGTGCTTGAAGTCATGTAGTGAACAGGCTTGGGGAAACCGATCTGAGAAATTACATTTTATTTGTTTTGACATGATATATCTATTGTGATATATGGTTATGAAATTAATTGAAACTTATTTACATACATTAATTATAAATGTGTAAAAATGAGAAATTAAATAGTTTTTTCATGATTTTGATATAAAAACTATAAAACTATTTTCGCACGATGTTTTATTTAATGTTCACCTTTATTGGATTTTGATTCAGAAACATGATATAGAACACCTTGGTGATACCCTAATGATCTTTTTAGACCACATTGTATTTACCTCTTCAGCTGTGTGTAGACCAATTTATGTTTTTAATTGTAGGAAAAGGAAATGATCCATTGTGAGGTGGTGAGATTTTTTATCAGCTAGGATGGGTAGCTGGTTGTGAGATGGTGGGAGTTTGCACACACTATCACATGATGTTTTTGTTTTTTGTATTTTGGTAGTCAATTATAGTTGGACTTGTACTTGGATTTTTTTTTCTACTCTCGAGTTATTGGTTTCCACAGTTTGGTTTAATTTATAATATATATTTATCTTTTCCTATATTTTCTAATGTAACATACTGACATGGGATCAATTTAACCTGATCCACGATCTTGTAAGTAACAAGGAATCAAGTGCGCCACCCCATATACTAGAGGCTTATAACAAGTAGTGAAGGTGTAAATGTGGTACGGTGGGGAGACTATACACTCATGTGAGAGTGAAACAATGGATATAACTATAAACATATATCAATATAAGCATATATTAACAGACCTAATAAATAATAAGAGAAGAATAAATAAATAACTGAACAACTAATCAACAATAGAAAAATCCACTTGGTAGTGTTATACACATGGTTGGATGAAATAATGATAAACAAAAGGGTAATAAGGTATAGACATATAAAAACTTGCTATAAAAATAATAAAAAATGATCCAAAGGATCATCCACTGACATATCAAGCATATTCTTGATCCTCTACCTCTTTGCTTCAGTTATAAGTAATGTATATCAAAACATTATTGCATGGTGCTTTCCCTTTTCCATACCTGTAGACAAGTAATCTACTCGCATACCAAAGGAGGCCTGAGGAGGGTGTGAGAAAAAATCATAGTTGGCCACCTCCAATGATGTATGGAAGAAATACAATATGTGCTTATAGCTAAAAATGTGGAGATATAAATAAAATAGTAGATTTTTCTAAATTAATAGATAAACACCCACTCAGGTTCCAAAATGACACATGACGACTCTACTATCTTTGGCTCATAACAATAATGAATGAATAATAAGTAACTATATATATATTAATAATAAATTTTGTATTTTTCTATATTTGTTCCACCTATATGGACCATGTGCAAGCATATGAAAGTGGCTTCACACTTGGAATAATAGGTGTGGGATGGACCTGGGAATATATCAAACATCCAAAACAAGTCTAAACGAGACTATGAGCTCATGAAACAGGGTGGATTCCCCACATCCCAAAAATGGTTAGATATGTATTTCTCTACACTTAGGATGGTGGGTGTTTTTTCATTTCAACACTCGAATAAAGGACATGATGCATCGTGTCCACCATCCAAAAAGTTTTAATGGCATGAGACGTCATTTTAAACACCTGATGTAAGGCAGTATGTAATTTCCATTCTGAACTAAACCCTTAAAATTGTTCTACATACTCTACCAGAGACGTAACAAAATTTATTATTAATGGCATGATCCATTACCTCTTATACACTATTCTTATCTAGACCATTTATAACTAACAATATTAAAATTTCATAAATTTTTTTAATAAATCTTACAGTAATTGGTGTGGCCTTTCCAACCATTATAAACTATTTCATTTATAGAATTAAATTCATATAAGGATAGGGAAACCATCATGAACAATATATTCCATATAATCAATCCATTTAATTTACCCAAACAAAAAAAATCAATATATACGGCTCAATGAAGCACTTAAGATGCTTCATTATAGAATTGGAAATTACCTACATGAGAAATTACAATTAAAAGATGAGAAAATTCCATAGACGGTGCCTTGGGTTCAATAAGAATTTTTATAATATTGGGGAAAACACTTTACAACCCAAAATTAATACTTAAGAGGTGTTCTAGATATTTAAACAACTAATTAAAAGGGAAAATTCATGTTAGCACACCAAAGGGGTGTCCATAACAGAGGTCAACACCCCATAATTCACTCAATAATGATCCTAGGGAGTTAAAAAAGGTGTGTAGATCAATTTAAAATGAAGAAATAAACTAAATAGTGATGCATGAAAAAGGTCAACATGCAGTACAATGAAAAATCTATGAAAACACCAATACATTTAGTGAAAATGATGAGACCAACTAACATAGGGTCATCGACTCCTCCCCCTCCAATGGTGGCCTCGATTTCAATGTAGGATGAGGTAAATTAATGAAATTCTCCAATACTACAAAAATATGGAAAAATAGATTTCACCTAAATGGCCAAATCCAAATATAAATAGAGATCTAGGGATAGGAGAAAATAGATATTACTAAGAGAGATATGATGCTTCTAACGGTGCTCGATTTGGAATTCAAATCTATAAGACATCTCAATAACAAGGAGGGGAAACATGGGAACCCACAGAAGGAGGAAAACCAAAACACCCACTAGAATGAGGGGATATAAATGGACAAGGGTTAAAAGAATTATTTCGGGTCAAAATAGAAATTTCCTTATAAAATATAGGGTTTCATAATTTGACTGCACTGTTTTCCCAAACCATCCACAAACTGTGCTCAAGACACTATCCAAAGAGAGACCCTACATGGTTTAGCAACACGATTTTCTTAACCATTCATAAACTGTGTGAAATACATTGTCAAAACTCTAGAGTTTTCACATAGTCATGTGGTGAGGGTTTCATGGTTGTAGAAAACCCATGCGACCCCAGATACACCTCTATATCAACCCACATGGTAAGTAGAGATCATGCAAGTTGGTCTTTACGATGTCTACTAACTATGAAACCTAATTCACTTTTAAATTTTTGGGGTTCTTGTCTCTGAACAAGCCCCACACACTCTCGTGACCCCCATGACTCATTTAAAAAACATTTTAAGGGTTGTTTAAAGTAATTTAAAAAAAACAAGTCAAACAATCTTGAAAATATGAGTCATTATAACAACCTATTTTTAAAGAAACTCTCACCCCGAGTTAGCCTTATGAGGGAAACACTACTAAAAAATATGAGATTAAGAGGACTAAAATTTTTCAGTTATAGAAAAAAGTACTAATAAATTTACCCCTTATTTGTGCATTATTTTTATCCCTCATAATGGAATCTTTTATTAGTGTTTTTTAGCACTGAAAAATGTCTGAATATATAAAATGAGATAATTAAATTAATAAAAAAGTGATTCGATTAAAAATAATATTACAAATTTTATTAATTAAACAATTATTGATAAAAATTAATATATTGATTATAATATGTATATATAAATTATATATACTAATAAATATTGTTTATTAAATATATTAATATATGAAAAATTAAAATTAAACAAAATAAAATTAAAAATAAGTAAATTGAAAAAAATTAAACATTTTATTTATTATATGATTATTAAATTTTTTAAAATAAATTATATATTAAATATAAAGATATATTTTTATGTTTATAAATATGATGAATACAATAAAAATATTATTTATGTTTTATATTACAGAGTAATGCTTTTAGTGAATACAAGTTTATAATTTATAATTAATATGAATAAAAAATACTCACTAATTGCCTTAATTAATGGACATAATTGAATGTTTATTTTAATTTATAACATAGATCAAACCTATTATATTGATTTCACATGTATACAATTAATGAATTTCTATATACATATTCACACACACAATTTTATTTAATTTACTCTTAATATTATTTATTTTACATATATTTATTTATGATGTTTTTATATTTTTAATATGTATTCGTCTTTATTTAAATATATATCCGTTTCTTAATGAGTTATATTAATCAAACATATCCAAATTTTCAATATATTGTACTCAATTTAGTTAATCAATTTTACTCATTTTTAATATATGCGAACTTAAGTTAAATATGCATTAATAATGTTAAAAATACATTTGTGAAAAAATATTTGGAAATAAATATATTTATAAATTTATATTTTCTGTTTTTATACATTTATAATTATAGACAAATAAATAATATTTTTTAAAAAGATTTTGTATAATTATAAATAAATAATAATAAATTTATAATAAATTCATTTAAATAATGAATATATTTACTATGTTTATATATACATATATATATAAATTTAATTATATAAATATATATTGATATAAATATTAATTTTTAAAAAAGTCTTTATATAATTATAAATAAATAATTATATATTAAAATAACTATAGAAAATATTGTTTTATTAAAATAATTATTATAAATACTATAATTATATTTAATAATTATACTGTTTTTGAAAAGATTTTTTAAAAATAATTATAAGTATTTATCAGTGCTTTTGTAGCACTGATATCCATATAGATTTATCAACAGTAAAAAACTGTTGATAAAATAAATCTTTATTAGTGCAAAAACAATAGCACTGATAAATCTCTATCTTTATCAGTGATAAAAAAACTGAGACAAATTCATTTTATCATCGCTTATTAACAAAGTGCTAATAAAATGTATCTTTATTAGTTCTTTCTTAAGTGCTGATAAAAGTGTCAAGATCTATTCTAAGAACCCTAACCATACCGAACCAGTTCACAATATCTGAAACTATCCAATGAAGAGACCTAATACCCAGGATCCTTCTTATCGAATCCAAGCTTGAATCTAGGCCAGAATCAAGTCTCTGGCAATTCCAAGGCTTGAATCCAAGTCTCAAGCGATTCAAGGGTAGAATGTAACCACGAATTGAATGAAATACAGGTTTTTTGATATCTATAATTTCCCTGGGTAATCCACTAATTCTTATCATCCCACATATCTATTTCCCAAAAACTATATTTGTAATATTCTATAGTAAAAATACCCAAACTTTATTGGTTTTTAGATATATTGAAGGGCAATGTTCACCTATATCATGTGGATCTCATTATGAAATCATTGGTATTAAGCGACTTCAAATATGTCAAACCCAATATTGGGTCATGTTGTTGTGAGGTATAATAGTCTCTCAATACTTATATTCAATGACATCTTCCTCTTTTCAATTGTCAAATTTTAGAATATTCATCTTTATAGCGGTCATTGTTTTCCCTAGTTTGGAATATTACTTTCAAAACCACTTAGATGATGAAATATATAACACAATTGAGGTCATATATTCTGTCATGAAAAAATTTCCATTGAGATGGTATATTGTGGAAGAACTGAAATATAGGGCCATCCCCTTTTATTTGAATAGTAATTCTAGATTTTTTTTTTCGAAAAAATCGATGATGAAATATCGAACACATGCAAACAACTATATAATTATTTTTTCATGGAATTGTTTCCTAGTATGATGATCACTTCAATATGGTGAAAAATTAATGGATTTATTTAGGATAACTAAGAACCATTTCATGAGTTTGAATAGATTTAGGGTCACTTATGAAATTTAACAACCTAATGATTCAGATGAATTTGTAAAATCTATTGAGAAAAAAACATTATATATGTTTGATTTTTTGTCTTATTTATGTAACTAATTCTTGAAAAAATATAATGTTCTTAGTTTTAATTTTTTATATATTTAAATTTGAATTTAAAAAAATGAATTCAATTCTATAAAAAGAAAAATGAAAGTGTTTTAAGGACCAATAATCCTTGGACTATATCATATATGAAAAATTGATTTTAAGATATAATGAAATTGGTTTTTTATTTTAGTTGTTAAAATATATTTTTAAAATAAACAATTACAATGAGTCATTTTCTAGGAAAAACCTCATTATAATGGTGTTTTGTGATGCAAAATTCTGTTTCATTATGTGGTGTTGAAGAAGAGTACATTGTTTGTAGAGTTTATTGTTCTCAATCAGTTAGGATTGATCAAAATTTGGCTAAATTTTATATTTTCATTTAAAAGTAACTTATTTAACAAGAAATGTTTTATATTATTCAAATTTTAAAGAATATTTTAAATAATTAAAGAATAAATCATATTCCACTTGATTTAACTAATTTTGATAAAATAAACTATTAAAATTGAGTGATGTAAATTTAATAAACATGTTTTAATAGAACATATTTTGTTCAAATAAAAATTAATTTTCATGGATAAAAATATTAAACCTTTATAATAACACTTTAAGTTAAATTTATTAGTTTGGATTTTATAAATTATTTACATTCTATGTTCATTATGGATACTTAATTCTAATAAGGTTTTTGGTTCACTAACATAAACATTAATACATTTTTTATGTAATTATAATGGTAGTATGATTTCCTATAGATGTGACCATCTCATTTACATGGCATAAATTCTTTTTCATTAAAATACATTACTATGACCTTTTAAGTTATGATTTTAACTGAATTAGGATAAAAACTAACTAAAAACCATGTATTTTTAAACTAATGGAAAATTTTTGGCGCAATATATACAATAATTTGATCGATAAGAATACTTCATTTTAATTATTTGGATCAAACTCCTCATATCGCATTGTTATTATTCGATCAAGCTCCTCATGCATAGATTTTATGCAATTATCATCCTTGTCGGCCTGTAAAAATGACTTAGGATCTTCTTGGTAAAAAATAAGGATTTTTGTTGAGTCTTACAACATTTATTTAATACAAAATCATTCCATTAACTAATGAAATTTTATTCATTGATTTCAACCTTGGATGTATTTCTTGTAGTTGATAAAAATATAGCCATCATTGAAATGAAAACTCAATCATTAATAAATCTTCAAAATCACATTATTTCTTTTATCACACACCTAATAAAAACTATATATATTTTACATTAATCTATCTAAAAACATATCATTATTTAACATTTCATTTGGGTTCCACCCTTAGTAATCTCTAATTAGAATCAATGTAATTATCACAAATGGGAGGCATTCACCTTTGATAATGAATATCTTATGTGACTATTATTATTTTTTTAGAAAATTAATTTTTTATAAACCAAATATGAAATCATTACTTTCTTTTGAAATATTCAATGATTCAATCAAATATATCTTATTTTCTCATCATCCACCTCACTCATCGATTGGATACATGGAGATATCTATTTGTGTTTTTATCATCATTTTTAATTTACTGTCAGCATATACATGTTGTCAACAATGTTTTCAATGTAAAATAATTTTCCATAGAATTAATGTATTGTTAAAAATTTATGTTTAATTTATTTATTTGCAGTATTACTCATATTATAATTTTTCCTTGTATAAGTAGAAACTTTTGTTTGAGTTGGGGTGGTTTGTTCGAAGATTCTCATGATCGTGAGTGATTGGACTTTAAACCTTCCACATAGATAATGACAATAAAGAAATGCATCATGAATGCATACAACCATCAAGAGAAGGCTAATTACTAATATTTATTTATTAGTTTTTTCATCATTTTATCAACTATTTTTATGTTAATTTTCATATCATTTTTATCTAATACGTATTCTGTTTTTTTCCCAATAATTTTGGGAAGTCATATTAGGATTTAAACTATCTACAAAACTCCACAATGAATATAAAATGATTCTTTCTTCTAATGTTACCATGTTCTCTATTTTTATTTCTTTTCGTTATCATCCCACCAACAATGCATATTGATTCGATGATATTAGCTAAGAAACCTTTCTCGTTGATGAAGTATCTTCTCTTTAGACTTTCATAAATAAGAATGGGTTTTTATCTATGAACATCGAGTCAATATATAGTGTTATTAGTTAGACAAATAATGAAAACAAAAACACAGTAACATTTGTAGTTAATATTTTCTTTATGTCTTTCGGATGTGTAGGACTCATCCACATGCCAATCCAACAAAAGGTATGACAGGTATGACTCCAAGTGTTTCTTTTTATTTAAAATTGAAATTAATTTTAGTAAAAAGGAAAACTGACATAATCCAAACCATGAAAAAAATATTTTTATAGTTTTAATACTTTATTTAAACAATTAAAAATACATTTGGGAAATTTAGGAATCATACAAACCATAATTCGATGCATGGTGTGACCATAATGACTTAACATGTCTATTATCAGTTTAAAATCAAGAGTTTTGTTAAAAATATATCAATCACTAAAAAAGAAAATGTTCTTATATTTTATGGATAATTTATGAAATCGATTAATAAGTCATTTTTGACATATAGGAATTGATATCACATCAAACCAATACATTATGTGAGCATTATAAGTCAATGTAAGGGTTTCCAGTTTAAAATGACATTTCAGTAAAAAAACATGTATCATAATCAAAACTAAGAAAAAACATTTGTATTGATTTGTTCTTTTAGAAAAATGATATATAAGTCATTTGAGAGGTTTTTAATTTAACTGTACCTCAATACGATGTACGGTGTGAGCGTTATGACTCCAAGAGTCTCTTTTTATTTAAAAATGGCATAAATTTTATTAAAAAAGAAAACTGACCTACTAAAAACTGGGAAAATGCATTTGTATTGTTTTGATAATTTAGAAAAATGACCCATATGTCATTTTAGATGTGTAGTAATTATTCATACCTCAATATGACACACAATGTGTTTGTTATGACTTCAAGTTTGTCTTTCTATTTAAAAATGACATAAATTTTAATAAGAAGGAGAACTAACCTACTCAAAACTTATCAAACACATTTAGATTATTTTTTCACATATGAAAAATGATAAATAAGTCATTTTGGATGTGTATAAATAATTGATACCTAAATCCAATGAATTATGTGACCGATATAACTCCATGTTCATATTTCTATTTAAAAATGACATCAATTTTAATAAAAAGGACAATTGACCTACTCAAAACCAAGAAAGAACATTCATATTGTTATGATACTTTAGGAATATGATATGTATGTTAGTTGAGATGTGTATTAATCAGTTGTACCATAATTCCATACATGTTGTGAGTAGTATGACTCCATGTGCGTCTTTTTATTTAAAAAGGACATCAATTTTAATAAAAAGTAATGATACACTTTGGAAATGAACCATAAGTCATTTTTGACATTTAGGAATCAGCCACACCAAAAAAATTTACAAAATTTTCTTGGTATTACTGAAAGTGTCCTTTATTAGATTAAAATGGGTAGTTTATTTCGAAAAATGTGAGGTACTGAAAACCAATAAAATATGTTCGAGTTTTCTTGATAATTTATGAAATTTATTAATAATTCATTTTTGATTTTTAGAAATTTTTTTCATGTCAAAATGATACACAACATGATCGATATGAGTCAAGGTGAATGTTTTGAGTTTAAAATGATATTTTTTGTAAAAAAGAGAAGTGTTATACTCAAAACCAAGTAAATACATTAAGATTATTTTGATACATTATGAAAATAGTCCATAATACATTTTGTATTTTTATGAATTATCCTCAGCTCAATACAATGCATAGTGTGACTAATATTACTCAAAGTGTGTCTTTGTAATTATAATTGACATAAATTTTCGTAAAAATGACAACTCACCTATTAAAAATTTAGCAAACTCCTTTCGATAGTTTGAGAGTAGATACAATGATACATAATTCATTTGTTACATTTAGGAATCAACCACACCTCAATTTTATACATGATGTATCTGGTCTGACTCAATGTGTCTTTTATCATTTTAAGATGAATAATTTAGGTAAAAAAGAATCACTCACTAAAAACTGCGCAATAAAACTTGGATTTTCTATATAATCAAGTAAAATGATTCAAAAGTCATTTGTGGTGTGAAAGAATTGGTATCACATCAAACTGACACACGACATGAGTGGTATGACTCAAAGCTCATGTTTCCAGTTTAAGATTAAATTATAGAAAAAAGACAAGCGACGTACTCAAAACCAAGAAAAAACATTTGGATTTTTTTGATACCTTTAGAAAATGATCCATAAGTCATTTGAGACGTGCAAGAATAATTCACACCTCATTCCAATACATGGTGTGACCAGTATGTCTCCAAGTGATTTTTTTCAATATATAGGTATTATTTATTTTAAAATGAACATCACATCGCCAAAACCAAGAAAATG
Organism: Viscum album; assembly: GCA_963277665.1. Classification (NCBI taxonomy): domain Eukaryota; kingdom Viridiplantae; phylum Streptophyta; class Magnoliopsida; order Santalales; family Viscaceae; genus Viscum; species Viscum album. Next base: position 1,273,462,014 of record OY728159.1, read on the forward strand.
ATCCTAGATTTCTTTTTCTTCATTTAAATTCTATATTCATACATGATTTTTCTGATTTCATGGTATTTTGGGTGCTGTAGTGTGCTATAACCACACAGTACACTGATGTTATAGTGTGATGTGACAACCCACTATAGTATTCCCCATTATCAGCACTTCAAAAATCATTGATAAAATACAAGGGAATTTAATCTTTCCGTAGTAGTCAATTCTACTCTATAACTGTTAAAGGACATTTTTAGAACTATTAAAGGACATTTTTGTAGTAGTGTAAAGTGGTATCGTCTATAAAGAGTTCAGGCCACTGAGTTTATATATGAGTTTCTCACTCCTAGGGATTATCTGTTACTCAGTCGTGCTGCCATAACACCTGTACAAAATAACTGACTTGATTTAGAGTTTCTTGATGCCACAATCCACAATACGAATGAGATACAACAAGATGTAAGAATCCACATCCAACTCAAACTGTAAAGGATAAAGGACATGATATTCATCCTGATAATGACAACACAGTTGAGATATGTGAATTACATCATTCATAGGCCAATATCTCATAGAATTTGATATTTTATAATCCAATGGTCTAATATATTTCACAACCTTGGTGGGTACAAAAAACCCAGGTGACAGCTTACAATATCACTGAATACATCTATAGCCCAACATGTGTGAGACATTCATGAAAACCCAATCTCTAACCATGAACTCAAGAGGCCACTGATATCGATTAGAATATGACTATTGTCTACACTTCTTTTTTACCATGCACTTTCTAATCAACAAGAAATTATTTGTAATCTCCTAAACAGATGTTGTCTAAGAATATCTGCCTCCCCTATCTCTATCTAACACATAGGTGAACAGAAAGTCCTACTAAATAAGGTTTCATAAGAATCCATCATGATGGTATCCTGAATTCTATTATTAGAAGTGAACTCAATAAGGGGAATACGTTTCACATAGAAACCCCCAAAGTCTAGGAAACATTCATGGAGCATGTCCTCTAGCACCTGAATCATACACTCTGTTTGTCTATCTGTCTCTGTGTGATAGGCCATGCTCAAAAGAAACTATGTACCTAAGTCCCTCTATAATGACCACCTAAACCATGACATAAAATTGGAACTCTATTATAAACAATGGAATGATGAGCTCCATATAGATGTACAACCTCTCTGACATAAATCCTCCCCACCTCATCTATAAAGAAGGTCTCTGAAACACGTAGGAAGTGTGGGGCCTTCGTAAAATGATCAACAACAACCTACACTATATAATTTCTATGATGTGATATGGGTATACCAATAATGAAATACATAGAAACATTATCCCATTTTAACTGAGGAATATAAAATGGTTTAAAATACATGTTAGCCACTGATGTTTCACCTTCACCTAATGACAAGTGGAACACCAAGTGATAAAGTAAGAAACATCCCATTTTATACTAGGCCACCAATGCTGGCTTCATAGATCTCAACACATCTTTTTGACAGTTGGATGAAATACCCATGATGAGGTGTGGAATGCCCACATTTCCTCATCTCAGATGTCTGATGGGACCCAAACATGCCTAAGGAACAATAATGTATCATCCTCATCCATGATCCAACCTGACGATGTATCATCATCTGAGATGAATTCCCTTAAAAAAAGGCACTTGGGATGAGATAGTGGTCTCATTCATACTTGTTATAGATGAGTAGAGGTCACCGCCATGTTTGTGAGGATATTTTATCAATGATCCTCTTGAACCTTTATGTGAATATCTGAGAATAATTCCATGAGCTGCCATTCTCCACTAAACTCCTTAACTTCATGAATCTAAGTATTCAATCTTAGAGCATTGTCTACTACATTTCATTTACTTGGAGTGTACGAAAACTTGAAATGAAACGAATGTATTTAATCAACCCAACTATGCTACCTAAGATCTAGATCATGATGTCTAAATATGTACATGAGGATTTTGTGGTTATTGAATACCAAAAAATGCTCTCCAACTATATAGTGTATATAAAAACATAAAAAATGAATTACCATAGCTAGATCATGGTTTTGTGTTATGTAATACTGCTCATGGGGACTCAATTTATGAGACCCATACGTAATGACCCACTCATCCTATATCATAATAGTTCCAAGATTGGTACCTGATCAATCATAATAAATGATATAACACACGCCTCACTCTGAAAGAGTCAGTATCGTTGATAAAGTAGAATGATCATTCAATTCCTGAAAGGATGCTTCTAATGATTCCAGATATACTAATCTCACACCCAACATTATCAATCCATTAATAGGAATAATAAGACATGATAAATATTAGATGAAAAGTCAGTAATATCTAAATAGCCACAATGAACTTCATATATTAAATAAATTATTGGTATGATCCAAGTAAACTATAGAACATACTTTATGTAGACCTACTAAAACTCTTGACTTCGATATAATGGGACATAGGAAGTTGACTTTGTCTATCCAAAATTGACATTTACTGAGATTAACACAAAGATGATTCTCTATCTGTGTATTCAGCATGATATCTAGAAGGTGGACACAGTCATTTTAGGAATTTCAATATAGTAATATTTCATAAATGAAGAATATCATGTATAAATATAGATACGGTTGAAAAAAATGATTTATAAGATCCATAAAAATTGTTGGTGCGTTTGTAATACCAAATGACTTGACCAGGTACTCTCATGGACCATATAGACTCCTAAATGATGTGCGAGGTATGTCAAATGACCTGAAACACACTTTGTGATAGCATGACATCGAATATATATTTGAAAACACTCTCTATTCCAAGAGATGATCAAATATGCCATTTATTCTAGTTACTGCATACCAATTCCTTATTGTGATTTGTTTCAAACAATAGTAATCCACACAAATCCCAAGGGTTCCATCCTCCTTTGAAAAAATGACTTGTGAACCCAAATGAGAAGTGATGGGAAATATAAAGAATTTAGCCTCTAGATCCTCCAACTAATTCTTGAGCTCTAGGAGCTCCATAGGTGCCATCCTATATGGGGGAATGGTCACTCATGCTTCTCCTAGCACAAACACAGTGGTAAATAAAACCTATCACACTAGAGGTAGACCATATAATTCATCCTAAAATACATCTCTAAAACTCTCCCATATAAGAGGAAAATCATATGGTCACAACCCATTATAATCCTTGAAAATGCTAATGATCTGAGCTGTCAAACTTCCCAGCCTCAACTACTTGGGTCCTTCTTGGGTAGAATGAACATCCTATTCTCCATTATTCACATGTATACTACCCTCGAGTGATGTAATCATCACCTTCCAATGATATAAGTATATATATGTGATCGATAGGGAACTAACCAGTCCATCCTGATGATTATGTAAAATCCCATCATGTCAAGGAATAAAAATTTTCATACAATGAGATATTTTACTCTCTCAAGGGTATAATCCTTACTATGAAGAACGCCCTCTGATCAGATTCCAAACATGGTAACAAGAATCATAATTCCATAGAAGTGATCGATCACAAGGATAAGACTCCCTATCATAGTCACAAATATAAATGAGTAAGATTCACCTATGTCAAATAATGCATACACTAATGCGAAGGCTACTTGAATAGTATCTCAATGTATAGAAGGTATGGTTATATGATCCTATATTATAGGATGGACAACATGTAACAGGCCAATACTTTGAGCTTGAGTCACTACATGACTACTATATGAAATCCCTCTTTCCTGGCCTTGAGAATCACGAGTATGACTGCCTCTACCTCGACATCCACCTTGGACTAAGCAGTTGGTGCTATGCTATATTTTGTCCTAACACAATCTTATTGGCCCTACTCCTGACCATGGAGTATGACTTTATCCCCAATCTATAAGAACTGATGGAAAAGTTATTTAGAAACACTATATATAGTCTATATTTCCACAGACTCCACATTCCACAGGATCTTTTAAACAAAGAGGCTTCAATTGTCTCATCTTCCCACACAAGTGACATATCAAAAAGCTATCAGCATGATGACCCTTACTAGTTCTATAACCATGTTTATCCTCAAAAGGTCTCTTTTACCTAGAATATGAAACACTAATATATCTAGGTATCGAACCTTAATGGCTCGTTGTAACGACACAAAGTTTTATCCCTAAAAATTTCCTTCTTATATTATGTTATATAGTATAGAAAACCTAAACATCACATAGATAACCAAATAAAAAAATTATAAATGAATAACTAATTAATAATAGGTATTTTTATAAAGTAAAAAACCTTTACTAATGGAACAGTAACTTGACCTTTGGAATATTAATGTGGCCATTATGAATAGAAAATTGACCAATAGAATAGTAACCTCATCTATGGATGTATAAATATAACTTATCCATCATATAAATGAAAATATGATATAATTATATCATAATATAATGAAATAAATATTTTAAAAATTAATAACTATGTGTTTTTATTATTATAAAATATATGTGTTTATTTTCAATTTTATAATTAATTTAATTATTTAATGGAAAAATTGTTTCAATAAAATCTTTTCATAAATTAATATTTTTTTCTTATGATTTTTTGATATTTTTATGATACATTGATTAATCATTAAAAGTGTTATAAAATTAGTTATAATTTTAAATTTGGTATTTTCCAAGAAAATGAAAAATTTAAATAAATATTAAATTTACCATATATAGAAAATTATTCTCATAAAATTTATTAAATATGTTAATTCAATATGTCAAAAATGGTTAGGATGCATTTTTTGGATATTTCTAAAATACATGATTCTTTGGTGAATAATAAAATATGTTAATTTATAGTATATATATATTTTAGAATTTAAATACACTATTAATTGAGTAATATTTGATTTAAAAACCCTAATACCGAACTCACCATCATAATTTTAATATATTTAGTGATAATTCTCAAACTATTCAAAATATTGTGGAAAAATAATAAATTAACTAATAAAATGATAAAGAAACACCCCTCTCCTCCTCTATAAATACCACACTCACCACCTCTTCTCCTCACACCTCCCAAGTTTTGAGACTTTGAAAAATTCATCTAAAATGTGTTCCCAGAATCTTCCACCATGTTCAGTAGCCTTTTGTCTCAATATAATACTGAAGCCAATCCCCCTAAGGAGGTTCTCCATAAGAGGGACTCAAGATGTAAAATTCTCTTTATTTTCTTTCAATTTTATTTCACGTTCTTTTATTTTATTATTATTTCATCACCTAACCTCATCCAAATGATATGATAACTCCATTACCATACATATACTATAATTTTATTATGCTAATATAATAATACATCACCATTTTTCCCCTATTCATTTTTATTAAAAATGAAAATATAATCCGTGATGTGTTAATTTATTATATTGAAGGATGAAAATGTTTTAAATTTTCATTCACACCTTCAAGACTTATCATAAAAAATTTTATGGTTATTAAATATTATAATATATTTATTACATAATATTTAATGTTTTATAACCATTTTATATAATATTAATAATTAATAAAACAAAACAAATTTGTGATGATCAGAAAACCACCAAAGTAATCAAAACTGTTTTCAATGACGTCTTATCTAATTATTCATACTCAACCAAAATTACCAAATGGATTATATAACCATTTAATCTTATGGATGTTGATTAATAACATATAACTTCAATTCTAAAAAAATATTCTCAGTTTACAAAATATTCCATACTTGTATAAATGTAATCGATAATGAAAAACCAAGGAAACAAACGGTCTTAAATAATGAAATGGTATATTATAACTCGTCAAAAAGTCCACAAGAAACATACTAAAATTATAATAAATCATATAAATGTATTAAAGGTTATGAATTATTTAATTAATGGAATTAATTTTATTATTCAAGATATGAAGATCAAGTGCAGAAAACATTCATACATAAGGTAAGGGTTTCTCCCCGAACCTCCATTTCTTTCTTCAGGTTGTGATTGATCTCTATTTACACTAAGGTAAATCTTCTTTATATTTTTATAATCATTCTATATTCTATTTTTGTGTTCCAAAATCATGTATCCAAATCATTTCATCCTTATTTTTTGGGGATATAAGTTTTTTAATAAAGTCCCCTTCTCAATTCTTCCTGATAAGCAAGATCAATTAAAAGGAAATTCTTACTTTATTACCCATTTTCATGTACCATCCATAATATATTTTATGATAACATTATTTTTTTTAAATTCACTCATTTTTAATGGAGATATATCTGTGTTCATTTATGGTTTTATGATAACTAATATTCCTTTTTATCATTAAATTCTATATAATATTTTCCTTAAACTGCACTGAATGATTCATAAAAACTTTTTTACACATTTCCACTTTAATTGGACATCATTTATCATGATCTATGCCTTTTTACTTTATGAAAGTCCATTTATTATTTAATTTCATTATTTCATTGACACAATTATGATATTTATCTTTTTATTCCTTAATACATGATTATGATACCCAATTCATTCCCTGGGTAACCCTTATGATTGATTCTTCATAGTGATCACATATTCCTCAACATATTATGATGGGTGCGCAAAGATAGCCACTATAAAAAATAGAAGATTAGTGGTCTTTTTTTTAGAATGGGTTATACACAACCCGATCTAAATTCAATTTTGAGGGGTTTATGCACAACCCCCTCTAACCATCTAATTTAGTGGGGGATCACAACCCCCTATAATTTTATTAACTTTTTTATTTGTAAAATTTGGTTGTATTTTAGGGTTGATTATGTCAAAACCACCAAAAGTATAATAATTAGTGGATCTATAAGGTCAGTTCGATTTTTGAGGTTATATATATAAATATATATTATTTAATTGGATATATATTAGAGTCTATATATATAACATTGACTTGTTTTTTAATGGAAATAGTGATGGTTCACAACCCCTTATAATCTCTTAAATTACAGGGGTCCATGAACTGCCATTAATCCCTTTGATTAGTGGGGGTTTTGAACCCCCTATAATTTAAGAAAATAGAGGGGGTTGTAACCCCCCTCTAATTTAATATATTAAGGGGGTGGGTTGTGAACCACCTTTAATTTATAAAAGTACAGGGGGTCTTCAACCACCACTAATTCACGAAATTCGAGGGTGTCCATGAAGTTCCACTAATCCCTTTGATTAGAGGGGTTTTATAAACCCCTATTAATTTTTATTTATTTTTTAAAATAGATATAATATAAATTCAAATTTTATTATATATATATATGTGGGTGTGTATGTGTGTGTGTACATGCACATGAACACACACACACACACATAAAGAGATATATATATTATAAAAAATAATTATATAAATGGATTTAAATTCATTATAAACATATATATATAAACACACATTATATTAATACCTTAAATAAATACTAATACCTATAAACAAAAATGTGTACATATATAAATATTGACATACATAATATAACTGTAATTATAAATATATTTGTTCAAATATATAAAATTTATATACGTTTTTATAAATACCATACATTTATATTATGATTTATATTATTCATATATTATATTAAATACATTTTTATTGTATATTTAGGTATAAAAACATTTATATTATATTATATTATGTATACGAATAAATATAATATAGAAAAAATCATATATATATATTTAATATTTTATTATATATAAAATTACATATATTATATAATTATTTTTTATATATTTCATTATACCATATTAATTATAAATTTATTTAGTAAAAATATTTATCATTTAAATATATTATATATTTCCAATTAAATGGTTATATTTAATTGTATTTATATGTATACATAAACATAAATGTACAATTTTATTTAAATTTATATATATTTATTTTTATAAATTTTATTTCATATACTATTAATTATATATAATGTAAAACCATAAACATATTATAATCATATATCCATAAATATAATTTATTTAAAAAATAAATCATATAAAAACTCAAGTTTGTAGTTTTTATAATTTATATTACAATAATATATATATATTTTTAAATAATATTTTTATGATTTTATTTTATATATAATTAATATTATATGATAAAAAATCTATAAAAATAAATATATATCAATGTACTCAATATTATAAAACTATATTCTTTGAAATACGCATATATTAATTTATATAATATTATACAATTACATTTTTTGAAATACATATATATTAATGTTCATAATAATAAATATATATATTGAGATAGATTATATAAATATTTTTATAAATTTTATTTTATATAATATTAATTATATATTTTTATAAACTATATTTCATATAACATTATATAAATATTTGCATCAATTTTTTTTTCATATATAATATTTCTCTAAATTACATTTCATTTAATATTAATTTTATATAAAATAATAAAATTTATGCAAATAAATATATTTTTATTTACATAATAATAAATAAATGTTTTGAAATGCATTATATAAATATATTTTTAAAGACATAATATAAATATATTAAATAAATAACTGTATAAATATATATTATATAATTAATCATGTACATAGTATTTAAATATGTAATTAGTTAATTAAATAATTTACATAAATATATAAATATATGTGTATATTCATAACATAAATATAATTATAACATATATACTCAAATGTATGTAAATAATTATATACAATATATAGTTTATATAAATGTTTAAATTTAATATAATATGTATTATAATATATTCACATAAATTTATAATATAACATGTATTTTTTAATTTAAATAATTACATAGGTATTTAAATATTTAATAAAATAATATTTATTTTAATTAGTTTCATTATATATATATATACAATGATGGTTGTTAGTATAATAATGAAATCATATTTTTATAGGGGTTTATACAATGCTAGTGCAATGAGACGGTCTGGGATTTGATTCCCTTGAGAAGAAATTTTTAATACTTAAAAGCTTGTGAAGGGTCATGAGTTTAGGGGTGAATGGGAGAGGGGGATGGTCTATGCAGGTGAACTATATAGAGGAAGGGTCATGCGTGGGAACTGCAGGAACACACGATGGTGTGGCATGAACTGTTGGGATCTTAGAAAGCATCATGTGTGAACTGGATGGGATGAGATGGATGGGGTGGAATCATGAACTGGAGGAGAGAGGATGGTAGGAAAATAGATTCAAAAAATAAAAGATACATTATTTTGAGGCGGTTCCTATAACTGCCTCTAATATAGATCATACAACTCAACTAGAAGTTGTTTCCAACCACCACTATTTTGATCAATATTTTAGAGGGGTTAAAACCCCTATAAACCAAGATTTAGTAATTAAATTAGAGGTGGGGGGGGGGGTGGTTAACCGACTCTAAATTAACCACTCCTAAATATCACACTACTTTACCAACAGCTCCCTAAAACCGCCTCTTATAGGAGTATGCATGCACATTAGCTATAGTTCCTCATAACCACCTATAATGTGTTTATAAAGGGTTATAATACCTTATAAATATAAAATAAACCCCTTGTAATTGTTTAGTTTTTTTTTCTAGTGAGTGGTCAAATTAATTAGATAATGTTTAGTCTTATGAAATTTTATTTCGGTAGAGGGATTTAACAAGATTTTTTTATGGTACTTTTCAACCATGTGAGATATTTTTGCAAAGTTATCTTTGAATCATGTTTATGTTATGTTATATGATGTTTCAAAATTCTTATGATTCCATTGTTATATGTTCCCATGTTATACATGTTATTCTTCCTTAATTTAATTGATGTTTAATTCTGTTATGTCACTATGTTATTTCATCTAACCCATGTTGTATGTTTTATTCCATTTCTGGGCTTTCTAACTCATCCCTTTTGTTCATTTATTTCCTAGGTTATCCTATGAAGATTTAAGAGCTCAATGGATGTTTTTATCTCATTATAAAGATTTAATAAAATATACTCTTAGTTAGGTTTTCATGTTTTCAAATAATGTACATATTCATTCAAAGAAAATAGACTATAGCATACTGTAGAAGCGGCGGCCATATTGAAATAGCGGACTCTGTAGAGGCGGTAGGGTATTGTAGCAGCGGCGGATACTATTTAGTACTGTAGTAGGCAGAGTACTGTACCAGTACTATTCACATAATGGGCCTTGGGGAAAACATTTGGGCCTATGGGCCATGTAATGGGATATATGCCCACTGGGCCTTCGTGCTATGTAATGTGTCTCCCTCTACCCAGTTAAATGAGGTCTTTTATTTTATTTAAATAATAAATGTGTCTTCGGCCACAAACATTAAAAAAAATTATTCTAGAACCCTAATGGTAAATTATTTTTCTTAGATAATGGCTAGAAATAGAAGAACATGTTCTAAAATTAAATGTGAATGTAAATGTGATGATTTCTATAATGATATGCTAAATATGATGTTGAAAAGTGATAAATACTTCATAACAATAATTATTCACCTGGAATAAGTTATGAACAATGACATGAATCATGTGGAATTCCCTCCTTTTCCTAATAAATAGAATGTTGGGGTTGGATCCTATGACAACCCCGCTTTCTATTACAACTTAAAAATGCTTTATTACATATAACTTCACTTGATACAACAAATAAGATCGAGAGGTTTAGTGTCTTTGGGGCTTTGGATCATTACATAAAAACTTTAAACTTAAAATACAACATCTTTATTGAAAACTTCCTTTACATGACCACTACATTCCTTCGTACTTAGCATTGCATGGGATAACCTGAGGACATGCATAAGAAAAGGGTGAGTTATAAAGCCCAGTAAGGGAGTACACAATGAATAACATGAGGAGTTCAATACATTTTAGGAAATAGAAATATCAATAGATCATAATAGTAACATGAACATAAAGGCATGATAAAGCATGATAATCATAACATGGAAATGTGGCAACAACACTTAATTTTGAATTAGCATGAGCCAAGGCTCATTGCACATGGAGCATGAGTAAACCCTCATTGCACTTGAAGCACGAGTAAACCCTCGTTTCACTTGAATTAGAGTGAGTCAACACTAATTTCACATGACGTATCATGATACTATACTTTACCCGATGCATTGAAGCGCTATAAGGGCACACCCTTCTTAAACATTTCATTTCATGCATAAGTGTGCCACATGGATCATAAAACATGGATTCATAAAACATAATCATTTTTTCACGATAAAGGAATGTGGAATTCATACATGAAACATTATAATCAATAAGTAAATGTGCATAAAGGTGAATACCCTTGATGGAGAAATGGGCATGGTATTCACTACACAATGATATTGGCTTAGAAAATCGGTGTGATTTCGGCAGCGTAACGGCGTGACATAAGAATTCATAAAAATGGTTGATGAGAGAGAAAGGGGTTCCTCGTCATATTTACATGTAATGGACAGTAAGGAGGTCATATAGATACATGTCCCAACAATTTAAAAGGAATTTAGATTCATGATACAAAAGTATTGCTTGAATATAAAAGAGGAGAAAAAAGTTCCTTTCTGAATTTCGGCATAGTAACCGGTGTACTTGGGAGGCATTTAATGAGAGAGAAAGGGGTCTCCCATAATTCAAAAAATAAGAGGGCAGTATGGGGGAGGTGAGAAACCATACCCCAACAATCATAATTGAAATTAAAAGGGCAATACAACTTAATTTTTTTTGACAAAAATGGGAAAGGAAGAAAAAAACCCTTACTTGGAAGTGTGCTTCCAAAGGATAGATAGAGGCTTGTGAGAGGCTTCTTGGGAGATTGGGGAACCTTGAGAGGATTCTAGAGAGATTAGAGCATAGGTTGGACGAACTCCAAGAGATTTGAGTGAGGAGGAAGTGGGATCTTGGGTGGGTTTATATAGGAAAGGTGAGGGAATTCTTTGTTATTTAGGTTTGGGACCCCTTATATTAAAATAATCCAAACCACAAACCATCCCATAGTATTTTCCCATGTTTTATGGAAAAGGAAAGAGGAAAAAAATATTTTACCAGGCCAAGGTCCGAACTTATTAAAAAATTAGGGTTACTTATGTGGATGTGAGTCACACTCCCATGGAAATTAATTTAAAAAGGCAAAGTGTTGAATAAGTCTTGAGGGCTCCATTAATTCTTTGAAAAGTAAGTCAAACAAACCCAAAACCTCATTATTTTAATGAAAAAACACATATTGTCCGAACATAAGGATTATGGTATTTTATTACATCACCATTTGGTCATTATGATGTCATAAAACACATTATATATTTAAATGGTATTTAATTTTTACCCAAAAATTTGACTGTCTCAGAAAATTATGAAAAATTCACCATTGGATAATTTCGATGTCCTGATTCCAAAAATAATATTTATTTTATCTATATATTTTTCTAAATATGTGAATTTTCACTTTTAAAATAAAAACTGACATTTATAAAAAATGCACGGGTTTTGACAGAAATGGCTTTCAAACCTTAATAATAATTTTAATTGCATTAATAAAATTATAAGATCATTTATATTTAATAAAAATTAATTTACTATTAATAATAATATTTTATTAAAATATTATTTAATTCAAAAATCCTTTAATTTAATAAAATATAATTCTTAATTAAATAATAACTAAAAACACCATTTGTACTTTAAAAACTAATTAAAATGTATCAAAAATGACTAGAAATTATATTCATTATTATATAAAAAAATAATGTACGTGAACATGGTGCTACTTATTTGTTTCATAACCCCTTAAAATAGCCTCATTAGACCTAAGGGTAAGGTGTGCGATGGTGACAAACTCTTGGGGCGGCTCGGATAACATCGCTCGAGTGGTAATCTCTATCAACTTCCACTTTTCCAATAGACGGTCCCGTTCAAGCTGGACATAATGAAGCTCAGCTTGGGCTTGGTCAAGGGCGAAGCCCAAAGACGCCACCTCTTTTCCGAGCTCCGACAAATGGGCTTCTTAAGGGGCAATTCTACTGGATGAGGCCATCGCTTCCTTTTTCTGAGTAGAAATGGGTTCGTTAAAGCCTTATATTTATACTACTCAGATGATCACTGTTCAAAGACTATAAAAGTAACGGTCAAAAATCATAACGTAAAACTAAAGAAGTTGACATCATATAAAAACATTTTTCATAAAGAAACATTTAACTGGATCAAGAGGGATTTTCCTTTAATGAAACTTTGGGTCGTTACAATATTCCCCCCTTAAGAAATTTCTCCCTCGAAATTTTTCTTTTCCCACACTAAAACAAAAGTGGGTAACTCAGCTTCATCATATCCTCCGACTCCCAAGTTGATTCTTCAAACTTGTGGTTTCTCCACAACACCTTGACGAGGGGCATTGTCTTATTTCGTAGAACTTTTTCTCTAAGATATAAGATCTTCACTAGTTCCTCCTCATAAGAAAGATCATCTTCCAATTGTACCACCTCGGAAGAGAGTACATGTGAAGGGTCTGGTATGTACTTCCTTAAGAGGGATACATGAAATATATCATTCACCTTGGCCATAGTAGGTGGAAGTTCTAGTCGATAGGCCACATCCCCAACACGATCAAGAATCTCAAAGGGGCCGATGTACCTTGGACTTAACTTCCCTTTCTTTCCAAACCTCATGACCTTCTTCCACGAAGATATGCGTAAAAACACCATGTATCCGACTTTAAAATCAAGGTCTCGTCGACGATTATATGCATAACTCTTCTGTCGACTTTGGGCTGCCTTGATATGCTGCTGAATGGTTTTCACCTTCTCCACCATTTCTTCGACCATTTCTGGTCCAAGCAGCTTACGTTCACCGACCTCATCCCAACATGCCGGTGTTCTACACCTTTTCCCATACATGGATTCATATGGTGCCATTTGGATGCTTGAGTGGAAACTATTATTATAAGATAACTCAACCAGATGAAGATGTTGATCCCATCCTCCTTTAAAGTCCATTGAGAACCCTCTCAACATATCCTCAAGTGTTTGGATAGTCCGCCTGGATTGGCCATCAGTTTGAGGATGATAGGCCGTACTGAAGTTCAGTTTAGTATTCAGAGCTTGTTGAGGACTCTTCCAAAACATAGAGGTGAATCTTGGATCTCGGTCAGAAATAATAGATAGTGGTACTCCATGAAGCCGTACCACATCCCTGATATATATCCGTGCCAGTTGATCCAAAGAGAAATCCTCTCGAATAGCAATGAAGTGTGCAGTCTTTGTAAGATGATCCACAACAACCCAGATTGCATTGTTGCCTTTGGATGTCCTTGGAAGTCCAGTGACAAAGTCCATGGTGATGTTCTCCCATTCCCATTCTGGTATGGGCAATGGTTGCATCATCCCCTTATATTTCTTCCTCTCTGCCTTCACTTGCTGACACACTAGGTACTTTGATGTATATTCCACGATATCCTTCTTCATATTTTCCCACCAAAAGTTTTCTCTGAGATCTCGATACATCTTTGTGCTCCCTGGGTGAATAGAGAAATTTGAACTATGTGCATCATCCAAAAGTTCCTTCTTCATCTTCGGACTTGATGGAACACATAGTCTTTTCCCAAACCGCACAATTCCTTCTTCATAAACATTAAACTCTGAGGATTTTCCCTTTTTGATATCTTCCACTTTTTCTTGAATTCCCGCATCATCCTTTTGAGCATCCTTTAACCTTTCCAAAAGAGATGGTTGAGCAATAATTTGTGAAAGGATTGATGATGTTCCCTTCTTTATGATTCCCACATCCATCTTCATCAAGTCTATGAATATTGGATCCTTCTCAATTCTCATCATTGATAGAATAGCTGGATCCTTTCTACTTAGGGCATCCGCCACCTTGTTCGCTTTCCCATGGTGGTAATGTATTGAACAGTCATAATACTTGATGAGCTCTATCCATCTTCTCTGGCGCATATTAAGCTCTTTCTATGTGAATATATATTTAAGACTCTTGTGGTCAGTATATATCTCACATTTCTCTCCATAGAGATAATGCCTCCAGATTTTCAAGGCAAAGATCACCGCCGCCAACTCTAGATCATGCTTTGGATAGTTTCGCTCATGGATTTTCAACTGCCTTGAGGCATAGGATATCACTTTATCATTCTGCATCAGCACACATCCTAAGCCCTTCTTCGAAGCATCACTGAATACCACAAAAATCTACCCACTTGTGGGTAAAGTGAGCACGGGTGCAGTGATAAGCCTCATTTTCAACTCCTTAAAACTTTCTTCGCATTCATCACTCCAAGAAAACTTTAATCCCTTTCGAGTTATCTTGGTAAGAGGGTTGGACAATCGTGAGAAATTTCTCACAAATTGTCGATAATATCCAGCTAACCCCCAGAAGCTACAGATATTAGTTACCGATGTTGTCCTCAGCCATCCCTCAATTGAATCTATTTTGGAGGGGTCCACAGATATCCCATTGCATGTGATGATATGGCCCATGAATGAGACCTCCTTCAACCAGAACTCACACTTGCTGTACTTGGCATAAAGCTTCTACTTGCGCAAAGTCTCTAGTACAGTTCTTAAATTCTCCTCATGGTCCTCCTTGGTTTTGGAGTATATTAGAATATCATCTATAAAGACTACCAAAAATTTGTCTACGTAATCTCTAAAGACTCTATTCATCAAGTCCATGAATATTGCTAGAGCATTGGTGAGTCCGAAAGGCATTACTATGAATTCATAGTGCCCGTACCTTGTACAAAAAAGCAGTCTTGGGGATATCTTCCTTCTTCACCCTTACTTGATAATATCCCGACCACAAGTCCACCTTGGAGAAGTATTGTGCTCCACGCAGCTGATCAAACAAGTCATCGATTCTTTGGAGAGGATACTTGTTCTTTATCGTGATTTTGTTAAGTTCACGATAATCGATGCAAAGTCACATTGACCCATCCTTCTTCTTGACGAAGAGGACTGGTGCACCCCATGGTGATGCACTTGGGCGTATAAAACCTTTATCCAGATTCTCCTGTAGTTGTTTCTTCAGCTCTTCAAGCTAAAAAAAACCATTCTATATGGAGTCTTGGATATTGGTAGCGCCCTAGGTATAAGTTCAATTGAGAACTCAACATCTCTTCTTGGAGGAAGACCAGAAAGTTCCTCGGGAAACACTTCAGCGAATTCCCTCACAATAGGCATTTCTTCAAGGGTGGTTTCTTCCTTGGACTCAATCATCTGAGCCAGATATGCGTGCTCATAAGGCAGTAATATCCATGCTTGAGATGATGGAGCTAAAGGATATTCATCTTCCTCCTGACACTTGTAAAGAATCGGTGTTCGATTCTCCATATGGAGTGTGATTTCCCTCTCCCGACAATTTATGTTGGCTCTATATAAGGAAATACAATCCATGCCAAGAATTGCATCAAATTCCACCAGAGGGAGTATGATGAGGTTCGCCGGGAAATTCAATCCACAGATTATAACAGGGGAGGACTTATACTCATGGGATGCAACGATTGCCCCATTTTCCGTACTCACCGACATCTTTACTTCCATGATTTGTGGTGGTGCTGGGATTGTTCTACTAAACTTTTGAGATATAAAAGAATGCGTAGAACCTGAATCAAAAAGTATGTTCGCTATTCTTGAATGAATAACTAGCGTACCTGTCACCACTTCGTTGTCAGGGTTTACTTCGGCAGGAAGTGATGGAAAAAGATCTTCCATGATGTCTTGGAGGTTGTTGGTTTCCTCCGAAAACCCTTGGATTAGGGCACTGATTTGAAAAATGACTCGGTTATTTTCATTTGTAGCATTGAACAATGTGTTGAGGTTTGAATGGAGCGTTCCTCTCCTCTGTCGCAGCTGTGGGTCCTTCTGGCCGACAGTTAATAGCTAGGTTCCCTTCTCTTCCACACCTGAAGCATTTTCTCATCCCCTTAAGGCAATTTCCAGGGTGCTTCTTTCTGCACTTTTGGCAAGTGGGGTGATGGAACTTCTTAGCGCCGTTGGATTTATCCACCGGACCACCAGCATTGAAGTCCACCTTACGCTTCTTGTCCCCATGATACCCCTGTGATTCTCCGATCTCCATTTCAACATTGAGGGCACATCAGATAATTTCCTCATAACTGTCGAAGTCACGGATCGCTAATGCTTTCTGCAAACTAGGCTTCAGCCCACCAAAGAAGCGATCAACCTTCCATTCGGGGGTAACGAAAAAGCCAGAAGCGTATCATGAAAGCCTTGTGAATTTTTCCTCGTACGCTCCCACAGATTCTTCATCCTTCTGCTTGAGGGAAAGGAAGTCCCTTTAAATCTTAAGACGGAGGGTGCGTGGAAAATATTTATCGAAAAACATCTTCCGTAATTCCTTCCATTCCAAAGCCTCGATCCCCTCCTCAGGCTTCGTATTTTTGATCAATGTCCACCATGGATCAGCTTCACCCTCCATACAATATGCCGCCAGGAGAACATTCTCTTGTTCAGAGCAGTGGAGGATGGAGAATATCTTTTCAATGGAGTTGATCCATTGTTCAGCGATCGTGGGATCAGATGATCCACTAATAGTAGGAGGCCTTTGTCTCATGAAGCTTTAAATAGCGACATGTTCTTTCTTAGGGGGGGTTGAACGTTCCTCTTGACCCATGTTTCTATTCAAAACATGAGTTAGCTGAGAGTGAATCGTGACAAAGTTTGTGATTCCCGCTCCCATTGGATTGGGCATCTCATTAGTACAATCATCACACTGATCTTCACAACGGTTGTTAGCACGAGTCCTCCTATTAACGACCATTGGCTGGAATAAAAGGAAAGTTAGGGGTAACACATAAAGGGTAATCCAGAGACAAAAGTTGATGACTTATAAATTCACTTTAATCTCTTTAACTCATGAGTCTATAGGATTCAATCCAGGATTTTCATGATCTACCTTCTAACATATATTCTTAGGGGAATTTTTCCCTTAACAAAGGGTTCATACTAAGATTGTGAATTTATCAAAACATATCCCCCGAGAGTGTCCTAACCAAGAGTACAGCAAGGCCCGTTGTCGTGCACCATTTCCCATTTGAGTCTAGCTCAAAGCGGTGTTTTCATGTTTTACCCCTAGGATACATCTGTGCCAGAGCCACCTATACCTGCTCGTATCCAGACAGGGATGTATTTGTTTGATAAACCAATTACATAGTATTTACCAAAACTTTGGGATGTTTTTATTATACTTAGTCTTTTATCTAAGGCTTTACTAGGGTTTCCTAATTCCAAAAATAACTAAACCTATCCTCTGATACCAACTATGACAACCCTCCTTTCTATTACAACTTAAACATGCTTTATTACATATAACTTCACTTGATACAACAAAGAAGATCGAGCGGTTTAGTGTCTTTGGGGATTAGGATCATTACATAAAAACTTTAAACTTGAAATACAACATCTTTATTGAAAACTTCCTTTACATGACCACTACATTCCTTCGTACTTAGCATTTCATGGGATAACCTGAGGACATGCATAAGAAAAGGGCGAGCTATAATGACCAGTAAGGGAGTACACAATGAATAACATGAGGAGTTCAATACATGTTAGACAATAGGAATATCAATAGAGAATAAGTGTAACATGAACATAAATGCATGATAAAGCATGATAATCATAACATGGAAATGTGGCAACAACACTTAACATTGAATTAGCATGAGCCAAGGCTCATTGCACATGGAGCATGAGTAAACCCTCATTGCACTTGAAGCACAAGTAAACCCTATTTGCACTTGAATTAGCATGAGCCAGCACTCATTTCACATGATGTATCATGATACTATACTTTACCCAATGCATTGGAGCACTATAAGGGCGCACCCTTCTTAAACATTTCATTTCATGCATAAGTGTGCCACATTGATCATAAAACATGGATTCATAAAACATAATCATTTATTCCGCGATAAAGGAATGTGGAATTCCTACATGAAACTTTATAATCAATAAGTAAATGTGCATAACGGTGAATACCCTTGATGGAAAAATGAGCATGGTATTCACTACACAATGATATTGGCTTAGAAAATCGGTGTGATTTCTGCAGCGTAACGGCGTGACATAAGAATTCATAAAAATGGTTGATGAGAGAGAAAGGGGTTCCTCATAATATTTACATGTAATGGACAGTAAGGAGGTAATATAGATACATGTTCCAACAATTGAAAAGGAATTTAGATTCATGATACAAAAGTATTGCTTGAATATAAAAGAGGAGAAAAAAGTTCCTTTCGGAATTTCGGCATAGTAACGGGTGTACATGGGAGGCATTTAATGAGAGAAAAGGGGTCTCCCATCATTCAAACAATAAGAGGGAAGTATGGGGGAGGTGATAAACCATATCCCAACATTTATAATTGAAACTAAAATGGCAATACAACATAAATAAAATTGATACAAATGGGAAAGGAAGAAAAAACCCTTACTTGGAAGTGTGCTTCCAAAGGCTAGAGAGAGGCTTGTGAGAGGCTTCTTGGGAGCTTGGGGCACCTTGAGAGGATTCTAGAGAGAGTAGGTCAGAGGTTGGACGAACTCCAAGGGCTTTTAGTGAGGAGGAAGTGGGAGCTTGGGTGGGTTTATATAGGAAAGGTGAGGGAATTCTTTATTATTTAGGTTTGGGACACCTTATATTAAAATAATCCAAACCACAAACCATCCCATGGTATTTTCCCATGGTTTCTGGAAAAGGAAATAGGAAAACAATATTTTACAAGTCCAAGGTCGGAACTTATTAAAAAATTAGGGTTGCTTATGTGGAGGTGAGTCACACTCCCATGGAAATTAATTTAAAAAGGAAAAGTGTTGAATAAGTCTTGAGGGCTCCATTAATGCTTTGAAAAGTAAGTCAAACAAACCCAAAACCTCATTATTTTAATGATTAAACACATATTTTACGAACATAAGGATTATGGTATTTTATCACATCACCATTGGGTCATTATGATGTCATAAAACACATTATATATTTAAATGGTATTTAATTTTTACCCAAAAATTTGATTGTCTCAGAAAATTATGAAAAATTCACCGTTGGATAATTTCGACGTCCTGATTCCAAAAATAATATTTATTTTATCTAAATAGTTTTTTAAATATGTGAATTTTCACTTTTAATATAAAATCCGACATTTATAAAAAATTCACGGGTTTTGACAGAAATGGCTTTCAAACCTTAATAAAAATTTTAATTGCATTCATAAAATTATAAGATCATTTAAATTTAATAAAAATTAATTTAATATTAATAATAATATTTTATTAAAATATTATTTAATTCAAAAATCCTTTAATGTAATAAAATAGAATTCTTAATTAAATAATAACTAAAAACACCATTTATAATTTAAAAACTAATTACAATGTATCAAAAATGACTAGAAATTATATTCATTATTATATACAAAAATAATGTACATGAACATGGTGCTACTTATTTGTTACATAACCCCTTAAAATAGCCGCATAAGGCCTAAGGGTAAGGTGTGCGATGGTGACAGACTCTTGGGGCGGCTCGGATAACATCGCTCGAGTGGTAATCTCTATCTACTTCAACTTTTACCGTAGATGGTCCCGTTCAAGCTTGAAATAATGAAGCTCAGCTTGGGCTTGGTCAAGGGAAAAGCCCAAAGACGCCACCTCTTTTCCGAGCTCCAACAAATGGGCTTCATAAGGGGCAATTCTATTGGATGATGCCATCACTTCCTTTGTCTAAGTCGAAATGGGTTCGTTAAAGCCTTATATTTATACTACTGAAATGATCACTGTTCAATGGACATAAAAGTAACGGTCACAAATCTTAACGTAAAACTAAAGAAGTTGACATCTTATAAAAAAAATTTTCATAAAAAAACATTTAACTCGATCAAGAGGGATTTTCCATTAATGAAACTTTGGGTCATTACAAATCCTTTATCCAAAAAATTCCTCCCAAGTTTAGTGGATCTTATAATTCATTACTTATAGAACAATTGATTAACTATATTGAGAAGATATTATCTATCCACCAGTTCTCATAGGTATAGAAAGTTGGGCTGAAATTTTATCATGTTGATAGGGAAGTTGATCAGTTGTGGAAACTAATCAAGAACACAATGTACAAGGAGAAAATTGATTCCATAGAATGGTATGAGTTTATGAATATATTTTTTCAATTAATATTTTCCTTGAACCCCCTATAGTAAGATGGAAGGATAGTTCTACGACTGAATAAAAAGGAAGATGGGTCTAGAAGGGTGTATGAATAAAACTATTCTATTCACCTAGGGAGCACAAAGATTCATCTAAACCTTTGAGAGAACTATTTTCGGGAAAATATGATGAAGAAGTTCACTGAATACATGTTATAGTTCATTGTATATTAGTAAGAAAAGTGTAAAAGTAAAAATTATAATGTTATGATGCAACCATTTCCCATACTAACATAGAAATGAGAGAACATCACTAGGGACTTTATAGCTAGAAATTAGAATACATTCAAAGAAAATAATCCTATATGGGTTGTTGTGGGTAGACTTCTAAAGACAAATCACATTATCACAATTTTGGATGACATTTTACTGGATCACAATGCATGGATATACATCAGATAATTGGTAAGGCTCCATAGATTACCACTAAAAATTCTATCCAATCAAGATTCTATATTCATCTCCAAGTTATGGAAATGTCTCCAACATGCTCTAACCAATGATATGAATTTTAGTATGGCCTTTGATCCTCGAACTAATGGCCAATATGAGCATACAATTCAAACAAAGGAAGACATGTTGAGAGCATGTTCTATGGTCTTTAAAGGGGGATGGGACCAACATCTTACTCTGATCAAATTATCTTACAATAATAATTTATACTCAAGCATCCAAACAGATCCATTTGAATCCTTATATGGGAAAAGATACAAAACACTGGAATACTGGATAACAATGGTGAACATAAGATTCTAGGACAGTAAATGGTTGATGAAAGGGTAGAAATGGTGAAAACCATTTAGCAGCATATCCAAGTATCCCAAAGTTGACAGAAGTGTTATAAAGATAATAATCCATGAGACCTAGTGATTAAGGTTGGTGACACAATATTCATCTACATATCTTCATGGAAGAGGATCTTGAGATTTATTAAGAAATAAAAGCTATGTCCTTAGTACATCATCCCTATAGTGATTTATGATCATATCAGAGTTGTGACCTATTGAAAAGCACTTCCACCTACCATGTATCAAGTACATGGTGTATTAAATGTATCCCTCTTGAATAAGTACATATTGGATCCCTGACATGTTATATATCTATATGTGGCAATGTTTTAGAATGATATCTCTTATGAAGATAAACCTATTAATATATTGGATTATAAACATAAAGGTATACAAAACAAGACCTTCCACCTACCATGTATCATGTACATTGTGTATTCCATGTATCCCTCTTGAAGAACTACATTCAATATCCCTAACATGTACTATATTTAGATGTGGTATAATTAGAGAATGATCTCTCTTATAAAGAGAAGCCTATGATGATCTTGGATCGTATACATAAAGGTATACACAACAAGATTTATCACCAGGTCAAATTATTATGGAGGAACAATAGGTATGAAGAGGCAATATGGGAACTAGAGGAAGTGAGGAAGGAGAAGTGCCCTGACTTATTTTGACCATTGTTTATAAAATGAATTTTCGATGGAGAAATTTCATAAGGGGAAATAATGTAACAACAAAAAATTTTATCAATGATAATTCCATTCATATAATTATTTTATATAGTATAAATAACATAAATATAACATGAATAATACAATAAAAACATTATAAATTAATAATGAATGAAATAAGTGGTATTTTTATAAGTAAATGTACTTATAAAAAATGAATAGTTACATGGCTGTTGGAATTGTATTAGGACCTTTATGAACAGTAATTGGCTAATAGAATAGTAACTTCACCTATATAAGTATAAATAAAAATTATATACCATATAAGTAAAAATATAATATAATTATATAATAGTATAAGTAAATAAATGTTTTAGAAATTATTCATCTAGTATTGATATTTTTATAAAACATTAGTGCTTATTTTCAATTTTATAATTAACATAATGTTTTCAAATAAAATGAATTTCCATAAAACATATTCTTAAATTAATATATTTTGTCTTATGATTATAATATAATTTTATAATACCTTAATTAATTTTTCACTGTGTTATAAAATTAGTCATTATCATAAATTTAGTATATTTCAGGTAAATTAATATTTTAGTTAAAAATAAAATTTCACATACATAGATTTTTTTTTCATATAATGGAGTTAAATTTTAAACTATATATTTTGAAAAATGGTTAGGTTTATTTTTTTCAATTTTCTATGTACATGAATTTTGAAATAGAAAAATACAACCATTTACTATATATATAAATTATATGTTAAATACACTAATCCTTGATTCATCACTGATGTAAGAAAAATAATATCAAAATACCTTTTATTATTTAAATATACTTAGTGATAATTCCAAATCTATTCACAGTATTGAGTTAACATAAAAAACTAGCAAATAAAAGAATGATAAAACACCCCGCTCCTCCCATATAAATACACCCCCTCAAAACCTCTTCTCCTTACACATCTCAAGAATTTATCCTTGAAAAAATTCTACAAAAAATATCGTCCCAAAACCCTCCCCCAAATTCTAGAGACTTTGGTCTCAAAAAAGACCAAAAAAAGTCCTCTTAAAGTGGGTCTCAAGAAGAAGGATTCGATAGGTAAAATCCTATTTCTTTGCTTTTATTGTATTTTCAAGTTCATTTCTTTTATTATTATCTCCCAACCTACACTAATCCAAATGTTATGATAACCTAAGTACCGTATATATAATGTAATTATATTATAATAATGTAATAATCCATCACCATTTATTAACTCTCTCCCTTTGAATGAAATGAAGACAACATCCATGATGTGTTAATTTATCATATTCAAGGATAACAAATCATTAAATTTTCATTAACTCCTTAAATACTTCTCATTAATCAATTTTTTTGTTAAAAAATATTATAATATATATATTACAGCCTGTGTAATGTTATGGAACCATTTTACATACATAATTATAGTTAATAAAACAAAACTACTTTTTGATGATTGAAAAACCGCCAAACCAATCTAAATGATTATCACCAACATCTTATATAATGATTCATACTCAACCCAAATTACCAATTAAATTTTATAAAAATTTAATATTATTTATGTTAATTAATATTAAATAACTTCAATTATATATAGCCAATCTCATTTTACATGGTTTTCCATACATGTATACAAGTTACTAGTTATAAAAACCAAGGAAACAACCACTCCCAAATGATGAAATTGTACCATATAACGCATCAAAATGGACATAAATGACCTTAATAAAATAATAATAAATATAATTCTTGTATATATGGTGATTAATTAATTAATTAATCTAATTTTTTTATCCATGATATTATGATAAAGTGCTTAAAACTTTTAGACAATATGTAAGGGTATCTTCCCAAACATCTATTTTTTCCTTCAGGTTATGAATTTTCTCTATTTAACCTAATGTAAATCTTATTTATTTTTATATAATTCTACTAAATTATATTTATTTATTACAAATAAATTGTATCCAGATCATTTGATTATTATTTTTCAAGGATATACATGTTTTAATATGGTACCCTTGTCAGTTATTCCCAATAAGACAGCCCGATTAAAGGGATCTTCTCAATTTATTACCCTTTTTATGGTACCATACATAATATATTTTTATATACTATTTAAAAAAAATTAATTTCATCAAGGAAAACAAAATTTGTTCATTTCTTGTTTTATGATAACTAATATTTCTTCTTCAATTTAAATAATCATTAATATTTTCCTTAAACCTCACTAAAGGATTCATTTATAATGATTCTTTAAAACTTTTTTACATGATTAAACTTAAATTAGAAATAATTTATCATATTCTATGCCTATTTTACCATATGAATTTCCATGAATGATTTAAATCCATTCTTTCATGGCCACCATTATGATATTCCTTTTTATGCTTTATGACATGATTATGATACCCAATTATTCCCATGTGTATCCGTTATGCCTGATTCTTCATGTGGCACACATATTCATAAACATTATATGATGGTTTCACCCATATAGAGCTCCAATTAAATGGGTAATTTTTATTTTGAGGAGATTTCATATTGGCAAAAGGAGTGAACCATATTTATTTATGGGAATTTTTCCAACATGTGATATTGTTTTGATAGTTATCTTTGAGTCATGTTTATGTCATGTCATATGATGTGTACATATTATTATGATGTCATTGTTATATGTTCCCATGTTGTACATGTTATTATTCCTTATGTTTTTTCATATTCCATGACTTTATTTAACCATGTTATGCCTTTTAACCCATGTTCTATGTTTTATTCCAATGTTTATTTCCTTACTATGCTTTTTAGATCATCCCTTTTGTTCTTGTATTCCCCAGGTTATACTATGAAGATGTAAGAGATCAATGGATGTTAGCATATAATTATGAAGATTAAATAAAATATGTTTTTAGTTTGGTTTTCATGTTTTCTAATTATCTACCTAATCTTATAAAGACACTAGAATTTATGATACTTTGTTTTATTTGAAGGTAAATTATTCATAAAATCATATAATAATATTTTTAAAACAACAATGTCTTTATACTCGCATAAAAATATTCCCTCAAATTACACTCTATATTATGTGGATGGTTAAAAGTATCTATAATCATAGTCAACATGAATAAATTGACCTTTCATTGGATGGTGTATACCAACCCATCATCAAATCGCCTAGAAGTCATAAGATCGACACCGGCTAGAGTAGGAGAGAAACACTACAGGTCAGTAAAGTGACCAATGTATTTCGTCAAAGACATAATATCATGTTGTGGGTTCATGAATTATCTTGACCTATCAGCCGTAAGAGTATGGGGAAAGAAGTAGTCATATATAAAATTCATAAAATCTGCCTAAACCATATTATTATGTTAATATTTATCGGTAATAATGTCCCACCACTGCTTAGAAAAATTGTACAACATATATGAAACAAGTTTGACCCTCTGCTATAGAGGCATCTTTATATTATCAAATATATAAATAAGATATTCTATCCAAGACTTAACAATGTGTGGTCCACTATGGAGAGGTCAGGAGGTCGAGAGCTTCTCCCCTTTCCGTTTCATACTCCGGTGACGACAGCGGCCCCTGGGCCGGCTCCTCCCCCGTTGGTGGGGGAGGGAGAATCACTGTATCATAGGAGGGATACGATCTTCCTTCCTTTCTCCAATCCGGAGTTTCTCCCTCCGTTTCCAAGAGCTGCTTTAAACCTTAAGGTTCTAGATCTGGTCGATGGGGTGCCGAATCTTCAACTCTCTTCTTCTGAGTTTATGGAATCTTCTAGATTGTTGAATCTCACCCTTGGGGCCCGGTTCAAGAACAAGAGGCCTTCAACGGATGAATTGGATCATTTCATCTTCTGTTCCTGGGATCTCCGGGAGCGCGTGGTGGTTGGGTTACTCGACAATAAACAAATAATGATTCGCTTTGATACAGAGGCAAACCTCATCCAAGCATGGACGAAGGCTCCCCACTATTTCAAGTGTTATCGTTTTCTTCTTCTGCATTGGTCTTTTGACCTTCATATGAACTGTGATTTTCCTTGCATCATAGTTTGGGTTAGTTTCCCTAAACTCCCTTGGCCGTTTCAAAATCCATATATTATTCGCATACTGGGAAACTTGGTAGGGATATTTCTTTGTGCTGATAGTCGAACAGAGGCGGTTTGTCATCCTATGAACCCTCGGGTTTGTATTGAAATTGAAGCGTATCACACTCCTTATGACTTTGTTTGGATAACAATTGAAGAAGAATATCATTTCAAGCAACAAGTTGTGTATGATGATTGGATCAAGTTCTGTGGTTCCTATAGGAGACATGCCCATTCGGTGGAGGTATGTCATAGGGGACTTCATTCACGTTTGAGGGGGTCAAACCGCGTTGAGCAGCCTGATACTGTGAGCATTGCTAATGGTAATTGTTTGGAAGCCGACTTGGAGTTGCATCAGAAGCACAGGATGACAGGAAATAATGTTGGAGGGAGGTGTTCTGAGGTGGATAGTCCGGCTTTGGAAGGTTAGTTTGATGGGTCTCTTAAG
Source organism: Viscum album (assembly GCA_963277665.1). Classification (NCBI taxonomy): domain Eukaryota; kingdom Viridiplantae; phylum Streptophyta; class Magnoliopsida; order Santalales; family Viscaceae; genus Viscum; species Viscum album. The sequence goes on from OY728159.1 coordinate 1,273,489,284, forward strand.
GCTTCCTCTGAGAGAATATGAGAGACTGGAACTTCAGATGGTAAGAGGCATAAGAATAATATGGATTCACTGGGTTGGGTGAGTGCTGGGAAGGTTGGGGATGGAAGGGTTTTGAAAGAAGTGGAGGTTTCTGCCCCGGTGGGTGCTAAGGATTCTAGCGGCTTGGACCCATTGGCTGCTCCATTTATGTTACTGAGTAATAGGATTGAAGGATTATCTGATGGTATGTTTACCGTTGGGCTGGAGGAGGCTGATCATGGAGGGAATGATGATGGTGAGGAGGTCCTTGACAAGAAGCCGGTTGAATGCTTGGAAAACATAACTACTATGGGTGGAGCAGAGGCTATGGAGGATAGACAGGATACTGATTTGGGGAAAATTCTAGTTGTTTTATCTATGGAAGACAGCTGCAATGTGACTAAGAAGACAACCTTGATGGTGGAGGATTTTCAGGATGGTGGTGGCATGAAGGAGGTGCAGGCCGTAACTGTTGGGAGGCTGACCACTGAGGATGAAAATATACCTTTAAGGGAGAACAAAACTCCAGTCCATCGGAGAGGAAACAATGCAGAGAATCATGTTTTGAGTCGAGGGGAAAAAATCGGTAAAGTAAGGGAGAATTCTGGAGGAGGGAAAGAGAATTTGAGTGGCACTGCCGGCCGCTCCTTCATCGATGTTGTTAAAAGTGGGAAGTATATATTGGTTCCAGATAAGGGGACTTTATCTGCTACACCAAGAATACGACCAAGAAGAGATTACTCATGCCTTCCGTGGCCGATACAGAACAGATCTTCCCTTAAGCCGAATAGTGAGGTGACCATGGCTTTTAAGAAGGGTAGTTTGGTCCAAAGGACATCCTCAGATCAACTGTTTCTTGATCATCTTAGGAGTCAAGTTCAAAGTGAAAGCTACTGGAGATCTCCAGGATGGGAATCAGCTACGGCTACCGGTGAAGAGGAATCATGCATGGGATTCAGAGAGAAGTATGGTTATTATGATATGTAATTATGTGTTTGTTTTGCTTCCTGTTTTTGTGCTTCTTTTGTTTTGAGTTTGTGTTTGTAAACTTTCAGGTACCGGAAACCCATAAACCAGCTTTAGAAAATGGGAAAAAATTATTTTCAGTCAATCAGTGTGGTCCACCATCCCCTATTGGGAGGATTCTACTACTAGATCTATCAAGTCAACTCCGCCATACATGGAGAATGTCGAACAAAACCTTTCATATTATCCGTAATACATAGAATTCCCTCTTGTAATATCAAAATTATATTTGGGTGAATTATTGGTATTTTTATGATGATTTTAAATTTTTGATGAATTGTGAAAAATATTGCGTTATTGTATGAAACCAAATTTTTATTTAAATAATTAATATTTTTATTTAAATTTATTTTAAAGCCAAAATAGACACATAATACCTATATTATTCCAATATAATTAATTGGAGTCATTTTATAATAATATTGGATATATAATATTTTCATGAACTATTTAACGTCATTTACCTACCTTCTAGACACATTTGAAAATTTGCATAAAACATAATATTAAAACATATGTGAATATAATTTCATAAAAAAAGAGATAAAAAATTGAAATTAGTATATAAAACTTGGTACAATAGGATGAAAATAATTTTCGGCGATTAGTAACTTTTGAATTTTATTTTCCACGATTAAAAGTAAATAGCGTAATTAAAAGTAAAAATGATATTATAATTACCCTAAGAAATGTCCTAATTCTATTTTATATGTGTATTTCTACCAAACTAAAACTTAGGGAAAAAATATGATCCCTTTTGATCCACTTGGATTAGATTAGAACATTTATTATTATTATATTTAAAGAAGAGTTAAAAGTGTTAAATTAAAATTTTAATAACTAAAACATATTTAATATATGGTTATAGATAAGATAATTTGAAAATGATATTCATTATAAATATACAAATATTTCTTACATCAAGGTATTTTATTTATAATCTTTAGACATTATATAATTCAATTTATTGATGACACACTGATGATGATGAAATTTTCATATTAAGGAATGATTAAAATAATTGATGTAATAAATATTAAAATAAATGTAAATTAAAGCATTTGATGTCATCCACAAATTTTCTAGTTGAATATGACATGTTAGGGTTAATTAGATTTATTTTTTTATAATTTAAAAAGTTGTTACGACTTTCACAAAAACCAAATAATAAATAGTGTCAGAATTGACATAAATGGGTTTTTAAAGAAAATACTATTTTATTAGATTATATAATAGTCCTAAAAATATATGGTTTGTCTAAAGGACTTATATAATTATAGATATGTCATTAATTATCCACTTTAGGTTCTCTTGTAATTTTATAGTTAGTTTATTAACTATGTATTATAATAATACAAGAAGACATGGTAAAAGTTAAACTATTTAACTAATAGATAAATTTAAAAGATAAAGTTATTATGGTGACCTAAAATAGTATAAAACTGGTTGGATGAGAGTATTTTGACCCATACCCACCTTATCTTTGAAATTAATTAATTTTTATCCATTAGAATCCAAAAACTATTTTATAATAAAATAATATTTCAACTATTCCTAATGTGACCCTCACCTCTCTTATAAAAGGCTACTTCCCCTTCTCTTAACTTCACACCTCCAAATCCTTTTAGCTCCACCAACCCCTACTAAAATATCCCCCAACTACCCTGAATTAAACCTAGAGTCCATACTTCGATCATAATGAAAACCTAAGGAACCATTTTGTTCAAATCAAAAGGAAGAATCTGAAGAATAGGTAATTACTTCATCACCACTTTCATGGTTATTTTCTTCTTACACAACCTCTTTATTTGTTGTTTCCATAATAAAAATATAAACTATAGTAAATTATACATACTGAGATTTTATTATAAATTTTTTACTCCCATATTCATTATTCTATCCATCGTACGAATGACAATGTCACCATATATGCATACATATACCTTACCGTCTCCACGTCATGGTGTAGTTTGTTATTCAACACGTTATTATTAGGATGGGTATAATAGTGAGTATAATTGATGTAAATAAAAAATATAACATGTTTATTATTATTTATATATAATATACAATCCAATTAAACATTATTTCACCATCAATAGTATGATATCGTCGCTCGTGCGTACATACAACTTAACGTCTCCACGACCTGATGAAATTCATTTCCACATTTGCCATTCAATGATGATTATAAAAATATATATTATTAATAAGTATGTAATATATTAAATAATAATTCTATTGGAAATATAAATAAATAAATAAATATATATTTGTTTGTTTGTGTGAGTGGGTATTTACATATATCTTATTCACTAACATCCATTCAATAAGATATGAAAACGGAAACAATGTTTATGCGTACGTACAGCCTACTGTATCCATAAACGGTGTTTTACAGTTCATATATATATCTATTATACATATTTATATTCTAAATATATATGATATATAAATCATGTTTTATATTATGTAATTATTTAAATCATGATCAAGGTGATACGATCAATAATAACAAGATGAAACATGTATGATAAAGAAAGTGATTATTACCTAAAATGTTAATTTAACATGGAAATTATTATTAAATAGGTAGTATAACATCATTAATGAATCATGTATGATATAATAAATATTAATATGGTTCTGTTATAACTTAATAACATACTATTTTCATTATATGTTTGGTTAAACGTACCCTCGACTAAGGAAAAGTACAAGGTAAGGGTTAATTATTGAATCTCATTATTATCCTAGATTGTTTATGTATAAGTTTGTGTTGGGACATATTTATTTTTCATTTTCATGTTTCATAAAAGGGGTTTTAAATGGTTATTTTTAATGTAATATTTAACAAAGACATCATTTTAAAGGGTTTAAGTATTTATTCTTCTAAATCATTCTCATTAATGTCCATGTTTTTAAGATGAGTTTACGGATTTATTTATATGGGCATGAATGTCTTAAAATTTTAATTCCTTTCAAAATATTCAAAGTGGTATAGGATAATTTGATTCAAAAATTTCTTTTAAATTTATTCCTTTTTAAATTGTGTGACGTTTAAATGATTTCCCAAAAAAGAATATTTCTCTCAGATACTTTTAGTGATCATTTTTAATTATATCAAAATACATTAATGGATATTATTCTTGATTGAGTTTGACTTATTATAATACAATATTACAAAATATATTGAATGAATTATGATATGTTTAACTATGGATGTGATATTTTTATACCATTCATTGTTTATGATCAAAGTATTGACATTTCATATGCTAGTTTTAATATGAATGTTTATGTTATGCTTCAATATTTTCATATGAGGAATGCGTTGGATTTAGTAAGTGAAGGGTGGGGCCTGTTATAGCCCCTCGATGCATCGGTGGGTCTCATGAAACAATATAGTGTCTTGGCACAAGGCCTTTGCAAAATTTATATTTAGAGTCTTGGCACAAGTCCTCGAATTTGTGGTCAAGATTTCTGCCATTATGCATTCCATTACTATAAGATTAGTTATTAATGTTACATATGATTATTACACTAGTAGAATATCCATGGGAATAATTAAATGTCATTTTTTGATTTATCTTTTCCATTTTTTTGCTGAATTTTAGGATTAATGGTCTTATGCTTCAATTTTATACCTTTCCATAAAATATTATGATAATTTATGATAGCTTCCGCTATATAGTTTATCCTTACTGAGCATCTGAGCTCACCCCTTTCCTATGTTTAATTTTTCATGGACTACATGAAATATATTATGATTTATATGAAGGTTTATGCTATGGGAATAATGTAGTTCTCAAAGTATTATCTATATTGTGTTTTATGTTATAAATAGTAATGTAAAGTTCATGTATGTATTCTATTTTCCAAGACTGCTAAATAGATCGGTCATTCAGGACATGATTTCTTATAATCATTTAAATGTATTAAAATATTGTACCAGCTTTGGGCTTCTGGGGTCGGGGCATTAAAATAGATATCATTCTCAAGACAAGGGATAGTGAGAGGTCCATCATGTCAACACTTGAACATGGGACGTGGTTCGTTATGTACACCATTCAAATGGTATCAATGGTGTGTGGTGTCATGATCAATACCCAATTTAATGTATCATGTAACCGTTATGCTTAAAAGAACCCTTATAATCATTACATAATCAATATTAGAGGATAAATCATATTTATAATATTGGGAAATAGACATTACCTCTCATGCATTATGATTATTAATCCCATTTATAAATGATTGCATTGCAATTCAGTTAAAGAATTTAATAAAGATTTTTTGTAATTAGTATGACCTTACCACCATATATATACTATTTTATTTAAAACATTAAATTAATGTAATGAAATTGAAACCATCATGAACATTCCATTCCATACAATCAATCCACTGAATTCACGAAAATAAGGCTTTTCAATTTATAAGTATCAATGAATCACTTAAAAGGTGTCATTGGAAAATGGGAAAATAAATACATGGTGAATTCCAATTAAATCCTAGGACAAGAACTTAGATGGTGCCTTTGGTTCTTTTAGAATTTATATAATAGTAGTGAAATAAATTTACAACGCAAGATGAACACTTTAGTGGTGTTCGAGATATTTAAACAATTAATTTTAAGATAAATTCAAGTCAGAACACCCAAGGGGTGTCATTAACAGTGGTCAAAATCCTCTAATTTACTCAACAATGTTCATTGAGAGTTAAAAAAGATGTGTGGATCAATTTAATATTAAGAAATTAATTAAACGGTGATGTGAAACAAAGTCTTTCATGAGGAACAATGATAAAATAAATGAAAATAAAAAAACATTAGGGGAGAATGATGAGTGTACAGACCTTATGACCATTTACGAATGCTCATCTGATGGTGGAATCAGATTTGAAATATGTTTAGTTAAATTGAAGAAATGGTCCAGTAACCTAACAATAGAGAAAAATAGCATTCACCTACATATAATATTAGTTCTGAAGATAAACATAGATCCAAGGTAACAAAAATATAGAAATTTCTGAGATGGATCTAATTCTTCTAATAGAGATCGATTTAAAATTAGGATTAATAAGATATTTCAATACATAGGAGGAGAATCTTGGGATCCCACTGGAAGAGGAAAAACAAAGCATCTACTGGAATGAGAGGAGAGAAATGAAAAATGGTAAAAATAATTCAGTAATGGTGAAATAGTAATTTCAACCTCAAATAAAGGGGAACATGGTTTGGTGCATAGTTTGGAAAATATCTGTGCAAACCATGATCAAATCACTATTCAAAGAGAGACCCATCATTAATATGATGCTTGGTATCCTTAACCATACACAAACCATGTGAAATCCCACAACCAAAACTCTACCTTTTTCTCACGACTGTGCACCTAAGGTTTTATTTTGATAGACATACTATTAGTCCTCTAATACTACTCAGTGTCATCTTGCATGGTTAGTAGAGACCATTTAGGCTGGTATAAATGGTTTCTACTAACCATGAAACATAGTTCACATTCCAAATTTCTTAGGATTCAGGCTCTGAATAATCCCCAAACAACCTCAGGACCTTTGTAACTCATTTTGGTAACATTATAAGGTTCATTTATAAGAATTTAAACAAAAAAAATGAGTAATACCATTATAAAAATATGGTTCATTACATATCTAATATATATATATATATGTTCTATGTTTTTACTTCATATTTGGTCAAATCATTCTCTCTAGTTATTGTTTGATGCACTAGTTTTTGTCTCTATCCTATAGGGATTAGGAATTCCCTTAGAGTATCTGACATATTGGGTCAGGTTCTAGTTTCAGAGAGTATTTGGGTCAGTTTATCTCAGTTTGGTCTCAATGATGGTCTATCCTTAAGAGTCATTATCTTAGGATGTTTGGAACACTAGAGATATGATTATCAATAATTGAGAGTTATATTGCAGTGAGTTCCTAGAAATAACATTCTATGATTAGACTTAAGTTTTCATGTGATCTTTGTTTGGGTGTCTCATGTTTTGAGTTTGTGTGTGTGTTAATATCTATTTTTTCTTAGGGGTTTTTTAGTTTGATATTAGATTTTTCCATTGTGTGATCTTTTTTTTCTTGGTGTGTAGCAGTATTCCTCCAAGACATGTTCTCTGAGTTCTTTAGGAGGGTGAAATTATTCTCCTTAAGGGAATCTAGTAATGGATCCCAATGTTGTCTAGGTGATTGTGAGATAAGTCCATGCTATTGACCTAAATGTGCCATAAGTTTAGAACATGGTTGTTGTGGTAAAACATGATATATATGGGAAATAAATCGATCATGACAGTTATTTTGTGAGAAGAACCATCCTTTAATGGTACAAATGAACCTAGGGAAGAATATGACTAGTGGGATAAGATCAATTAGATATTTGAAGCCCTAGATACACCTAAGAGTATCAAGGTGAAGTGTGTAACATTAAGACTTCTTGGTCCCAACTAAAGATGGTGGGATTTCATAGAATATTTTGTTAGGAACATGGTATTGGACTAGAATTGTTTTAATACTCTCTTCTTCCTATAGCTTTTTTCATCATCGCTAATGATGTAAAAGAATCTAGAGTTCCTATCCTTATAACATGGAGATCATTCAGTGTCAGTGTACACCAATCAGTTAGCTGAGATGGTTCATTTTTTACAAGATATTGTAAAGAATTAACATATGAAAGATCAAAATTAAATCTAGCGTTTGGCCATATATTAGACCACAATTATTTATGATGAATATTTCGAACTATAAAGATGTAACATAACAGATCAGAATGCCACTCAAAATTTCCCTGAGCATATTTGGCTGCATGGCCTCCAGTGCATGTCCCAAAATTCTAGAGGCTATTTTCTAGTAGCAAGTGCCTATGTGAGTCATTAAGAATACTATTCTTTAATTATTAGAGAATAACATAGAAGAAGTCAATTACATTCAATAGGGGAATCCGATACACAAGAAGAAATCCCGAAATTAACCAAGATACACAACAATGAACACACTAGAAAAAATTCATATATAATTATTCATATGTTACATATATCTAGAAAACAACAAAAATAGGTACATGGAATGATAGTACAATACAAGACTCCAAAGAAAAAATGAAAAAAATGTTCAAGTAGCATCACAATCCTCTACTTTGTCCCATGACCCTTGACCTTAAACCATAGTCAACAAACTGTGTTAGGAATATTCCCTCTATCAACAACTACAACCATATAATCTATTTGTGTCCTCAAGGATCCTCAAATAGGTTACGAGATAAACATATCTGTAGGTATCCACCCAGAAGCCTATATGATTCTATGAATCAGAATTCAATAATCTAAAAAAGTGTAAGTAAGAGTTAATGTATGTCTAAAGCCCCAAAGAACAAGACTACGAGAAACACAAAATACCAAAAAGACTCCCATGGATCCTTGTAACAATTGTTATATCCTAAAAAGACAACTATAAGAAAATTAAACAAGTAATACAACCACCCCAGAAATCTATCCATATTATATCCACATAGACTATTCATATAGGTAATCCATATCAAGTCATATGGCCTTTCCATATAATGAAGTGTATTAAATTTTCACGGTCACTTTGTAATAACCCAGGTGTTATATAACACATGGTCATGCTGTATAATAATGTGTACAACATGAAGGGGCGAATCAAAGGTGTGAAGAAACAATGCATCCCAGTTGAGTACCAGGAGAATCTCAATATAAACTTAGTATATGAACTACTTGGAGTGCTAGGAACCTGTGTACAAATATTTCCTGCATGAGTGTATGGAAGCCATAACCATGGGGAAGCAGGTCCCGCTTCATCCCATGGAATCATGGAACAATAAGAAGAACTACTCAAGGCACCAACTACCATGTTCAGGATCTATAGAGAGTCATCCATTGAATTTGAACAATCATTTATCCATTTATTAGTATTTAACAATTCAAATACATACGAGTCAACCCACTCATATATTCCATTTCATTCAATTAGTATACCCACACATTTTATACATTTCAATCTAATTACATTGCATGTGTAAACCCACTCATGTATTCCGCAATCATTAAATTATTTCACAAGGGTATACCCACCCATTTATCACAATTCACTATTAAACAAACAAAATGGGTATTAATACCAATTATAATCAATTCCAATTTAACATATCACTTGTGTATACCCACCCATTTTATACTATTCAAAAGTAACCCTATCCCATGGGTATACCCACCCATTCGATTAATTCCAACTAATTCATTCGAGCAACTCAAGCATTCCATAACTAATTATCATAAGGTATGGAGGTAGTAAATATACTAACATGTAATCCAATTACATTTAATTAAAATTGATCATCAAAAAACTATAAAAACTCAAGGGCACACCCCATGGGTCATTCATCAAATTTCCAAAAAAAATCGAAAGCATGGAACGCCCCATGGGTGGCCTTAGGATGGGGCTAAAACCACCAACGCATCTAAAAAAACCTACGGACATCTTTAATAGGCCCTATTTCATCTATTACAAGTTAGAATTTCAAATACGAGGGCATGATGGAATGTTTAGAGGGTATCATAATGGTCGATATATCTATAATGCACCAAAATAGGAGAAAAAAGTATAAACTACCTAACTTATCCTGATAGTTGAGTCCCTATCTAGCATCAAGTCATGATTCAACTCAGTTTAGGAGAAATTTGATTATTGGATTAAGATTGATAAATTAGGTCATCTGAGTCTAAATCCAAGTAGTGTAATTGATATCTAGAAGAATCATGAATGGCTAAAAAGGAATTTATAACATACCGATGTGGATTCAATGAAAAAAACCACACTCAAATTAGTGGTTGGATGAAGCGTAGATATTAAATCGAAGTTTAGAATCCATTTAGAGATTCAATGGAGGTGAGGTTATATGAATGACATGAAAGCTAATTTTATGATTAAAATAGGAATTAATTTAATTTAAAATTTATAAAAACGAAAAATATTTGGGTTTTCATGGTTTAGGAACATGGTTTAGTAAACCATGAACAAACCATTGACAGTTACTATAGGCCAAGGGGCCCTTGCACGATTTGAACACATGGTTTACAAACGGTGTGCAAACCCTTTGTCTATGTCTGTAGAAACTACATACTTGGTTGTATGGTTGTGATATCATTTATGCATAGTTTGGCCAAATAGTGTTCCTAGTACCACCCCTATCTCTAGCCTAACTCAGTTTAGCTTAACCATGTGGTCTCCCTGCTCAGTCTTCACTAACCGTGTGCTAGGAAAAAATCATACCAAAACCTAGTTTAGGGATATGAACAAGCCCCAGACACCTCCAAAACACCTATGAATATTTGATAACTCACATAAGGCCATATTTAAGCATTCAAATTGAAAAATAGAGGATCTGTACATCATAAGAAAACTCAACTTTTTAAAATTTACTGCCATTATAGCAATTCATCCTTGATGCTATCTCTGAAGGGTGGTTAATATTCATCAATGAAAAAATCTAGATAGAAATCAGGTATTTCATCCTATATCTCCCAAGACTCATCCAATAAACATCTTTTCATCTGTAACACACATATTAGAGGAACTAAATGGCCTCATAGAACCTTCATTCTCCAATAAACTATATGAATCAGATGCCCCTCAAAGGATTCATCATCTTGTAACTAAATGTCATCGAGCTAAAAACCATGAGATAGTTTAGAATATTACATCGTAGTTGAGATACATGGATGTCGTTGTTCATGTATTAGTACCTCTAAGGTAACTTCAATTGAAAGGCTTCTAACCCTACTCTCTCTAGAACCTTGAACCAACCAATATATCATGGAGAAATCTTACCATATCTCATGATTATCTTGTGTCCCATCCTTAGTTAAAAAGACAAGAAAACCCAAACCCTAAACTAAAACTAAATAGATCATCTACGGTGATCAGCATATGATTTCTTTGTGACTACAATGTATCCATCCATTTGTGAATCAACTAGACCAGCTCAAAAGTCTTCTCGATGAGTCACTGTCCCAATAAAGATACCTCACTTGACTCTAATGAGCATGGGGGTGATTAGCTGGCCTACCACACAAATCCTCATAATAATCCATCTGTATAGATTCATGATAACTGTTAGTGTAGGAACATTTTACTAAGCTAATATACTTATCCCATGATCCGCCCTAATCTAGGACGCATGCTTGTAGCATGTCATCTAGCACCTGTATCATACACTGTGATTCCCCTTCAATCTGAGGGTGGTATGTTGTGCTCAGGATCTCTTATATACCTAGTGCCCTCTGTAAATTCTTCTTGAAATAAGACATAATATAGGTTTCCCTATCCAAAATGATAATGCATGGGACCCCATGAAGTCGTAATATCTAACTGATATACATTCTCCGAAGATCATCAAAACTGAAGGTCTCCTTAATTAGTATGAAATGAGAATCCTTCTTGAGCCTATAAACAAAGAACCACATATCATCACAGCCTCGATGTCACCTAGGTAAACTAGTCATGAAATCGATCATGAAATCATCCCATTTCCACTACCAAATAGGTAAATTTTCTAAAATACTGGATGGTCGCTTATGTTTTCCCTTCACCTAATGATTGGTGGAACAACTTTTAATGAAACAAGATACCTCTCTTTTCATACATGGCCACCAATACTGATGGCATAAATTATGTTACATCTTGGTGACTCTGGGGTGTACTTCTCATGCTGAAGCATGAAACTCCCTCATAAACTCATCACATATGTCCATTGGAAATTAAACAAGACCGCAAATATGTAGGATCTTATCATCACCTATGGTCCATCCAAGAGGAGGTTCCTCACTTGAAAAAGTCTCCCAAAGAACCTAGCCCTCAAAATCCAATAGCTTCCCATCCTCACTATGTCCAGTAGGGTAGAGGTCACAACTGAGGATTATAGATAAGTCTTTCCTTGACTATCTTGCACCTCTAAGTGGATCTTAAGAACAATACCACAAGTTTCCCCAAAAAATGGCCTTCCACACTGCATGTATCTGAGTCCTTATACTCAGTTCATTGGCCATTGTATTTCATTTACCAAGCATGTAGGAAAGCTTGATGTAATAAAAACTATTGGTAATCCATCTACATTATCTACCTCAGATTAAGATCACACTATTTAGAACTATACTTGAGTATTTTTGGGTCTGCATAACCCACAAAACTCTATCCTTGTAAATATTGTCATGAAAAATGTAGTGTGGGAACAACTGCATCTAACTCCATATCATGTGTGTGGTAATTCCTCTCATGTTACCCTAATTGATGGGACCCGTACTCCATGACTCTATATCCATATATCATCAATTATCCAAACCTGATACCTGATGCATCGTAATACATAATATAGCTCTTTCCCTATTCTAGAAGTATCAGGATTGGTACTGATGTCAATCTTCCTGGGTTATACTGAAAGGTTTCCTTGTAATAATCTGAACATACAAAATTCACACCCTTCTTAGTCAATCCCATCAATGATTATACTATGCATGATATGCCCTATATTAAATTCCTATAGTATATATCTATCCATAAGAAACTCCATATATAATAAATGTTATTGGTTTATTCCAAGGAAACTAAAACAGTCACCTTCTCTAGATCCGCTGATTCTCTTTTCACTGAGATGATGTGACACATGAAGTGAATATGATCCATCTAAAAGTGGAACTTTGTGTGCTTATAATATAATTTATGATATATCATTGTATTAAAAATGATATTATTATGATTGGAATGGTCATGTAAATTTTGATAATACACTAAGATATCATCCATGAAAATTGTTAGAAAATAATCTAGGTAAGGATGGAACACCTGATTCACAAGAACCAAGAAAAATTTTGGTGCATTCGTGAGACCGAATGATATAACCAAATACTCATATAGACCATACCTACTAAGAATGGTTATATAATTTATTTCTGTAGGTTGAACAAAACCTGGTGAAATCTAGAACTCAAATCAATTTTTTGAGAACCCACACATTACTCGAATCTAATCAAATGGATGATCTATATGTGGAAAGGGATACTGGTTCTTAAACATCAATTTTTTTAACTTCCAATAATCCATGTATATCCTAAGGGTACCTTCAACCGTTTTCAAAAAAATGACAAGTGAACCCCAAAGAGATGTAATGGATCTGATAAACACATTTTCCTCTAAATCCTCTAGATTCCTGCTTAATCTTCTACAACTCGTTCGTATCCATCTCGTATGGATGAATGGATCTAGTGAAACTATTGGAAATATATCGATGTAGAACTATACCTATCTCTTAGGTGGTAAACAATAGAATTCATCGGTAAATATGTCCCAAATGAACTCATCCACTAGAGGAAATTTCTCCTAACTCACTCCCTAATCATCCAAACACAAACTAGTAATCTGGGGTATCATTCCACATAAAACACAATGTTGTGGTCCATCTTGACTTACCTGTACATCCCATTAAACATTGTGCATATACACTACACCATCATGTGATGTGAATGTCACCCTCTGGATATATAATTCAACAAAATATTTATATGTTATTAAGAATTACATACCTATTATGATATAAACCCCTATAATCTTGAGGACATAAAGACTCCATACAAAGTGACACATACCAACATAGAGGGGGGAATTCCTACACTGGATCACATCTTCCATTTTATTTCCCAATGGTGGGTCTAGATTCAAAATTCCCTCAGAAGGAAACAAAAAATCCAAAGTATATTCGCCACTAGTGCAGATATAAAACTATGAGTTTCACCTATATCGAAAAGATAAGATGAAATAGTAAAGGATACTAGGATCATACCTCTCACCATAGATGATTTGACACCCGAATATTTAGGGTTATATTGTATATAATTGAAATAGAATGAACCACATTCTTTTGATACTACATTGCGGCCAGGAGTATGGCCTTTCTAATGATCATGGTAATTGGTGTCTGACTCCCAAGGCTATGACCACCACTGCCTCAACCAGATTGGCCAACACTGCTCTAGCTCCCAATATAATACAGAGATGAGGAACCTACTCCTAAACCTAGTATCATAGATAACCCCTACCACTCACAAATGGTGGGAAGTTCATGTATAAACATTCCACGTAGCCCATCCAACCGTATGCTCGGCACTCGACTACGTTTAAGTTGAAATGACTCTTTATGTGGACTCTCCTGCCACACTGATGACCAAATATTGAGTTAGCGGTACTTACAGCCTTATTGACACTCATTATAGAAGATACATCAAAACAGAACTTCCTTCTTAAAGACATAGAACCCCTTAGTCGAGAAAAATCACTTACCTACATGGCACCCCTAGCCTCTCTCAACTTTCACTCCACAATCATAACCTGATTGACAATATTAGTTATTGAGGTCAACTTGAACACGTTAAAATAAGATCTGATAGCACATCTAAGACCTTCCATGATGTGTCTCTCTCTAGCTAGATCACCAGTAAGGTATGTTGGTGCAAAAAGATGCAACTCTATAAAGCAATCACAGTACTCCATAACTATATTCATGCCCAACTGTAGCGCCCCAAGATTTTATGAGAATTATTCTTTTTAATTTCAGTGATGAATTTTTTTGTACACTTCACCAATATTAGCTTGCACTATATCTCACACTGTATTAGCTTTCATTATACGCAACACTATTCTTGGCTTGTGATGCACACAATTTTAAGATCTTTCGAATAAAATTTATTTTACACAACACCAAGTATATATTTTGATCAATGTATAACTGAACTATATTTTGAGTATTTTATAAGAAAAACCAATGGAAGCTTTACCTACACGCAACCCTGACTTGGCTTGAATTACATGCAAGAGCAACCTTCCTCGAGAGCTTTCGTTGTACGCAATACTGAGATTCACTAAACAACGATATGTTATAAAAATATAATATAAACTAGCCATTATGAATAGTAATACCAATTTTTTAAAATTTTATAAATTTTATATTTCAAAATAGACTTTATTTTTGGATTTGGGATATCAAAATTAGCCTAGGGTGATTTTTTTTTTCTGAAAACTTTCAATTTTTGATGAATAGTGAAAAACACCGAGTTATAGTTTAAAACCGAATATTTATTTAAATATTTATTTATTTTATTTAAATTTATTTTAGGTAAAAATAGATATATAATACTTATATAATTTCAATGTAATTCATTGGAGTCATTTTACAAAAATTTTAGATATATAATATTTTTATTGAACTTTTTACCGCCTTTTACCCACCTCTTAAGAGAATTTGTAAATTTTCATAAAACATAATTTTACCACTTCTGTGAGTAAAATTTCAAAAATACAAGAGAAAAAGTTAATATCAAGGAGTAAAATGTGGTTCAATAAGATAAAAAAAATTTCTGATGAATAGTAACTTTTTACTTTTATTTACCACGGTTAAAAGTAAAAAGGGTAATTAAGGGTAAAAATGATATTATTATTACCCTAGCACATGTCTTAATTCTATTGAATAAGTATAATTAGACCAAAAACAACCTTTTGGGTAAAATATGATCCTCTTTGGTCCACTTGGATTAGATTAGGACACATATTATTATTTTATTTAAAGAAGAGTTAAAAGAGTTAAAATCAAAGTTTAATAACTAAAACATTTTTAATATAGGTTTATACATAATATAAATTTGACTATAAATATTAATTAGAAATATAAATATATTTCCTAAATAATGGTATTTTATTTACATTTTTTAGGCATTAAATAATTTAATTTATTTATGAAACAATGATGATGCAGTAATTACCTTATTAATGAAATATTAACATAATTGATTTTATAAATTCCCAAATAAATGTAATTTGAGGATTTTTATGAATTGAACTAATTTTATAGGTTAATATAACATATTAGGGTTGGTTATATGAACTTTTTTGAGTAATAATGTTATGAATTTTGAGAAATCAAAATACCAAATAGTGGAAAAATTGACATAAAAGATTTTTAAAACAAATCTTATCATATTAATTGATATAAAAGTCCTAAAAATATAATGTTCGGCCAAAAGGATTATATAATAATATATATGACATAAATTAACCAATTTGTGTTCAATTGGTAGTTTATGGTAAGTTTATTAACCATACAGTGTAAGAATACAAGAAGACACGGTAAAAGTTAAATCATTTAACTTAGAGATAAATCTAAATGATAAGGTTAAAATGGTAACCTAAAATTGTATAAAACCAATTGGTTGAGAGGATTTAGACCCATACCCACCCTATCCTCGAAATAAGTCACTTTGTATCCATTATAAACTGAATATAAATTTATTATAAAATAATATTTTATGTTTTTCCTAAGGTGCCCCTCACCCCTCTTATAAAAGGGAACTCCCCCTTCTCTCTAATTCACACAAAAAAATCCATTTAGATCAGGCATGACCTACCCAAATACCCTCTCAACTATCATACCTTTATCCTAGAGACTTTACTATAGTCATGAAGCCAACCTAATGAGCCCTTTTGATCAAATCAAAAGGAAGAACCCGAAGAAGAGGTAAATATCTCACCACCTATTTCAAGTTTCTTTCTACTTCCACTTCCTCCTTCTTTGTTGTTTCCATTCTAAAATAATAACTCCAGTATATTATATATATTGTTATGTTATTAAAAAATAGTATAACCATATTAGTTATTTTATCCATCCTATGAATGAAAATGTCACCACACGTGCATACGCACGGCTTACCGTCTCCAAGTCGTGGTGTAGTTTGTTATTCAAACAGTTCATCATTTGGATGGGTATAATAATGAGTATAAATGATATAAATAATAAATATAACATTATGATGATTATCTATATATGATATACCATCCAATTATATAATATATTGACATAGAAAGAATAATTTTGTCGCTCGTGCGTACGTACGGACTACCATCTCCACGAACGCGATGAGATTTATTTTCCATGATTAACCATTAGAGTATGGTTATAAAGTATATATAATTAATAATCATGAAATATATTACTTAATAAGGATACTGTATTTATTTACATATATTTTTCAAATACTTAATTCCATTCAATTCAATAAATAAACAAAAACAGCGTTCAGGCGTACGTACGACCTACCGTCTCCATGAACAGTGTATTTCATTCCATTTATCGATCTATCATATATATTTATATGCTGAATATATATTATATATAAATCATGTTTTACATTCTGTAATTAATTAAATCATTATATAATTAATAATATAAATAACAACAAGTCGAAACACGTACGATAAATGAAACAATTTTACGAAAATGATTCTTTATCATGGTATTTACAAAAAAAACGAGTAATATAAGGTCATAAGTGAATCATAAATGGTATAATAAATATTATTATGGTTATTTTACAAGTTAATAATATTTTTAAACCCACTATATAGGAGTCTCGGACAGATATGGAAGAAATTGGACATAATGTAAGGGATAATTTTGCAAACTAATTTTTTATCCGTGATTGCTTATATGTATGTATTTACTGGGGTTATATTTTTCATCCATGTGCATAAATTTTTTTTCATAAAGTGTTTAATATTATTACATGTATTTTTGAAGTCATGTTTACCCCTCTTTTACTTTTACAATGTGTTATGGAAGGAATATTTCTTTTGTTTACCATACGAGGAACTTTTTGACTTTTCCGGCAAAAGTACGAGGATAATGTTTTTTAACTTATACGGCATGAATAGATTTTTACGGTTTCATAACACCTAATTTTCATGAATATTACTATACAATATTTCATTATTATTTTCAAAAAAAAATTCTTTTAAAATTTCATGGCATTTTGTGAAAATAAAATGATTTTGAAGAAGAAAGGATATTTTCCTCAAGAATTCATTTCATGTTTTTTTGTCAAAACTATTTTCCATCTAAGATGACATTATAATTATGTTACAAGTATAATGCCTCTATTATATACATATTTTAATTATTCTTATGATGAAATGATATCTAATGTTTTATCTGGATCATGTTATGATGGGATGATGTTTATGAAACCCATTTTATTCTTTTGGTTATGATGAATGATTTATGTTTATTTTTTGGAACAAGTAAGAATGATTTAATTATGAGATGGGTGGGACCTATATCTCCCTACAATGCATTGGGTTAAGATTTATATCTCATGATATAGACATGGCTGTAAAGACAATTGAATCCGGTTTAGTAATACATGGATGAAACGACATGTAATCCCGCTTCAGTATTGGACTTTGTCCACTAAGATGGTCTTGGAAAAAATGCCTTGGATACTACGGAAATAATAACATGTGTTTAACGGTTTTCCACTGTTAAATGTTTTATTCCCATGATATTTTATCATGATTAATGTTCCTTTATGATTTATTCCTTATTTACGTCCAAGATTTATGTCATTTCTCAAGATTTTGAGGTTTTATGTTCACCTTTTTTATGTTCAAATGTTTATGGACTGTTTTTATTTTCTCCATGTTTACCCTTACTGAGAATTTGAGCTCACCCTTTTTATATTTTCTTTTTCCAAGGATATAAATAAAGGTTTTAGGTAAGAAAAAAGGGGAAGATATTTATGGGAGATGTTGAAGATCTATCACCATGATTATATGATTATGTTCCTAGTTCCAAAGATACTAAACTAATACAGTATTTGGGCATCTATTTTTGTTATATATTATGTATTCCGAAAAATTAATGTAATGTCTATGTATGTCATGCTTTGGGTCTGTACAGTTGGTATTAGAGAGAAAGATTAGTCAACCATTTGAAACTATGTTGCGAAAAATTTGGTGATATGCCAAGAGATATTTCTAAGGTATGTCTAGGTTTGTCTCTAAGGTTAAGTATAAGTATAGATTATAGTCCTAGAATTACGGTAACAGTCATAGAATTAAACCTAAGATGTTATATATTGAAGGTAATCAACCTTTATTATGTTGTTTTCCTAGCTTTATTTTTTCCTCTCATACTATTCTCTTTGGGTTTTAGACAATGACTGGAACCCGAAAGAACTGTGTAGATAAATCTAATGGACAATGCAATGATTGCCCTCCTGAACAAACCAATGTTATGAGAGATGGAGTGAAAAATCATATTACTATACTTAACCAAGCTTTGAATCATTCTGGACTTCCAAATGAGATGAGAAGCGAAAAATATTCTATTGAGCCCTTCGTGAGGCAACATCCACCTTTTTTCAGTGGGTCTTCTGATCCACTTGTTGCTGAACTGTGGATCAGTACCATTGAAAACATATTTTCAATAATTCACTATTCGGAACATGAAAAAGTCATTCTGGATATTTACTATTTAGAAGATGAAGCAGACCAGTGGTGGACTCTAATTAAGAATACAAGGCCCCAAGATGAAATTAAATCCATAGAATAGGACGATCTCAAGAACATATTTTTCAATAAGTACTTCCCCTATTATTCTTCTAAAAAAGATGGAGAAGGAGTTTCTTGAGATTAACCAAAAGGTTTCTGAATCTATTGTTATATATACGAGGTGAATTTTACAAGGCTTGCATGGTACGCATCTGGGTTTATCATCCAACCTGAGACTAAAGTTGATCAATTCTTCAGTGGCTTAAAACCAAGTATTCGAAGGGAATTAGCTATAAGAGACTTCAGTAGCTATAAAGAAATTGTGTGTTGTACTATCAAGGTAGAACTGTAAGTTGGTGTTACATATCCATCTCATGGTTTTGAATAGAAACAAAAGATGAAGTTCAAAGAAAAATCTCAAAACAATGGTGAAAATACGACGAATGTTTCTTTATCTCAAAGAGTGGAAAAAAGCATGGTGGAGATTGGATTAGAGGGAGTAGAAAATGTTTTAAGTGTGGAAAATAATTTCATAGAGCAACTAAGTTCCTAAGTAATGGGAAAAAGGTAGCTAATTATGTGAATAGGGAAAATACTATAGAGAACGCACCACCAACACTTCAATGCTTCAAGTGAAAGGAAATGGGGCACTATGCTAACCAATTCCCTTATCCAAGGGTTAATGATGATTGAAATCAACACCCTCTTAAGGAAAAGTACAAAGGGAAGTCACATGTGATCACTATTGGTAATGTTGAATATGAAAATGAAGTGGTTGAATGATTAATTTTTTATGTAATGGGATTCCAAAATAGTAGTGTGGAATTTAATTTTTAGTATCGTGGAATATTGGAATATCTATGTATTGGTTTTTTGAGGTTTTCAATAATTTTATAGTTCCAGTAACCATGAAAAGTGATTGATATATTTTTTTAAAGAAGATTATTTGCGCATAATGAAGGGATAAAGAGAAAATAATATGTTTGATATTATTAATGAGACCATGACTAATATAAGGACAAAGTGATATCATGGTATTATTATATAGAATTTTTGGAATTTTTGGTATGAGGAAATAGTTAAATTTTGACAGCATTCATGTTTTCACTAAATTTCAATGGGTATTCATTTTTCAGGAGAATACATTATTAAGTTATTCACATGTTTGGAATGTGACCAACAAGATATATCTTATGATATATGGGGAATAAATAATGGTATTCACATGCTTGGTTGATGACATTTTTAGTAATCGTTTTCTTTATACTATGAGCTTGGATCGAATTATTTTGGATAAGCCTAAAGATTTCAAATGGATTATGTTGGACATAAGATAATATTGTTTAAGGATAGAACCTTTTTTTCGATATTTTTTCTGGAATGTTATAATAGTGTAGTTTTAGAAAAAGGACAACCTACAGGATGGGCGATATCCCATCGCGTCGGACAAGGTTGCGGGAATCGAACCCACAAATGAGGTGCGATAGGCCTTTATCGCCTACTTCTGGTCTATAGGAAGTCCCTGGTCAGTAGAAACTAGTTTTATTTTTTTAAGCGGTATGATAGATGAAGTATAATTCCATTTTTGAAATCATATACGATTAATCCCACCATAAGATGGACTTATGTATATAAATTTTTCTAACCTTATGTTTGAGACTTATGGAATGACCTATAATTCTATCACATGATTTGATAACACTTCACGGAAGACAAATTCAACTTCATTTCTGTAATAGATAAAGTGGAAATTGTTCAAGGCATAAACAACAGTGAGATTGTACCCAAATCAAGTAAGTATTTCTTTTAATTCAAAAATTCTTCAACATTAGGGAAATGATCTTGAAAACCAAAAAATTTTTCCTAGTGCCCTCATACCTGATAAATCAGATGGTACCTTAGATCATCAAAATTTTTTAGCTTTGTGATTGTTGGCTTTTTCATATACTTGTTCTCTACCACTCTCCATCACAACATGATGGTTAGATTTCTCTTACATATCCGTATTTTTACCTATATTCTCTTATGTGGAAACCCAGTGATGAGTTAATTGGGGTATCCATTATGTTTCTAACGTTCCTTTTTAAAATTATGTTTTAGTTTTCTTTTTTATGATGTGGGTTTCTATGAGAGAATCTGTCCAGTAGAATACCATTTATTCCCTCGACAAATTTTAAGGGAAAAATTCATTTTAAGGGGGGAAGAATGTAACGCCTCGAGATTTTATGAGAATTATTCTTCTTAATTTATTCGATTTCTTTTGTTGTATGCTTCACCATGATTATCTTGTGCAATATGAAACAACATATTATCTTCTAGTATATGCAACACTATTCTTGGCTTGTGATGCACACAATTTCAAGTTCTTTCGAATAAAATTTATTTTACACAACACCAAGTATATATTTTGATCAATGTATAACTAAAATATATTTTTATTATGTTATACGCAACACCAAAGGAAGAATTACCTACATTAAACATTGACTTGTCTTGCATACACGCAAGAGGAACCTTCCTCGATAACTTGCATAGTACGGAATACCGAGTTTCACTAAACAATGATATGTTATTAAAATATTATATAAACTAGCCGTTATGAATAGTAATACCCACTTTTTGAAATTTTATAAATTTTATCTTTCAAAATGGACTTCATTTTTGGATTTTTAATATCTAAATTATCTTAGGGTGATTTTTTTTATTTTTCAGAAAACTTTCAATTTTTGATGAATAGTAAAAAAACACTGAGTTATAGTTTAAAACCGAATTTTTATTTAAATAATTATTTATTTTATTTAAATTTATTTTAGATCAAAATTGATATATAATGCCTATATATTTTCAATGTAATTCATTTGAGTCATTTAATAATAATTTTTGATATATAAAATATTTCTTCAACTTTTTACCGTCTTTTACCCACCTCCTAGGAGAATTTACAAATTTACATAAAACATAATTATACAACTTTTGTGAGTTGAATTTAGAAAATACGAGAGACACAGTTAATATTAAAGAGTAAAATGTAGTTCTATAAGATAAAAATAATTTTTTGGTGAATAGTAATTTTTTACTTTTATTTACCACGGTTAAAAGTAAAAAAGGGTAATTAAGGGTAACAATGATATTATTATTCCATTAAACATGTCCTAATTCTATTGGATAAGTATAATTAGACCAAAAAAACCTTATAAATAAAATATGAACCTCTTTGGTCCCCATGGATTAGATTATGACACTTATTATTATTTTATTTAAAGAAGAGTTAAAAGAGTTAAGATCAAAGTTTAATAACTAAAGAAATTTTAATATAGGGTTCTACATAAAATAAATTCGACTATAAATATTAATTATAAATGTATAATAACATCCTACATAATGGTATTTTGTTTATATTTTTTATACATTAAATAATTTAATTTATTTATGAAACAATGATGATTCAATAATTACCTTATTAATGAAATATTAACATAATTGATATTATAAATACAAAAATAATTGTAATTTGAGGCTTTTTATTAATTAAACAAATTATATATGTTAATATATCATATTAGGGTTGGTTATATGATTTTTTTCGAAGTAATAATGCTGTTATGAATTTTGAGAAAACAAAATACCAAATAGTGTCAAAATTGACATAAAAGAGTTTTAAAAACAAATATTATATTATTAGTTGATATAATGGCCCTAAAGAAATAAGGCTCGGAAAAAACACATATATAATAATATAAATGACTGTAATGAACCAATTGGGGTTCTACTAGCTATTTATAGTAATTTTATTAACCATATATTGTAAGAATACAAGAAGACACGGTTAAAGTTAAATTATTTAACTTAGAGGTAAATCTCAATGATAAGGTTAAAAAAGGTAACCTAACTTGTCTAAAACCTATTGGTTTAGAGGATTTAGACCCATACCCACACTAGCCTCGATATAAGTCACTTTGGAGCCATTATAAACCGAATAGGAATTTTTTATAAAATAATATTTTATGTTTTTCCTAAGGTGCCCCTCACCCCTCTTATAAAAGGGAACTCCCCCTTCTCTATAATTAACACCTCCAGATCCATTTTGCTCAGCCAAAACCTGACCATATACCCTCTAAAATTTTCTCCCTTCATCCTAGTGGCATTACATTAGTCAGAAACTCAACCTATGGAGCCCTTTTGATCTAATCAAAATGGAGAACCTAAAGAAGAGGTAAATATCTCACCACATATTTCAAGTACCTTTCTTCTTCCACTTCGTCCTTCTTTGTTGTTTCCATTCTAAAATAATAACTCCCATATATTATATACAATTTTATGTTATTATAAAAATTATACAACCATATTAGTTATTTTATTCATCCTATGAATGAAAAAGTCACCACATGTGCGTACGTACGGCTTACCGTCACCACGTCATGGTTTAGTTTGTTATTCAAACATTTGAACATTTTAATGGGTATAATAATGAGTATAAATGATATAAATAATAAATATAACATTAATATGATTCAGTAAATATTATATACCATCCAATTATATACTATTTTAGTATCTAAAGAATGATATTGTCGCTCATGCGTACGTACGGACTACCGTCTCCACAAATGCGATGAGATTCATTTTCCATGATTAACCATTAAAGTATGATTATAAAGTATATATAATAAATAGTCATGAAATATATTGAATAATAATGATACTATATTTATTTACATATATGTTTCATTTACTTAATTTCATTCAATTAAATAAGGAAACGAAAGCAGTGTTCATTCAAACGAACGACCTACCGTCTCTATGAACGGTGAATTTCATTAAATTTATCCATCTATCATATATATTTATATTATGAATATATATTATATATAAATCAAATTTTACATTCTGGAATTAATTTAATCAGGATATAAGTAAAAATATCAAGAACAACAAGTTAAAACACATACGATAAATGAAACAATTTTACCCAAAAGGATGCTTTAACATGGAATTTACAAAAGAACATGTAATATAAGGTAATAAGTGAATCATATATGATATCATAAATATTGTTATGGTAATGTTACAAGTTAATAATATGTTTAAACCCACTATACAAGAGTCCCAGACAGATACGAAACAAATTGGACATATGGTAAGGGATAATTTTGCAATCTCATTTTTTATCCAAGATTGCTTATAGGCAAGTATTTAATAGGGTAATATTTTTCATCCATGTCCATAAAATTTTATTCATAAAGTGTTTAATATTATTCCATGTATTTTTAAATTCATGTTTACCCCTATTTTACTTTTACATTGTCTTATGAAATGAATCTTTCTTTTGTTTACCATAAAAAGAACTTTTTGACTTTTACCGCAAAAGTATGAGGAGAATGTATTTTTAAATATACGGCTTGAATAGATTTTTATGGTTTCATAATTCCTAATTTTTAGGAATCTTCCTCTACAAGATTTCATGATTATTTTTAAAAAAAATCTTTTCTTTTAATATTTCATGGAATTTTGTGAAAAGAAAATGATTTTGAATAAGAAAGGATATTTTACTTAAGAATTCATTTCAAGTGTTTTGTCAAATCTATTTTCCATCTACGATTATATTATGATTATGTTTCAGGTATAATGTCTCTATTATTTACATGGTTTTATTCTTCTTATGATGAAATGATATCAAATATTATATCTGGTTTTTGTTATGATGGGATGATGTTTATGAAGCCCATCTTATTATTTGGGTTATGATGAATGATTTATATTTATTTTATGGCACAAGTAAGTGTGATTTCATTATTAGATGGGTGGGACCTATATCACCCTCCAATTCATTGAGTAAAGATTTATATCTCATGAGATATACATGGCTAAAACGACAAGTGAATCTGGTTCAGTAATACAGGGATGGAACGGCATGTAAACCCAGTTCAGTATTGGACTTTGTCCACTATAATGGTCTTGGAAACAATGCCTTGGATACTATGGAAATCATAAAATGTTTTTAATGGTTTTCCATAATTAAATGTTTTATTTCCATGCTATTTTATCAGGATTAACGTTCCTTTATGATCTATGCATTATGCACTGCCATGATTTATGTCATTTCTTAGGATTTTGATGTTTTATGTTCATGTTTTTACATTCAAATTTTTATGGATTGTTTTAATGTTCTCCATGTTTACCGTTATTGAGCATTTAGACTCACCCTTTTTATGTTTTATTTTCCCTAGGATAAAAATAATGGTTTTAGTTAAGAAAAAAAGGAGAAGATATTTATGGGAGATTTTGAAGATCTTTCACCATGATTAGAAGATTCTGTTCCATGTTTCCAAAGACACTAAACTAATACGGTCTTTGGGCCTCTATTTTTGTTATGTATTAAGTATTCCTCAAATGTAATGTAATGTCTATGTACGTCAGGCTTTGGGTCTCTACACCTGCTCCATATGCATGAAATCACTTTCCCACTATTCTTGTAGAGTTGTGGGGTATAAATAGTTATTGTAATGGGTTTTTAAATATACTCAACCCATATCTCATAGCCCATCATCCTGGTTCCAAAAATACCACCAGTGATTTTCCGCTCCACGTAGCATGTAAGTGGAAAGCATGACCATCCTCTCTGGGGACATCATGAGATTCTTGAAAATTACTAACATGATCTCAAGCCACACCTCAATAGCTTATGGACCATCATCCCTTGAAAAAATGGTAGGATGATGTTGCTAGAACACTCACTTAATATCAACCATGGACAAGGTAGGATTTATTTCACATTGAATAGTTTACATATAGAGAAATAATGCCTCACAGAAATATGCATAAAAACCAATGTTTAAAACAAAAACTAATTTCACAGTTGTCACTAATGAAGGATATGACAATATCCCATGACCAAACATCTAAGAAGTATAGTCATCTCCTCCCTCCCATCATGTGAATGGAGGACATCGTGGTGGAATCTATCTACAATTCCAAACACAAACCTCAAAAAATAATTTTATTAAAGATCATAGTTAAAAAGTGAATGATTTTTCAGAATCCTACTATAACCAAGTCATCCCACTACATTCCCCAGAAGCTGGGATGGTGTAAAGAACCACCATATAAATCACTAGAAACTTTATCTATTTCATACACAAAATCCTAGTCTAGGATAAGTCTTCATTTCATTCTAATCCATTTTCAATTAGTAGTCATTTGTTCAAATGATTTAACTGATCACCCAACATGTTATTATCTATGATGTCCTATAACACCTCATGAACCAAAATTTTATTCCCTTAAAATTCTTTCCACATCTCATTAGGTCCGTATTAATATAAAGAGTCAAAGGAATGTCATTTCCCAGTCTGTAAGGGTCCATACACGTTCAGAATTGAAATATGACATCATTTCATCTATCAACTTCACAAAATCTATCACAACAAAAGATATTGTTTTCACATCCCCTATCATAATGACAAGTATCAAGTAATGCATCATAAAAGGAATGGAATAATGCATGAAATGTGATTTATATAAAGGATTGAATATGACACATGATATGAAATACCCATATCTCATTGGGTTACAATAGAAGTGGAACCACTATCATGTTAATAGTAATATAACTACAGAAGTTCATCACCAAATAGGGTAATATAATCAACTATAATGGTCAAAATATAGAAAAGAATAAATCCATTTGAGACAATTTGGATTTTCCATGTAAACGGGTCAACTACTCCCATGAATAACTAATCAACAAAAACATTTTTCTTTATATCCGTATCTATTTTTTATAAATATTAAATTAAATCAAGAAATATTATTTTGATACAACTTTGTAATGTACATGACCTAGATTCCACACAATATTTCCCCTTGCATTATTGGATACATAGCCTCAAGATCATGTCCCCAAACAGAAGAAGTTTCAAACTAGTAGAAAGGGCTTATGTGAGTTATTAGGGAAGCTATTCCTTCATTACTAGAGTATAACTTAGATGAAGTCAATCACATTCAATAGCAGAAGTAGATAAACAAGAACTAAACTAGAATGTAATCAAGACAAGAGTAAATGGACAAATCAGGAAAGTCTCATATATAATGATGTGGATGTTATATGTATCTTGAAAAAAATCCAAAATAATTTCATGTAAACATAGTATAGTACATGTCTCCAAATAGGAAAAATAAAAAATGTCCCAGTAGAATTGTTATCCTTAGCTTGGTCCCTTGCTCCTTTTCTCCATAGTGAAAATGAACAACTAGTGTTATGGTTATTTCCTCTATCCATAGTTGCAATCATATAATCTACTTCGGTTCCCAAGGAGGCCCAAACAGGGTGTGAGATAAACAACCCAATACTTAACCCCCCATTAATCTATACAGTTCTATGTAATAGAATAAAATAATCTAAACATGTTTAGTTAAGAATCAATGTAAGTGTGAATTTCTAAGTCATAAGACTACTACAAAAAAGAAATACCAAAATTCCTCTCAAGGATCCTTGTAACAAGTGTTATCTCATAACTTGACAACTATAAGAAAATTAAACAAGTAACATAGCCTTTCCATAAATCTATCTATATCTTGTCCATATGTTATTTCCCTATAATGAATCCATATCTAATCCCATGGACTTGTTGTATAATTATGTGTATCAAATTTCCTTGGCCATTTTGTAATATCCCATGTGTTATATAACCCACAACTGTGCTATATAATGTTTTTTAGGCAAAGAAGGGTTGGATCCAAGGTGTCAAGAACCAAGGAATCATTACAGAGTCTGAGGAGCATCTTGATGGAAACTCGGTATAGACACTGGTTGGATTCATAGAATCATGTGTACCAACAAGTCCTATGTGAGTCCAAGAAAGCTAAATATAAGGGGTACAAAGGCTAGGGGCATCCCAAAAAATTATGACCTAAGAAAAACACTACTCAAGGAATCCACTACCATGTTCAGGATCCATGGAGAGCCTTCTATGGAATATAATTAATCATTAACCCACTTTTGAATCATTTACCAATTGAAATCCATATGAGCCTACCAAGTCATATAATCAATTTAATTCAATTCTATTTAATGATCATACTCACTCATTTAATACATTTCAATCCAAGTACATCACATGAGTGTACCCACCCATGTATTCCATGCTCATTAAATTATGACAGAGAGGTATACCCACCCATTTATCATAATTCACTATTAAAAAACCACATGGGTATACCCACCCAATATTCAGTATTTGATCATGATAATGAGCACCATGTGAGTTTAGTTTTGGAAATTTTTGGGATTCACTAACTATGTGGAAATATTTTGAAATGATACTTCTGGATTCACGAAGTGATATTTTTAGGGAAATGATTTCAATGCATGTCTTATTTGTTGATCCTGATAAGGTAAAGGCTATTTTTTCATAATAATAAACAAAAAAAATGAATTTTTTATTTTGATATTTCTTCGTCTTGTAGGATACTATTGATGGTTCATCAGGTATTTATAAATGTTGGGATAACCTTTCAATACTTTGACTAGGAAAGGGGTGATATTAAGATGGGATGAAAAGTTTCATTATAATTTTGAAAAGATTAAAAAAGTTCTGAAATTGGATCCTATTCTGATATTACCTATGCTTGTAAAGGGTTATGTAGTTTTCTATTATTCTTATGGAACTAGGTTTGGTTGTGAGCTCATGAATGATGATCATGTGGTGGCTTACAACCCTCGTGAGATTCGAAAACATGAGAACAATTACACAAATTTTGATGTAGAGATTACCATAGATATGAATGTTCTTATGTGTTGGAAACATTATATTTTCTTGGAAAGGTTCAAAGGTATTTTAATACTATAAGTGTTTTAGATATTTCTTTTCATGGAAGGACTGGAATCTCAATGAGAGACGATGGGTGTAAGACCTTCAAACATTTGACATTGTATCACCTATTTTCTATAGAATGGGAACGTCAACGTAGATTCTCTAAGAAGGAATGTGACATTACATGATATTTTGGAATCTAAGGAAGAGTGGAACCTCATGTGTCTTTTTTATTGGTTGCAATTAGATACTCCAAAGGATGTTTCAAGCATGGTTTTGTCTAGAGTTTAATTATATTAATTTATCCCTAATTTGATTTTATATAGTGTGTAGTAGGATGATGATTTTTGAAATATTTGACATGCCCTATATGGTGGGGTGATTGTTTTTAGCTGGTCTCTTTCTTCAGATGGTATTCTCGTTTTTGGAGATCAGTTTTTCATTCTAGAATTAGCTAAGAGTTTATTTTTTTTTCTATAGTCATAGTTCATCATGATCTTTTCATTAAGTCACTATGATGTTGTATTATGAAATGAGATGACGGTTCAGGTGGTCGGGTATGAAGAATGAAATTTTTTGGTATGTGTACTAATGTTACACCTACCAACATATTCATGCAAAAAATTGAAACATTATTGTTTTTATCAGCCTCTTCCAGTTCATTTTTTGAAATGAAAATAGGTATTCATGGATTTGTTTTGTTGGATTTACAGAGAATACCAAAGGGATTAATGATATCATGGTGTTTATTTATCAGTTGAAAAATAAATTTAATTTTATTTTGATCAAAGACATCACAAAATATGATGATTTGGGTATGCTATATGTGCATGAAGTTATAAGCTTACATGGGGTTCCTTCTACCGTTGTCTCAGATATGGATCGTAGGTTTACATTGATATTATAGCGAAGTCCCCAAGTGGTAGTGGGGACTAAGTTCATATTGTGTACAACTTATTATTCATACATAGATAGCCAGATAGATTGTACTATTCATATTTTGGAGGATATGCTTCATTCATGAGTTTTGGATTTTTGTGGATCAGTGGATCACAATTTGGGACTAGTCGAGTTTTCTTATAATAATATCTATCAGTAGTAAATTAGAATAGATTTTTTTGAGGGTTTTATAGTCTCCCATGAAAGTCACCAATTTTTTGGATAGAGGTGTAAAAAGATTCTTTTGTGGGATTGAGTTTGGTTCAGGAGATTTCCTGGAGGATTTAGGATATATGTTGGTGTCTTGTTATAGTACAAAGTCAGAAGAAATAATATATATATCAACAACATTGTACTTTTTATATTTCCATAGGTGACTGGGTTTTCATCAATGATTCTCCTTGTTTGGGTCATCTTCGGATTGGGAAATAGGGAAAGTTGTCCCCATGATATATGTGTATATTTGGGATCACTAAGCGGCTTGGGTAGGTAGCATATCAATTGGATTTTATAGTTAAGTTGACTTGAATTAATGATTTTTTCCATGAATCAAATCTTGTGAAATACCATCTCGATATGTCTTATGTTTTGAGTTGGGAAGAGACTGAGTTAGATTTAGATGTATCCACTGTGGAACAACTATATGAGATCATAAAATCTCAAGTGAAATTCAATCATGAGAGGTGGATTATATTAGTTAGAGTGTTATGAAATCATGGATCATATTCTCATGAGAAATGGAAACATGAATTGTTGATGAGGGAGAAATGACTTTACCACTTTACCAAACTTCATTCTTCAACATGTCTTCCCTAGGATTGAAAGTCTTATGGTGAGGAGTATGTAACATTTGATTACCTAATTTTAGTTAATTCCCTTATATTTACTTGTTTTAAAATTTAATTGAACACATATTAGGAATCCTGGGGATGGAATTTTTTTGGGTAAAGTGATCTAAAGTTCGAGTATATCTGTTAGTTTGAATTAATAAAGTCCAATTAAAAATGTGTTAATTTCTTTGTGGGGTACTTCCTGATTTCGGATAACACCGAGTGTGTTTTGGGTTTTTTTCTATAAAAATATACATTTTCTATTGTCTAAAAGTGAGATATATGTCATGTAATGGTAGTGTATGATTTTTATGTTCTACAATGAAGATTCCATGGATCTGGTACAAAACATTATGTGAGTACACGTTGTGTATTGATTGCATGTTGTGTAATGTCACAAGATTAGTTTTAAAAAAAAATGTAATGATTTATTTGGTCTATGTTATCCCTGTAGATTATATGATGTGTAAAGTTATTACATTCCCTGAAATTTTCTCAATAACTGGATTTAGGTTTCCGCTCACCGAATTTTTTATTTCATTCATCCAAAAATCCTTTGGTTCTCGACCTAGACGAATTCTCCACTAATTTTGGGAGACTTAATTTGGTCTAGATTGATTCATTTGGTGATAGATCACTACTGTAGTAAGTTTACATATCTATGAGTGAGTGATACTTTTTGGTTCATCATTGATTTGATCGTTGTAGTTCTGTTGCATTATGTTATTTATATCTGTTGACCCATGGTGATGGTTCATCTTATTTTCATATAGATCTGCCATATGATCTCATTCTGTGGGGATTAGTTTATTATTTGTGGTGTAGAAGGTGTACGTTCTTATCGTATGTGTTTATTCCTCTTCTCCCCCAACCCATTATGAAAATTTAATAAATTCTAATATGTGTAGGTTGATTCTAGGGGGTATACTGTCAGTATTGGTTCCTCTTTATTATTGGATTCTACCATGGTTGTGTGCAACCCAAATTTTGAGGTAGGTGATTCCGTCTCTATCCTATATTGGTGAAATTCATTGTTCTTGTTCTAATAAATAATTTTATTTAATTAAATGGAATTACATGATTGATTTTTGTGTGTGTATGGAGGTGCTATTTATTTTCTGAAAGATTGTTTTTTTCTAAGTTTTGGTAAATAGAAAATGGTTTTCAAATCATTATTAAACGATTTTTAAGGCATGATATGATGGAAATGGTTTGA
This sequence comes from Viscum album, assembly GCA_963277665.1. Lineage (NCBI taxonomy): Eukaryota > Viridiplantae > Streptophyta > Magnoliopsida > Santalales > Viscaceae > Viscum > Viscum album. The sequence continues at coordinate 1,273,521,533 of OY728159.1, forward strand.
TGAATAGATCTAGAAAATAGAGAACATGGGAATCCTTGGGTACTTATGTAGAAGGTATAATAATAGGCCTTCCCCATAGTTGTGGGGTTTTCTCATGGAGATTTCCTTTGATCCCAAGGCATGTTGTTCTAGGGAATTATTAGACTTGTTGGGAGGTTAACTTGTTGGGATGTTCCTATGCTCTCTAGACTCGATGAATATGTCTAGTGGATTGATGTGAATGCAATTTTCTATGTTAGGTTTGATTGTCCTAGTTATCTTGACCCTATGTGATCCCTGACATGACATTACTTGTGATGCTTCTTGGCCAATTAGGGATTCTTATTTTAGTTTGTACCATTTTTTGTACCACCGTAGACTTGAAATGATAAATAATGCATGCATTTTTTGTTTTGAATTGATATATTAAATGTAATATTGGGATATGAAATACATTGAAATAAATTTTACTAGTTTATTTGGAAATGTGAAAAAAGGGTAAATTGAACTCTTTTTCCATACTTTTTAAATGAAAATTATTAAACTGTTATCATGCCCTTTTTCTTTAATGGTGTGAGTTCATGGATTATTGTTCGGAGTCTTTTGGATTATTATATAGAGACTTGATATAGAACACATGGGTGAGACACTATTGAACATATTAGATTACACATTGCGTACCTATTCAGTGAAGCATAGACCTGGTTATGAATTTCATTCTAGGGAATGGCCAAGCCCCGCAGTGAAGCAGTGATGTTTTTTAACAGAAGAGATGTGAAACTAGTGGTGAGATGCTGGGATTTTGATTAGGCTATCACATAGAGTAGTTGTTTTTCTTATTTTTCTAGTCCTTTGTGGTTAGAAATGTTCTTTGATATTTTTTTACAATTGAGTTGTCAGTTAATGTTATTTAGTATCAGTTTTGGAATATATTAATCTTTTTTAATGTTGTCTCTATTATATATATATATATATATATATATATATATATATATATATATATATATATTCGATTCCATTGTTTCAAGTTGGTTGAAATCATTCCCTCTAGTTGTTGATTGAAGCTTGAGTGCTAGTCTCCAGCTAGTGGGGTTCTGGAATGCCTTCATGGTATGTGACATATCGAGTCGGGTACCGATTTGATAAGGTATTCAGTTCAGTTTGTCACATCTATTATATATGTAATGTAGTTAATATATATATATATTAATAAAAAATAATTATAATTTTCAAAATTCACTCACACACACATATATATTATGAATTTATATATGTATAGGCATGTACATATGTGTCTAGGTATATATATGTATATGTGTGTGTTTTATGAATGATCATTTATATAATTATTATTAATTATTTATAATATAGTGGGTGTTTATGTGTATGTATGTTTGTAATTTTAAATATATGTATGTATTTATGGTTGTGTTTGGCACACCCAAACTGGCCCCCCATGAGCTTTCACTTTGTTAACTAATAAAATTCAGTGATCATGGGAGTTAAAAACCAAAACATATAGGTTAATAGACCCAACACACAACTTAGTTTTCTTACACTTTATGTTATATAATAGTAATAATTTATATATATATATATACTAATATGTTTTTATATAAATAAAGAATAATATATATATTTATATATATCTTATTATATATATATTATTATATATACTATTATTTTGTTTTTATATATAAATAAATAAATATAATTATATTTATAAATTGATATATATATATATATATATATTAAGTGGTTGTATACATATATATTGTTGTCTATATATATACTTAAATTTTTTTATATTAATATATAAATATATAATTTATACAATAATATATATATATATATGTTAATATATATAATTTAATATATATGTATAAATAAATTAATATATATATATATTTTTAATTTTTTAATATTAAATATGGGTAAATTAATAATTATTTACATTTCAAAACCCAACTAAATTTGTGGTGTTTTAAAATGAATCTAAATTCATGATGTTTTAATATGAACCTAAATTTTCCATGTTTTAAAACATGGCTAAATTAAGGATGTTTTAAACCATGTTCAAAATAGCCTCATTTCACAATTCAACAAAATTAGTGATGATTCAAATCAAGACTAATTAATCCACGTTTTAAACTATGGATAAGTTGGAAACATTTTAAAATATTTTTAATTAACAATGCTTTAAATCATGGATAAAAAACATGGCTAAAAATTCATGGATAATTTCTTAATCTTTTTTAGTGTGAGAGTTTAACTCAGCATGAGAATTTCCCATGAGTATTTCGACATATAATCTCATTAACTAATTCATATATACTTCATATTGGGTGAACCATTATTTAAAAATGGAATATTCAGTCCCATTGGGCGGAGGGTTGAATGTGAACACCCCTGTTTTAATATCCCATGTTTTTAATTTTAATAACTTTTTTCTATATCATAAAAAATACACAACTTCAAGAGTAAACAAATCGTAAAATACTAATATGTATATATGAAAATTATAACATAGGCATAAAATAAAAGAATACTAATAATATTTAATAACTATTTAAATATATATGAATGTTCTAATTAATAAAAATTTATTTTATTATTCCAGAATTTATATATTCATGAATAATTTTTTATGATTTTTATGGATGAATATTATAAAAATAATTTGGAAAATGTAGAAATTTTATTTTATGAAATAAATATAATTTTTGATATCATCATATCAAAATTATCTTTTGGTGAAATTTTGTTATTTTTTAGAGAAGGTTGATTTTTCTTTGAATAGTGACAAATACTGATTTTTACTGAAAGTTTTATTTTTTTTAATGTTAATTAAAATGAAAAATTATATTTAGGATAAGTTTTAAAATGTAATTATATAATTTTTATTTAAAATTATCCAATTATTGAGTTTTAAATGAATTTTATACTTGAATTTAGTATAAAAATATTCTATATTTAAATGGTATTTTTCTAAAAAACGATTTTTTCACCGTGTTTTTCCAATTTAATATTAAATTAAATAATTCCATTTAGGTAATTTTTAATTTTAAAAAATAATTCCATATTTACAATCAGTAGGTCTAAATTTAGTAAATATTCCCCTTTTTTATCAATATAAATAGTAACCATAATTATTCTTGTGGGTAAAGGGTAAATCAAGTAAATAAAGTAAAAAATAAAATCATAAGGTTTATAATTTGGCCCTAACACTTGAATAAATTTTATTAAATGAGTAAATTTTATCCATAATAATATGATATTCGGTTATACGGATTTTTATTTTCTTTTGGATGAGATTATGACTTTTATAAAACTTTATTTCAAAAAATGTCAAAAATGACACACACTTGTTTTTAATAACAATTATATTTTTATCATCTTTATATATAGAATATATATTTAATTATAAATATTCAAGTGATATATAAATTATTTATATTCATCAAGTTAATTTATTCTTATTTTATAGGGATTAAATGATCCCATTAAATGCTACACAATACCGATGTAGTAATAACTCAATTAATTGAAAAATTCAATAAATTATATTAAAAAATATTAAAAGAAATATAATTGGAAATAATTAATGTGATACCTTAATTTTTTAGTTAATTATAACTAGTTAGGGATTTAATAAATTAGTTGTTTTGAATTTCATTTTTTCCCTTGATGTTATTGAAATCAATGTAATGAATAGTTCTAAAAATTGACATTAATAATATTTTATTAGATGATATAAAATTCCAAATAATATTACATTTTTAAATTTTATTAGTTATGAAATATAACATGATCCATTTATGGGTCTTTTTTCCATTTATAGTAATATTTTTACCCCCTTAAGAGTAAAAAACCTTGATATCACTATAATTTTCAAAAGGGTTAATGAAGGGCCAAACCAAAAAGATAAAAAAAATTTGGTATAAACATGTAATAAATAATATGATGATGTTATTTTGACTCATATTTATATTTTATTTTAATTTAATAAACTGAAATTTATTTTGACACAAAATTAATTAATATTCATTTATGAATATAATAAATTCCAACAGTGCATGTCCCCTATCTTATAAAAGGGTATTTATTATTAAATTTACTGTACACTTGAAAACTAATTTAGTTCATTAAATATATATTTTTATCCCTTCCTAAAATCTTTAGCCACATTCTATAGGCCTTCCTTATGGAAAAATAACAACTTTAGAGGTCTTAAGGTGTTAAAAATGAAGATTGTATGAAGAAGAGGTATCATTATTAACCGAGCATTTATATTTCATTTCGTATATGATATCATTTAAAACTTCCTTAACCATGATTATATAATGAAATTAATATATTCCATATGATGAGATTTCATTATGTAATGTAATGACCAATATGCATCTCCAACCCCCATCAAATGGGAAAGGAAATCATCGTTTGTGTGTACAACGAACTACCACTTCACGAACCGATGTAATTTTTTTTCCATTAGAGTCTCTCAAGAATTTTTATAATTATATAATTAATTTTTACATATGATATTAATGAAATATATATCGTTATTAAAAGATAATATATCATATAATTAATTACCTATAACTCCCTGACCCCAGTTACCCCGAGTCGGTGCATTATTACATAACATTGGCATTATCACAAAAGATCAGGTCTCGAATGACCAATTAGTTTAGTATCCTTGGAAACACGAGATACATTCGTAAGTCTTACATTACATGATAAAGTGACAAAATAAAACAAAATAGTCTACATAGTCCACACACATATCCCCTCATACTATCCCTACAAGTCAGTCATAAAATACTTCTTCACATCTTGGAAGAAATAAAACATAGAAAGGGGTGAGCATAGATGCTCAGTAAGGATAACAATATAGAGGAAACTTTCACAAATAAGAATAAACATTTAAGGCAATGTATAACTAAAACAAAATACTTTTAAACTTGAACTTCAGTATAATATGGAAAAAATAAAATTAAATAATTCCATTTAATTATTCACATGGATATTCTACTAGTTGAATAATCACATGCAATATCATATCCACTTTCATAATGACTGAATGCATAATGCCAGACAATCTTAACCACATAGTCAATGACTTGTGCTAATACTACAAATAAGATTTTGACAAGGCCTTTGGCTAAGACACTAGTTTGTCTCATGAGACCTACCAATGCATCGAGGAGCTATAACGGGCTCCACCCGTCACTTACTAAGTCCAATGCATTCCTCACATGAACAGGTTTAATCATAACATAAACATTCATATTAAAACTAGCATACGAAATGTCAATACATTCTCCATAAACCATGAATGGTATAAAAATAACTCATCCATTGTCAAACATATCAGAAAACCTTTAATACAATATGGAAGCTATGTATCATAATAAATCAACTTCAAATAATCTTAAAATCCATCAAAGGATGTTGACATAGATGAAATCAAAACTATTTGAGAGAAATATCTCTTTTTTTGAAATCATTTAAAAGTAACATAATTATAAAAGAAAAAATTTACTTTAAAAATATTTCTTCAAGATTTTAAGGGAAGCTTCGATGATTTTATAATGGCGGAAAATAGCCGCACCCACCGTATAAGTTAAAAAAGACATTCTTACATTAATTTTGTCAAAAAGGACAAAAATAATTTTCTTTTGGAAAATAACAGAAAGATTCCATTCAAACAATTTCATAAAAAGTCAAAAAAATGTATAAATTACTTTAAACCATAGTCTAGTAAATAGTAAAACAAAATTGGAATAAATTTTTAAGAAACATGGATGTTGATGATAAAGAGGTCCCAGTAGATAATTATGTATAAACCACCTCGGATAATGAAGAGATTGTGAAATTAACCCTTAACTTGTACTTTTCCTTGTTCTATGGTAGGTTAACCTCCTTTATAATGGTGAAATAATTTTTATTAAATTATATTATAATCATATACATTAATATGATATCATATCTGATCTTTTAACATTGCATTGTTAATAATATCATAGTATTATCATTATTTCGGGTGTTAATGAATTTGTTTTCCATTATATTCATTATTATGTTAGTCATATTTATTATGTATGGAATGTATCTTATTCATATACATAATGATATCAAGTCATTAAATATTATTTTTAATCATCTAATGAAAATTAGTCTTGAATGGATGCGATGGGGAATGAATCTCATCGCATTCGTGGAGATGGTAATTCGTACATACGCATGAGCGACAATATCATTATTTTGATATTAAAATAATATATAATTCGATGATGTATCATATATAAAGAATAATTATGACGTTATATTTATTATTTATATCAATTACACATCATTATTATACCTATCCAAATAATAATGTATTGAATAACAATTATACCACGACGTGGAGACTGTAAGCCGTACATACACAAATATGGTGACATGTCAATTAAAGGATGGATAGAATAATGAATATGGTTGTAAAATATTTATAATAACATAATAGTATATATAATATACTGGAGTTATTATTTTATAATGGAAACAACAAAGAAAGTGGAAGTGAATGAAGAAAGGAACTTCAAAGGGGTGAAGAAATATTTACCTTTTCTTTGGGTTCTTCCTTTTGTTTTGATCAAAAGAGATCCTTAGGATGGAGTTATGACTAAAGTATGGTCTCTAGGATTAATGGATTAATTTTGGGAGGATATTAGGGTAGGGTTTGGCTGAGACAAAAGTCTTTGAAGTTGTGAATTAGAGGGATGGGGGAGTGCCCTTTTATAAGAGGGGTGAGGGGCACCTTAGGAAAAATGTAAATTATTATTTTATAATAAATTAATATTCGGTTTATAATGGCTCAAAATTAATTTATTTAAAGGATAAGGTGGGAATGATTCTAAATAATTTCATCCAATATGTTTTAGATTGGTTTGGGTCACTATATTAACCTTATCTTTTAGATTTAACTCATAGTTAATTAGTTATACATTTTCCATGTCTCCCTGTATTTTTATATTATTTGGTTCAAAAACATACTATAAACTTCCAAGATAACCCTAAGTGGTTCATTAATGATATAAATATCATAATATAAGTAATTTTGATGAAACATATATTTTTATGCATATTATATCAATTAATAATATAATATTTGTTTTAAAAACTATTTTATGTCAATTTTGACACTATTTAATAATTTATTTTTTCTAAAGTAATAAAAACTTTATTAATTAAAAATAAATTTATTTAATCAATCTTAAAATGTCATATCAACCTATAAAATTTGTGTATGGAATCAAAACATTTAAATTATATTTATTTTAACATTTATAAACCATTTATTTCATTCTTTCATTAATAATGAAAATACTGCATCATCATTGTGGCAAAAATAAATTTAATTATTCAATGTCTAAAAATTATAAATAAAATACCATTATATAGTAAATAATATTATATTTCTAATTAATTTTTATTTTTTAAGAGATAACATACATAACCTTATGTAAATTTAATTTACTAAAATATATATGCTTATGTCATTTCTATATTTACTTTAACTTAATTAATATAAAGTGTCATTATCACTTACAAGTGGCTCCATGGGGTGTCTAAATCGACCCCAAGATGCCCATTCTCGGACATTTATCATTAAATAGGGTTAGGACATGTGTTACGGTAATTTAATATTATTATAATATTATTTTATACCCTTATTTACCGGATTCACCGTTTAACCATGTTAAATAAAATATTTACCGAAGTAATTATTCAAAATGTCTAAAAATAAAATTTACCTATTTACAAAATTTGGACCTCCTAATTCTAAATATGTAATCCATTTTTCTATATTCAAAACACAAAAGTGGCATAAATTAATTTAAATTAATTCCCTTTTCCAAAATAAAAAACATGTTTTTAAGAAATAATAACTATCATAAGATTGAAACTTTCTTATGTCCAGTTTAAATGTAAAATTACATACAAAGACCAACATTGTATTAAATGGTAAAAATATAATCTAATTATACTTTAAAACCACTCAATAGTATAATTTATCACTATAAATTATTTTCATTAAAAAAGTTGTTTTTAATTAAAATTTAGTATTTTTCACTATTCATCAAAAACTGAATGTTTTCAGAAAAATAACAAAAATACACACAAAGATAATTTTGATATTTTGAATGAAGTTTATTTTATCAAATTCAAAACATAGAAGTTTCATTTATTAACTTAAAATTAATTCCCGTTTTCAAAACCAAAAGGCGTATTTTTAAAAAACGATGTCTATCAAAATATTGACACTTGTTTATGTCCAATCTCAATGTCAAATTACATAAAATGACCAGAATTGGATTAAATAATTAAAATATAATCTATTTATACTTAGAAAAAATTAAAATTTATAATTTGAAAATATAAAGTGTTTTGATTAAAAAATTCATTTTCAGTTAAAATTTAGTATTTCTACTATTCACCCAAATATGAAAGTTATCAGAAAAGCACTAAAAAATTGTTAAAACTAATATCTTATGTCCCGATTCTAAAGAATAAGTTTATTTTATCAAATAGAATAAACAAAAGTATATAATATTGTATTTAAAAAGGGTTCATCATTAAAAGGATGTAAAAGTTCATTTTTTGAAATAAATACTTCTTTTATATAAAAAAATGAATTTTTTATTAAATTATGTCTAATAAACTCATAATATGGATTCTAAAATTGTAAGGAATATATATAGTTAAATATTCAATTAATACTATTCATAACCGCTTTTGAACAACTAGTTTGGTAATCTTGTGGTGCGCTCGAACTTGGTGTTGCGTGTAGTAAATGTTATTGAATTACTTGGAAGAAATAACATACTATGAAATCTTGGGGTGTTACATTTTTCCTTCCTTAAATAAATTGAGACCTCAAAATTTGAAATTGTTCTTTGAAAATAAAATGTTGATACTAGAAAATACCTTTGTGGGAAAACCCTAATCAGAAATTGGATTAATAAAATTTAGTCTTAATAAGAGGAAAAGGGGAATGAAAAAGTAACCACCAAATTTTGATCTCAATTAAGAGAACATTGGTGGAATTAGAAACACATAAATGTAGGGAAAAATAAATATTTATAGGGAGTGATTGAGGTCATCAGTCACAATCAATTGTAGAATTGAGGGCCTCAAATCCATCAATCTACGATGATTTAAAATATCATTAGTTCCCCAAAACATAAGGTATTAGGATAACACATTTTAATCTTTAATATCATTTACCTAAAGGCTAAGAATAAATTTCACCATAGAATAAGAGAATAAAAATATATACTTGACAAGTAGAGTTCCATCCTATATCTAATTTCTACCACAAACTCATCTTTCACTCTAAAAGATAATAGAACTAAAAAGATATTCAACTTATCCTATTCATATAGGGTTGCAAAAAAAGAATTTATAATTCATCTACCAGACCCTTTAAAAAACAACATAATTCAATCCAGGACATCATGTGGGTCAGTGATAGGTGATACACCCTTGTCATCCTTCAGTTTCGTGTTCAAGTCTCGCGGCCTTGCCGGACACGATGGGTTGCTGCCCGACCTCCGGGTAGTCCTTTCTATGGAAATCCAATAATAATATCAAACTAGACGTATCCAAAATACTTCTGTCCAAATTCACTGTCTAAAATTTATAGGTAAGTTAAACGTAATAAAGATCCTTTTTACGATGTAATAACATGTGAACACCTTCATCATGTATTCTTTTAAAACACAGCAATATCCTGAATTACCATAAAACCTTATTGATACATTCATACACCCTTATTCATTATAGAATACTGGATATATTCCTTCTATCAAAAAATGTTTTAAACTCAAACAATAATGAAATATACAAATCATTCATCAGTTTCAAGGTAATCAAGAATATCAAATATAATTTATCCAAATCAAACATGTATTATTTCAAAATCCCAACCTCAGTATCAGAACCATATTATGGTTTATCTTTCTCTCAACCCTATATTTTACAAAAATTTAACCTACTATTGAGTCACTTTTCTTTGCTCCACAAAAACTCAAGTCCGTAACTAAATAGTACTATAGTATAATCCTTATATACTCAATAATTATTATAACCTATACATCATTGATACAACATTAAAATGACATAATTATTTAATAACAACATAAGAACTCTAATCATTCCTCCTCATCTGTGGTAGTATAATAACTTGTTTATTATCCAATAGAATCATTTGAGGCATACTATGATTATTTGGACATTAGTTTGTGTAGTGTCCCAACTCCTTGCTGATGAAGTATTGTACATTTGAAACCTTTTTCTTACCCTTGCAGTCACGTACATGGTTTCCTTTTTATCCACAGTTATAACAAACTCCCATTCCCTTCTAGAAAGTTCTAGGGTGTTTCTTCCCATAGTTATCACATATGAGAAAATTCTTCTTTTCCCTCTTCCCTTTATCCATCTTCCTCTCTTCCATCCTTTTATTCTCTTGCTTCCCTTAAAATCCATAAGACTCAGATAATTCTTAATTTATCTTTTTAACACATGATACTATTTCATCATATGATAATAATACATGGGATACAATTTCATTTCTAAATGTTTGCTTAATACCGTGAAAGATATGATCCTTCTTACTCTTTGGATCATATGTATTGCTAGAGTTCACATTCTTTCCACTGGGCACCATTTCTATACAATGGCATACACTAGGTCAGTTTATGAATTGTAATGAATAATTCCAAACTTGTAAAATACCTAATGTTGATTTAACAGTTTATATATATAATCCATTATCATAAAAAATGTTTTCTTTGAGGACGTATATACTCATAAACCCTTCATAATGGTTTATAAAGAAAATTAGAATTATCCTAAGCGTATCCCCTAGGATTTTCATAACCAAGAGTGCAACAAGGCCCATTATCGTGCACCTGTTCCTGTTCATGTCTATCTCAAAGTGGTGTTTTCGGGTTTTACACCTAGGTACATCTTTAATAGAGCCTCCTCTACCTACATATATCCAGACATGGATGTATTTCTTAGAAATCTCACAAAATCTCAACATTACCAATATTCTAGGAAGTTATTATATACTAATCCTCAAAGTCTATATTATGGTAATGTGCTCTAGTCAGAGTTTATCTAAATCTAGCTTCCAAGTTTTATAATAAACTTCCTCTGATACAAACTGTAGGGCCCTGAACTCAGTTACCCAGAGTCGGTGCACTATTACATAACATTATCATGATCACAAAAGATCATGTCTCGAAAGACCGATTAGTTTAGTAGCCTTGGAAACCCCAGATACATTCATAAGTCTTACATTACATGATAAATTGAAAAACTAAAACACCATAGTCTCCATAGTACACACTCATATCCCCTCAGACTATCCCTGCACGTCAGTCATAAAATACTTCTTCACATCCTGGAAAAAATAAAACATATAAAGGGGTGAGATTCGATGCTCAGTAAGGATAACAATATAGTGGAAACTTTCATAAATAAGAATAAACATTTAAGGAAATGTATAAATAAAACAAAATCCATTTAAACATGAAATTCAACATAATATGGAAACAATTAAATGAAATAATTCCATTTACTTATTCACATGGATATTCTACTAGTCGAATAATCACATGAAATATCAGTAACCACTTTCATAATAAAGAAATGCATAATGTCATACTATCATAACCACATAGTCAAGGACTTGTGTCAATACAACACATAATATTTTATCAAGGCCTTGTTCCAAGACACTAGTTTTTCTAATGAGACCTACCGATTCATCGAGGAGTTATAGCAGGCTCCACCTGTCACTTACTATGTCCAATGTATTCCTCACATGAATAGGTTTAAACATAACATAAACCTTCGTATTAAAACTATAATACCAAATATGAATACTTTCTCCATAAATCATGAATGGTATAAAAGTAAAACATCCATAGTCAAACATATCACAAAAATATCAATGCAATATTGAAGTTTTGTATCATAATAAATCAACTTCAAATAATCTTAAAATCAATCAAAGGATGTTGACATAGATGAAATCAAAACTATTGGAGAGAAAAATCTCTTTTTTGAAATCATTTAAAAGACAAAAAATTACAAAAGAAAATATTTACTTTGAAAATATTCTTTTAATCTTGTAAGGTAAGCTTCGATGATTTTATAACGGCGTAAAAAAACCGTACTCACTATATAAGATAAAAACGGCATTCTTACCTTAATTTTGTCGAAATGTTTAAAAGTACCTTGTTTGAAAAATGACAGAAAGATTCCTTTCAAACCCTTTCATAAAAAGTCAAAAAAATGTATAAATAACATTAACCTATAGTCTAGTAGATAGTAAAAATTCTTTGGAATACATTTTTAAGAAAAATGGATGTGGATGATAAATAGGTCCTACTAGATAATTACATATAAACAACCTCGAATAATGATGAAATTGTGAAATTAACCCTTACCTTGTACTTTTCCTTGGTCGAGGTAGGATAAACTCATGTATAATGGTGATATAATTGTTATTAAATTATACAAGAATCATATACACTAATATGATATCATATATGATCTTTTAACATTGCATTGTTAATAATATCTTAGTATTATCGTTATTTCGGGTGTTAACAGATTCGTTTTCCTTTATATTATTTATTATGTGAGTCATATTTGTTATATATGGGATGTATATTATTCATATCCAGAATGATATCATGTCTTTAAATATTATTTTTAATCATCTAATAAAATTTATTCTTGAATGGATACGATGGGGAACTATTATCATCATGTTCGTGGAGACGGTAATCCATACGTATGCATGAGCGACAATATCATTATTTTGATATTAAAATAATATATAATTGGATGTTATATAATATATAAAGAATAATTATCATGTTATATTTATTATTTAAATCAATTACACCTCATTATTATACCCATCCAAATAATAATGTATTGAATAACAATTACACCATGATGTGGAGATGATAAGTCATATGTACGCACATATGGTGACATGTCATTCAAATGATGGATAGAATAATAAATATGGTTGTATCATATTTATAATAACATCATATTATATATAATATAATGTAGTTATTATTTTATAATGGGAACAACAAAGAAAGATGAAGTGAACTAAGAAAGGAACTTGAACGGGGTGATGAAATATTTAACTCTTCTTTGGGTTCTTATTTTTGATTTGATCACAAGGGCTCTTTAGGTTGAATTTATGACTAAATTAAGGTCTCTAGGATGAAGTTAGGAATGTTGGGAGGATATCAGGGTAGGGGTTGGCTGAGCCAGAAAGCTTTCAATGTGTGAATTGGAGAGAAGGGGGAGTTCCCTTTTATTAGAGGGGTGAGGGGCACCTTAGAAAAAACATAAATTATTATATTATAATAAATTCATATTCAGTTTATAATGGCTCCACATTAATTTATTTCTAGGATAAGGTGTAAATGAGTCTAAATCCTTTCAACCAATAGGTTTTAGATAGGTTTGGGTCACTATATTAACCTTATCTTTTAGATTTAAATCTTAGTTAATTAGTTTGACATTTTCCATGTCTCTTTGTATTTTTATATGATTTGATTAAAAAAATTACTATAAACAATAGTAGAACCCCAAGTGGTTCATTAATGGTATACATATAATCATATATGTTATTTGGCTGATCCGTACATTATTATGATTAATATATCAATTAATAATATAATATTTGTTTTAAAAACTCTTTTTTTTTTCAATTTTGACACTATTTAATAATTGATTTTTTCTAAAGTCATAAAAAATTTATTAATTCAAAATAAATTTATTTAATCAATATTAAAATTTCATATAGAACTATAAAATTATATTATCACATCAAAACTTTTAAATTATATTTATTTTAACATTTATAATACCATTTATTTTATTCTTTCATTTATAAAGAAAATATAGCATCGTCATTATGGCATAAATAAATTTTCCTATTAAATGTCTAAAATTTATAAATAAAATACCATTATGTAGGAAATATTTTTAGATTTATAATTAATATTTATGGTATAAGAGATAACATATATAACCCTATGTAAATTTTTTTTTACTATAAGATATATGCTTATGCCATTTTTGTATTTACTTTAACTTAATTAAAACAAAGTGTCATTATCACTTATATGTGGCTCCATGGGGTTCCAAAATTGACTCAAAGATGCCCATGGTCGGACATGTATCATAAAATAGGGTTAGGACAGGTGTTATTGTAATTTGATGTTATTATAATTTTATTTTATAAACTTATTTACCAGATTTACCCTTTAACCATGGTAAATAAAATATTTACCGAAGTAATTTTTCAAAATGTCTAAAAATAAAAGTTAAAAATATAAACAATTTGTACCTCCTGATTATTAATATGGAATCCATTTTTCTATATTAAAAACACAGAATTTTCATAAATTAATTTAAAAATAATTCCTGTTGTCAAAACAAAAAACGTGTTTTTAAGAAGTAATAACTATCAAAAGATTGACACTTGCTTATGTACAGTTTAAATGTAAAATTATGTCCAATGACCAAAATTGCATTAAATGGTAAAAATATAAACATATTATACTTTAAAACCAATCAATAGTATAATTTAGCACTTTAAATTATTTTTATTAAAAAATTTGTTTTTAATTAAAATTTAGTATTTTCACTATTCATCAAAAAACTGAATGTTTTCAGCAAAATACCAAAAATTCACCATAAGATAATTTTGATATTCCAACAGAAGTCTATTTTACAAAATTAAAAATATAGATGTTTCATTTATTAATTTAAAATTAATTCCCGTTGTCAAAACCAAAAGGCATATTTTTAAGAAACAATATATATCAAAAGATTAACACTTGTTATGTCCAATCTCAAAGTGAAATTACTTACAATGACTAGAATTTGATTAAATGGTAAAACTATAATCTATTTATACTTTCAAACCATTAAAATTTATAATTTAACACATAAATTATTTTAATTTAAAAATATGTTTTCAGTTAAAATATATTATGTTTCACTATTCACCTAAATATGAATGTTATCAGAAAAGCACCAAAAATTTATTAAAACTAAATTCTTATGTCCTGATTATAAAGAATAAGTTTATTTTGTCAAATAGAATATATGAAAGTTTCAAATGTTTTATTTAAAAAGGTTTCATCATTAAAAGGTGGTAGGAGTGCATTTTTTGAAATAAATACTTTTTTTTCTGAAAAAATGAATCAGTTCTTACATTATGTCTAAGAAACTCATAATATAAATTATAAAATTATAAGAACTATATATAGTTCAATATTCAGTTATTACTATCCATAACTTGTTTTGAACAGATAGTTTGGTAATCTTGTGGTGTGCTCGAACTCGGTGTTTTGTGCAGTGCAAGTTATTGAATTACATTGAAGAAATAACGTACTATAAAATATTGGGGTGTTAAATTACCATTAAATTCATTTAATAATTATAGTTTTATTTGTGATTTTGTTTTGATTACCACCACCATAAAGCAATGTGATTCATTTTATCCACAAATCGCTTGGATGATATATATAAATGTATTTATAGAAATAATATTGTATTTATTATATAATTTTAATTATTAAAATATAAAATTATACATAACTTATTTCCATAATGATAGTTAAAAAATGGAATCATCACACATACCTATGTATGACCTACTATCTCCATGATTGTGACACAGTTCAATTTTCATAACCATATTTAATGATTAGTTTGAAAAGTATATTTTTTAATATAAAAATTATAATTATATCATTATTATTAGTATGAAGATGATGAAATAATTACTTCTTTTACCTCATTCAACCTATATAATCAATTTAAAACATATGAAGAAAAATTACTTAAAAGACATGACAAAGACTTATTATACAAGACTCAAATGACATATATGTAATTTCTGGACTCAAGGTAAGGTATTTAGTCTAAATTTTCTTTTATTAAGGCATATTATTTTTATAAACCTAATTTATTTTATATGGTATATATACTATCCTTTTACACATTATATTATTAATACTTTATAATTAATGATATTTCAAGTTCCAATTTTAATTATTTTATCCAAAGGAATTTGACATGAATGTTACCATGTGTTAAGGGGTTCCATAACCCAATTTTGTTTGATATGGTTATATTAATTAATTGTTGAATACATTATTCCTTGTATGAAATTACCCATAATTATTTTATGTTTTATTTAATATTGTTTTATGTTGGTTTGAATTTGTTACAAATAATCACTTCATTGATTAATTCTCACATCAATATTAGGTACTTTTTAAGAAATTTTTTCTCAATTCCATTTCATTGAGGAATAATTAATGTTATCAATGAATTTTATTTTATATGATTTATATAATTCCCCTTTGAAATGTTCTATAATGAATATCTATATTTTTATTATATTTGGTGTCTCATTTGTAGTTATTCATTCATGAGGCTTACAATTCAAAAGTCAACAAGATAATAAAGGATTTATGTTGCAATCCCATCTCTTTTCAGGCTTTTTTTGTTCAATGTTTCATGGGGGAATATTTGTTATTATTTTATTGAATAAAATATATTTTAATTGGTTATTTTTATGAATGGGGTTTAAAATTTTAATTTCCATGTCCTCATTGATTAATGATGTATAATAATGTCGTTGGTAAGTGATACCGATATTGTATCTTCTGCTATAACATACATATTTTTCTACCATATCCCTGTCTTCTAAAATGTTTTTAAAAAAAATGTTATTTTATAATGATAAATTATTTCATAAATCTATTTCACATAGTCTCTTACTTTATTTTAAATGATTTTAAAATGGAAATGTCTTAAATTTTTCCAAATGTGTCACTTTCAATCCTCGTTTTACAAAATCATTTAAAAAATGTTTATTTTAATGTTTACAACATGAATGGATTCCCTAGATATTATGACTACTATTTTATTTCAAAATTCCAATATATTTCTATATGTTTCTAAAAAAATAAAATGGGTTTCACAATATTTTATGAATTATTAGTTTTTATAAGTTTCATTCAAAGTAAAAAAGTTATTTTCCTCAAGAACGTTTTTAATGATATTTTAATAATATTTTCATTATTCAACACTAAAAACCCTTGATATTACATATGATCCATTATATATATATTCCAATGATACTATGCTCATTATTTTTAGATGAATTTGAATTGGTTTAATGATATTTTCTTGCATCACATTTTTTCCCCTGAATTAACCAAGTTGTAAAAGTAATAATAGACATTTCTATAAGTTTTACATTAGGATTAATGTTCAATATAATTTATTCATTCAATGGTTATTGGACCTTATGATGTTGATGGGTGGTTCCATTATAAACCAAGGGTAGCTGAACTTGTTTTATCTCTCCAATACATTGGGTAAAGGGATGGAGTTAACCAGTTAGATTTATTCTAAGAGAATATTAGAATATACTATGGTTGTTATTTTAAATATGTGATGGAGTTTACCATTTAAGTTTCTCATAATATATTATGGGAATATAGTACGATGGAAATTCCAGTTATAACATTGATAATTATTCTATGTGTAATAGCAATGTTTATTCCATTTTTAAGAGTGATATGGAATTTGTACAATACACCAAAAAAATTCTTTTTCAATGTTATGGAGGTTTAAGTATTAATTTGACCAATATTGACATAACATGGCTTAGGATTATTGATTTCAATGGTTCTTTCATTTGTTAATTCTCTATTCCATGTTTCATTATTTCTGAACTAAGTATTTATTTGTATTAATTCTCTTATGTTATGCTCATAAATATTTATTGTGTCATCATGACCTTTTTCTCATCTAACTCTCAGTGACGAAATTAAATTGTTACCTAAAATATTTAACATTTATAAGTATTTTATCTCCCCCTTATTATGTTTAAATTCCCCCATGGTATAAATAATTTTGTAAAATTACTTATATCTAGAAGAGTTTCATATGTGGATAATTCTATGAGAGTTATTGAAGACATAATATGGAATATGAAAATCAAAATGAAGTTGGAGTTGATAATGAAACGTATAAAATATTTTTTTATGAACCCACATTATTAAGAGTTGTTCCAAATTTTCAAAAACTCTAAACATAAAATTTACTTTGGTATGTAGTAGATACTATATTTCATTTTCACAGTGAATGTTTTGGATTACAAAAAATCTGTCACATATATCGGTATGAAATCCTGAAATTTAGAGTTTATTTTTTTTAGAAATGGATCTGAGAGGTCATGTTTGTAGTTTATATAGTTGGTATCATATAAAGGATTAAATAAATTTGGATATTAAAATTTTTTCATTCGAGGTTATACTTATAGTTACATATACATTCGAAGTTTATAAGATTAATGTTGAACGTATGTTCAAAGTCTTAGACACGCCGTCTTGATGTTTTATATGATAGGATTTGGAGGTGATTAGTAATATATTGGGGTACATTTTATTGGGTTTAATTATATATAACCCATAGTTTAAATGTGAATTATTATTTTGGGATGCATAAAATTACATTTTTAGACATAAGTTTATTGGTACTGGTGACCTTTTGGGTTTATAATATAATTGAGGTTGAGGTAATTATAGGTGATTACAATTTAGGAACATATGATATAGGTAACCATGTTATTGAAAAATAGTTTTGTGATTATGTAACTAATGAATAAGTTAATTATTTTTGGGAACATTATCTGATTAAGGTAAAAAAAATATTATGGGATTTTAATTAATGAGTCACTGTGGAATTATCATTTGAATATAAATGTATATTTTTCTAGGAATAATTTTTGATCAAATAATTATTATTTTTGGGATTAAATCATGGATAATAATATGTTAAATATTGTTAAGAATATATATTTATGGAATGATTTAGTTTGAACTTTGGTTATTGCTATGGAATTTTTTAAATTAATGCATTATTTCTTTATATATTGATTCTTCAATTTTTGAGAAATATATTAGATTATGCTAACCATTATGATTTTGGATTATGTATGAAGACAAGGTAAATGGGTTATCTTTTATTGGATGCATGTGATCTGATGGAAGTGCTTCATGAATAAATTTTTTTATTTAAATTACTAATCATTTAGAGAAAAAATGGATTTTTGGATGAAATTGATTAAATGATGAAATTATACATTTCAAGTAACTATATTTCCTTATATTCTTAGTATATATGATAAATTAATTACTATACTCTAGGAAAATGTTCCTTAAATTTGTTTTATCCATTTACATTTCTTATTGAGAAATCAATGGTATTTTAACCCATCAATGTTTCATTGTATATATATGTTGTTATATTTCTCATGATCATGTTCTATATTAATCCTTATTATTTTATGGGAATAATTTTTCTCTCACCTTTCTATATTTTCACATCCCACTAATGTTTTTTTTGGGAACACTATATTGGTATAGTTTGGATGACCATCATACTTCCATGTCTCTCTTTTCAATAAGATGTTTTATTAATCCTTTCTATAATGATGGATTTCCATAAAGGTATTTTAAAATGTCAAAATGACTACATAGATTGAGTTAAAAATTATGAGTATTAAAATTTGTAAAGTATTTTTAATTTAATTTCTTAACAATTTAAATTTCTTAACTTTGATTGATAATGAAAAAATTAAGCAACACTGAACATTAATGAATAACATAATATTTTTTTAATGTGAACATTAAAACCTAACCATTAAATTGAACAGTATATAGATGATTTACTACATTTTGAAATATAAATAATTTTTATAATCATTAAAAACTTATTTAATCATTCTCAAAAAATAAGGTATCAATTTTTCGAAAATTCGTTATATTCTTCAAAAAAATGAAATTAAAAAAATGGGTTTTTCTAATTTTCTATTTTAATATTATAATTAAATTTTTAAAAAATTATAAATTTTATTTTATGAAATAAATATAATTTTCTAAATCATAATTAAAAAATTATCTGTGGCTAAAATTTACGTAATTTTTTAGAATACTTCTTATTCAGTGAATATTGAAAAATATTGATTTTTATGGGAAAATGTATTTTTTTATTGTATTTACTAATTAAAATTATATTCTGGATTAGTTTTAAAATTTTATTTGTTTTATTATTTAAAATAATACAATTTTTATTCCTAAAATTAATTTTGAACTTGAATTTAGTATAAATAAATTCTATATTTAAAGATAATTTTTTATGAAAAATAATTTATTTTCATGTTCTCCCTATTTGATTTTAAATAAAAATTTACCACCTCTATGTTTTGAAATTTAAACAATTGATTATATATTTTTAATCATTATTTAAAAATTTATTAATGACTTCCCCATTTTTTTGATCAATATTAATAGTAACCTTAGTAATTTATGTTGATACAGTAATTGATAAATCAACTAATTAATGTTTAAAATAAAATAACTACGACTTGAAAATGACAATAAAACTTGAAGTACTTTTATCAGATGAGTTAATTATACAAATACTCATCCATGATTCAGTTATTTGACTTTTTTTCTTTTGGATAGGGTTATGGATTTATAATATTTTATTTAATGAAACGTAAAAACTGTCACACTCTTGTTTTTTATAACTATAATTTATTTAAAATGTTTATAAATAGAAGAAATATTTAATTATTAATATTAATATGTAATATAAATCATTTATATTGATAATTATAATTATTTTTTAATTTTTAGTGAAAAACATTACCTTAAATTAAGACATGGATACAGTGCATTACATATTCTATTAATGGAAAAAATAAAATAAATGCTACAAAATATCATAAAAGATATATAATTTGACTTAATGAGGGTTATAAAATAATTTTATAGATGAATATTAATGGTTATTTATGATTTTTTTAAATTCATTTGTTTTCTTGATGTTATTAAAATCAATTTAATGAATCTACTAACTATACTAATCCTGGAATTTCTAGCTTCCACGTTTCCCTCCACTATGCTTCCACGTATCATTTTCCTTACGTGTCAATCAACCCTGTATCCATGTACCTCCTCCCCACAGATTATTTTTTTCCTCCGCGTACCGGAGTCGCTCCCGCATTTCCTTCCACTGAGAAATGCGTGGGTCTTGACCTACCTATACAGTGTACTACCTCTGTCACTATCCTCGCGGTCACAGTCTCCCACCCATCTATCTCTGAGCACCAGCTCCCGAATTCGACTGCATCTTCCACGCGTATCGCCTCCGACCACATTCTCCAGCATTTTACTATAGTGTCGACGTTTTATGTCTTTCCCAGTCACAGTTGTCTCAAATATATTCCTGACCTAGGGTTCCCACAGAATCCCCAATTTGTCCTCACTACCTCCAGGATTTCTTCAAGAGCGATGTCCTTGCACTTCATCTTCTTCACTGCACTGATTGCATCATATTCGACCATCATGTTGAAACGCGTAGTCAGATACCCAAATTTCATGACCGGTTCGTGATTTCCTCTCAACCACAACCCACTTCATCTAGGTGATCTTTCAAAAACTTCCATCACTTGTATTCTCTTTGAATAAATTCCATTCTTGATAATTGTCATAACTTAAAATCCATACGTTTTCACCTTCCATACATTTTCTTATTACAAAATGGTATTAACGTGTGTAAAATGTTTTTTAATTCAATGGAAGTATACTTCCCATATCGACAGCCTTCCTGATATTCATATTCCAGCGTGCATCATCTACGCACCACATGTATGAATTGTTCTTCATAACGGGGAGGCTTAATTCTTTAAACCGCCAATATGGTATCAATTTAATTCTCTAACTATTCATGTTCAGTTTCTGTATTTTTAATATTATTTATAAATTTAAATAAAATATACCTCTACGATGGTTTCTTGTACAATTTTTCTTGCAAATTATTTTGATCTCAATTTAGTGATGCATGTTGATATCCAACTATATATTTAGTTGTCTGAATTGACAGTAAAAGCTTCCCAATATAAAAAAGCTAATAAAGCTTTCTGTTCTAATTTGTTTTAGGTTTTTTCAACTACAATTTCATTATCCATGAGGATATCAACATGCATATCTGGTAAGCTGATACTAGAACATCTACATGAAACATAAATGTCTACTGTTGTCTATTAAATCTTACTTCATATTTGTGTTTATTATGTAAAATTATGTGACTGTTATGTCCTTTGTGCATTATAAGCTCTCACTGCACTCCTTGAGTGTAAGTTATAATGATAATACAAACAAACATGATTTTTTCCATTGAACTCTAATGATACAAGTATGAAACTGAGGCTACTAATGAAGGAACTACATACTGTTTGTGAGTTGTGTATTAAGTACCCATGAAAATGTTCTATTATGTTTACTATCCTCTATTCAGTAGTTTCACTCATTACACATGCAAAATGATTAGTAGCGAAGAGTATTGGAGACTATTCTATGTCATCTACCAACCATTATTCTACTCATTCATGTAAATCAGTATCAGTGGCTGGCATCACACATGCAGTCACACGCATGCCATTATCATCTCTATGTATAAATGGTTAGTTTGGATTGCATTAAACTGTAGCATATTTGCGATGTTTTATGGTAAATTTCATTCTAACCTAAACCATAGATACTTACTTACTTTTATTACAGAGCCTAAGAACTTTTCTGTGTAGTCAAATACAAACTTGTATTGTAAGGATGCAATGAATATGGTTTGTGAGTTGTTTGCTCCGTTGAACTCTAAAGATGCAAGGATGCAACGAAGGTTACATATGAAGAAACAGAAGACAATTTGTGAGTTTTCTCTTAAGTACCATTGAAAATGTTTTATTATTTTTAATAACCTATATTCAATAGTTATACTCACTACACTTTCAACATGATACGGGTCGACAACTACTACATACCATTCTATGTCATCTACCAACCATTTTGGTACTCAATCGAGTAAATCAGTATCAGTAGGTGGAATCACACATGGAGTCACACGAATTCCATTATCATATCTATATATAAATGGTTATTTTTGTTTGGATTAAACTATACCATATTTGTGATGTCTCAAAGAACAATTCATACTAACCAGAATCATTAATACTAATTTACTTGTATTGCAGATGTTGGGCAGTTGTCTGCTCGGTCGAATACAAACATCAATTCCCCATCTAACTGTATAGATGCAAGGATACAATGAAAACTGCTTATAAAAATACAACATAATGATGGTCAGGTTTCTAATGTCGTCACTCAAAATTATTATACTTATTAAAAATCTATTTTTCTCTACAGAATTTGATGTTTCCAAAGCTTCAGTGGAAACATCCACTAAAAATTCTTATCTAGAATATGATAGCATGTCTGAATCCCCAAAAAATTAACTTCTATGAAAAATTATGTCTACAAACGAAGTCACATGAATGCCATTATCATATCTATGTAACGATGGTTAGTTCTATTTAAAATTACATTTATAAACCATTGAACTACACACTAAATTTGACAGTAACCCAAAATTATTAATAATTAAGTTATTCATTGTGCATAGTGATTGAACCATCTGCGACTATGTCAACGAGATCTGCTGGATCTAAAAAATTGAAACAACGATCCACTACATTAATAGAATCTCTGATACCTTTATGTAAGAATCATAAATACTAAATTCCATGCACATATTTTATGTCATACAACAAATGTAGTCCCATAATAACATTTCATTAATAATTTTTTATAGCATTAATGGATGAAGAAAATACTATACCTAATTCACCACCTGCTACCTCAACACAGTAATAACGAATACTATTTATACACATTACCATACCTTTGATTTTAGTTATACTTCTTATTCTGCCCTATACAAATAGATGCTGCATAACTCAATCTGCAGATGGGAACTACAATTAGTTATCATTTGTAGGTATGTTGTACAATATATGTTGACCCAAACACATATATATACCAATGCATATTCTACATAGTACATAGATGTCTTCTATTACTGCATTTAGGTTCAGGAAACGATTCATTTCTTTGAGAAACAATCAGAATAAATAGTTTCGAGGCTCAACAAAACAGAACCGTTGAAATAAATGGTGTAGGAAACTATAGAGGTAATGAAATGTAAACGTTTCAATACTAAAGTTATAGAGTTATTTAATACATCAGCCAATATAAAATTACATACCACTTGCTGCTACAAGAGAGTCATTAGAACATGAAAATTTCTAGGACAGAGGTTCATGTACTTATTAGACTTGCAGTAGCGGTTCATTAATACTAAATAATCATCTCTGTTGTTGAGTTCCAATTTTTAATAACATTTTATACCTTGATTTTTTTTTCAATTAGGTTATTATGATATCAGATATCCTTCTAACATCTATCAACATTGTGAAGATTTTTTTTGGTTTACTGATAGAAACAAGAAATTTAGTAATAGATAAAACCAACGTTTTGCTCTATGCTGCTCAATGGGAATGGTTTCTTTGAACTTACTACTAGAATGTCTCGAATACCTGAGGATGCTGGTGTTTGATCGAACTTCTGCTGAAGCCCAATTATTCCAATACCCCATCCATAATTACAATTCGATGTTTTTATTCACATAAATGGATGGAAAGGTAGATAGGTCATTCAATAATGGTCATTCTCCATGTATATACAGATTACATGGAAAAAACTACCAACACATTGGTTGTTTATATCCATCTGATAGTCATCCTCTGAGGTTCACACAACTGTACATCTACGATACAACACATGAGTGTCAAAATAGAATTCACGAAATGAGGTATCCGTTATACTCAATTATTTCTTATATGTTAACAAAATCTTCACCATTTTATATCAACATTACAAATTTCTCCATCTTTGACGAGAGAAATAAACAATCTACTATTAAATACCATACTGTCCAGAGACTGAAACTTATGATTCGTGAGAACAATACTTTGGCTCAAGAATTTATGAATTCAAGGGATGAGATTAATCGTCATGAGGTTCCAAATTTAAAGATATGACTCCTTAAAAGAAGACAATCACATCATGCTACATAGAACCTTCTATATACTTCTAAAATTGAAATGATGACAATGGCATTTTTTTCAGGATTCCCTATCCAAGGTAGGATATCTATCTTCTTTCATTCATGGGATCTGTAATTTAATTCCAGTCTATATTTTCTCATCAACGGACATGTTTGTTCATAAAATTCTTCCAGGGTCTACTTCTGTTGTCTTCAAAATAGTTTTTAATGTTCTTCTTACTATTTTCCTCATCCCATCTCTATGGAAACATTTAATGAATTTAGGATTGGTAAGTCTCTATACCTTTAGTATCCACGATCCAGTGAACCCATAGTTGATGTATTTTCAATTACTGTTATTTTCACTATTTTATCATGGATGTCATTGTTGTGGGAAATTATATTAAACCTGAAAAATTTTAGTTGATAGTATCTGTAATTTCAATATCATGTTTTATACCTTAATTCCTACAGTTTTTATTATTACAAATAGGATGTACAATTAAACTGTGATCTATAATGTTGAGGGGAGAATATCTAATGCCTTAGTCTGTCAAATTGATTCTTTTTTTTAAACTGAAAGTCTGAGTGAAGACAATGCCTTCACGAAGTTGATATCTTACCGTATTACTGACATGAAGAAGGTGTTAATTTAATATTTCATATTTTTGTTTCTATTTTCTGGTCAAGAGAATAGATGGATAGAAAGTCACGCACCTGCTGTATATCAAATCATACTCCTGATGGATGTAGAAACACACATCCAGGTTTGTGTTCTTACATTGTTTTCAATGTAATTGATAGTTTCCACCTTCCTCTTGAAAGTGTATGCAATAAATTTTCGATTTAATTATCACGTATCTCTAAAATATCGTAAATGTGCTTGTTTCATACCTTAATTCCAAAAGTTTTTATTATTAAAAATCATTTTTACAATTAAACTGTGATCTATAATGTTGTTGGGAGCATATATAATGCCTTAGTCAGTAAAAATGATTTTTTTTGTTTAACACAGGAAGTCTGAGTGAAGACAATGCCTTTATGGATCTGATAACCAATAGATTTTGAATCATACTCTTGCTGGATTCCGAAATAGAGATACATGTTCGTGACCATACATTATTTTCAATGTAATTTTCGATAGGTGGGCCTCTAACTAGCTTCATGGCATTCCGAACCTACCTAATCCGAACCTGCATCATATATTTTCTTCTCCGTTAGTTGATATGTTTTACCTTTTCTAATAAAAAAATGTTTGTACATAATGTTTTCTCATGTGAAATAGTTTTACTATAGTATAGCATGTTTTTAGTATCCCAAATTTAATCAATCACATTAAAAAATCATTCCCTACTAGGTTAAAAACGAACTACATTTAGAACAACATGAAAGTGTGTTTATTTTCCTGGGTTATGATTTGATCATGTGAATTTCTATTGAAGGAGATATTTGTGTTTTCAACTATTATTTTTCAATTTCTCATTATTTCAGTGCATCTGTAGGGGGTGTATACTCAGATGCGGTGGATCCTACTTTGAAGACCACGCCCACTAATGGACTAGGGTTGACCTGCATGAACTATCCGGCTGTTGATAGGTAAACTACAACAACTACTTGGGGTTATAAACCCAAAAAACTTCTCCCTTGCATTTAATATTATTTCCTTTATTTAATTTTCTACTTAATAACTATTTTTTCCTGTTTTATGTGTAGGAAAAATACTGGACAACACCTTACTCTACTTTTGAAGATAAAATAATTCTATTGTTAGAAGAAATAAAAATCATCCATGTTCATGTTTTTAATTTTTTTCAATGTATTTGATGGTTTTCACCTTCCTCTTTAAAGTATATGTGAGAAATTTCCCATTAATAGTTTTCAGATTCCTAGGAATGTCTTTTAATTTGCAGGTATCAGGACAGTGTTATCAAATATGTTATTTACTAATTGCCTTAATGGACATTTCAGAGAATATTTGGGTAAATTTCTCCTTGGATGGTGCACTCCAGTTTTGTTTTTGTTCCAATTTTGGAAACAAATTGAAAAACTATTATTGCAGTTGAAAATTATAATAAAAGCTTCAATAAAATTTTTACTGAATTTCTAATTGATTAATTGTGTTTTTACAATTTTTTAAATGGTTTTCTTCTGGATAAGTTTCCCATTAAGAATGGAGAAGGGTCGGGTTGTCTGCATGGTTTGTAGTGGGAGGATCCAAGCAGCGGCCACGAAAACAAAATATGGAAGTGTACCGAAAAAACCATTTCAATATATATTTCACTACCCTCAGTACAGTTATTATAATCGAAATTGAAAATGTATTCAAACCTTCCACATAATTTATGAATCCATATACTTCTACTATATCCTTTTACTTTGTCAACTATTTGAATTGTGTCTTCATATTGCATGCACTCTTATTCCATGTTCATACACCATTACATTCTAATTAATATATATTCAATATTACTATTTCTTATCAATTTTATAAAAAGTAATATCTTGTTAAAATAAAAAACTAGTATTTAAATTTGCCGTGCAATATCACGGGCGAGTACTAGTAGTCCTAAACATTGACATTAATAATATTTTATAATAAATTATATTTTATTAAATGATATATAATTTCTATGAATATGAAATTCAAAAAAATTGATTAGGATATTGTCTATAATATTAACATGTTCCATTTATTGGATTTTTTTTCATTTATAGTGATTATATTATCCATTTATGAATAAAAAACTGTTAGAACCCATGTTTTTCCAGACTGTCGTTTTGAGCAGAAATTTGAATTTTGCTATTGGATGCTATTTAGGGGTAAGATGGTCATTTTACACTACTAACTAATCTCAAATAATTTTTCTATCCATTCTATTTGTCCCGGAATAGGGTTTCTACCCTAGGATTAAAGTTTGGTGGAAATCTGAGCAGTTTGAATTTTAGTGAAATATTTAATATTTAATTTTATTAAATTAAATATTAAATTATTCACATAGATTAATTTGAAAATAATTTTTAAATGTAGCATTTGATTAGGATTCTATCTGTGTCGTTATGTTTGGAATGGAGAGTTTATCCCAAGGAAGCCATAAACTCATGTCAGGCGCAGGGGCCGACCTGGGCCCCCTTTTCTTCTTTTCCTTTACTTTTCTTTTCTTACGTCTATTCATTACTCCTCCCCCTCGATCACATCTCTTATGCCTCCTCCTTGGCCATTTAATTTGGAAATAATTGGAGTTTGATAAATAGTGAGGGATGAGAGGCAATAGGTGTACCGATTCGAAGCTCTCGACGTGTTGATTTGGCGTGCGGCAACCGTGAGTCATGAAATCAACCGATGCTTCTGCATTTCCCACCCAATGGTAGGTCTGTCTATGTTTTCACTAGATATATGCTTTAAAAATGTTTTTTTGAGGCTTTAATTCCTTTTATTGTTTGATTTTGGACTCTTAATGTCGGATCTATTGTTTCGGGGGCCAAAACGAGCGTTCGGGTGTTTTGAGGGATTTCTCGTCGGAAAACCTAGAAGACATGGCGTGTGTTCCAGAGGAACAGACCATGTGTTCTTCCCATTTGGGGAAGAATATGTTTTCCAAAGTACATGTTGTGTACATTGAGTACACGTCATGTAGTGGTGGTCGTGTAGCCGACCTTGTGCAAAAAGGACACATAATAATGGTTTTTAAGGAGTACATGTCGTGTAGTATAAGTACACGCTGTGTAGTGGATCTTGGGAATGTGTTCAGGTGAAAACGCACATGAAGTGACTTTTTGTGAACAATACACATGTTGTACCATAAAGTACACATTGTGTACTATTACATAGGCAGACCCCATGGGTTTGGCCATGTGTTCTGTCCATGTACTGCTTCAGTTTATTAGTTTTGGGAAAACTTATGACCTAGAAGTCAGAATTGGGAATTTAAGTAGTCCATTATGAGCATTGTTTCATGTATATCACAATGTTGGAATCTTTTTTATATTTAGAGGTAATATAAATGGGGATTTTGGTGTTTCTATCTAAATGGAGAGATTTTTTCTCGAGTTATCGAGTTCAGTTGACACCTTAGAGTGAGACTTGGCATGGATGATAGGTTGGGTGTTTGGACAAAATTACTTGAGAACTTTAATATGAGATTATTTTTGAGTTATTTCATATAAACAATGATTTAGAGGACGTTTACCTTGTTAGGATTCCCTTATGTCCTATGAGGCCATGATACATGGTACTTCCAAGGAACCCATGAGGGATTCCTTTACTTATGTGCTGACCTAGGGAGTCCCTTATAGGATATATCTCTTATTTTCCCTTTAATATTATCCATGTTATGGACTGCCTATATTTTCCTTCATTTGAGGATTTTATGTAGGATTCCACCCTTACTCTCTTTACTTTCCGTTGTGTATGATACTTAGTTATTTTCGATTTTTTCTTACTCTTGAATGAGGGAATAGAATCCCCAATATCCCACCATAGGCCCTCGTTTCTAGTTGATAGCCTCTGGCATAAAAGAAGGTGCACTTGAGGACTTGTGGAAAATCGGCTCAGAGCATTGGTTTAGTGGCTTCCGGGTGGGGACGTTACAAAGTTGTATCAGAGGAGTTTCTTTTCCTGGTCTTTACTATTTGGGATATGGTAGAAATGTGTCAGAACCTATGATGGATATCAGACTGGTGCATCGGGAACACTTTTTCTGGTAAGAAGTCCTAGTTTCTAGGGTTTGGGATTGCTGTTCTGATTTTTCAATGTTACAGTTGTATATGACTTTTTCCTTATGTGACGCACTTGTTGTGTGATGTTTTTATTTACTATGATTATATATCTCTTGGCCATTGGTAATATACCAAGTATAGATTGTGACTCCAGGTCAAAAGAGGCAGGAGGCATCTCAGGAATTATACTAGGCACTTAGGATTGACATCATATAGGCCTACTAGTGTGTGTTTGTACTGACGAATGAGACTTTTGGGTTTCCTTACACATTCAATTTACTCTGATGGGATAATATTTGGATCTATGTTGAAGAGTTGGTGTGAGGATGGTGACTCAGTCCTCATGCACAGTTGGTTCGGTGACCCTAGTTAGTCGATATGACATGTGGTGCATTTCAGTTTAACCCTTATTAGATTTTGTTTCTTAGGTCTGCGGTTATATAGTCAGATTGTTGATAATGATGTTGATAGATACCAAGGATTTTCTTGTGAACTGGATCTCCTTGTGGTATTTTTGTATATGGATAGATGATGAGTGTCAGTTTAGTTTCTCTTCTACATGGGTTGTGAACTCCAAGGAGTAGATTCATTTGAGGATTCTCGGAGAGGATCAGGGCTATTGTATGTTGTATTTTGGTTTTGAAATTCTTTGGTCGTTGTGATCTTTACCATCTTCTGAGTGG
This sequence comes from Viscum album, assembly GCA_963277665.1. NCBI lineage: Eukaryota > Viridiplantae > Streptophyta > Magnoliopsida > Santalales > Viscaceae > Viscum > Viscum album. The sequence goes on from OY728159.1 coordinate 1,273,552,039, forward strand.
GTTTGGATCTCTTGGGCAAGGTGGTTAATCCTTGTGACCCAGTTGTGAGGATTTTTCTATAGGGCTAGGTGGAAGACCTAGAGACCCTTGGTTTTTACTCGAACCCTTGTAGGTTGATGTATGTTTTGTTATAGGGAAACATCTGTGACAATAGTTGGCCATGTTTTCCAATGCCTTTTGGAAGTGCTTGTTTTTTGCGACTGGATTCGATGGGAAGGATTGTTCGAGTGCTTGTCCTGGTTGACCAGTGTTTATGATGTTGCTGTTGCAAGTGGCATCATTTGAATCTAAATCGGTGAGTGGGTGGTTGTGATCCTAGGAAGGATGTTTCAAGACATTATATGGAATCAGATCCAGGAAGTTGTGTTAGAATGTCCTTATGTTGTAGAGGTGGATTTGTGAAAGGTTGGGTTACAGTGAAACGGTTGACCTGTGATTGAATCCTAGTTGGGTTTTGGTTGGATGTTAGTGTGGACCGGAGTGATATGGACATGTCTTCAGTGAAATCTCTGTTCACTCCTATTAGACATGATCATGCACTATCTTGATTCATCTTGAGTATGATAAGAGAGGTTTGACCCTACATCGAGCTCCTTCTTCTTTCTTGATGTTCGTCCCCGTTGAGGGTGGAACCTGTTCTGGTTGTGATATCAGAGTGGTGTACGGAAAGCCATATGGTGGGTACTGCACTAATGGCCTTTTTTGGGTTTTTTTCCTTATTTAGGTTAAAGTATGGTGTTTTTTAGTGAGCTCTTGAGCTCAGAGTTTTCTTTTAAGACGACGATGAGGGTATTTTTATTGTGGGGAGTACCAGATCAGTTCTAGATGATTGTATTATGTGAAGATGGCAGTTGATAACACTATATGACTGGTCCTTGAACAGGCTTGAGAGCCTGGTTAGGAAGATGCTCGGGTTGGAAGCATGGGTGCTGGTCCATTTACTGGGCTTCTCGGGGCTGAGATGGTTTATGGTCGGTATTTTGTAAGAACCCATGTTTTTCCGGACTATCGTTTTAAGCAAAAATTTGAATTTTTACTGTTGGATGTTTTTGAAGGGTAAAATGGTCATTTTTCTGTACCATCTAATCTTAGATAATTTTTATGACTACACCTTTGATCGTGAAATAGGGTGTTCAACATAGGATACAGGTTTAGTGGAAATCTGAGTTGTTTAAATTTTAAAGGAATACTTAATTTTTAATATTACTAAGATAAATATTAATTTATTCACAAAGGTTCGTATGGAAATAACTTTTAAAACGAACTTCATATTATGATTATTTCTATGCATCTCAGTTTGGAATAGGGATTTTATCCTAGGGAAGGAATAAAATCATGTCGGGCGTTGGGGCCAACCCATGCCGCTTTTTCTTCTTTTCATTTTCTTTTATTTTATTCCTTCTCTTCATTCCTCTTTCTCCTTGTACAGTACTCTTATACCTCTTCCATGGACATGTAATTTGGGAAGAATTTGAGTTTGATAAAGGGAGAGAGATGGGAGGCAATAGGGGTACCTATTCGATGCTCTCGATGCGTTGAGTCGGCGGGCGACAGCCCTGGGCCGTGAAATCAACTAAAGCTTCTAAGGTTTCGTTCTGAAGGTAGGGACATTATGGTTTCACCATAGATACACTTTAATCGTGTTTTTTGATTCTTTAAAGCCTTATATTTTTTTATTGTGGAATCTTAAGTCCGGATCTATTGTTTCGGGGGCGAAAACGGCCGTTTCGGGCGTTTTAAGGAATTTATTGTCGGAAAACCCAGAAGACACGGCGTGTGTACCAGGGTAACACACCGTGTGTTCTTCCCATTCTGGGAAGATGAGGTTTTCCCAAGAAAATTTTATGTACTATGAGAACACACCATTTAGTGATGGCTGTGTGTCCGTCCATGTGGATAAACGACACAGAATAGTGGTTTTTAAGGAGTACACACTATTTACTATAAGTACACACTGTGTAGTGCCATATGGGCATGTGTTTGGGTGAAAACACACACGGAGCGAATTTTTGTGAACATTACATGATGTGTACAGTAAATTACATGCTGTGTACTATTACACAGGTAGACCCCATGGGTCGAGCCATATGTTCTGGCCATGTACTACTTCAGTTTAGTAGTTTTGGGATAATTTATGCTCTAGAAGTAAGAATTGGGCGTGTGAGTAGTCCATTATAAGAATTTTTACATGTGTATCACAATTATGGAATACTTTTTACATTTATAGGTCATATAAATGGGGTTCTTAAGGGTATACATAGAAATAGAGAGGTTCTTCCTCCATTTATCGAGTTCAGTTGACACCTGAGAGTGAGACTTGGCGTGGATGATAGGATGGGTGTTCGGACCAACCTATTTGAGACCTTTAATGTTACATTAGTTGTGAGCTATATCATGTAACCTATGATTTAGAGTATGTTCCCTTGTGAAACAAGCCCTTATAGCCTATGAGGCCATGACACTGGGTACTTCCAAGGATCTCCTAAGGGATTGCTTTACTTGTGGGCTGACCTAGGGAGTCCCTTGTATGATATCTCTCCTATTTTCCTTTGATAGGACCCATGTTATGGATTTCCTATATCTTCCTTCATTGGAGGATTTCTTGTATTATTCCTCCCTTACGCTCTTTACTTTCCGCTGTGTATGATACTTAGTTATTTCCGTTGTTTTTTACTCTTGTATGAGGGCATAGTCTCCCCACTATCACACCCTAGGACCTCACTACTAGTCGACAGCCTTTGGTGTATGGGGAGGCGTGCTTGAGGTCTTTTGGAGAACTAGCTTAGAGGACTGATTTAGTTGCTTCTGGTTCGGGACGTTAGAAAAATATTGATATCAACATAATTGTAAAAAGGGTTAATGATGAGATTAAAAAATGATATGGGGAAAAATGTGATATAAAATTATCAAAAAATTATTATATTATATAATATTGACTCATACTCATCTTATATTCTGATAGCATCAATTTTTATATATTTTTATAGAAACTATAATTTATATTAAATTAATATTTTAAAAAACTGTAAGAATGTCCCCCTCACTTATAAAAGTAAATATATTATTCTATTTACTCCTCACTTTCCCGAATGACCCGAAGGCCTTGTTTTGTATTTTATTATGGATTATCCCCCTTTTAAGGGTTGAAGGGGAACCCGTACATGACCCGTAGGCCCAAGTCACAAGGCCCAACAAACCCACAATACATGACCTGAAGGCCCAGAGGCATACCATTTGGTTCATAAAAATTATATCCAATAACTTCACAAAATACCTCCCCATGTTACAGAGTCCATATTTATGGAACAATATAATCGTTAGTGGTCTTAAGGTGTTAGGAAAATGAAATTTTCTGAAGAATAAGTATCATTCATAACAGACTGTTTCTTTTTAATTTTTCCATCCACACCATTAAAATATTAATTAAAAAATATTATATAATAAAATAATTATATTTCATAAAAATATATATTATTATTTCAATTTCATTTATTATATTTGTCTATAACCTCCATCAAATGGGAATATAATTCATCATTCTTCTGTACTACCGACTACGACCCTAGAGACCAATATAATTCATTTTCCATGAACATCTTTAAATACCAGTGATAATGATTGTTTTAATGTTTATTTATCTTATATATTTAATAATTAAAATTATTAACATGTAATATATTATTTAATTTCTTACCTTTAAATACACTAAATAACATAATGTCATTTGTGTGTACATGTTAACTACCACCTCAATGAAGTGATGTGAAACATTTTTCATCACCACATCACATGGATGATATATAAAAGTATATTTAAATAAATAATATGATATTTATGATATAATTATAATCTGGAGTAGTCAAAATAGTACATACCTTATTTCCATAAAGGTTTTTGAAAAATAGAAACATTACTCATGCATACATACGACCAACCGTCTCCATGGTTGTAACACAATTCATTTGTCATAACAACCATTCATGATTTTTTTATAAAATTATAACCTTTCTATAAAATTTTAATTGTTTCATTATTATTATTCCAGAGATGATGGAAAAAGACCTCTTTGACCTCATTCATCCTACATAATTCATTTTGAACTTACGAGCCGTACCTCCCCAAAACCTATGACATTGAATTAACTGATTAAGTAATTAACAGCTCCATAAAGATAAATTTAATGAATTATTTATGTATAGATAGTTAATAATTTAATATTTTATAAATAAATTAAATAATTTATATTAGTTTATTATATAGGAGTTAAAGAACATAAATGGAAATTCTAGTATAGAGGTAAGGAATTTCATCTCAATTTTATTTTTATAAGGCTTATTTTTTTTATTATACACATAATTTAATATATATAAATTGTATATAATAAACTTTTCCACATTATATCATGAATCATTCATACTTCATGTTATTTTATATTTCAATTTTAATTATTTTATCCAAATGGATTTTACTTGAATGTTACCATATCGTAAGGGTTACATAACTCAATTTCTTTACATTAGGTTATATGACTTCTTTATTGAATAAATTTCTCCAATATTTTGTGTGTAATTACATATAATAATTTTATTTTAATTTCTACTTGATTTATTTGGATTTAATTTTTTTACAGATAATCATTTCATTGATTAATTCTCTCATCAATATTATTATCTTTGTGACATATTTTGCCTCAATTTTTCTTTCGTTGAGGTATAATTCATTGGTATAAACCAATTGATTTTAAAATGTGTATATTGTTACATCATACCAATTATATCAATAATACATCACCCATATAGAATTTTTTATGTTAAAATATAAATTATTTTTCTAATTTTGTTTGAATTGAAACTTACCATGTAGTAAGTGGTTCCATAATTCAGTTTCCTTTAATTAGGTTATATTTCTTTACTAACTATGTTATTACAAGAATATGCAATGAATTAAATCTAGTTATTTTATGTTTAATTTCATCTTTTTTAGGTGAAATCAAATATTTATATATAATCACTTCATTAATTAATTCTCACACCAATATTAAGATCTTTGTTTGGGACTTCATTATAATTTAATTTCATTGAGGAATATTTTAATGTTATACACCTATTTTATTTTATACGACATATATAGTTCCCATTTGAAATATTGTATCATGAATATCATATTTTTAATTATATTTGAAGTTTCATATTAATTTATTCTTTCAGGGGGCTTATGATTGAAAAGTTACCCAAACAACAAATCTCTCATGTTATAATATCATATATTTTCAGGATTTTTTTTTGTTCAAGGTTCTTTATAAGGAAATAATATTCTCTTATTTCCTTGAAAAACATATATATTATTCCATTATGGTCATGCATTTATTTTATATGTTTAATTATCACTTCTTACCTTTTTTTAAATAATAATAAATAATATAATTTATAGGTTATACTGATCTTGTATGTTATTTTGGAACTGTAATATTTCTCTTCTATATTTATAAAATTATTAAAAAATATTATTTTATAAACATAAATTATTTCATAAAGCTATTTTAAATGTTCATTGACATTTTTTTAAATTATTTTATGTAGGAAATCTATTATCTTTTTCCAAATGGGTTACTTTTGATCCCCTTTTTAAAAAACTATTTTTAAAAAATGAGTTTTTAATGTTTTCAACATTAATAGATTTTCCATCCATCATTCCCATTAATATATTTCAATATTCATTTATAATTTCCATGTTTATATTAAAATAAAAGGGTTTTCACAATTTTTTTGGAATTGTTTCTTTTTTTAAGTAAGTTTCAAATTGAAATGGTTATCTTATTAAAGAATGTTTTGAATGATATTTTAGTTGTATTTATATTCATCAACAACAATATAACATGATGATACTTACACTTAATTTGTAATATTTTTGAATGATACCATACTCATTTTATATTTGGTTGAATCATGATTGTTTCAAATATATTTTCATGAAAACCATTTATCTTCCACTATTTAACCATATTTTGAAACAAATAATTAAAATTCATATTATTTTTATGATCATATTAAATCCTTATATACATTATTCATGCTGTGGTTTTTGGACCTTTTTATTATAAAGGGTGGATCTGTTATAAACTGAGGGAAGGTGAACCTATTATAGCTCTCCAATGCATTGGATTAAGTGATGGATTTAACCAATTATGTTTCTCTATATATAATTCAAATATTCTATGATGGTTATTCCAAATATGGGATAGAGATAGCAGACTAGTTTTCTCCAATGAGATTAAGAGAATACACTGTAACTAGTTTTCGAATTATAACCTTGATGGTTATTCTATTTTTAACCACGATGTTTCATCCATTTTTAAGAGTAATATTAAATTTTTTCAATATACCAACATGTTTTCTTTATGAATTTTATGGGGTTTTAATAAATCCTTTGATTGATATTAACATAACAAGGATCATGATTACTAATTCCAATGAATCATTCCATTGTTAAAGAATTATGTCATGATTTAGGTACAGACTGGTATAAATTATCTTATTTTATGTAGATGAATTGTGATTATTTCATCATACCATTACGATATTATTATTCTCATTGATAAAATTAAGTTTCTAATGATTATGTTTACCCTTAATAATCATTTGATCTCACCCATATTATTTTTCAATTTCCACAGGTTATAAATAATGATGATTTTTTTTGTATAGAATGGTTTCATATGTCTATAATTTTATGGGAGATATTTTATATATAATAGGGAATATGAAATTGTCAGTATTGTGGGAGATGATTTGGACCTTTATAAACTAGTTCTTTATAAACCCATATTCAAAATACTTTTTCCCAATTATATAAGATTCTAAATATAAATGTTATTTGGGTATGTATGTGATCCTATCTTTCCATTAGGTTGTTTTATGTTTTGGTTGTATACAATTGGTTCACATTTGTCAGTATCAATGATAAAAATTCAAAGATTATGTTTTTTACTGCATCTGAGAGTGTGGATTTAGAGTTATTACACTTTTCCCTTTTTCTATGATTAAACCTACTTAATGAGGTGGTAGATAAATGTTTTCGGTGATCCATGAATCTTGGTTTATCTATAATGATAATAATTCACAATTTCATGAATTGTCTGAGTGTAGACCACATTATAAAAAACTACATCAATAATATATTCTTCTGTATTATTTTCATGATTTTTGTTATTTCTAAGGGTGGAATTGATGAAATTCACTACTAAATAATATGGTATAGATATTATGTATTCATATAATGTATAATTTGACTAGACACATATTAATTATTTTTCAATGGAAATGTTTCAATCACTAATATAATTTTACTTCTTAATGGACTACATCATTATATGAACACTATGTGGTTTGGAATTTTCTTATCAATACTCCCTTGAATTTTATTTGTAGGGTGATGTCCTAAGGAATTCCCTAATAGGATGTCTTTATTTGATTCTTAAATACATGGATGGATCTTATATTAAAAGGATGTAAAAGGATTATCCTATAGTGATTCTTATAGTCTATAGAATAAAAACATCTATGAGGGACTAGATGATGGTTATATAAATATCCCAAGCCCTGTGATATAGGGATGACGTGATTCTACCACCATCAGATCATGGACCTGTTAGAGTTTTGAGGATTCTAAGGGTATTTGTGGTGATAAAAATGGTGAAAATTTTAATATCCATATGGGTTGGGGTGGATCCAATATAATTTTAGTGGTGGATATCACATCATCCATTTTAATTTTTTAGGATTTGGTTTGATCATGAGAAAAATGAAATACTTATTCTGGGAAGGTGTTACATTCTATTGAGGGTAGCACTATAGCCATGAGTTTAATATTTCTTAATAGAGAGGCTAAATCAACCTTCATGGAGGATTGTTGTAGGATCCTCTAAATGGACCACTCCTACATATTTCACTATTTTTGTTCCTTGGAAATGGTATCTATTTACTGGAAAGACGAACTAGAATATATACACCAAGGTTCTAAGACTTATCCTGGGGAAATGATGTTTCATGATGTATTCTTCGACAATAACTGTTGATTTGTTAGTGAGTTACGATACAATGATCTATTTTCAGTTTAAAATCATATGTGTACACTAAAATAGGCACCAATGATTAATTATAGAAAATTTCTCATGGTTATAAGGCACACATACTAGATATACTTGCACTATATTTCCTATATTGGATGTCATGCATGTAATAGGGAAGAAAAGTAAATATGGTTTTAGAGATATCCAATAATATTGGTGTGATTATTATACTCACTATAAGACAAATATATTTTATAAGGTGAAATATATTTTTCAATATGTTCTAACATAGTTAATGTACACCCTCCTCACCTAGTGTTTCTAGAATTTTGCACTCATGTGTGGATATGGGCCAAAAAATGATTAGTATAAGGAAATTTGTTCTTCTAGATGCTATATTGGTGGAATAAGACTTGTCAAAAATAGAAAGGAGTATGTTCCTACTCCAAGGTAACTCTAGTATATGATATATAAACATTACCTTATTTTAGATGAATATTCAATACATTTAACAATTATACATGCACTATTACCATAAAGGTTTATTTCCTTTTTCTTTTAGCTACATAAACATATTATTTTATGAATAATATTTAAAATATCCTAAAAATATTATTTATTGTAGTATATTATTTATAAATACCCTACTTAAAACCTTCATCCATAACCGAGGGAAAATTAAAAACTAATAAAGGGAGGACATAGATGCTAAATAAGGATAATCATATAATACGTCAATGAATGATCCTATTTAAGTGTAAGTCTATGATAACATGATCATAACATAACAAAGTCACACCCAATCAAATTAATGATCGTAAATCCTGATTCATGGAATATGACTTTTTCCTAATAGAAGACCAGATTCATAAGAGTGTGGAGTATTCAATAATAGAAATTGAGAAATGGGATCATATTATAAACATAAGAACATGAAAAAATATAAGATTTAATTTTTTTGATAATATTTAAATAGTAATGGGATAACTCATTATGTTAAGGATATAAAATAATGTCATCACATAAACAATTGCACATGAATAAAAGTCTACACATAAATATGGGGACATGAAACCAAGTCTACACATTCACTTATGGTCATGAAAACAAGACCACAAATAATTTTTTGAACATGGAATATTTATCATGCACTACATAGTTATCACTTGAATTATCTATCTTTACCCATTAACATAGAGGGATGAAAGATTCCATGCCCACCGATCACTTAATTAAAACCAAACAGATGTGTTCCAAAAGATCATAATGAATTCAATATATAATCATTTGATAACCCATAGAAAAAATAATTACCATAAACTTGTCCTCATTTAATCATTGAATAACCCATAAAAACAAATAAATATTCATAAAGGTTTCATCAAAACATTATTAACCCATATGAATTAGATAGATTTCACAAAATCATCCATAAATCACCATCAATCAATCTAGGGAAAGAAAGTGTATGGTGTCAAAACACCATATCCCTAATCTGGCATTAAAATCCTTAATGTATGTTTACATAGAAGAATTTACATTGAAAATATCATCAAACCTTTATTTGAAAATTTGGGAAAAAATATCCCTTTATGCTGATAACATTTTATCAAAAAAATCATTGAATATTGAGAAATTGTTTTCCTTGAATGTAAACACAGATGAATATAAAGAAATATTGAAATAAATTAATATTTTTGAAGATATTAAAATAAATCCATGTTATAAATGTTATAGGAAATCATTACTTTCACACTTATATAAAGAGAAATTTTTTTCACAATACTAACATGGAAGAAAAATCACATTGATAAAAGAGTAAATGTGGTCAACATTTTCTTAAAAATATTCTCCTTCTCATTTTAAGTATCGAAGAAAGGGAAATGGAACTAATACATAAAATTTTTACGAATAAATAGGAAAAAAATATATTGTATTTGGAGGATAATATCCATATAAATTCACTCAATATAATTTTCTCATATACAATCTAAAAAAGGAATGAGAATGTAACATAAACCCTTACCTCAAGTCTCATCATACATTTTATGCATTGAAATCTTTTATTGAGCGAGAAAAATCATTTGGATTACAAATTATGCATTTTATATATAGTATTATGATCAAAATTGGATCTCTAGGTCATGTGGAGGTATTTTAGAAAGGGATTTGTGTAGGTATTTACCAATATAAGAGTCTTTTTAAGTGTTCATAAGAGAAGATATGTTGATTCTTTTTATAATAAAGGGAGATGATGCATTTTTTATTTTTCAAAAGAATAAAATACATTAATGTCTTAATCAATAAAAATGTCTCAAAATTTTATCAATATAAAATATAGTATGAGATAAATGAATAATTTTTTTATAAAATAATATTTAGAATTTTTTTTTCATTTTAACTTACATTTCTTTGGTTAAGCCACGTGTTAACCCCTTTTAGCCTTTAATTTTGAAATGAATATTTACATCAAATACTATATATAATGAAAAATAATAAGTTAAACATATTATATAATAATAATTATTAGAATATAATATATTTCATCAATTTTACTCAATTAAATCTTAATAATTGGTAGAAAGTATTTTTAAAATAAACTAGTAACATGGAATAAAAAATGGATTTCTAGAAAAATAAATTTTATATACATAAGTGTTTTTATAGAAAAAGTAATCATAATATATATTTCAATTAAATTTATTGGATTATTCATAATCCAAATAATAATATAAAATTTTAAAATCAAGTCAAATTCAAATGGGACTTTGTAAATACTTGAAATTAAAAGATAGTTTTCTTGAAAATCGTTATTTTCTAATATTAACCAAAAATAGAAAAATTAACATCAATACATAAAACTAATACAAAAATAATATTGAAGTAATTATTTTAAAAATTATAATTTTTTATAATTTTTAATTTCTAAATATGGAATAAATAAATAAAAATATTCTCTCACAAAAAACCATTTTTTGAAGAAATAGTATTTTAGAGTCTAAAATTTACTCACTAAAAATTTATTTCATAATTTGTAATAATTACTAAATATATTTATTTTTATTAATACCATTATAAATATATTTTATAATTTGTTTAATCGTATTCATTCTCGCAAATTAGTTAATAGGATATAATAGCTTCACAAAATTTTAATTATATATCACAGATTGTTTAAACATAGTGTTGCGTGTAAAGAAAGCTATCAAATAAATTAATTTTTTTAAAGATACATATATCATAAAATATTAGGGTTTTAAATTGTAACATCGTTATATTATTATTTCCTCAAAATATCATGAATATGATATAAACAACTGAGGATACATCTGTCACATAATATCCTTGGGTTCCCACATAGATTCACAGAATTTATAGTTACACAAAAAACATTGAAACAACGAGTTATATTGTTTTGTATCACATTCTCTCATTGATCCAAAATATAAACTGATTATTCCTCATATATTAAATAATTCCCTAGTGGTATGACCTTTGTGTTTATTAAATATGAATGACAAGGTATATACTTCTTTAGGAGGGATATACAGAGCACATTGGGAACTTGAGGGAGATTTGGTGGATGTTTCAAGTGATAGGAAACCACCCAAATATGATCCAGAATATTTAATTGTAAAATATATATGTCTCATATTTCACTTTTTCCAAATATCATAACATTTTTATAATGGGATATTTTTAGGAATACCTTGTCAACAACATCAAAATCTAGATCTTACTATCAATTTTCAACATAACTTTTTTATTGATTCTGAGAAGCCATAATGTGATGCTAAATATGTCTAACATAATATTCAATTTCCATAGATATATCAGGTATCTATATAATTTTTTCTATAAATTCATATTGGAGAATTGTATTTTTGTACTTCCATCTATAGAGGGATTCATAAGGATCCATTTGTATGCGAAAGTGAAAGCTATTATTGTATGAAAACTCGACCATGGAAACGTGTTGATACAAACCACCTTAAAAATACATATAATAATATCTCATAATATCATATAGTATTTTAATGGTCTTCTAAGTTTGACCATATTTTTGAGAATTATATGATATGCTAAATTTTAACTCCATATTCTTATATTATTGAAGACTTCTCCAAAAATTCAAGGAAATCCTTCGATCCTATCTAGATACAAAAGAATGTGTTAATAAATTCAAAATTTCCACTTTACTAATGTATATCCTTCAAATATAATAATTATAGGAATCTAATTGTAATGAAATGTTCTTTTTTTACGATGGTCATCCACAACCCAAATAACATTGTGACCTTTAGATTTTTATGGAGTTCATCCGTGAAATCAATGGTAATGTTTTCTGATTTCAATTTTGGTATGGGTAAAGATTGTAAAAAACTATAAGCCTTATTTCTATTAGGATTAACTTGATGACATACCAGATATTGAGATATAGACTCTACAATATCTATTTTCTTGTTATCCTAATAGAAATATTCTTTCATATCATTATACATCTTTGTACTTATATGATGAATATGGAATGATGTACTACGAGATTGATCCAAAAATTTATTCTTAAATTATGGTATTCATGGGAAATATACTTGGTTTATAAGTCTTATTATTCCATCACAATCATGGTTGATCTCTGAACCATTTTTCACATTAATATGCAGTTCCACACCTAAATTTTTCATATTTTTAATCCTCACACGATCGAGTGGTTGGACATTAATTTGAGTACAATATGATTTTCCCCACTAATCATTATTTAAATGTCTTTCTTCTAAAAATACATAATTATTGGATCTCTTTTAATCCTCATCATGGAAAAACTAGCACGTTCAATCTAACTGAATGCATCGACCGTCTTGTTCACCTACCCTGTGTGGTAGTGTATTGAGTAGTCATAATAATTAATAAATTTTTAATATTTTATATGGTGCATATTAAAAAATTTATGTGTGAAAATATAAATAAAAATTTTATGATGAGAATATATATCAAACCTTCCACAATTTAGATAATCACTTTATATTATAATTTAAAAATTTATATTTCCATCTCTAAATCTGATGTTGGGTCATTATTAATATGAATTTAAAATTGGAACAAGTAATAAGCTATCACACTATCATTATGCATGAGGATAAATCCATGTAACTTATTTGATGCATCAATATAAATGGAAAACCCTTCTCCATTATAGGGTTATGTGAGTATAGGTGCACTGACTAACCTTCTCCACAATCCCATAAATTTATACTCACATTAATATATCCAAAATAACATGGATATTTTATATGAAAACCTGGTTAGTGGATTTTATATCCAAGATAGTTTTCTCACATTTCATCATTAGTATCTTATCAACCTAAGAAAACTATAGATCTTGGTCAGCATAGTCCGTCTCAATAATTTGTTAGTAACTTTTATCTTTTAAGGATCCACTAAAATACCCACATGAAATTATATGATCCAAAATGAGCATTTCTATAGAAAAAATTCAAACAAATTAAATTTACCATATAGTTTCTTTTTTTACTTGTGGTTTTTTAGAAAAATTATAATATTTTATTCTTTCAATTACATTCTCTTCAAATATATAAGAATATCCTCTATAATGACTACTACAATATGATAATGGTAATGTATAAAGAATTTATTTATTAAATAAATAGTGATAAATTGACCATTCGTAAGTCTATATAGAATTAATATATATTTGTAATTACTATATCTCATATTTACGATTATCTTGGTTATATCCTCATTCTTTCCAATTATCTAATGATATCCAAATCAAAGTTCAATATTAGATAAATATCAATCCCCTCATAATTGATCAAATATATCATTGATGTGGGGCAATGAATACTATTTCTCAATAGTGATATTGTTAAGTTACTGATAATCAATTCAAAAAAACATTAATCCATATTTCTTTAAAAAAAATAATAGGTGCACCCCCTAGTGTAGAAATTGGTCAAATTAATACCCTATATATATTCTCTTGGATTTTATTTTACAATATCTATAAATCAATCCAAGACATTATATATGGAGTTTTTAAAATATATGTGTCATGTGGAATGAGTTATATTAAAAACTCAACGTCATTATTTATAGGAAGACTCTTCACGTTTTTTGGAAATACATCATCTTAATCCCAAAAAATAGGAATATATTTGCTGTTGATTTTCCCCAACCATTTGTGAAAATTATTCCTCATAAATAGGTTGCAAGACCTATATAAAAATAGTAACTTCAATTGGAAGTTCATCTTAATCCTCACACAAAAATAAGATCCTAGGTTGATTTAGATTATTAAATGTGACCTTCTTACCTCGATAATTGACACAGAATCATTATTGAGAGCTAATCCATGCCCAAAATTACAAAAATATAACTATAGAGAGAATCAAAAGATTTTAAGGTAGCACATTATCATACACTCTAATGAGTGAGGATCTATATATTTGTTATGAAATAATCACACCATTATGAATTTTAATTGTCAACTCAATATCTAATCATTTAGGTGGTGATTTGATAAACATACAAAATTAAATTTATATAAAAGAGTGGGTAGAGCCAAAATCAAAAAACCAAATATTTTATAGAGTGTATTATATGTGTACCTTTTAGAATATAATTACTATAATCCACTTATATAGTCATGATTGAATGATATATCTCTTTTTTTCTTTGACTTTATAGGTCTCTGAGACTCATTATCCCCATAATGCAAAGTAATTGGGAATTTATTTTCATAATCCCAAAAATCCATTAATATAAATCACTTAAGTGTGAGTGGTATATTAATTTGATATTTATAGTTATTCATTTCATTAACATTTCTCTTCCCATCACATAAAAAATATATTATTTAATATCCATTCATCCCATACATAAAATATCATATCTTTCATTTTAAGAAATTACTTGTGTTCTCCTCTTCTATTTTTTAGAATTTAAGAGGCTTAAAAGTCTTCCTTCCAACTTATAAAATACCATTGGATCTTCTAGAAAACTCTTTATTAATTTTCTCACCACCATACCCATGATATTTTCTAGATTACATTTTATATTTAGTGCACATTGATTTATTTCTTTATCACTTCCAAATTCTCTTATGAGTAATGCATTTTTAGACTCGGTTGCAAAAAAACTAAATAAATGATATTTTTTTCTAGGTCTATGATAAAACCAATATCATATATCACAATTTTTGTAATGTTTTCATTCTATATACCAATTTATTCTTTACCCTTAAACTTCATCTATATAATGACCCTAAAAATTTTAGAATGAAGAGTTTTGTGAACGTTCTTATTGAGAAATAACATATTAAAATCCTCCCATTCTGTGAAATTTATTTTTTATTCATTCCAAGTATTCATTATAAGATTCCACCATTGATCTGATTCACTATACAATGTTAGACTACTAATACAAATTTCTCATAGTATGATTAGAAAAACAATGAAATATATGTTTTCCATCACATTGATCCATTTTCAACAACTGGTGGATTAGAAATTCCTTGAAATAGGTTGGAATTTATCACATAAATAAATTGATGACATATTTCTCCCTCGTTGATGCATCTTGGAGCTTAACATGGTCTAAATTATCCCTGATAGCTTGAGAATGTTTAGTAAGCATAATCACAAGAGAATAAATCCTAGTTTACAAGTCATTTGTTTTCTCATGAGTATATACATTTTATTGGTTATCATAATTATTTAACATAATATTCCTTTGGTTTCTAGGAATTGAATAAAACAATAATCATAGTGTGAGCATCGAACTAAAATATCTAGAGTGAATAATCATAAATTCATGGAAATAATTCTTAAAATTTTATAAATTATAACAAAATATTATCAACCAATGATACTATAGGATTATAAAAGTTCATACATGGTCAACATCTATTCAAATCATTCTTAATATTTCATAATGGGAATGTGAATAAAAAAACATATTCCCTAGGATTGTCTATCCAGGTGTATATTAATTTTCCAACTTATTCTACATCAGTGAAGATCAAGTTATTGTTAAATATTCCACTTCCAAAGTTGTTTCCACTATGTGAATATATTCCATAAATGAATCTACTTTATAGAATCCAGAATGTAATTTACTTTCAGAGAATGATCACAATCTATAATTTGTCAAATATTTAGCTTTTATCTTATATATAAACATATTTCTTGTTTTTTCACTGATGTTTTTTATTAATAATCTAAAAAAATAACTAATCCCTTAAATAATACAATATAATGTGACTTAATCATAACATTCCTAAATATTACATTATTTTAGATGAATTTTCAAAACATAACTCAACTATACATAACCTAGAGCTATAAAAGATTAGGGTATTTGTAATCTATATAAAAAAAATCTACTTATATAATGTATATTCTTAAAATATTATATGGTTCTTATATCTTAATACATTCCTTATAGATACACTACATAAAACCATTCTTTATAGCCTTGGTAAAAGGAGGGATATGAATGGGTGAGCTCAAGAGATCAGTAAGGGTAAACTTGGGAGATATCAATCAATGATCTTAAGTAAGAATAAGGGTATGAGAACATGATAATACCATAAAAAATATATCTAATAAATTAATACATTGTAAATAATGATTCACAGAATAATACTTTTTCAAAAAATAAATAAATCATACGAGTGAGGAATCATAAATAATCAGAAATTTATAATAAGAGCAAAAAATAAACATCATAATGTTGGAAAAATATATTATTAAAACATTTTGAGCATGTATAAAAGTTAATGGTATCACTTGTTATGATAATTACATGGAATTAGGTCCTCACATAAACTTATAGACATGAAACCAAGTCTACATGTGAACTTATAGACATCAAAGTCGTTCTATGAATTATCTTATAACATGAAACTAGGTCTATGAATATTGTTGTAAAAATGGGATCATGTTCACACATAACATATTTATATCATGAGTTATCCATTATTTTAAGACATTATAGGGTAACATAATTCGTATAAAACCTAACATATAATGAAGACAATAAATATATGTTCCATAAGATCATAAAACATTAATCATATCATCATTTCAGAACCCTTTAAAGGGAAACATGTTTCATAAACACGTAATCATTTTATTATTAAATAACCAATGGAAAAAAAGTTTCATTAAGGATTCATCAGAACATAATTAACCAGTTAGAGAGAAAAATAATTCCTAGAATCGACCTTAAATCATCATCACTATATGATATCCATAGAATGAAAGTGTATTTTATGGTAAGATCATATCCAAATTTAATCATACAAATACTTAAAGGATGATTAAATATATGAAAATACATTTAAAATATCATTCTTACCATTCATTCAAATCGTGAAAAATATATCCTTTTCATTTGATAAAATTTAACTAAAACGTTCAAGAATATTTTGAAAATGATTTTATTTATAAATAACCAAGGAAACCTATAATGGAAACCTGAATGAAAGGGTCATTCATTATGGTGGAAAAATATATTCATACCGTATATGTAAAAATAAAATATTCCATTCACACTTTTCTAAAAATTAATAAATAAATTATTTATAATGTAGTGAGAAATATTAATATTTAAACCTTTTGAAATAATATAAAAGTTGTGAAAATGACCATTTTATAAAATTTCTAGTACATATATGATATTTAATAAAACAATTTAAAACAATTATGGTCATGGAAGAAAATATTTGTTAATGAAAGAGAAAATGAGGTCATATTTTCTTTAAAAACATTTTTATATCATTTTCTCTACTAATTTCAGGAAAATGGTGCTAATATATAAAAATTCTAAAAATAAAAAACGATAAGAAAATTAATTTGGTTTAAATGATAAAACAAATATAATTTCAACCAAAATAAAATTATATTATAAAATACAAAAAATAATTGAGATTATAACATAAACCCTTTCCTCATTTCTTGTCCTCTATCACATGTGTTCAAATGTCATATTCATCAAGAAAACTAATTTGTCTTATACATTGATCATTTGAAGGATTCTATTATGATAAAAAATGACGTATATAAAACGAGGATGGATATTAGGAATGGATTTTGCAAGGTCTTGGTTATTCTTATATATTAATGAGTTGTGAGTAAGAGATGATGGGTGACGGGATTTTATATGGGTGGGAGAGGACACAAACGTAATTTTTTTTAAAATAAAATATATTAATGTATTAATCAATCAAAAAAGATAAAAATTGATTCATGTTAAATAATAGTATGATTTAGAACCTAAATATAATTATGAAACAAGATTTAGACATGTTTGAAAATCATTCTAAACCATATGTATTTATTTTTACACCTTATTATCCCCTTTTAAACATTACTATAGTAATGAATTTTTACCTGATTAACTATTCATAATGACAAAAAATTAATTTGAACTTATTATAAAATCTTATTGATTAAAATTGTAAATATTTAATCCATTTTATCATAATCATTACATATCACCGATATAAATTAAATTTAAAATAAACCAATAAAAGGCAATTAAAAACAGTTTTCCCAAAAAATATGAATTTTTATGCATAAAAAATATTTTGTGCCAAATTTAATAATAATTTAAATTATAATTAAATTTATTAGATTATGATTGAAAAAATGAACTCATGAGGTATTAAAATAAATTTAAAATGAAATTTGACTTTGTAAATACTTAATAGAGATAAAAGTTTTCAATGAAATCAGTTTTTATACTATTAACAAAAAAACATCATTTTTAGGAAAATCCCAAAACATCACCATAACATAAAATTTACATGATTATTTAAAAAACAATAAATTTTTATAAAATATTATTTCTAAAATCATTATAAATTAATTATAGTATTTTTTCACATAAATTATTAAAAAACATATTTAAAGAAAATTAGTTTTAAGCATAAAATGGTCCATAACATTTAATACTTAATTTACAAGAATTAATTAAGAAATTTTTGTTCAGTAGGAACATTATATATATTTCTCATAATGTGTTTAATCTTATTTATTAAATATATTTTAATGACTAGGTTATAACAATCACAAAATAATTCAATAGTACACTATGGTTTGTTTAAACTCAACATTGTGTGTAAATATAGAAATCAGAGAAATACACAATACTTAACGATAATTATATCATAAAATAATGGGGTGTACATGGAATTCTATATTATATATGATATGATATTGATAGAATTTATCGGGAACATGGATAAGCACAAGCTTCTAGTGTTGATGGGTTGGATGCCTCCGTTTGGAACTCCTTCTTGACGCCTAGGCCTAAGTGGTATGAGCTAGGATTCCTAGGTAGAATCTTTATTATAATCATAGAGTATTAAGGCCACATGGATTTGGTGGTGGTGGTGATTCGAAAGATCCTTCCAAAAAGACTAAGGACCTCTACTGAGGTTGTGACCAACCTTCTTTTCTATCTCTCTATGTAATGAGAGGAACACATTATCATTAAATTGGGAGAGTATCTAAAATAGATTCGAGGTGGAAAATGGTACCAATAACATTTTCACAGTATTCCTCTACGGGTGAGGTGACTTATGAGGCTTGATGGCCTAGTGACTCACAATTGATACTTTTTGGGTTAGTACAAAACCATTTACATGGTACTCCTTCAATAAAAAATTAGTGACTTATAATTGAAGGAGTTATATTGATGATGATGTCCTCTTAGTCAGTGCTACCAAATTCATGATAGTAGACAATTAATATATCCAATGAATTGAGTAATCTATCAGTTTATATAGAAGTTATCTCTTTCTTGGACTACTATAGAAAATCAATAAACACAAAAAATAAAACCCATCGGTCAAAAAAATGAGAACATGTTTCATATATCCCTTCCATAGTTAACGGTTTGAAATTAGGAAAAAAAACTTTCATGAAACACATGAAATAAAATGTCCTAATGCTTGATTGTTAAATGAAAGGAATAATTAAAGGATTGATATTGATTTCAACATTTTTTTCATTGGAGTTGCAAATGGTTATGAAAAAAAATGACCAATGCATGTGGTTATTATGTTAATTTATTACCACATAAATTCCACATTGGTTTAATAAATTCATTTTCCATTATAATTTTTATTGTTTGGGGTAGATCATAATGACCATAGTAAATCGGTTATTTGATTATCACATAAATTTTCCCCCAACTTCACCATTTTCATCCATAAAAAACTATCTATTTGATTTTTCCATATAGTTTTTAATTGGTGTAGGCCTAAACCCCAAATGTAGGTGTTCATTAAGACTTCTTCATTGACACCTTCAAACATAGGTTGTGAAACACCGAGACTCAAACCCCTGGGTCTGAGAAAGAGATCCATATGACCTCATGCACACCTCCCCTTTTAAAGGAGGCTTCTAAATACTAGTGAGGGCCTAAACACCACCAATAGGGATAATATATACTTAATATCACATCCACACACCAGAAATATAAATAAAATATATAGAGTAAACAATAAATAAAAATATAGAATCATAATGTACTAATAAAAGAAACACATGTTATACAAAAAATAAATGGACTCCCAGTGTGGATAGACAAACCAGATTATATAGAGTGAATAAATAAATAAATAACATTTAAGAATCTTTCTGAGTACATTTGGGTACCAGTTCCATATCTATGATCTTTAGCTATGATATTTTACATGGAGTCATTTCCCTTTTCTAGATCCTTATACATGAAGTCTCCATGCACACAGATATTCTCACAAAATTGAAGGAAACAAACTATTTGGATAGTTTAACCCCAAAATCGAAGGAATTTAATCTCTAAATTTAAACAACCAACTTGATCATTAATTTTACTTGAATTTGATGGTAAATTCATTAGTTTATCCCATTAATTAATTTCTAATTTTTAAATTCTCAAATCGGAATATATATCTGGATTTTATAAAACTGGGGGCGTTACCAATTGTGGTTTGGCATATTTATGGGGAAATAAAAATAATATTTTTTTTATAAAAATGAATTATTCAAAACAATGAATAAAAATATTAAAATGGTTATACTCACATTTGATATGGTCAAATCCACCATCACATAAAATTTATACTTTGATTAGAGTAATCCTTGCATCCTAGATGTAATAGCGGTATCATATTTCTCACACGAGACACCATTTTGGTTATATAAAATTATTTCAGGAATAATAATATAATTAAAATATTAAATAAATTATCCTCTCATGTGATCTAACGAAACATCTGATGTGAAAAAACTTATTCCATGTATAAGATAAATGAAACATATCAGACCTAATAGTGGTCTCATATTTCTCATATGACACATCATTTTTCAAATATTAAATTATTTTGGAAAAATTATGTGGGAATAATATAATATTTTTAATATTTTTATTTCATTTTCTCTATGTCTCTATAGACCTTAAAATCTCACACTAAACCAACACCTCACTCCAAAAATATTTTATACAATATTCAATGGCTTTAAGTTAACATTTTTTTTACATAAATACTTTAAAAAATTATTAATTTATTTTTATTAACAAATAAAATTTTAACATAAAAATACTTATACATTATTAATAAATAGAGGTTTATTATGATTAAAAAATCAAAATATTATACTAACCAAGCCTATACAAGCCCTATCGATACCTTCTTCAGCTCCATGATATTGGGATAATTAAAAATTTAGGAATTGATCAAGAGATAGAAATAATGCCAGAAACCATGTCACTCAGTATCCTCAATGAATGAAGAAAAATTTCATCTAAAAATACCTAAGGAATTGAGTTCAGGTGCTTTTATTGGTATACTCATGACATCAGTTTTTGGGATAGACCACACAACAATATTGTTGTTGACCTATATGTGGGTCCACTGTCATCATCCCCACAAGTCATGCACACTCCTCCTTTAACTGGTTATCATACAATGATTGTATACTAATTAGAAAAACCAAAAAAAATCTTTTATGACATTGTAAATACACATAATATGGAAGAGAACAATAAGAGAAACATAACATGTAATAAAAAGAATATAGTAGCATGAAAAAATATGTGATCAATATCAATAATGGAATTAATATTTTGTATATATACTCATAGAAATAATCATAATATATAGGTATCATGGGATACATAGACACCAAAATGAAATCATCTTCAATCATGGTCCACATGACATTCAATCGCAATATAAAATCAAGGAAATAATTGTATACAAGGGACTCAAAAGGTAAGGAACATCCAACCATAAGGTTTTTGATTTCAACATCAAGCTTCTTCAAGGGATCTATATCTAAAAAAATGTTCACACAAAAACAATGAAAATATCACATGCCAATAACAATTAGAACTAGTTATATATAAAATAAAATGGGTTCTAGAAAATGGATCACGATAGAACAATCCTATGGTGGAAAAACAAAATTCCAAAAAATAATCACCATCAATATTGGTATTCAAGTATGATTTATTAAGGGAAACTATCACTCTTAGGTAGTGATATCAAGAGAAATCCACCATGAGAAACATCACTAGGGCGTTATTGAATTCCATAGATTTTCAAGAAGGGTCATTCACATACCAAAGTTAGAATCATATCCCTATAATAAAACAAGAAACTATGTGTATGATATAATATAGTTATTCCATGTTTAAACAAAAAAATTGAGGAAATATTGCTAAAAAAATTGAATCTCTCAAATAGGATCCCCAAACAAAGGAGGATGAATAGTGGAATTATATTATCCAATGAGAGAGAATAGGTGATCCAGAAAAGATGGAAACAAAAATCAGATGATGGTTTCACATGGCCATGACCCTGTTTTTCATGCATCTAAAATTTCATCATAAAAAAGGAACCATCATGAAGGTTGAACATAAGTGATTTAGAGAGGAAAATAATTGATTTAAAACACATTTGAGAGCACCATTAATGTTCGACATATTTTACATTTTAAAAAAATTAAAAATATGTGGAAAAATATGACCATTTTATTCATTACAAAATGAATCCCGACTGTCACCACACCCTAGACCATGGGATATTCTTAGACATGATGACCTTGAGCACAGAACCTAAAACAAATTCCCATATATAATTTCCCCAAAAATAAATTTGTTTTCCCCTCACAAGACTATCCAAAATAGGCATCCCATGGTCACCCATGTCATTTCCAATAATACAATTTCTCATGATCTTTGACTTAGCCACAACATGGAATATTTTACCCCCTTCATATTTTATATAGATAAAATAATTGGGACAAAACGAACCACACCATGGGATTTTTTTTTGACATTTTGGACAATGAGATCCTTAACACACAAACAAAGCTTCCTAATGACTCAAAATTATCACCCAAGCATTCAATACCCAAGGTTCAACCATAACATAGTTTGAAACAAGACTTAAAAAAATTTGGTTCCTAAAACATCATAATAACTGATAATGAGGGTGTTATAATAAACCCCATATATGTACAAATT
Organism: Viscum album; assembly: GCA_963277665.1. NCBI lineage: Eukaryota > Viridiplantae > Streptophyta > Magnoliopsida > Santalales > Viscaceae > Viscum > Viscum album. The sequence goes on from OY728159.1 coordinate 1,273,575,650, forward strand.
ATCCTCAAGAAGTACCTTAAAATTTTACCTCAAAAAAATTGGGCCACTTGTTCCTCAATTTCATACTAACACTCCCATGTATGGTCAAGATGCATCAATGATTCCATAGTGTCTGGAAAAGTGGAACCATATTCCCTTATAGAAATTTCTAACTATATTCTACAATACACATAGGGTATTTCGCATATTATGCCTCCAGATCTAGATCAAAATCCTCATATTCAACACAATGCATAGGATTGGGATGCACCTATACAGTGGAAAGAGAAAAAATAGATCATGTATATCTAAATATTGATAATAATGATCAATATGGTACACCAGCATTCCAATATGCTTGGTGATATCAAAGGGTTCAACTTAATATGGTTCCAGCTTCCCTTGCATCCCTAACTGATATTGTATTAAATAAGGAGTCACAATTAGTAAAACCTGGTTACATATAACAAACTTGAAATGTCTCCTCTTTTGGTTGGAATAAAATTTATTCCTGTTATGAGATATGATCTGCCTCTTATAAATTAGTTGTACTCTCTTTGTGGTATCTGGTACCACACTGGGCACCAGAAATGACGCCTCACTTCTATTGTGCTAATAAAATGGTGAATGATACGGTCTACCATAAAGATCCTCCAAATGTGTCATTTGAATTGAAGAATAGAAAATAATTTTATAAGATAACATAACCAAGGACATGTAATCACCCTAAGATCGTTTAAAATCCAAAAATACAAGACCAAATAATGTCCTATTATACAATAATCGTTATCTATGACTAACTATCTTTCCAGGGATGGTGAACTATGATCAATATCAGGATATCCCTATAGAATTATGTTAGACCATCCAAAAAACATGATGAAAAATGTTGATATATTTTATATAAAATTCTTAATGGGACATCATGAATGTATACTACCTCACATACAAACATCCTTCCCAGTAGGTGTACATAGTGTGTCTCATTGATAAGTAATGAATGTGAAAATATAGTTAACTAATTAACAATAACCTAGACAACATCATGGAACCTTGAGACATAAGAATCCTCATCCCAAATTCTATTATAAAATCATCCCCCTTCAACATGTGTATAATTAGTGTCTAGGGAAATAAAAAATATTATATTTCTTGGAATTTTTTCTCTATAAAATAAAGCATCGAGAATACAATAAGGAAATATACCACTTTGTATATGAGAACCAATAATTTTTCTTAAGTCCATGGAACATTGTTATTTATCCTGGGTGCACTAGCAACTTAGAAGTATCGAAGTATCTCATGATTTATTCCGTAATGAATGTAGGGGATACAACTATTCCATGTAATATGATTACATTATCATTTTTTGATGACTACAAATAAATTAAGTCACCACCTAAAAATAATTTTCACACATCAAAGTGCACTCTAGTTCATATTCATTTTCAACCTTCTCCCAGTATACTATAAAATGGGTTATCTCCATTGGGGAAATTTTCTTCAATCCATGAACCATCGAATAATACATCCTTTATTAAACCAAAAAGCTCATCAAGAACCACTGTTCCTTAAAGGAATATTTACCATGCTTTTAATAAACCTGCATCTTATGACTAAGATCATCTATAACAAGATTACCTTTTCCTGGTGTATAGACCATCCCAAAGTTAAATACCTTCAAGTACTCTAACCAATTCCTCTACCTCAAATTGTTGTCCCTCTATGTGATGAAATAGAAGAGGATCTTGTTATCTAAATAGATAAAAAAACTATCTCCAACGATATATTTCCACCAACACTTTGAATATTAAAGCCTAACTACTGGCTTCAAGTCATTGGAAAGATAGTTCCTCTCAAGGGGTCACATCTAAACAAACCCATAAGAAACTACCCACTCCCACTACATTATCACTTCTCCCAAAAAAAACTCATGATGCATCGCAGTAACAAGAATAACCAATCCCATTATTAGGAACAATCAACACTAGAGCTATATGCAACATCTATTTCATCTTCTAAAACACCCATTCACATTGGTCCAACCACTATAACATCACCAATTTAATTGTCAACAAGCTAATAAGTATAGATTAATGGGATAATTCTGGGATAAACCATTAATATTATCCTACTAATCCTAGAAGGAACATAATATTAAATGAATTTAGGGATGTATCTAAAGGTTCTGGTCATAGCAGAAGCATGGTTGGGATGGCACCCAACATTGATTTTTACTATGATAAATGATTATTCCGGGATCAATACGACGATGAAAGCTAGTCTCCACAGAATATAATCTAATATTTAGATAAAGAAGAAAGTGGCCTGAAACCTAAGAGAGGATCATGCACATAATGTTTATAATTAATTTAATTAATTTCATAAAGAAAAATAATAATTCCGGGATCTTTGGTATTTTTCATCATTGATGATGCTGATCATCCAGAATGACCCTTCTAGATTATCTTGCTGCGCATGTAAGGATCCAAACTAGAATCCGTCTAGTGGCTATCCACACATACTCTGATGGTCTCTGATCGACACCGCTTGTTCTTCGGGTGCTAGAACAATGAAGTGAGTGTCTTGTATCGGCTATTCTTGATCACTTGTTCTTAGACCTTGAAGAACTTCTCTCATTCTTGAAAGGGGAGAGAATAGGATTCGAGATAGAAATTGTTTACCTCAACAGTTCTCAATTCATGAGGCATGTGGTGTGGTATATGGCACAATATGCATAATTGTCTATTTATATACACGGAATTTTAGTTTCAATAATTAATTTCATAGAAACAATTAAATAAATTCATGAAATTAGAGAGAATCCATGCTTTTAATAATAATACCACATCATTTTTTATGGTGAGCCAAGTTGTGCAAATCCGAATTATAAATTCTGCGTCACAAAATAATAGCAGTGTTATTTTAATTTTTGCAAACTAGTTAAATAATTATTTACCATCTTACAATTAATTATTTTACTACTGGACCAACCTTGGTTTGCTCGAACTCCACTTCCATTTATCAAACACTTGAGTAAAAAAATAAATAATGTATTCTCCTAAATAAATATTTTATTTAGAAACTCGTAAATAATAATTTATGAAATAAAACAAATAAATATATTTTGTTTAATTTATTCTACCATTTTAAATTGAATAAAATTATTCCGTGGTCTTGAGAATAATATTTATTTCATTAATTAAATTCAAATAGAATTTATCCAAGACCACCAAAAACACATAGTGTATAACCCTCTAGGATTCTTTCTCATTGGCGTTAGGCGGGCCTGCCTAAAGTCCAAGAGTACTATCTAGTAATGGGTTAAGGAACCCAAGAGAAAGAACATAAAGTCACAAAAATGACATCCACATACGAACGCTCACTATGTAATATAATACCTTTATTGCAATATCTCATAAAGTAGGTTTCATGATTGTGTCATCAACATTTATGCTCGATACATCATTCTTTGACTGCCTAATATAAACCCATCATTACACCCTGGCCATGGAGTTTCATGTGATGGTTATATTTTACTCAAAGGTCCGAGATATCAACTTCCATAAATGGAAGGGGAAAATTTTTCCTCGACATATCCCTTAATAACATGCCACTCATGACACACCCAACATACCCTACTTCCCGTCAACTTTCTGCGAGACAGTTTTCATTAGTAAATTAAAGTGCATAAGTCATGACACATGTTAATTATAATATGAAAGTTTAAAGATCATTACACATGCTCACAGATAGAAATATATGATGACACCAAATCATTCATATTTCCTACTAGAGATTCTATTCTCATAATCTCATATCTTGGAGATTACTAAGGGTGAACTTCCTGATATGAAGTCTCATCTATATACGATTACTCACACCTGATGATCTTCATGCTATGTGTCCCATAATAGCATGTCATCCAACTGCAGAACTATATATAAGAATATTTTTATAGCATTTCAAGGTTCTAATCATAGCAGGGAACTACCATGACCTTATCAATGCAACAAGTACTCTAGGACATTTATTACAGTATAGTCATGCAAAAAAATGAACAATATGTAATAATACATTAAATATCCATGTAATCAAAGTAAAAAAAATTGGTTTTAGGACACCAACCTTTAAAAACTCCCACTTGGACTAGAGACAACTGCCTTTGACTTTCAGTCTGTTAGATCTCACATGATGATCATGTTTTTGCTAATTCAAGGCTTTAGTCAAGGGGTCTACCACGTTTTCATCTGTGGAAGTACTACTCTCTGAAACTTCACCTCTCTGAGAAAAATCCCTCAAGAGGTGATACTTCTTAAGTATGTGTTTCATCTGCTGATGTGACCATGGATCTTTAGTGAGTGCCACCGCTGTAGTATTATCATAGAACAGTGTGATGGGATATTTACTGTTAGGTATCACATCTATCTTCTGGATGTAGCTTCACATCCAAACTACTTCTTTAGCTTCTATATAAGTTTTGAGATACTCAGACTCTTCTATAGAATCAGTGACCACACTCTACCTTGATCTCTTTCAGCTCACTGAACCTCCATTCAAAGTGAAGATGTATCCCATTTGCGACTTCATGTCATCTTGATCAGTCAGGATACTAACATATGCATATCCTCTTATGACTAGTTTCTTATCTCCTCCATAAACCAAGAACATACCCTTAGTACTTATCAGATTTTTTAAGATAGAACTTACTACCATCCATTGGCTTTCACCTGGGTCAGCATGATATCTGGCTACCCCACTCAATGATTATGAGACATCCAACCTAGTACATAACATGACATACATGAATGTCCCAATTGCTGATGCGTATGGGGTTCTTGCTGTTATATTTATTTCATCAGGTGTCAGAGGATACATTTTTGTTGAAAGATGAATTCCATGTGACACTAGAAACAATCCCCTCTTGGATTGTTATATACAGAATCTCTTTAGTATCTTATCAATGTATGTACTTTGACATAGGCCAAGCAATCTCTTGGATCTATCACGATGGATCTTGATCCCAAGGATATACGCTACCTTACCCAAGTCGTTCATGGAGATGCATTGAATCAACCATTCCATAATAGAACGTAATACTGGTATCTCGTTTCCAATAAGTAATATGTCATAAACATATACTATTAGGATAACGACTGCACTCCCACTAAAGCATTTATTGACACAAGGCTCACATTCATTCTTGATAAAACCAAATTTTGTGATGGCATCATCAAAAAAATGTTCTAGGTAATGACCCAAAGTATTTCAATGGAAATTACCTTCTTAAAAATATGTCATAAAATCACATGAAAACACAACATAATGAACACTAAGTGCTAAGTGACTTTTAAACATTACAATTTCACTTCTGTGTTTGTAATTTTGAAAATCTCAAATATACGGTTGTGTTTAAGATAATTTTTGGGGTCTAATAAAACAAATATAATTTTTGGTGAATAGTAACCTAACCTTATGAATAGTAACCTACCCTTAGGAATATTAGTACGACCCTTATGAATAGTAAATCATCAAAATAAGAATAACCTTACCGATTAATAATTAAATAAAATTTAGGCATCTTAGAAAGTGACAATTAGACCATAGTAAATGTTTTTTTATTTTTATAAGTCATAAATAATTAATTATAATTAATTGATAAATTTAAAAGATAATGTATTTTCTTAAAATTTCTACATAAATTAGAAAATATATGTCTCTTAGTTTTTATATTATTTTATAAGTCCCTGCGTAATTTTTGAATGCTTTATAAAATCAGTTTTAATTTTAAAAACCGTATTTTCAAGTAAATTATGCTTTTAATTAAATATAGAATAAATCATATTTAGAAATTTATTTTTAAAAAATGGACCTTAGTTTTGGATTCTACTTGTTTAAAAATGGTTAGGGCGAATGTTTGGGATTTTTCTGAAATATATCAATTTTCGGGTGAATAGTAAAAATACAGTTTTTCGCATAATCATTGTATCCTAAATTGCATCATTAATGGTGTAATGATGACACAAAAATTCTATAACATTAGGTTCGGCCATATTATATTAAATTCCATAAATTTTTCCTTAAAATAAAATAAACTAAAATTTCAAACAAAAAAAACATTCCAAAGCCTAAAATGAAAAGGTGATTTCTTAAAGTGTCTTTTTCTCATTCTTTCACTTTCCTTTTAATAAATTCATGAATTCGTATTATAAAGACGAATTAAAACCTAAATAAAACTATATTATATTAATATATGATTTAGGATGTCAAAAAACTACTATTACAAGTCTAACTTTTGATATATTGTTTTATTTTATATTTTATTCTAAAAACACCTCCCTCCTCAAATATAAATAACCCCTCCCCTCCCCTTGCCAAACCACACCTCTCAAGATTCAATAATTGTCTAAAATCTACCCAATATTCTTCCATATCCCCTCCATCATGTCTAAGAGCTTCTGTTCTCATCAAAATACCAAGCACATTCCACTTTGGGAGGATCTCAAGAGGAGGATTCAAGAGGTAATTTCTCTTCATCTTTCCATTAATTTCATTTCAATTTCAAGTCCTTTTCTTATTCTATCTTAACTAATATTTGTAAAAATGGTATGGTAACTCTAGTATCATACATATAATAGAATTTTATGATACTAATGGGATATTAGACTATCCACCCCTTTCTTCTATTCCTTTTATTTTATAAAAGAAAACATTGTTCGTAAGGTGTTAATCTATCACCTTCAAGAAGGACATGTTTTCTTTTTCCATTTCAACATACAGATCTGGTAATGAAACCATTTTTATGGATGAAACTGAATATTATATATTTATTATGTCATATTTTATGTTCTGGAACAAACTTATGTACATATTTCTAGATGAGTAAACAAATCAAGTCCGTTATAGTCGAAAAACCACCCAAATTAACCCAAACGATCATCATTAAATTTATATCAAATGATTCATCCACATGGTATAAAATTTAATTCATATTAAGATCATTTTAACATATTTAATATCATTAATAACATATAATATATGTTCTGGATGTTTACCTATGATTACACTAACTTTAATTCATGAATACATGTGAAACTCTCAAGAAAACCATAATAATGAACATTCCCAAACAATGTTTTTAAAATCAATAAATCATCAAAAAGATCATAAAATAACATAATGAAACCAAAATTATCCCTAATAAGGTATAAAAGGTTCTGTAATTTCTAATTAATGAATATAATGTCATTATACAGGACATTAAAGAGAAGGAATCATTCAGATACAGGGTAAGAGGAAATTCTCGACCCAACATTCATCCTTCGGGTTCTCCATCTTTCACTCTTTTTTGATATGGTTACTCCTTAAAAATATTTTTTTTCATCACTTTATTTCCTTTTTTGGTATATAAATTTTTTTCACTGGTATTTATGAAAAAAAAATTCCCAAAAGAACTCTTCTTTCAAGAACACACCTTTTACTTCTCATTCAAGATTGAGGGTTCTTGTAACAAGTATGTTATTCCATCATTGTTTTGGGAGCCCAATTTTTATGAATGATTTCTTATGATATTAAACCCATTCCTTTTCATGGGTTTTTTATGTTCATTTATGTTATATGTTCATTGTGGCATGCATGATAAAAGATAATGTTATGATGTGACAGGTTCTCCCAGAATTATATAGCCCAATATGAATGTTTAAATGTGACAGGTGCGCCCGGAATTATACAGCGCTCCAATGCATTGGGTAAAGTGAATAATCTCATGAGTAAATGTGAAATGATCTTTGAACAAGGTTCTAGCTTTTTTCACAATCATGTGTGGTAGTTAACCACTAATACATGATGTTTCATTTTTATGCATTGCCACATTTCAAGTCTCTTATTAATTCTTCCTCTCCTGATTCCTTGCATATATTATGAATATGTTCACCCCATGCTATATTGTTCTTATATATCCTTTTAATGGGACTCTAGATCACCCCTTTTGATGTATATCCATAGGTGGCTACATGTACTAAGGAGAGGTCAAGTGCCAATAAGAAGCTATAGAAGAAGAAATGAACAAAAAAGTTTATGCTCGATGTTGAAATTGTTATATATGGTCCTAGTATTCCCAAGACAATAAACCATCAGATCCTATATGTGTAATATTATTATGTTGAAGATGGCGAGACGGGAGGTGCCCGCTAGGGTTTTCGACCGAGCGACGGGAGGCGAACCGAGCGACGGCGCGGAGTGATGGTGCCTGCTAGGGTTTTCTACCGAGATGATGCTTCCGCACTTCCTTGGATTCAATCGCCTCGACATGCGAACGGTGGGCAAGGATCCGGTTCCGAGCGGGTTTCCTCTGCGCCAAGTTCCGATTTCAGAAAGCCAGCGGCTTCCTCTCTTGATTTGCTCGCGTCGGCTGGTGGTGTTGTCTCCTCCGGCGAGCGACGGTCTTTTGGGAAGGATGCGGACCCGACCAGCTTCAAAAAACTGGAGGCTTCCTCTGCTGATTTCGCATCGGCTGGTGGCGCGAAGGTCTCCTCTTGTGAGACTGTTTTGCTGAGATCGGAGGATGGTGCGGCGAGGGTGGACCGGTAGAATCGTGTCGCTGCGAAACCTCCGCCCTGCAAATCCCTTAACCAGTGTGCTTGGGATTCTTCGAGGTCCATGGTAATGGATGTTTTGATGATTGCCTCTTCTGATGTCAATATTGGTCAGTTTCAGGAATCTGTGAAGGTTCCTCCTGGTGCCGCACCATGTGGTCAGCGTTCCTTTGTTGATGTGATGAAGGATTCTCTATTGGATCAGAAAAAGATTGAGAATTCCTGCTTTAGAAGGATCCTTCGAAAGGGATCTTTGGCTCACGTTGAAGCGAACCCCGGTGTGATTGCTGAAAGGTTGGCATTGGGCGAGAATTCATTGATTGCTCGCATTGTTCTTCCTAAAGGTGCGCAACCCTGGAAATGTGAAGATTTATTCCGTAGAATTTCGATGTTGTGGGGCTTTGCTAGCTGGAAATGTGTCTCCCTTGGGCGGGGATTCTTTCACTGTTTGTTTCCATCGGCGGATCTCAAGATTAGGGCATGGAGTTCTGGTTCCATGTTTCTAAAACCGGGATGGCTTCATCTTCACGAATGGTCACTTGACTTTAATGTATCGAATGCAAAAAATGTCTTCGCTCAGGTATGGGTGCGTCTTCATGGTCTTAATTGGGTTCTTTGGCATCCAGAGATCCTGCATGATATTGGAACGGCAATTGGAACTCCCATCCGCCTTAATAAGGAAACAAATGATGTCAGATTTGGGCACTTTTCCAGAATGCTGGTGGAAGTTGATCTCAGATCCACTCTCATTGATACGGTAACTCTTTCTATTCCGTCTGATCAAATTCTAATTGATGTTGAATATGAAAAGAAAACTCTTTTCTGCACTAAATGCATGACTGTGGGGCACTCTTTGGAGTTTTGTCGTAAAAAAACTCTTGTAAGGAGTGTGGGATGCGAGGACACCCCTCCAATCTCTGTCGAAAAAAGGATACTTTGAAGGAATCATCCTCTCCAAAGCATGTCATCAAGGACAGCGACCCTCCTATGAAGGCAGCCCCTGATGTGCCGACTCCTGCAAAGGGCAAAGAGTTGATTGTTGATTCTACTCTGACAAGATCTTATAGAGGCCCTTCTAGAGATCCTGAGGTTATCACTTCTAATAATTTGATCCCTGACTCTCACCAGGTTGATGTCTCTAATCAGGGTGATGTGCAACTACATGTTGATTATCATCATGAAATCCAGAAGCAATTTCAGATATCTGAGTTACCTGAGAAATGGGGGAACATTTCTGAAGATGAACAGGGGAGGGTGCGTACCCCGATCAGGGTCTCGGGCAACAAGTCAAAGACTACTGAAGGTGAGGGTCCTCCCCTTAATATTCCACAGCCCTCCTCCTCTGCATCTGAGAAAGGAATGGCGGAGGAATCCACTCCTGGAGTTGGGAACCTAACCCTCTGCAAAGGGGGTGCCTCTCATGTTGAGACCAAGGGAAGAGGTATGGATGCAAATACGATATCATATAGTTATATTGTCCGAGGAGAAAAAAAAGAGGCTCTGACAATGAGGGTGTCAGATCTGCCCCTGTTTCAAGGAAAGCAAGGAAGGACTACTCTGCAGTTCCGAGGACCGTGACCGCTAGGGCATCTGCCAAGAAGGAGATTGAGAAGCTATCGAAGGAGCAGCTGGACAAACGGAAGTTCTATAAGAAGATTCTTAAACAATATGAGACCCAATCAGAATGGGAATCAGCTGATGCTGATGACACGATTGGGTATGGGGGTGGTGACTTTGAATGTTTTGACTTGTAATCTCTCTCTCTTCCTTCTCCTGTTTCTACACTTTTATTTTATTAATAAATTTGGTGGTCCAAGCTTTCTTGGATCAGACTTTATGGTAATATTATTATGTTGTTTATAATTAAATTGATGTAATAGTAATGTAAGAAAAGGTTGGGTTACTATATTTGGTATCAGAGGAAATGTTTAGTTAAGTTGGGAATTAGGATTAGTGAACCCTAGAGAAAACCTCTAGCATGGGACTAAGTACAAATATGCACACAAGATGATTTACATAGGGATACCATATGTTATGATTTTCGTATAAATTCTGCAAATAAATATGTTATTTATTCATGAATTTTTGAATTGTGTTTTTTTTTCTATCCTTTTCTATTTTAGAAAATGGTGGGAACCAGGAGAAACCAGGCCAACAACTCGTGCGAGGACCAATGCAACGATTTTCCGAAAAACATCCCCAATAATTTGTGAGGTGGTGTTTAAATCCTCATTGCGATGCTTACCAAATTATCTTAGGTTATGAACAATAACCATAGTAATTGGGAACACCCTCCTTCACCAAATAGAGAGCGATTGGCTGTCGAATGTTTTATGTGACAACAACCACCGACGTTAAGTGGATCTTATAATCCACTAGTTGCGGAACAGTGGGTCAACTCCACAGAGAAGATCTTTTTTGTTCTTCATTGTTCTGAGATGGATAAGGTGACACTAGCTATTTATCATCCATATGGAGAGGCTGATCAATGGCGGGATTTCGTTAAGAACACCAATCCAAGGGAGGAAATTGATGAAATGGAATGGGAATACATTAGGATCATGTTTCTTAATAAGTATTTCTGACGAACACTGCGTACGAAGATAGAGAGAGAATTCATAGATCTCAAGAAAAAAGAACATGACTCTGTCACAACCTTTGAAGAAAATTTCACAAGGATTGAAAGGTATGCTTCAGGTTTTGTTATCAACAATGATATCAAAATTGATAGACTCTTTTGAGGATTAAAAGCATACCTTATAAAGGCTCTTGCAATTTGAGACTTTGGGAGTTATAAAGGAGTGGTTCGGTGTGCTCTAAAAGTGGAGATGGGGTTTGGAGAATGGTCCCATGGCTATAGTGATAATAAATGGAAGATGGAGTTTCAAGCCCGTAGATCTAATGAAAAAGGTTGGAAGAGAAATCAATGACCCACATGCCAAAAATGTGGGAAGTTGCACCATGGGAACAACGTCAAAGGAATTGGGAAATTCTTAAAGTGTCGGAAATAAGGACACCTTTCTCAAGAGTGTTGAAAAGACATAAAAAGGAAGGAAAACAAGGTAGAATAAAAGAGAGAACCATTCATGGTTCAATGCTACAACTGTAGGGAGATAGGGCACTTTTCAAGCTAGTGTACTAAACCTCGAGTTCTTGAGGGTAATCAGCGCCACCATCCTGCAAAGTCAAAGAAACAAGGGAAGGCTTATGCCATCACTAATGTGGAAGTGGAAAAATATAATGATGTCGTACAAGGTACACTTCCTATTCACTCAAGAATGGAAAAAGTCTTATTTGATTCTGGTTCTATGAATTCATTTATATCTTGCAAGTTTTCTTGAACTATAGAATCAAATCCCCAAAAACATGATGTAGAGATATCTATAAAAACACCAAGTGGTGCAATCATTCAACCCAAGTGTATGAATCTTCTCATATTGGTGTATGTGGGAAGATTATTCCAGTGAATCTTGTAATACATCCCTTGGTAGAATTCGATGCTATAACGGGAATGGATTGGCTCTCGTTATATAGAGAACATATCAACTGTCGGGAAAAAGAAATATCTTTTCATATTCCAAACAATCCCATGCTCCTATACAAATACAAGAATGATCATTAATCTCATTTAAAAATACTTCCACATTGTGGGTGTTTATTCCCTATAAAGAAGCATACCTCACCCGAATGGTTGAGTCAAAGGAAGGTGCCAACCTTGCCAAAATTCCCAGCGTGAGGGAATACAGTGATGTGTTTCCCAAAGAGTTACCATGAATTCCCCTGGATTGTGAGGTATATTTCTCAATAGAACTCATACCCATATCTACTCCTATATCAAAGTGTCCCTATACGATGGCTACTATCGAACTGGAGGAGTTAAAGAAGCGGCTACAAGAGCATCTGGACAAAGGGTTCATATGCCCTATTGCATCACCTTGGGGTGCACCAGTGCTCTTTGTGAAGAAGAAGGATGGAACAATGTGGTTGTGTATCGACTATCAGAAACTCAACAAGATCACCATAAAAGAATAAGTACCCTCTTACAAGGATTGACGAGTTGTTCGATCAGTTAAGAGGTTCTAAATACATCTCAATGATGGATCTTCATTCTGGATATCATCGGCTAAAGGTGAAGAAGCAGGGTATTCAGAAGACTGCCTTCCATGAAAGGTATGGGAACTATGAGTTTCTAGTGATGCCATTCAGACTTACTAATTCCCTTGAAATCCTCATGGATTTGATGAATAGAGTCTTTAGACATTACCTTGAATTTTTTTTGGTAGTGTTTATCGATGATATTCTCATACACTCCAAGAGAAATGAGGAACATGAAGATTATCTAAGACTTGTGTTGGAAAAATTGAAAAATGAGAAGTTTTACACCAAGTTCAGTAAGTGTGACTTTTTGATGAAGCGAGTCACGTTCTTGGGACATGTGATCACAAGTGAGGGAATTTCTATGGATCCTTAAAAAACAAAGGCTATTGAGGAATTGACCAGGCCCTCTAGTGTCAACAAAATCCATAGTTTTCTAAGATTTTCTGGGTAGTACCGATGTTTTGTGAGAAACTTATAACAATTTTCAAGCCTACTAATTATGTTAACAAAGAAAGGGATAAAGTATGTCTGGACGGAAGAATGTGAGGGAAGCTTCATAGAGCTAAAGAGAAGGCTGATCATTGCACCTGTACTCACACTGCTGAAAATTGGAGAATGTTTTGTGATATACAGTGATGCTTCAAAGAATGTATTGGGTTTCATACTCCTGAAAAACGATAATGTGATAGCCTATACCTCACGACAGTTGAAGATCCATGAATAGAACTACCCGACACATGATCTAGAGCTGGAAACTATGATTTTTTCTTTGAAAATATGATGGCACTACCTTTATGGTGAGAAGTGTGACATATACACCGACAACAAGAGACTAATGTATATATTCACGCCAAAGGAGCTCAACTTGCATCAAAGGAGATGGTTAGAGCTAATCAAGGATTACGATTTCTCTATTCACTGCCATGCTAGAAAGGTGAACAAGGTAGCTGATGCTCTAAGTAGAAAACAACCCACTACTCTATACATGTTATGGATTGAGAAAGACCCTATATTTTTAGATATGAAATGGATGGATTTGGAAATCATAAGGACAAGGGATACATCCTACCTTTCCCAAATGATTGTGCAACCATCTATTCAATGGAAGATTAAAGAAGAAAATAGGGTTGATGTGAAGATAAAAAATAGGGTGAATACAGTAAAGTATGGGAAGATTAATGAGTTCCATATCGACGATGATGGTGTCATTTGGTTTGGAATGCGGATTTGTGTGCCTTCATCACCTAGGATAAAGAAGGAGCTACTGGACAATGCACATAGCTCAACATTCTCTATCCATCCTGGTAACACAAAGATGTACTGTGATCTCTAAAAACACTACTGGTGGGATAACATGAAGAAGGAGATTTTAGAATATATATCAAGGTGATTGGTATGTAAGAAGATCCTGCATAGGCTCTTTAAGGAGTATATCAAGAGGAGGATTCAAGATGTAATTTCTCTTTCTCTTTCCTTTAATTCCCTTTCAATTCCAAGTCCTTTTCTTATTATCTCCCAACCTATATTTTTTCAATTGGTACGGTTACTCCAGTATCATACATATAATATACTTTTACGATACTAATGGGATATTATACCATATAACCCTCTTCTCATCTTCCTTTTATTTTATAAAAGAAAGCTTTGTTCGTAAGTTGTTAATCTATCACATTCAAGAACGACATGTTTTATTTTTCCATTTCTACCTACAGATCTGGTCATGAAAACATTTTTATAGTTGAACCAGAATATTATATATGTATTATGTCCTATTTTAATTTCTAGAACTAACTTATGTACATATTACTAGATCATTAAACAAGACAAGTTCGTTGTGGTGGAAAAACTGCCAAATTAACCCAAACAATCATCATTAAATTTCTATCAAATGATTCTTCCACCTGGTAAAAAATGTAATTCATATTAAGATAATTTTATCTTCTAGAATATAATTAATAACATGTAATATATTTCTTGGATATTTACCCATGTTCTACACAAACTTCAATTCATGAATACATGTGAAAATGTCAGGAAAACCATAAAAACTAACATTCTCAAACAATGTTCTTAAACTCAATAATTCATCAAAAGGCACATACAATTACATAATTAAACAACAATGACACCTATTAAGGTATAAAACATTATTTAATTTATAATTATTGAATATAATGTCATTATACTAGACATTAAATAGAAGGAAGCGTTCGGATAAAAGGTAAGGGGAAATTCTCGAACCCAACATTCATCCTTCAGGTTCTCCCTCTTTCACTATTTTTTGATATGGTTACTCCTTAAAAATATTTTTTTTCATAATTTTATTTCCTTTTCTGGGATTTACATGTTTTTCAATGGTATTTATGAAAAACCAAATGTTTTCCAAATGAACTCTTCTTTCAAGAACACACCTTTTACTTCTCATTCAAGATTGACGGTTCTTATAACATGTATGTTATTCCCTCATTCTTTTGGGAACCCAATGGTTATGAATGTGTTCTTATGAGATTAAACCCATTACTTTTCATGGGTTTTTATGTTCATTTATGTTATATGTTCATCATGTCATGCATGATAAATGAAAATGTTATGATGTGATGGGTGCACCAGGAATTATATAGCGCAATATGAATGTTTAAATGTGACAGGTGCGCCCAAAATAATACAGTTCTCCAATGCATTGGGTAAATTGATTAATATCTTGAGTAAATTTTAAATTATGTGTTAACAAGAAGCTATCTTTGTTCAAAATCATGTGTGGTAGTTAACCACTAAGACATGATGTTTCATTTTTATGAATTGCAACATTTCAAGTCTCTTATTAATGCTTCCTCTCAAGATTATTTTACTATGTTATGAATATAATCACCCAATGCTATATTGTTCTTATCTATCCTTTTATTGGGCTTCACGATCACCCCTTTAGATTTATATCCTCATGTATCTACATGTACTAAAGAGAGTTCAAGTGCCAATAAGAATTTAGAGAATAAGAAATGACCAAAAAAGTTTATGCTCGATGTTGAAATTGTTATCTATTGTATTAGTTTTCCCAGGACACTAAACCATAAAATCCTCTATGTGTAATAGTATTATGTTTTTTATCTTTAAAATTATTTAATAGTAATGTATGAAAAGGTTGGGTAGCTATAATCCTTGACTTGTATGCTTCCTTTAATCCATAAATGGATTTTTACAACTTGCATACCTTATTTGCATCCTTTAGAGTCACAAACCCTTCAGATTGTTTCTTGTAGACATCTTATTGAAGGTTCCTATTAAAGAATGATATTCTGACATCCATTTCTCAAATCTCATAGTCATTGTAAGTAGAAATAGCAAGTAGAATTATTATGGATTTCTGTATTTCAACTTTTGAGAAGGTTTCATCGTAGTCAATTCCTTGACATAATTTAAAACCTTTTGAAAAAAGTCATTACTTATAGGTACTAACATTTCCTTCCATGTCCAGTTTCTTCTTGGATACCCATTTTCAACCATCATTCTTTACAACAACTGGAGGATCTAAAAAATCTAGACATGGTTTTGGTATATGGAATCCATTTCAGAATCCATGGCTTCTTGACACTTGGCAACGTCTGTTCCACATACTTCTTCCTTATAGGTTATAAGATAATTATTATAAACTAATAAAAATTCACCATCCTCGATAACTCAAAAACTGTAACATTCTGGTTCTCTAACCTCTCTTGTACTTCTATGTAGTACTTGTGTCTCTGGAAAAGATTCTTCTTCCATGGGGCATTGTGGAATATGTTTTTGTACCAACTCTTGTGTACCATGAGACTCCACTTCATCTAAGTCTATCTCAATCCCACTATCTCTTTTAGAGATGTACTCCCTCTCAAGTAATATGTCATGACATTCCACTATAACCTTTTTTATAAGGGGTTGTATAAATAATATCCATTTGTTTCATTGGGGTATCCTATAAAGGTACACTATGTGCATCGGGGTGTGAGTTTGTTACCTGAAGAGGATTTAACAAATTCTTCACTACCTAACACATGTAAATTTGATAAAATGGATTTTCATACACTCTAGAACTCATATGGAATACCATTTATCGATTTAGTTGGTACTTAGTTTAGTATGTTTTTTGTTTTTTGTAACACATATCCACAAAAGGATAAGGGAAGACTCGCATGAATCAACATTGGTATCACCATGTCCAAAAGGGTGTGGTTCACCCTTTTTCTCACACCACAACACTAGGGCGTGTTTGGAGGATTGAGTTGGGATAGGACCCCAAACTCTCGTAAGTAATCAATGAAGTCTTGATTAAGATATTCTCCACCTCAGTCTGAGTGGAGTTTCATAATCTTCTTACCACGCTGGTTCTCAACTTCATTCTTGTATTCATTGAATTTTTCAATAGAATATGACTTATACCTCTTTAACAAGATATATACATATCTACTATAATCATCAGTAAAACTTGTGAACAATGAGTACGCCCCCTTTCTTTATCTAGAAATGGTCTACACACATCGGTATGAACCAATTCCAGAAGTTCTTTATCCCTTTAAACATTCCCACTAAATGGGGATTTGGTCATTTTTCCATTTAAACATGAAAGACATATGCCATATGGTTTTAATTCGAAAGAATAAAAATATCCATCTTGATGTAACTTTGTAAAGGGTTTCCTTTTTACATGACCTATCTAGGGATGCCAAATCTGTGTGTGGAATGAGTCATGTTAAGTATCTTTGTTATGGATTACCATTACTTAGTGTGTTTAATCCAACACATAAAGTTAATTGTATAAATGTTCCCTATCGTAAAAAATTATCTCTTTGTAAAAGAAGCTAAATTCATTTCCAAACAAGAAAAAAATACATTTCTATCTAATCTAGATACAGAAATAATGTTTTTAATAACAAAAGGCACATAATAAAAACCCTTTAACATCAAGATCATCCCAGTTGGCAATGTTAGGTGGTAGTCCTTGACAGCTATAATAGAAATTCTCTCTCCATTGGATTCTTGTAGATCTACCTCCCCTCTATCAATATTCCTAAATCCACTTTGTTCCTGTATTTGGATACATATGTGAGCACCGAAAGATGTATGTAATACCCAATTTGTAGAAACAGATAGATTGCATATGATAACAAACGCACCTAAATCTTCTCCGTGATTCTTAGGCTGGGTGAAATTATTCTTCTAGTGTCCATTCTTTCCATATGCGAAAAAATATCCTCATGTTCCCTTGCCTTCTCTTTGATCTTCCTTTTCTCGGAAGGCCGTAAAGAAGCTGTGGGCTTCAATCTCTTTTCATTCCCCTTACTCTTATTCACCATAAGGACAGAAGGCATTTTGTTCTTCATATCTTTGTCCAAATGGAGAATAAGTATAAGAAGATCAGATAGAGACTTCTAAATGTTGTTCATATTGAAATTGACAACAAAAGATATAGATTCTCTGAGGGAGTGATGCGAAAATGAGATCAGAGACCAGTTCATCAGGGAGTTTAAACCGCAGAACCTTCAAGCGCTCAATGTAACTAATGAGCTTGACTACATGAGGCCCATATGGGGAACCTTTTCCAAGAATAATCTGAATGAGTTCCTTAGAAATATCATTCCTTTCCAGTCTTTCTCTCTCATGGTAAAGGCCATGGAGGTTCTCGAGAATGCTATAAGCATCCATGTATTCATGAGACTTCATGATCCCACTAGATCTTGATTATAACATCAAATATTGAATGTTGACAATGTCTTTCATATGTTTCTTATAGACCATGAAATCCTCCTCACTTGCTTCTTTGACAGGTGGATCAGGTAATGATGACTCATGTACATAAGACTTCCGTTCATGGGGTAGGATAACCCGAAGGCATCTAAACCATTCCTAGAAGTTACTACTGGTGAGGATATTGTCTTTATCCAGAATTGATCATAGGGATAATGTGGTTGAGTATTTTCTCATATTTATTTTACAATTAAATGATCATATCATTAGTACATTCATGAATATATTTTATAAGAAATAATAAATTTAATTAAGTCTCTCACAATTTTATCAAGTCCCAATAGCCCTCACCATTGAACTTGGAATGTCCAGTTTCCATGACATTTTAGTGGGATGGATCCATATTCACCTTCGCATGACCCCAAAAAGGGTTGGTCAAGCTATTAGAAGGTATTTAGGTAGGAAGGTCTTTGCTAACTATGGGATTGCAGCTCCTTGATATGTTTAGTAGACACCCCAATCCTAAAATCATATCTTTGGATTTCCTCAAATCTTGCATCAAATAGTACAAAAATTCTAGAAAGGGCTACTCCTCTTGATGTAATATGGTTTCGTCAACCTAAAAACTTTCATAAGGGCTTCCTGTATAAAAGAATGTGTCCCAACAAGGGTTGGTCAAACAGGTAGTTTTACTGAGATTTTCCCTTTAATCATGTAACGGAAGGCTTGTTCTAACTTAATATTTTATTTGAGGGTTCTTATATCTTATTCATGAGTTTCTTATTATCATTATCACAATCTTGTTAATATTAAGTGGAACTTACATAAGTTATTCACCATGTCTTGATAATATTTACGCATTAGTATGGTTGTGTTTAGTTCCATCTTGCATTCTTTTTTAATTAATTAATTATGTGATAGTGACAACACATCCATAATGATAAACCATGAAACTGGTAGAAATAAAATAAAGTAAATGGAATGATCATAAGAATTTATAATGGTTAGATTATCAATTGGCTGATAAAATAACCCTAATCTATGGGAGAAACACCTTGAAACTTTTGGGATCTTTTTTACAACCACCACTTGTCCACCTCTATATCCCCTACGATTGATTTCTTATCAAATCTAGATTTAACCATCTACAATGTCCTGGGAGTTCCATCCATTACATATTCCTTTTTTAACTCACTTATAGGGAAGGGTTAAAAAGGGGTTTTATGTAAAATAAACCATAGGCATGCAGGCCCTAAATATTAATGAGGAGAAGGCTCGTAGGCCAAAAAAATTAATTTAAATAAATAAATTAAAAGAAACCATCCACATATGAAGGTCTTGGTCAAGAGCATGATCATACATACATGCAACAATATTTATTCATAAATAAAACTATCAATCAATTCTTTAATCATTCTTGTTTAGGATAAATCATGATCTAATCAATTAATTAGAATATTTAATTACTCAATCCAGTTATCATAAACCCTTTTCTGAATTTCCTTGAAATTATCATCATAATTTTAAATAAAAAAATTGATTTAAAATTATCTTTGTACATAACTTGTACCTTGGAGGAAACCTGGTGAATTCCTATTCATAACTACCCTATCAGTAGAAATGAACATTATGCAGACGTTAAATTAAAAACAAATTTATAAAACACTTATCACGTGTTCTACCACAGCTATATTCCCGCACGATGGTACACATCTCAAGGGGTTGTATAATTATAAAATTTAATTAATCTGTGTAATTTGGATGAATACAAGATATTTAGTTCTAACTACACGACATGTATTATTTTTCACAGTCTATCCAAAGTATACTCTCATGGAAACGGCGTGTGAGTATGCTTCAGAAATCCTTGGAGTACAGGGCATGTCTAGTAGGCCAAGCATCGTGTAGTTCCTCATTACACGGTCTCTATCTGGGAAAGTCGTGTACTAGGTACACGGTCTAACTGTAAACCAAAGGGACTACATGGCGTGTCCATTTGGCCACACAACGTGTAATATGGAAACTGCATGCCACATGTTCCTGGTCAACACAATGATTCATTTAAGAATTAGAAAGACACTAACACATGACTTGGTTTGGAGGACCTGTCCGATGCATTGAATCATGACTACACAACGTGTACTGCCGAATACACACCACATGTTCTGGTGTTGTATGACTAGGAAACTTTGGCACCTCCATATGAGATCCTTAATTTTATTTTAATCAAAATCAAAATATATATATATATCATTTCTGTAAGGTGAACAAGAAATGAAAGAAGAGTAATATATCTCGAGATTCATATTTGTATAACGATTAACATGAATTGAAACAAATAAATTATTAAATTATTAATTCATCAACGAAATATTTAAATAACTATATACAATGATGTAACCCCTATGATACCACTTGAAGGTTCTGGGTGCAGCGGAAGCATGGTTGGGACAACCACCAAATTTTTTTTTACCATGATCAATGATTATTCTGTGATCAATATAATGATGAATTCCAGTCTCCATAGAATATAATAAAATATTTAGATAAATAAGAAAGAGACCCTAAACTTTATAGAGGATCATTCTCATCATGTTTATAATGAAATTAATTAATTTCCTAAAGAAAAATAATAATTCATGGATCTTTGGTATTTTTCTTCATTGATGATGTTGATTGTCTAGAATTACCCTTCCATATTATCTCATTGAACATGTAAGGATCCAAACTAGAATATCTTTAATGGTAATCCACACATGCTCTGATGGCCTCTGATCGAAACTGCTCTTTCTATGGGGGCTAGTGCGGGGAAGCAAGATTCTTGAATTTGTCATTCTTGATCACATGTTATTTGGCCTTGAAGAAAGTCTCTTGTTCTTGAGAGGGGAGAGAAGAGGATTGAAGAGAGAAATTTTATATCTCAACAATTCTCAATTCACCAGGCGTGTGGTGTGGTCTCTGGCATAATAGGCCTACTTTTCCATTTATATACATGGAATTTAAGTTACAATATTTAATTTCATAGAAAAAGTTAAATAAATTCATGAACTTAGAGAAAATCCATGCATTTAAAAATAATACCATGTCAATATTTGTGGTGTGACAACTTGTGAAAAACGGAATTATAAATTTGACATCACAAAATAATAACAGTGTTATTTTAATTTGTGCCTACTAGTTAAATAATTATTTCCCATCTTGCAAATAATTATTTAACTATCAGACTGACAATGGTCTGCTAGAACTCCACTTCCATTTATTGAACACTCGAATAAATAATTAAATAATTTATTCCCTGAAATAAATATTTTATTTAAAACTAGTAAATAAATATTTATTAAATAAAATAAATAAATAAATTTTATTTAATATATGCGATCATTTTAACATGAATAAAATATTCCACATTCTTGAGAATAATAATTATTTCAATAATTAAATTCTAATAAAATTTAACCGAGACCACCAAAAACACTTAGCGTGTGACCCTCCATGATTCTTTCTCGTTGGCATTAGGCGGGAATGCCTAAAGTCCAAGAGTATTGTCTAGAAATGGGTCAAGGCACCTAAGAGAAAGAAAATAAATTCGCAAGAATGACATCCACATATGAACGCTCACTGTGTAATATAATCCCATTATCGCAATATCTCATCAAGCAGGTTTCATGATTGTGTCATAAAATTTTATGCTCGATATGTCATTCTTTGATTAATTTAAATAAACTCATCATTACACCATGGCCATGGAATTTCTCACACCAGTTCTATTTCAATCAAAAGATTGAGATATCAACATCTATAAATTGAAGGAAAAATCCTTCCTTGACTTATCCATTAATAGCATGCCACTTGTGACGCACCCAATGTACTATACTTCCCACCAACAGTCTGTGTGATGGCTTTCGTCAGTAAATCAAAGTGTGTAAGTCATGACACATACTGATGTTAATATTAATGTATAAGGATCAATACACATGTACACAAATATAAATATCTGATGACCCGAAAGAATGCAGAATTCCTACTAGCAGATTTGTTCTTATAATCTCTTATCTTGATGATTACCATGTGCGGACATCATGTGAGGAATCCTCATCTTCTTATGAGTACTCGCGCCTGACTTTCGGCCTGATATGTATCCTATCATAGAATTTTATCTAACCGCAGAACTATATTTAAGAATATTGTTATATCATTTCAAGGTTTTCATCATTGAGAGGAATTTCCATGACCTTATTAATACAAAAAATACTATATGACGTTTATTACATCGTAGTCACGCAAAAAAATGAAAAATATGTAATAATACATTAAATATCCATGTAATAAAAGTAAAACTAGTTGGTTCTAGGACACCGTCTCTTATAGTATCCAATAAATTTTCATCTATACTTTCTCCAAGGCTAGTGATATACTTGTCTCAAAAACTACATTCCCCAATATCTTCAAATCCTTAGTCCAATAGTTAAACTTCAACATTCTATCATAAAGATAATGTTCTTGATGTTTAATCATGAATATCTCAAGATGTATGACATGTATCTAGGGTTCGATCAGTGAATAAGGACCTATTCAATGAAAAACATGAAAACAAGTTAATATATGGATGAAAAATACTGTTAATGAGATCAATGAACACTTTCAGTGCATTCATCAATCCAAATGGCATGACCAAATACTATTATATCCCCTAACTTATCTTAGGAACCATCTTTGGGATATCCACTTATTTTACATAAAATTACTAATATCTTGATTACTGTTTGATCTTTCATAAGAATAGGGCTCCCAAAAAATGTTCAATGAGATCATTAATCCTAATAAATTTTACATATTAATCACCATCACCAGATTCATTTTCCACTAATCTATTTATATTTAATGAAAAATATCTACCTTGTAGGATAAAAAATTATTTCACCCCATGTTAATGTACTCAAGCATATTAATTCCATCTATTCCATGTCCTCAAATAATACTTTTAGCCCCTTCAACTCGGTCAACACTATATGATATAGTGATATCAAAATGGGATGCACACCTCAAAAAATATCTATATTAATGTAAACCAGTATATCATGACGATTTTCTATAAATTCATATATAAATATTTTTTAATAGAGTCCAAAAAAATTAAAATAGGAGGGGGGAACCACTAATACTAAAGAATGATCCAAACTTACAATTTCTTTGTTAATAAATCCATATTGGCTCATGTTTTGTCCTACTCTACCTGCTCCTAACTACCATTCATCAATCATCAAAAAATTATATCCAATGGGGAATGTAAATGATACCCATATCTAATATCAATCAATGTGGGATTAAAATTTGGTAATGTTTTCCATGCTAAAAATCACACTAAATCTTGTTATCTTTAAAATCATGAAGTTCCATTGATTTCCATACCAATAATGAATATAGGACTCTCTTGGAACCACTAAAGATAATACACATTCATTTCCAGCTATGTATCAATAGTAATCAACTCAAAAGACAACTTGGATGGTGTGGAATGTCCAAAAAAAGTTAATATATAAAATAATCAGATGAACCATACCAAAAAAAGTATTATAAAAAGTAGAAGTGACCATGAACTTACCTTTAACCAAATATGATTCTTCTCCATCATCTGCTAGATTCTGATCCATTGCATATTCCCACCATACCATACATCCATGACCATATCCCTAAGGTATATGACTTAATTAAGTTATCATCATTTGAGAATACTTCTAAGGACCCCATCCAAATCAGTTGTTTGTATATCAATCCTATGATAAACCCCTGTGGAAACTTGACCTTAATGACCTAGAGAAGAACTATTGGAGACTCCCCATTTTTCCTCACTACCAATAATTATTATATGTTTACATAAAGAAGTTGAGATAATGCTTGATCTTCCCATAGTTAAACATCTATATAACTATTCATTAGGGGATAAAGAAGTAGTTATTTATTCTACCATTATTCTACTACCCTATTGTATATCCTCAATCTTATTATTATTTAATGTGAAGATAATAACACTTCTAGAGTAGGAGGTCATTGCATGAATAATTAATGATGGATAAAGGTTAATTAACCAATTTTATTCTAGGAACTCCTCAATAGTTAAGGCCTTATATAGAACCTATGGATATGATATTATATATAAACCGTAAACTATGTAAATTCGTATCAAGATAAAGGCTGATATTGAACTTCCTAGATTTCTATGTGTCATTTACGACCAAGAGTTAAGAAAAATGATGTATCTTAATGAATCAAGTATATAATGTAACCATTCATGGATCCTTGTTGAAACACAATAAATTGAAGTCCTCAGTCTGACATAATCATATCAGAAAATAATTCCATGGAATAAAGTTCATGAAGGAACCCCAAGTGAGACCCTCACATATTCCAACACATCCCAACATTCCTCGTTATCTACTAGTGGATCCCTATAACTTTGACATGACCAAATTTACCTTTCTATCCTCATGTGTCATAGTGAGGTAAAAGACACCCTTGATGATATATATTTAATAATATTCATCCTATGACCCTCTAGTGTGCTAAAAGGATACTAGATGCGAATGTTGTAAGTATCAAGTATAGTTTACCATGGAACTTGGTTCCCATATACCTTAGATGCGAAAAAATAAGGAATCCTATATGGGGTGACCATACTTATTTTTCCACTCGAGAAAGTGTGGCTACATTATATACTACACCTTCTTTTATATAATTTAATGGAATATGGATATCCTTTATAGTGGGGGAATTTCATTCCACATCATGTATTTGACACTTCAGTCTTCTTTGAGAGTGTTTCTTCTATAACATGAAGGAAATATTTAGAACATCTAAATATTTTAGGATATATCGTTGAAACTCTATGGGATTGCACAAAGGTTATACTATGATGATACACTTAAACCAGTAAATATCCATCATATCACTCACCATGGTTTTTCACCCCAACAGTTTATTCTAGACAATAAATATAAAAATAATAACATCATTATTAGGTTTAGCTAATTAATTCAATCATTATCATGTCACAAAATCAAATAAATAAGATGTATCAATCAACATAGAATAAAGTTCTACCACAAATAGATAGAAAAACTAAAGGAATTAAATTATGAACTACATTGCTTCACACAACATGTTTGTATATGGATTGTTATCCTACGTTCCAAGTCATGATGCATGAATACACCTAAAACATCATAAGAATGTAACAGTAATCCCATAAATGGTTACAAAGGGGAAAATTACACATGAGATGGATGAACACATCGAAAATACCTTTCAAAAGTCCCATACAAACCATCTCCATTCCACCATGTCTTATATTAGTCAAAAGAAAAGAATTTTTTTTTACTATCATCCCATTTTGTAACGCCTCAACCTAAATAATTTAGTCTAAGATAGAGAGATAGAATCCCTCATGTAAGCATCCACATACACAAGAGGATTCCAACTAACAATGATTATTAAAAAGCTGTTAGTGGGGAGAATATACCATTATTATCATCTCCATACACTGAAAATATAAATATAATATAAACTAATTAGATTAAATTTTTTTTACGAATATATAATCTTAATATATTAATGGATGAAAATTTTTCATAAAATCGAATAAATTATATCCTAGTGTGGAAAAAAACTATAGTAGATCAATTTTGAGTAAATAAATAAGTAACATTGTGAAATTCTCAGAAGCACATCTCAGTACCACTTCCAACTCCATGATCCCTAGATCAACCATCTTCCATGGGCCCCTTTCCCTTTCATAAATCCCAATACATGAAGTCTTCAAGAACACTGAACTTATTGTATAGGGTGTGAGTAATAATACCTTGTAACACACCACTGATTCATACTCAACATGTATAAACATAAATAAAAAATTTATTACATGATAATATAAATGAAAAACTAAGAAAGAAACCATATTCTGAGCACCCATGTTTTAACCACGCTAATGTGATCCTCAATCATACTTACTTAGTCTCCCAGACAATGGGATAATTAGAAATGTTGGAAATAATATAAATTATACAAAGTCTAAAAAAATGGTAGTTGACATCCTCAGGTCATCATGTAATGTCCCATATTTTTTTGTATTATTTTTATATATTATCTGTAATTAATTCTAGTCCAGGCACCAAGAAAACATACAATTACGAGGATCAGTGTTACCCGAATAAATATTTTAATAATACTAAAATATAAAATATTATGTGCATGTAGTTTTCCTAAAAAAAGTTGACTAACTTCTAAATTTTTTCCCAGATCAGAAATATGAGTCCACAGTTGCATTCGGAGCAGTGGATTTACACTGGAAGAGGCCTAACCTTATCCTACGTGAGTCGACTATGTAAATTAGTTTTCCAACATTTCAATGAATAAAATAAATTACTAATTTATTTTATTTTAATTTTAAATCGATGTAGTGATGCATTGATGTTATTTATTTTAAATAAATAGCTAGGAAGGGACCTAATGTAAGACTCAAAACATTGAAAGTTCCATGGAGGCTCTAGATAAAATCCAAAGAGAATTATCTAAGTGAATGATGACAAGAATGGGATAAATGGTCATTATTGATAGATCACCAATGTTAATTTTTCTTTAAAAGTGAGAAATACAATTCCCAATTATTACATGTTATTTTAATATCCCTTTTCCTATTGTTGGATTCATTTATGAACACGGACTAACCAATGAACAGGTTGATCTGTGGTTCGATCATTCTTATAGGATGGGTTTAATTGCGGGATTTATGGGGTTGATTATTATATTGATATTGATTATTGATCATTCAAATGGGAATGGATCTAAGTTATAATGAACATCACTCAAGGTTCGTTCATCAGCTTTGTTAATTGTGAATCTTTTCTCCCCTATTTTATTCTATGTTTTATTATTTATTCTTGGGTTAGGATCGAATGATTTTTCACCTTCATTTCACAAGAAAACGATCTGAAATTGGAGATCCAACACCAAGAAGGCCTAGTGGAGGTTCGGCAACAATGATACTGGAAGAATTGAATAGATTTAGGTGATATATCTCTTCGGGAGGGTTTCATTGGATGGATTTGAAGTGTTTTTTCAAGATGATCGAATGCGTAAAACACCTTGATTCTATGATAGGGTGTTTAGGAAACCCTCTATCTTGAGTATCGAGGTGAAGAGACCTCCAGAGTGGAATTGTGAAGATTGGAAAATGCGGAGGAGGAAGAGCGTGGTGTTATGAAAAATCTCAATAAAAATGGTGTGTAACTTGGAGTTACACAGCTTGTGGTGCCCACTAAGTGGAGGCTGGGGTTTCTAGAGTAAGTTTTTTGACACATGGCATGTGACCCTACCACACAATGAATAGGCCCTTTCTAGAGACTCGGCATGTATCTCGGGAGATACACAGACACGAGGTGGAGTACACAGGTTGCTTACATGGCATGTACCCCACCATACTAGTTTTCCTGGACAAATTTCATGGACTAACCTGTGTACTAGTATATGAGAAGATATACACAGGTTGACACAGTGTACTAAAATATGTCTGGAGTAAACAGGTTGACCCCGTATGGAAGGACATTGAGTGTGGCTTCTTCTACAATTCTTGTACCCATCTTCTACATGAAACAGTTGGAATGACATGAGATGTTGTACATGGGATGTACCCAGGGTCAGGGAACATAGTGTGTGAGCCTACTACACTACATGTATACCATTATACATGGATTTAATCTCTTTTCCCCTGTACATTGGAAAAGTACCATTAAGGTTCGTTCCCTTTATCAACTCCTTGAGGGTAGGTGGGTATCATTTCTGACTCATTGTAGTATGGTCTCTTTATCCAGAAATCCAGGGTAGAGTCATTGGAATCCCATAAGATTCTTAGTGTGAGATACTCTATTCATTCTTCACGAACATGGTAGAGTCATTTATATTGACATAACCAACTTCACTAGGAATTGATCTTATACATATCAAGTTAATCCAGTTGGAGTTATTGGTATCACCCCAAGGACCAAGCAATGATCCTCATATATTTTACCATATCTCTCTAATCATATCTATTAATGTATCTCACTATCATTATAGTTCCTAATGAACATTACTTATTAGATAGAAATCATCAGTGCTATTAGACTTAAGAGTGCGTTCTCCTAGATGAATGCTTCGTGGGATCTTCAGACTAGTTACCTAGTGTTGGTATATGGTAGTTATAACTTACCTCTAGACTGTGTGTCTGGAATTGTGTATATCTGGACATTCATGTTATATGTGATGTAGAAATATAATACCTAGATGTGAATGCACATTAATTTTTATATTTATTTGTTGTTTCAAGGTGTCATACTGAGTATTATTATACTCACTTTTGTATGGTCTTTGCCTGCACATGTCATGTCTCGTGTGGACATGTGACATTTTGACATATTCTTAGGTGGAATAGGAAAAGAATGAGTTTTTTTAGTATATATTGTCCGACTTTCATTCCTACCACTTCTGTCTGATGTCCTGGGACCGTTGTTTACTGGTTATACATTGTGGTTTATAAACTGTTTCTTTTTAGTGGGCTCATATTTTGGCCTAGGTTTACTTGATTTCACTTTACATTCTCGTTTTACTATGGTGGGGATTTAGTGGTATGCATGAATTTTGTCATTAATGGATTTTTTTACACTTAATAATTTTGTGGGATTGGATACGTGTGCATTCATACAAGTACATAGGTAATGGATCCCTTATTAGTGATATTCATACTCGATTCTAGTCACCATCCCCTGGCCTATTGAAGGTGGGATTTTGGAGTCACGACATTGGTACCACTGCAAGGGGTCATGGAAGATTTGTATCATAGATGGTTGGTTATACTTTAGGACCAGGTGTGTGTGATATTGGTTTGGGATAACAATGTTATGTATTTCGAGTTTGAGTTTCAGGCCATGTACTCCAGTGTTAGTGTGGGAAACCAACGTATCCATACACCAAGACTCTGGTAACCTTTTTTTTCTACTCAGTACATGAGATCACTGGTTGGAGAGAAAATAATGATATACACTTCATGTATGAATGGGTTTTGGATTCCATGTCCTTCTTGAGTCAGCTCTCTAGATATAATCATTGGCAATGGTATATCTTGTTTTCTTATAGGATCCCCCTGAGATACATACCATCTAGGATGTAGTAGCTCGAAAACGAGGAATCCCCACATAGTGAAAAGGATTAAATAAAGGGAAAAGTTCCTAAAATTCCTATTCTATATGGTGCACCATCAATATCACCACATATAGAGTAGCACATGGTACCCGCATTACCAATAAATGATGAGTGTATACCGAGAAGATAAATGAATTTTAGAGAAAGAGAACCCTTAAGTTTTGAGGTGGTCCTAACCCTCAGGGGGATGAATATTATATTGAGGTGGTGGCTAGTTTTTTTCTTCTAGTTAGAACCCCATCCAATCGGATGATGGTCATAGGGGATATCCTTCTATATGAATCAACAAGGCAATGGTTGAGTTTTTCTATCCAGACTCACTATGAGGAGGCTCTTTCATGGAAAGAGTTCAATCACCTATTTAAAGAGGATTTCTCACTAGTTACACTGAGATATGTGTATATACAAGAGTTTATTCAGCTCCAACATGATTTCATGATAGTGGTTAATTATTCATTGAGGTTCAATAAAATTTAAATGAACTCAACGGATATGGTTATATATTATTACTTTAGGGATCAAAACATTGAGTGAGGTTTGGATGGAGAAATATTATCTAATGTTATCCCTCTATGAATTAAAACATATTACATGGAGCGTGAGTGAGCTTTGGTGGTCGAAAGATACTTCTATTAGAAAATAAAACTGATGATAGTTTAGTAGTGGATGGGCAGGTGTAGAGACCTTGACTATAGGGAGATGATGTCTGTATCAGGGATCCATATGTTGAAGACATTTCAAGCAGTGGTCTGGGGATTGAGGATCTGTAGTTTAGGGATCACATGGTGGGTTCAGTTAGCCTAGGGAGAGACAGTTCTATTCATGTGACAACAGGGGACATCTCTCATGAGATTTTTTGATCTTCCATGCTACTGATAAGGAGGCGGTGGATGGACCATCGAGGTACAGACAATGATAGAACAAGGTTGATCCATATTGAAGTGGGTGTGGAAGAGGATATAAGAGGGAATCAATAGTTTTTCTATGTTTTTACATGTTACCACCACCACCCCTACTGGTATATGCCAGGCCCGGAGAACTGAAGGATAGGGGTGAGGGAAGCCACATGCAGTCAAGGCATGTGACCCAAGGACTTCAAGAATGATTCAAGGTATGATATATATCTTTTATACTTAAGCTATAGTGTTGATAGATAGAGGTAATAGTCATTCCTTTCTTTCTATATATCTTGTTTGAGACATAGTGATTCCTGTTGAACCATTGACTCGACCCTTATGCATGGAGACACCCACTGGAGAAGACTCAGTGATCACTCCTTTGTTCCAACAGTGTTACCTAACCATTGGAGGTTCGAGTTTTAGTTGGAACCATTTGTTGTTAGTGTTGAGGCCTTAGGATGTCGTTCGTGGTATTGATTGGTTATCCACAATCCATACCTATATTCACTGTTTTAGGAGAAGGTTGAGGTTTTTCTGCAGTGATGGAATGAGGTTTTCCTCTGTCAGTAAATAGTAAACCCAAGAATCATAGGATGGACTCATTCATAAGAGGGTGTACCCGATTATCCATACGTTGGCTAGTATTACCATCAATGTAGTATATGTTATGAGCTTCCTGTTTCTAGTGGTGGTGGCAGATTATGAGGAAATATTTCTTAAAGATGTTTTGGAATTACTTCCCCATAGGAAGATAGAAATCTGCATTGATTTACAACCCAGTAAAACACTGATATATACACCAAAATATATGATGTCTCATGTAGAGATTTGTGACATAAGGTTGCATTTGGAGGACTTATAGAAGAACGGATTTGTGAGACCTAGGTTTCAACCAGGGTGGCCCATGTTTTATTTTCTAGAAAGGCCTATGAGATATTGAGGATTTGTTCGGAATAACAGTACCTGAACAAGGTGACCATGAATAACAAGTATCCACTACTGATAATCGATGACCTCTTGGATTAGTTGAGAGGGGAACGATGGTTCTCAAAGGTTTTTGTTCTATCATGATATCAATAGTAATGAGTACGTGACGGGGATATAACAAAGATGGCTTCAAGATGACGTTATGGTCACTATGAGTACTTGGGGATACCCTTTGGTGTGATGAATAACCTAGAATTATTCAATGGACACATGAAACATATATTTCTTTTTTATTTAGACCAGTTCATGGTAGTCTTTATCAATGATATCCTTGTGTACTAAGTGTATGAGGCGGATCACATGAGATACTTAAGGATGGTTATAGATGTATTCTAAGAGAAACAGTTTTATGGGAAATGATCAAAGTTCTAGTTATGGATTAGCGGTCCACTATCTGGTACATGTTATCTCAACAAATAGAGTGGTTTTGGACTAGGCCAATGTTACGACAGTGTTATCCTGGAAGCCACAGAAGATAGTGATATAGGTGTAGGGAATCCTTGGGTTAGCAGTCTATTATCAGATATTCATACCTGATTTATGTAGGATATCAGCACTAATGAAAACAATGAATCAAAAGGGTTAGCCTTTTATGTTTATAGAGAAGTTCCAGTAGGATTTTCAGGAGCTGAGGTAGAGTTTGGTGATTGCTCTGATGTTGAGTTTTTTGGAGTAGGGTGTCATGTATAAATTTTTTTTGTGATTCATCAAGAAATTTTTCTGGTTGTGTCTTGATGCAAAGGTATGTGGTGATTTCAAATAGTTTATGATAGTTGAGACCACATGAGAAAAATTACATGACCCATGATCTTGAGTTAGAAATGGTATTCTTCACATTGAATATGTGGAGACACTACTTGATGGGTGACCGGTTCGTCATCTACTCTGATCACAAGAGTCTCAAATATATCTTCTCTCGGAAGGACTCAAACATGAGAATGATATTATGGCTATAGTTACTCTAGGACTATAACTTTTATATTTTTGATACTCCTAGGCTGAGTAACAAAGTAAGAGATTATCTTAGTAGAAGATATAGATTTTAGTTTTTGAATGAGGCATCATATAAGTTGGCCTAGTTATAGTTATCCTTATTGGGTGGAGATAGATCAGCTTACCTCCAGCCAAAGTTTGTTAACCCTTCCCTCTTAAAGTGAGTTAGGGAGGAACAAATTTGAGATACCGACTGTGAGACACTAAATTCTCAAATATCCAAAGGGCATAGTCTTGTTGGATATTCAAAAGGTAGGGAGCATGTCGCTCTTTTTAGAGGATGTACAATAGTTCTAGTGGCGTTTTGGGAGGAGGTTTTGAGTGAGTTTCTTATAGCCCATTTTTGGTACAACCAGTTGTGGTGAAGATGTACCTAGACCTATGCTTTTATTTTTGGAGGCTATGGATAAAGAAATCAGTGGTGGAGTTCATTTCTTGATACCTTACTTTTAAGAAAATAAGGACTGGGTACTATGTTCCAGTGGGTTTAGGTCAACCCCTTGGGGTTCCTATGTGTATGTGTGATGTAATATCAATGATATTTTTGATTTTTTACCACATATGCCCAATGGAAATTATTCCATCTAGGTGATCAATGACTGACTCAAGAAGTCGAACCCTTCCTAGCTATTTGAGTGCACAATTTAGTAGAGTTCTTCAGACGCCTCAATGTTTAGGCAATATTTCAACTCCATGGAGTTCAATCAATGATTTTTAAGATCATTATATTAATTTTACATCAAAATTATGGATTTATTCTAGGAGGTGGTTGGGACCCAGTTACACTTAATGGAAATGTTTGAGCGACAGATGGATGACTAGACTGAGCAGACCATTCGGGTCCTCGAGGAAATACTGTGAGCTTGCTTGTTAGACTTAGATCGTAGTTAGGAGGATCACCTACTATTGATAGAGTTCACAAAGAAAAAAAATACCATTCCACCATTGGTAAGGAACAATTAAAGCTTTGTATAGAAACCCTGTAGGTCACCAATTTTTGGGGCTGACCCAAGAGACATAGCACTCATGGGCCTTGGGTTTGTGCGAGCTAATATAGGGAAGGTGCAGATCATCTAGTAGTGGATGAAGACTACAAAAATATATCAAAAGTATTATGTTGATAGGTACCGGAGGCCTTTTAAATTCATGGAAGGAGACCATGTATTTGTTCAGGTATCACATCGACGAGGATTATGCAGATTTTGATGGGGTTACAAGTTATCTACAAGGTTTATCATCACTTTTTAGATACTATATATAGTTAGCAACGTGACATATTTCTTCTCTCTACACCCATAGTTAGACTGGGTACATAACGTCTTCCACATGTCGTAGCTGCGGAGGTACGTGCATGACCCATCACACGTCATTAACTGGGTTGAGCTAGAAATTGAGGATGGTGAGACTTTTGTGGATTACCTAGTGGAGATCAAGGATTGGTAAGAGAGTATCCATTGTGGGTGTGAGGTTCCTTTAGTTCATTTCTGGTGACATCAAGGTAACCTCTAAGAGAGCACCTCTGAGTAGGTTGATCAGATGAATGCTTAGTACCCTCATATTTGTTAGTAGCCTTTTGTTTTGGATTTTGGGATACGTAAAGCCCCATGCTGGGGAAAATGTATTGTCCTATATTATCCATGTTTTATTTTTAAATATTTTATAGAATTTATTCAAGAATAGGAATTAAGAAGGTGAATGATTCCAAGAACCAGCGTGTTCCAAATAAATGGTTGAATAATATTAAAATATTAATTAGCATGCACACTCTTTTCATAAAAAAGTGAAAAAATTCTAAATAGGTCCTCTGATCAGAAGTCCTAGGGAACCATTCCATTCAGAGCAGTGGCACTACCGTAGTAGGGGTATAACATTAGATGGTGTGGGTCAGTTTTAAAAAGTAGTTTTCAGATTATTTAATGAATAAAATAAATTTCAGGTTTATTTTTGTTTTACATTACATTCACACAGTTATGTTATTTCTTTTAAATAAATATCTAGGAAGTGTCCCAAGGATAGAATCATAAACCTAAATGTTCGTTGGATTCTCTAGGGATAATCCATAGAGAATTCTCCCAGAAGACGACAATGATACTAAGATCAGAGATTTTTCTGGATGGAACACCAACAAAAATTAGTCTTCAATATACAATGATTCAATTACTAGGTAGGTCTTGAATTTTTTATATCTCTCTACCCATTCATTGATTCAATGATGAATGCGGAACAACCAATGATCAAGTTAATCCAAATTTAGTCATTCTTATAGGATGGGTTTAATTGTGAGATTTATAGGGTTGACAATTATATTGATTTTGGGTTTTCATCATTCTTATGGGAATGGATCGAGACCAGAATGAATAATGGTTGATATTCGTTCCTTGCGTCTTTTCCTTTTGATTCATTTCTCCCCAGTTTTATTCTCTATGATTTTTTTATTCATGGGTTATGAAATAATGATCATTGAACCTTCATTTTATGGTGTTATGTTCTAAAATTGATGATTCAACACTGAGATGACCTAGAAGAGGTGCGATAACATCAAAGATGGATGAATCAACGCAATTCAAGAGATATCATTATTTGGACAGTTTTTTTCAGATGGATTTAATATGGTTTTCCAAGACAATTGAAGGCCTGAGACACATCAATTATATGTTACGATGTTTGATAGACCCTCAATCATGATTTTAATGGTGAAACGACCAATAAGAGGAACCCACAAGATTGGATGTCGCACATGAGGAATAACATGGAATTCTAGAAAATAATGATGAACCCGACATATAACCCGAGGTTACAGAGTGTGTGGACCCCACATAGCAGATTCTAGGGTTTGGGGAGTTTTTTAAATTTCACACAGCGTGTTACCCTATCACACACCATGTAGGCCCTTCCCAGAGACTCTATGTGTATCTCGGGGGATACACAAGCACGGTTTTCCTACCCCAACATGTACCCACTACACGACTTGGCCTGGACCAAGTACATGAACTATCCCCAGTAATGGTACATGGGAATAGATACACAGGTTGACACCATGTACTAGAACATGGCCAGAGTACATGGGAAGACCCCAGATGAATGGAAACCACGTGTTAATTCTTCTATATGTTGTGTACCTATCATTTACATGACACAGTTGGAATGACACGAGCCATTGTACACAGGCAGTACCTGGGGTGAAGGAACGTGATGTGGGACCCTATTGCACAGTGTGTATACCCTAATACATGGATTGAATCACTTATCCACCATACCTTGGACATGTTTTTTTGGGGTTCATTTCCTTTATCGCTTCCATCAGGGTTGGTGTGTATCATTTAATACTCATAGGATAATGATCCATTCAGCCTAACATCATGGATAGAGTAATTCAAATATCCCGAGTGTCCTGGTGTGGGATCCTATATTCATTCATCATCCCCATAATATATTCCTTGGTATTAATTTGACCAACTTTATCGGGGGTTGATCATATACGAAGATGGTGATTTCAGATGATGTTGTTAGTATCATCTTATGGACCTAGCTATGGTTATTATCTATTATATCATATCTCTCTCTTCAGATCTATTAGCATAGCTCTCTAACATGACAGTTCCCGGTGAACAGTACATCTCAGACATACTTCATTATTGATATCAAACTCAAGAGTGTGTTCTCTTGGATGAGTGGTTCATGGAATCTTTTGACTGGATCTGTAGTGTTGGTATGTGGTAGTTATGGCATACCTATAGACTGTGTATCTTAGATTGAGTATATCTCGATATTATTATTATATATATTGTATACATATAATGCATAGAGATGACTGTACATTCCTTTGTATATTTCATTGTGTTTCCAGGGTGTCCTACTTTGTATTGTTATACTCCCCCCCTGTATGATATTTTTCTATACCTTTTGTGTCTTGTGAGGACGAGTAACCTTTTGATGGAGTCTTTGGAAAACCAGGACCAAATGGGGATTTGTGTGTTCAGACGGGCCGAGGGGTGTTGCTACGTCTATATATGACAGTCCTGGTACATTTTATATAGCCTGGACTTTGTTGTTTATAGAGTCTTTATTTTTTATGGGATTTTATTCTGGGATGATTTACTTTAATTCACTTTACTTTCCTATCGTACTCTATTAGAGATTTAGTGGTATGAATGCATTTGGTTATCAGTAGATTTTTCACATTTTTATCATTTTTAGTCTTTGAGATTTGTGTGTTCATATAGGTACATAGGAAATGCTTCCCATGATAGTGATATGTCTACTCTGTGTCAGTCCCTATCCCTTTTCCTAGTAGAGTTGGGAAGGGGGAGTCACTAAAAGGACCCCACATGGATATGTTGTGACACAACAATTGGACATGCTATTTGATATCCTCAGGGTATCAAGTTTTTTTTGTTACTCGATATCCTCATTGAATTGAGTTTTAGGCCAATTAATAAGGATTTCTTGCTTGTACCCCATCTTTGGGTCCACTATAATTACCACCACACATTTTTTGATATCTCCCTCTAAGGAGTAATCATACCACCATGGATACCTATTATAAATACCTCAAAGGCATTGTAAATACTCAAAAGGCATAAAGACATAAGATAAACATATAATGAAGTCATGAAAATATAATATAGATATAAAACATGTGATTGACATCAATAATTCTTATATGAATCTCTACAAATACAGATGGATGTATGGATCATTTAGGGGTATCATGGGAAACACACACACACTAACACCTACAAGCAATCATCATCAAACATGGTTCTGAAGATACACCATCAAAATATGAAATCAAGTAGAGGATAGTATGTAGGGGACTAAAAAAGTAATCATATTCATACCTAATAGTTTTCAATACCAACACCTCGGTTGTTCAAGGGTATAATCCCCCCAATCTTATTCACAAACAAAAAAAATCTCACACATAATGAAATCCTAGAAATAGTTCCATGTAAAATAACATGGATTA
Organism: Viscum album; assembly: GCA_963277665.1. Taxonomy (NCBI): domain Eukaryota; kingdom Viridiplantae; phylum Streptophyta; class Magnoliopsida; order Santalales; family Viscaceae; genus Viscum; species Viscum album. Next base: position 1,273,613,116 of record OY728159.1, read on the forward strand.
TAGATAAAGGATCTAGAATAAACAAACTAGGGGTAGAAAAATAACATATCCAATGACAATAAAAAAATGGTCATCTTAATGACTAATTAAATAAGAGTAAACATTATTATTGGGTAACTACAAGTTAAAATACCCACCATGATAAAACCCCACCGAAGAGTTATAGAATACCAGTGATCCTAAAGGAAGGTCATTTTTATTCCAAAGCAATATTATCCCATATAAAAAACACCAATAACAAATTTTTAATCCATAACCATGTTTTAATATGTTCAAATAAGAAATAATATTGGGAATTCAACCAAACAATAATGACCTACAAGAGTTTTTTACCGAAACACCCACATCAGAAGCACCGACAAACAAGGATGAACTGATATGTTAGATCAAAAAATAGATAGTATAATTGAGCCTAATAAATAAATAAACTGATACTAGATGATGGACATACATGGTTATGACCTAGTTATTCTATGCATATAAAGTTTCATCTGAAAAATGGGGAACCCTCATAGGGGATGATCTAATCAATTAATATATAAAAATAATCTATTTATGACTCTTTTAAGAACTCCATCCCATAATTTTCCCGTTTTAAAAATTAAATATTTGAGAAAACATAATTCTATTTTTTTATTTAAAAATGACACACAACTATCACTACACCCCACAACATGACATGACCTTCTATGTGGTGCCCTTCATCACTCAATATGAATCAAATTCTCCTACATAATTTCCCTAAGAATAAACATATTTTACCCTCGTAAAACCCTAAAAAATGTCATGGAGTGGTCACCCATTCCATAGATGACAAAAAAAATTCTCATTATCCATGAATTTTCCCAGATGTTGATATGGTGTCCTAAAACACTCAGCCTATAATTTTTTACCTTACATATTTTAATTGAGAAGAAACTATTTTACCCTAATCGTACCCTCTAAAATGTGAATGGTGAGGTCACAGATGCCATGGAAGAAAAACTATTCTCATTATTAATGACTTGGCCATTGCTAGGATAAGCCATTCCCCATTGACCATTTAACATGTAGATAATCAAGGGATAAAAATATCATATTACTTGGGAGTTTTTTTTCCTTTTTTAGATAGTAAGATCTCCAAATCATAAAATTATCTTCCAAAATAATCACAAGACTCATCCCATTATTACTGACCCAATATCTAACCATAAAATGGTTTAAAACATTACTTTATATGAGTTATTTATTACCAAAAAACCCCACCTAAAATAAGGTTGTTACATAATGATTTAGAGGGTTAGGGGTTGGGATCATTTTTTCCTTTTGATGGCGAATTTTTTCATTCATTGAGACTCTCTAACAGATTGTGGTTATATTCCTAAATCCTTCCCAAATCCAAATTTGGGACTTGTAAGCCTCAAGATATCTGTGGATCAAAATAATAAATTTATGTTAAATTATATTATGTTTATGTGGTATCCCATCATTATGAATATCTATATATCATAGGTTGTCCATTGATGGTGCCACTTTTATTTTCTGTATTATCTTCATATTGTTCTATTACAGAATGATGCTTATTTTGGGGTGCTGTTGTTTAAATCCATATAATTTGGTAATATTGAGTTTAAAACAACCCAATGAGGTAGAAAGTGTTCATGGTTTTTGTATGATCCCATATTTAGGGATTTCGATATATCCTAATATGGGAATCGAATCCTAGATAGATTGATTTAATATAATGGGGAACTTCAAACATTTTAAGGTCCTCTAACAAGGACCATTGATGAAAAATTTTATGTTCTTATGTCTATGGAACAATTTATTACCATGATATGGTTCATTTAAATGGGTTTTCAATTACTTACTCATGAGTTTCCCATTCCGGTTGGGTAAAAAGATAATATTGACCTAATAAGATGGATTTGGCGGCTATTGCGAGGGAATATAGAACTTCAGTTGGGTTGTGATTTTATCAGTAATATGCCTCGAAAATATGGTTTATTGAGAAAATGGGTATATAAAACATTAATCAGGATTTGAACACATCATAAATATGTTGTGAGGAGGATTTTTGATTGAGGAATATTGGATTGGTTAAAGGACATCAGAACATGCGTGGAATATTTCTAGAAGGGAAAGGAAGAAATTTATCTGATGGGGAATATATCCCATGAGGATGGATATAAAATGGAATGTTTGGTTTTAACCATGAAGAGATATCCTATTTTTGTTGATTAAGTGGAATGAAATCCCACATTATATGGTTTCAAAATTTAATGTCATACAAATAAACCATGCAATGTAGTTTAACATAATGTTATAAAGACATTATCATACAGTTTAATGTCACATGACTAATATTTCTATGTCATTAAAGAGGATAAAATATATTACTAAGTGAGGCTTACATATTAGGGATGCCCTTGGTGCTTCTCATGAACTGTGAGAACATGAGTGGGGTTTATGCAAGAGATTTCACTACCTTGATATGGGTGTTCCTAGCTCATTGATATATCTAGCTGATTATATCATCATGATGAACCATATTGGGAATTATATTTAAAAAATAATAAAATGGAGACATGTATCATTGATTAGAAGTTGGATTTAAGATGATCATTTTGATCCAGTACAGAACTCTTGATTTTTCCTGATAGGGACCCTTGTTATCAAGAGAATCTGTGATTGTGATCACTTTGAGGGTTCTAACTATTTTGGATGATAATTCCAAATCCAAATTTTATCATTGGAATACATTATCAAAGGGGTTCACACTGATGTGCATGAAATAATTGTGTGAGTAGGATGGTTCTGGAGGAGGTATGGATTTAGGAATTTTGGTACATTGACCCTATAAGAAGGAATTTACAATGGTTATATGAAATGTTCTATCTTATGGAGAAAAATCTTCTTTCTAATATGACATGATAGAGTTTGGGACCCCACTTATTTTGAAGAATATTTGTTTAGATTATATAGGTTGTTAAAATATGATATGGGTAAGAAATAGTAGGAGGAGGGGATTCGATACCCACAAAAGAAGATGATATATATTGTAGGCATTTTGAGGGGACCAATCCAAGTGGTAGGCATATATAGGGGACTAAACCTTATGGGTTTTTGGTGTGTAGAGGTATGATCCATAAGGAACCTCATTAAAGAGGATATTATTCTCGGTTTTCTCATGATGTAGGTTCATTCATGAGGTTGATGAGTGGTAAACAGTTGTATAATGGGGCTTCAAGGAGAGAGAGTAGGGAAGACAAAATCCCACACACTATTCTTTTACATTATCCATCACAAAAAATACTTTATGCAATTAATAACTTCTCATGATATCACTCCAATATTTTGTAGTTTTGGGAGCTACCTAGAAGTTTCTAATCTATGTACTTCTGTGTCTCCACATTGTGATATCTATTTTAATGGAAACAATGCTATTTATCGACAAGGCTGAGGTAAACCAATTTCTAAAAAATGAGGCCATGCAATAGTGAGTACAAGAACATAGAGTCTCTTCAATAAGAAGTAGTATATGTGAACCTCCTCCCTATCGAGTGTTTAATCATAGATGGTTCCACTATTTCACCAAACATGTATGATCTTATATATATGGAATTGAAATATAAATATTTCTTCCTTTTCTAGGACTCATGGAATTTTTATAATCATGTGGTCATATCATCATTGGTTATCATAGGAGGTTGATGCTTGAGTGGTGCTACTATCATCAACCCACATAGGTGATTGGTACACATTTGGTCCCTCCATCTCTTATTATTTGAGATTTCATAGCTCATTGGTATGGTTTGGTTGATCCTTGTATGTTCACAAGAATCAAAAATGTAAAATATTTTACTATATCTCTTGTATCCTTATATTATATTACGTATATAGGGGATAAATTTTAGGGTCAAACCGTGAAATGTCACACTATATTAGGGAAATAATAGGATCCATTATTTTTATCTGAAATTTTCATTTATACAGAACTGCAATAAACTAGAATATTTAGAAAATTATTAATAATTATTAATTAATTTAGTTATGTGATTGGGATGAGGTCTTACTTTGGACATCATTAAAGTAATTTTAGGAAATCCTTTTAGTTATGAAAATACCCTCTCCTACTCACATATAGTATTGTGTGTATACAAGTCTTATATTTTTATATATTAAAGTTAACTATAAAAAAACGAGAGTATAATAACCTATAAACACTATTTAAAATCAATTAATGCTATAGAATACAATATTTTATCCAGGATCCAAAAACTTAGTAGTCATGGAACGCTAGATACATAGATGTATTATATTTTAAAACACAAGATAAATCTGAACACGTTATGATAACATTATTTTATTTTTCATCATATCCATAATAAAATAACACATTGATCTCCCATAGGCTTCCTTGAGAATGTAAATACAAGTATGTGTTATCTTACTAACACAATATCAAATTGAAAATAGAGGAATCTACCATAAAATTGACATGGTACAATTGATATTATATGAATAAGTAAAATACATGAAGTGATAAAAAACATAAAATGAGTGAATAATATATCATTGGATAACAATAAAAATAAGTATATCATAGGGAAAATACAAATTTATTTCTTATAAATTAAATTCATAATTCTATATAGATAATTTCATATCATTAACCAATACATCAGGATCTTATCATCAAGAACATATCATGTTATAGTATGGCATACAGAAAAATACAAAAAAAAAATTCTCATGAGACCTACCAATGTATTAAGTGGATAAAAAATTCCAATCCCCACCCATCACTTTATTATATCAAAAGAATACATCATTTTAGAAATCAAATAAAAAATTATTAACAAAATTCTACAATAATCACCCACATAGGAATAATAATACACATAATTCCAATACTTTCCCCCATATCAATAAAAGTGAAATATGATAATAACCTATCCAGATAAATAAGGTGTACAAGGAAACGATACACTTTAAATTTTCCAATGACAATCCATATTAGAATAAAAACATATGGGACAACAATAATTTACCCCATGTCAATAAAAGTAATAGTGTGATAATAAACCATTTATGTAAATAAGACGTATGGTTAAACAATATATATAAATCCTCTTAGTAATCATTCTTATTAGAATATTAACATTAAAACACCAATAATTTTCCACATGTCAATAATAAGGATAAAATAATCATAATTCATATGGATAAGAGGGTGAATTGTTAAATAATACATAATAATCTTTCCAATAATCACCTATATTAGAATAACAACATTTCGAATGACAATAATTTTACCCATTTAAAAAATGGAGAACATGGTAAAAATTTCATCCCGAGGTATAATTTTAATGGTTAAAAATTTAGAGTGAACTTTCTAATAATCATCCATTTTATAATAAAAACATACACAATTTTCATTCTTCTCCCTATATCAATAAAGGAGAAAACATGATAATAAACCATCTATAGAATAAAAGTGGATTGATAAATAATACATAGTCAAAATAGAAACATTGGTGTCTTATCATTGTAAAAAGATGTAAACTGCTCAATGAACAATAGATAAGGTAGTGGTGATGGGATCTTTTAACGTTTTGGGATATACATAGAATATTTTAATTGAGCTAAATACTTTTCATTATTTAGAGAGCCTAAAAATGGAAATAAAAATCAATTATCATAGTTCCAAATGAGTTTATGAATATTCTAAAGCATATCCCCCAAGTGTGTCTAGATAGGTGTAAAGTATTAGGATCACTCATAATGCATAAGGGTGATGGTTTATACAATTATTATACTAACCCTATTTGGGTTGATTAATCTGAGGTGCAGCTATTCCAAATATACATTCACTTCATAGTGTCCAAATTGTGTTTTTATTTCTAAGAAAACCATTAAATCAATATATTCCTCAAATTTATGGTTTTTGGGAATGATAAAGTCTTAAGAAAAGGATATAATGAGAGTAAATCTCATTTTTGATATATCAAATGGCTGATAATTCCATATAATTACAAGCATGATATAATTATTATATATATTTGTATTAAAAAATATAAGGGGTTGAATGAGATCCCATCTATGTTCCTTATAATAACATGGGAAAAAGATATAATTAAAGGGGATAAATATTCTCTCACTAAAATAATCAAATGAGATATAATACATTAAAATTATAGTTAAGTAAATATGTGGAATGTTTATTATGATAAAATAAAATCAATAAAAAATAAATTTAAGGATTGAAAACCCTTAAAAATATAATTAGTATCTTAAATATTGAGTGAAATCATTATAATAATAAGAACTATAATGAAGTTATTTAGAGAGGGTAGGGAAGTAAAATTCATGATAAATTCCTTTGGGTATAGTAGGATGTGAAATAGGGTTTGAGTGAAGAAATTTTATAGGTGAAAAAGATTAGATTTTCATGGAAATTATAGTTAAGTAAAGGGTAATAATAGAATCACCTGGGTGTTTGGTGGGTTAGGTGAGACGGGTTTATTAGGTATAGAAATGGTTGGTGAGAAATGCAGGTATTAATTTATTACCTAATAAGAATTTCTAGTGGTATAAGAAACCTTTTAACTATTAAAATTCTAGATACCTCACTTACCAATTTTTACCCTCATTAATTTTGATTAAAGAATAAACCATATTAATTATATTATTACTAAAAATATAATATAGAATTTCTCACAAAATTATGACATTAAAAATATGAATTTTGATTCCATTTAATCTACATCTACATTTAAATGGTATAAAACTAACATTTAATTTAAAACATAAGGTATATGGAAAACAATTTTTTATAGAAAAATGTATTATTACTTATTATGTTTTTTATTGTTATTTCATATTAATTATTAATTGAATAATATTTTATTTTTTTATATGTTTAAACATCATATAATATTTATAATTTATAATCTATTAATCTAATTCATTTTGATGAAATTTATATAACAATTATATAATTAATTCTTTAAAAACAACCACTATACTTTTATCTTGGCAATTAATCTTTAATCTGCTTAATTTATTTAAAATACCTAAAAATAATATTATTGTTGTTAAATAATTTATCCATACTAATTATAAATTAAAAGAACAATTTATAAAATGAAATTAATATTTAGGGTATATATCTGCTATTGATAAATGTGGATATTCCATCCTCATAGATTAATCAGACTCTTGGGTAACCTCTTCTTGTTTTTGATTTTTCAAAAGTTCTTTCAATAATTGAGTTTTTTCATTATGAAACACATTGTCCCTTTTATCAAGAATATAAACATGGTATTTGTTATATGTAAACTCATGATCAATATCTATACCATAATGTGAGAGAACAAGCATTCAATATAGCTTGTATTTCCTCATTATTGGAATAATTTATATATCCTATAATTTAGAAAGGTTTAGTGACATAACAAATTGTTAAGATACCACTCCAATTATTTCTATTATTTGAAAAGGCCTGATATAACTAGGTATTTTCTTTCCCAGTTTTACCAATTATTATAACTCCCTTTCAAGGGAGAACTATCAAGAATACATGATCCCCCACTTTAAGTTCGATGTATTTCCTTCTATTAATAGTAAATATATGTTGTTTACTATTGGATTAACTAAAATGATATAGAAGACTCTACACAACAATAGTGGTAACTTATATAGGATCTCATCCAACAAGAATTATTTATCAAACTTATTTCGAAAGGATTGGATTATGAAAACTCATAGTATTCAATGCATTATATGGTTCCCTCAAAATTATTGAATCAATACTATTATGTTATAAATATTTCACCAAGGTTTTGTAATAACCACACATACATTGGAAGTATAGAAAGCGTGATCTCATTATATCTTCCAATTCCTTGATAATCCTTTTATTCTTCCCATAATTTTGGTGGTGATAGGAAATACTTAAATTCAACTCAATTCTGAGAGACCTTTAAATTCTCTACCAAAATATTTATGTGAATCGAGGGTCATGATTAGATTAAATTGATAGAGGTTCCTCATGATGTCCTATGATTTCATTGATATAGAGTAAGGAAAGAACCTCAAGGGGTATATCTTGTCTTATTTACAAGAAATGAGTAGTCTTATTAAGTATATTGAAAATAACCCATAAAATATAGTTATTCTTTAGAGTCCTCAATTGTACAATGATGATGTACGTTATAATATTTTACTAATTCCATTTATGTATTGGTATAGGTTGAACGAAACCCTTAGGATGCTTCCTTCTAGTATTTCTTTGCTGGAATGATAATCATCTGGAATCATAGTCCACATGTTTTCATATCATACCATCCCACTCTAAATTTTCTCCTAAATCACTATACATCTTTCTATGCCAGGGTGTATAGAGAAATTTGAGCAATGCGCTTCAAATAATATTTTATTTTTCAATTATGGTAAATTTGGAAAACACAACCTCTTTTCAAAAATTATCAATCCATCTCTATAGATTATGTTTTCCTATTTACCATCATTTAATTATTTAACATTCGTTTTTAGTCCTCATTATCCATCTAATACATCTCTATATTTTCTAGTACGGATGATTTATAAATTTCAAGTAAAAGGATTGATGGATCCCCATGACTAGAAATCACCATACCCATATTTACTAGATCTATGGATATAATATTCTTTTTATCCGTATAGTAATTTTAAATCCATGGTTACTCCTAATCCATGCATAAATAGTTGTTTTCTTTCTTGGGGTGATAGTTTATCCATAAATTTTAGTCCTTGAGTAGAAAGAACCATCTTATTTCCCAAATGTTGAGACCCTTTATTGAAAGATATACTAAATTCTCTTGTGATCAATATATATACTGAATTTTTCTCCATAGAGGTAGTATAACAACCCATGATTTATGTGCGTTATCCTTACTTTACTTTTTTTAATACTTAATAAATTATAGAACTAGATTCCCAAAGACCGTATTAGTTTTGTGTCTTTGGATACTTGTAAAACATACTTATATATTTTTTAAATATCATCAAAATCTCCCATAAATGTATTCCATTATTTTCTTACCTGAAACTATTCTGTATATCTTGGGGAAGAGAGAACATTTTGACACGGTGATCTCAGATACTCAGTAAGTGTAAACATGGAAAATAACAAACAAAACATGAATATAATAATTAAAAACCCGAACATAACTTTTGAAAATCATAACACATATAACATATATCGTAATCATGAGTCAAGAAATAAATTTTTGCAATTTATATGAAATAAATCATAAAGTAACATGAGCCATAAAACAATCACTAGAATAAATCAAGGAATTTTGGAAAAAACAAAAGAATAAATAATCATTTCCATATTATCCAAGGATCATTTCAAATAGCTTCATAGTGAAAAATTTCCTTTACTGAACCAGTTTCACTCCTTGTTCTATACTTGTATTACAGAACTAGGTTTTCATACCATTCTAGCTCGGTATTACTTAACTGAGATCATTTCCTATTCCTGCCCTGTCTATATCATGATATATAAATTATTACAAAACCCCTTGGTGTGAGATACAGGTCCCACACCTCTCACAATGAAATCATTTTTATGTGTTCCATAAAAACATAAACCATTCAACATTGTATAACTCAAGGAATAAAAATGGGGTTTCAAAACATCATTACATCATAACATAATCCATGTAAATCAAATGGATTTCATAAATAGAATTCAAAAATAAACATAATAAAATATAATTGTAATAGGGATAGCATAATTGAAACATATATATAAAAAGAATGTCATCTTCAATGGAAAATAATTTTGATAGAAAATTTTACATCAATTCTTGAGGAAAATGTCCTTTTTTCTTCAATAAAATTTTTTTTTCTCTAAATGTCATGAAATTTCAATGGAAAAGAATTTATTTTAAAATAAATATTAAATCTTATAAATTAAGATTCATGGATTAAGAAGTTATGATGATGTAACAATACATGCATGCCGTATAAGTTAAATGATAACATTATTCTCGTAATTTTTTTCAGATAAGTTAAAAGGTACATTGTATCAAAACCAAAAAAAGATTCCTTTTACACAGTTTACCATTGGGTAAAATTGAATTTAAATAAGTTTAGACGAACAAAAATATTATTTTATAATACATTTTTTCAAAACATGGACATGTATGATAAATATTCCCCTGTAAATACTTACATATATACAATCTCAAATAGTAATGAGATTTTGAAATTAACCCTTACCATAGGTCCGATATCCTCTTTATGTATATGAATATTTGATATAATGATTTAAATACTGTAATTTACTTATGAAATAATTTTAGTCATTTTTATGAAATCATATATGATCATATTATCATATGATTAATAATAACATTTCATTATCACTCATTATTTAGGTATTAGCTGCTTCTTTTTAATATGAATGTTTTGTTCATTACATTATGGTTATCCTTCTTTAGGTCATAGTTATATCATGAAAAAAATATAATATCATAATATATATCATATTTATTAATTATATACATTTAAATTATGATCCTATAATGGATATCATGTATAATGAATCAAATCACATCGTAGAGATGGTAGACCGGATGTATGCATGAGCGATGATATCATTCCAAAAATTGTTTAATGGTATTGAAGTGAATGGTATATATATTGTTACAGAATAGAAATATTGATATAATAATTATATATAGTTATTATTTCTATCATAATACCCATCCATGTAAGGTGTTGGTGAAAAACAGATTACACCATGGCGTGTGGACGGTAAGCCGTACATACACCGCATAGTGATTTCAATTTTTGTAAGATGGATAGAAGGTAGAATAAGGTTGTTCCATAACCATAATAACATATAACTATTTAAGTGATATTTGAGTAATTTCTTTCTAATGTAAGCAATAATGGAAATGTAAGTAGAATAATAAATGATCTTGAGAGAGTCGGTAAGAGGATTGCCTCTTCTTCGGTGAGCTCCATCTAGGTCATCTCTTAATGGAACTAGATTTGGACTTTTGAGAAGAACAGAACACCTATATTGTGAATAGGGATGTTTATAAGGGATATGGGATGGGGATATCTGAGATTTATGGATCATGGTGAAGTAATATATTCAGGGGGGATGTAGCCTTTCATAAATGAGGTGTGGGGAACATTTAGAATCTCAAAAAAACTTTTTTAAAATAAATTTAAAATCCATCAAAAATCCTTCAAAATGTCACAGTTTCATAGATGATATTTCCTAAGGTTGTACTATCATCATCCAAAAAATATTATGTATGTTTTTCTACCAATTTAAACCTTATCTTTTTAATCAACATTAATTTATTTTATTTAATTTATAAAGAAGGTAACTAATATTTCAATATTAAAAGGGTGTAATATTTACTTATTTTACATCAATTAGACCATAATTGTATACTTTGTAATATTTTCACATTTGATAATTATTATAAATTTTGATAAAATCTTTTATGTTTTTCGAATATTTTAATAATATATTTTTTTGATTAATAATTAATAGTGTCAATTTTCACATTATTCAATTTATTAATTTTTAAAAATATCAAGATAAGATGTTATCCTTGAATAAAATATTTTATTATATAATTATGTGTTCAAGTTAATCAATAAAATATTTTTGATTTATTAATAATCGAAAAATATATTGATTTTAATATTTTTAATAACATTAATTTGATATTTTCATTAATATAATAATTACTACATCAGTATTGTGTAATTTTTTAATATACTTATATTTTAGGTAAAAATTAAAATTAAAATACCAATAATGAATATAATTAAAATATATTTTATAATTAAACTTGAAGTTTAATATATATCCTGGAAAATCCTACATTAAAAATGATTTATTTAATAAAACCTGAATGTGACAACTTTAACATCACATAAAATAAAATATTATAAGTGTCATAATCCTTTTCATATGGATCCAAATGGTCAATAATACTACCTTTGGATAATTATGATTGAAATATAATCTAATAATAATATTTGGTCAAGTTTTTGTTTTTTTAATGGTTATAATCATTTTAACAAAAATTATTATTTTTTGAATTTTCATTAATTAAATAATTTATGTATTATCAATGCATAATCATTTAAGGTAATTATTTATTTCCTAAAAATTAGAAATAAATTAGAATGACAAATAAAAACATTTTATAATTTATATTATTATTTATATTCTAATTTATATTTTGTATAAACTTTTTTTAAAATGATAAATTTATTAAAATTTGAGTAAGAAACATTTAAATTTTATTTAAATACAAATATATTAAATATCCTAATATTATCTTATTGGAATCCAAAGGATACCATTTTGACCCAAAAATGATTTTGGTATAAAAAAACTCATCCAATGATATTTGGACAAGTGTTAGGGTAATTTTATAAGATTACGTTTACCCTTAATTACCAGATTTACTCTTTTAGAGTATTAATAAAAATTACAGAATATTCTATTCAAAATTATAAAAAATATAAGTAATATATTTACATAATTTATACCCACTAATTTCAAATATTGAAAAAAAAATTCAAAAATTCAATGCACATAATTTTTAATAATTAATTTAAAATTAATCTCACTGTTTGTATGAGAAAACATGTTTTAAAATTTAAAATATTGAAAAAGATTGAAATTATTTCCCTAATAATTAAATATAAAATTAATTACAATGAGCTACATTATATTAACTGATAAAAATATAGTCTATTTATTCTTTAAAAAAATTAAATAATATAATTTCAGCATTGAAATTATTTAAATGAAAAAATTTGTTTTCAACTAAAATTTTGTATATTTTTACTAATCATTGAGACTTGAAAACTACCAAAAAATATCAAAAACTCATCCAATGAATATATTTATATCTTGCATTCAAATAAGAATCTTATTTTTTATGTTATATTATATAAAATTGTTAAAACTAGATTTAAAATGGGTGCTCCATCAAAAGAAGTTAAAACATCATTTTTTGAAAAGAAATACTTATTTTCTTTAAAATATTGAATTTGTTCTTATATCATGTATAGAAAGAATATATAATATGAATTTTAAACTGTCACGACCCATCCCCCAGGGCTCATGCGGTGACTACCCCAAGATCGCCTTCCATAGCCTAGGAGTTGACGACTAGCATCAGAAAGACATATCCCTAAAACAGGAAGTCATTGCCTTTAAACCTATACAAATACACAAACTAGAATTCAACAAGATGCAACCAAGATGTAAAACTATTGTAGTAAAAGTGTGTATTGAATGTAAATCTCTAGAATATAAGCCCAAATGAAAAGATATAACTACAACTAAAAATAGAAAACAACTCATGAGATCATCCATAGGGGATCCAACCTAAATGGTAGGTACAACTCTTCTGCACAACTCTCAATGTCAACCGTCACCACCTTCCACCATTTGGTCATGGGTCCAATAGTCTCAACCGAGCTGCTCATCGTCTGCATAAGACACAATAAGGTGCGAGCAAAGCCCGTGCAGGGGTGAGTATAACAATACCTAGTAAGGACCCTGAGACCCCAAAGGTCTCTCAGAATTCCATTAAGGAAAACCAAAAAGCACGATCTCAATCACAAAGCACAAAGCGATAGACTCAGATAAAACTAGGTATAACTAATGTACATAAGTACATATGACTTGTTGAAAGGTTATATAATCATACTCTGTTAAGAGGCACTGCTGTTGACCCACACATAATCGACAGGTATAACCCCTGCATGACCCACAGAGGATCGATAGGTGCTGATTAGCACAAAATCACTAGGTGCGGATTCACATAGAATAATTGGGTGCCGATTCATAGAGAATCGCTCTGTGGTTATTAATACAGAATCGCTGGGTGCTGATTCACATAGAACTATTGGGTACAGATTCCCACAGAATCGATGGGTGTTGATTCACACAAAATTTCTGGGTGCTGATTCACACAAAATTGATGGGAGCTGATTCACATAGAATCGTTGGGTGATTATTGACACAGAATCACTGGATCCTAATTAACACACAATAGCCGGTTGGAAATTCACACAGAATCATTGGATACAGATTCAGACAGAATCACTAAGTTCTGATTCACACAAAATCAATGGGTGTTGTTTCATAGAGAATCACTAGGAGATGATACACACAAAATTGTTGGGTGATGATTCACAAAGAATTTTCGGGTGCTGATTCACACATAATCACTCTTCATTTTTCACATCTCAGCCAGACACATGATTCCCGCTCATAGTATTCCTGTTTCTAAGATAAACCTCTCCTCAATCCATCGATCATATTTCCACCTTCAAGAAGTCCCATGATTAAGATACCCCATGATTTGTCCTTTCTTAAGGGTTCCAACGCAACAGACGGCACATCAACTAGACGCCTGGTCTATTAGTTATTGGCTTATTAGTGCCAAGGGCCCAGTTGGATTCAAAGTCGATCCAAACTGGTCATAATCTAACTTTCTCCAAACTTTTCATGGAATATCTCAAAAGGACAGTCTCACTCCAAGGATCCAAATTCAATAGATAGTTCTTCAAACGAATGTCTGGTTCTCCAGATATGTCCTTTTATGTGTATCTGGGCCCTAGAGGGGTCTAGGTCCGGTCCGACCCGGTCGGCCGATCTGGCCCAACTCGGCCTGGGGTAGACCTGACCCAGTTCGGGTCGACCCGACCTCATCTGGGTTAGTCCTGGACTAGCCCAAATCAGCTTGGGCCATGGTGAGCTCAGCCTACTGGGCCGTGGACCGGCCTGCATGATGGCGCAACCCGCATGGGGGTCACGTGATCTGCCTCCTGAACAGCTCAAAGAGACCTTCAGTTTATTAAAGGGTGGTGCCAGGTGGTGCCTCCTCGTAACCCACAAGGTCCGAACAGAGTGGGTTTCGACCTTCAGCAGGGCTTTTTAGCTATGGACCATTCACCACAGAACGCGACGGCGCACCGCCTTCCGCCTCCATGGTCGGCCTATCCGACCGCCTGTCCATCTATTATGGCACCAAGCGGCGCCACCTTCTTCAATGGCTGGCCAGCACCAACCTCTTCCCTCTTCTACAGAAATCACCAGGTCAGATCCGTGCCGGTGGCACTTCCAAAGGCCACTATGTGGGATCTGGTGGTCCGTTCTTCCTTCCGAACATGCCTACAGGCCTCTCGGGATGCCACCATCATCACGTGCCTCCCAGTTTCCTCTTTCCATCAATTTGGAAATTTCCCCCCTGAAGAACACAACATGAACGAAGCAGCAGAGGGTCCTGAGTTTTTTGTTTGAACTGCTCCCTCCATGGTAACATTATAACAAGCAGGTATTAAATAAATATATCACATAGATAACCATTAAACCCCATTCAAGTCTCCCACAACATTCACCCAAAATTTCACATTAATCGTGTATCAAATAGTTTTGGTTGATCCGCGTTTATCATGCTTTTAAATAATGAGGAAAATAATCAAGAAAATACTTGAATTTAATAAAAACCCCTACCTCATATTAGTATAAGATTCTATAATGGAGGAGGGGATGCACACGTTGGAAGGTGTTTGTCGGAAATTTTTGTCGCCTGTCAATTCCCAAAGAATCTACCGCTCGATCAAATTTTTTGTTGGTGCAGAAGGTCATCGACACTTCGCCAGAACTTCCTCTCGTAGCTCTTACAAAAACCCAAGCCCATGCTCTGATTAAATATATGGGAGGAGGAGAACAACACACCACAAAATTAATGAGGTTCCTTAATGAGTTTAATTAATGAACATTTAATTTTTTTCCCAAGGGTGAGGTTACACAACCTATTGAAAACACACAATGGTGTGGTTACAGAACTTAAGGGTCAAGCCATTAATGGACTATCGTTGTACTGTGGTCCCACCAATGTTTGTCCAACAGTTGAAAAATTTAAAATAAAATAAACTTTAGTTATTTAATTATTTTTTTATAAAGATTAAAATTTAAGTTTTTCATCGGAACATTGCCTGTCAAAGTTAAGATTCTCTTAAGCGAATCCCGGTGCTGTGAATTCAACTATGACCTCAGATTTTGAATCTGAGCACCAGTTTAAAAGATTTAAATTTCCACCCACACATTTACAGAACGTACCTTAAAAAAGTTCAAAAATTATTAGCAGTCACCCTCGATCCGCGCTGGTCGAGGTCAAGCTCTGCCAAAGGGAAAAACTCCCCCACGAGCTCAATTGTACTATTGGATTTCAAATCTAAGATACCTTTTACGAGTTATAGAATTCAATAAAAAATAAATCGTCATTTAATTATTTTATTTGTGGCCAAAAACTATCTTCCATTGTTGGCCCATGTTGGAAAATATTAGGATCTATCTAAAGAAATCATACCCTCACATGTTCAGCGGTGCATTATAATTTTTAATGTGAGTCACCATTCATGATTTATAAGCATATGAAAAAAATTAAATTATTTTATTTTTGGTTATTCCATTTTCGGGTTTTCTCACTAGAGACTTATGTCGACTAAACTTAAGTCGCACCTAGGGTAAACCCATCTTCTTGAACATAACGGTGCACTTAGATTTTTGAGTCAGCCAACCATTTAAGATTTATTCTACTTTTTCAAGAAAACTACCAACGCACACTATTTTAAGGTTAAAACTTTTTCTATGGATCATTCCGGGCACTCCGAGCCTCGGAATAATGTGCCATAAGATTTTGCGGTCTCATAAAAATTCCATATTATAAAAAAATTATACAGAATTTATAGGTATTTACATTCTCTCATCAATAGGTATTTATGTCCCCAAAATCTAAAATAAAGTCGGATTAATTAAGTAGGGGTACTGGGAATGAATTTGACCCTCCAACTCCCATGTTCTCTCCTGGAGATTCTCGTGCTGCCAACTAACTCACACTAGAGGAATCGACTTTCAACTAAGGACCTCGTCCTATAGATCCTCTATCTCCTTCAAGAACTCCGCAATGTCACCCAATCATCAATGTCAAGCTCTCCCCAGTTGATGAAATGTGATGGATCATGCATGTATCTCCTCAGCTGTGACACATTGAAAATAGTATGCTCCCAGTTCATCTCTGGGGAAGAGCTAGATGGTACACCACCTCGCGTACTCTACTGAGGTTCTGGAAAGGTCTGATGAACCTCAGAGATAGCTTGTCGTCATATCCAAACCTCTGTAATCCTCGTCAGGGTGACTCCCAAATGAATACATGGTCTCCCTACTCAAACTCCAAGGGTCTCCATCTTCTATAGGAATAATAAGACTTCTACTGGCTTTGTGTAGTCTTCATCCGCTCTTGGATGATCGGCATATTTTCTATGGTTTCCTGTACTATCTTTGGATTCATAAGTGCTGACTCCCCTTGGTTTATACAACAAACAAGTGATCTACATGAACTCTTGTACATGGCCTCAAATAGAGCCATTCCAACGGTGGAGTGATAACTATTTTTGTATGAGAACTCCACCAGTGGCAGGTGGTCCTTCCAACTACGACCAAAATCAAGAACACAAGAATGAAGTATATCATTTAGTGTCCGAGAAAAGCCTACTGGAACATGATGCTCAGCCTAACTTTCTGACAAGTGAGGCAACATCATACCAACCCTATCATAACATTCATTGTCCTCGACCACCAGTATTGATTCTGTAGTTCTTGGTAGATCTTCTCCAAAACCATATTTACCTCCAATGGGTGGGGGGAACTCCCTCAACACCTCCTATTGCAGCATCCCTGATACCATGGTGCATCCTTTAAAGAAGACTACATGCTCCCCACCTTCAATTTTTTTTGACGGAACCTGTCTGGAGGATATCAGAGCACATAGAGCCTCGTAGTCTACATCCCTAAGACATGATTCCCTAATTCAATGATGGAGTGGGGAGTAACTATCATTGACTAGAGGTAAGATACTCCATAACTATCCACAAAGGATAACTGCAATGTGGTGAGATGCTATGTCTCCTCACTCAGCAACTATAGATCGGGCTCGTGCATGCTACTACGTTCCCCTTCCCAGGAGTGTAGACTATCTAAATGTTGCAGTCCTTGAGTAACTCTAGCCACTATCACTGTCTCAGGTTTAGGGCTTTCTAGGAGAAGATATACCTATTGTTCTTGTGATTAGAGTAGGCTATAGACCATTCACCTAACTATAATCTCATCTCCCGAAACTTCAAGGGAGTCATCCGATATGCAATTAAAGATATTGGTGTCATCCATGGGTACAAGGCAATGCAAAAGTCCCTCTCTCTGTGAGGAGGTAATCCGGGAAACATCTTTTGAAAAGATATTACTGCACTCTGCCACTCTTATTGGGAACTAAAAACTCAAAACACCTACTTCCACAAGGGTAAGGATGGCCAACTCAAGAGTGATTGGCCGCTCCCTCCTCTACATGAGTTTATATCATGCTTCCTAGGATTCTTTTTTTTCTTGGACCAAGGAAAACCCCATTCCAACATTGTCGATATACCACAAACTTTTTTCCTAAAACATGCAACCTATCCATGAACTATGGATGACCATTCAATACCCAGACTAACTTATTAAGGCCTCGACGCTGCCACCAAGAGGTTCCAACTAAAAATCTCACCTCAAGGGTCATATCACACTGTCAGAATAAGTGTGATTATTGTGTATCCTCCCATAGTTATCTTAAGAAGTAAGGTTGAAGTCAAACAGTTAACCGAAAACTCTTGGCCTTGATAAATATTCATGTCAAGAAAAAATGATTGGTACCCATGTCTATTAATATGATAGATAATAGTAGACCCAAACCTTACTTAGAATCATTCATGGATCCCTTGGGTCACACTTCTTGACTGCATGCAGCTACTCCCATCCCCTGTCCTCTGGCTCCCTAAGCCTGGTGGGGACCACATTGGGGTGGTGGTTGTAACACATTGAAAAGTATACCACCCCATGATTCTCTCCTAGCTCATATTCCACATCTATTTCCATGAAGATTCATCGGTCCCTATCAATTATTCTTCCAAAAACATTTTACACACCCAATTCTCAAAGACCGGTGTCAGTTTCTTTCTTTCTCACTACAAACATTCACTCACTGTATCTGCCCAGCCAATGAACATTCAACAATAATGGTTTTATCTAGAATCCAAATATAAGTAGAAAGACATAGAGGATATAGTGTTGTCTCTGATGTCCCTAAAATCATCTCACTCGAAGGCCTGAGCCCTGAAGCACTGTTCGTATCGTATTCATTGAGTAATTGGAATAGTCAGTATGCCTCATCGAATTCTTATCTACTGACATGCCATCATTCTGAACATGTAGAACCTCTTGGGAACACATACCACTTAGCTTTTTATGTCAAGGGACCCCTTCTCATAGAAAGTTTCTCGAGCTCTATCCATAAAAAGTCACCTCATCATAAGTTAGGGGGAATCTAAACCCTGTCATCACTATGCTGGGACACATAGAATGCTCACTGCCAAGACCACCATTTGATCTAACACTGCCCTGGATAGATGAAAACCTAGTAAACACCTCATTCCTTTCCTTATACATCTGTGGTTCGGGCTCTCCTAATATCTCAAGGGGTATCTGTCACTGAAACTCGTTTAAGGCACTGAGACTATATGTTTCCTCTACCGGTAACACCAATAGTAACTGCTAACAAACAGGTCATGGTATCATTGGTACACCTCCCAAACGTACTATCTCTAGCAAAAATCATGGGACTAAATCCTCGTTACACTGTGGACCATCATCATGGTCACAAATTGGTATCTTGGATGGCTGTCTGCATGGAGGCTTCTTAAATGGGAATCAAGATGAACCACATTCAATTATTTTTACCTGGTGAGCTAACTCAAAAGAGATCAAAATTAAAACATTTCTAAAACACACACAATCAATGTTTTCATGAACCGAATCAGAAATCAAAATTCAGTGTCATGGGGTATGGATACGTCGGATACCACACCAAAACTAGACTACCTGAACTGAAAACCACTCTCAAAATTCGTAACACTATTTCTCTAATGGAAATATCACAGTCCTAGTTCTTTGGTAGAACCGAATCCTCTAATACCACTTTGTCATGAAATATCCTCTGGGTCCCATGTCGTGACTACACCAAGCCTACCTTACATAGTCCATGGGTTGGGAACTAGCATCAAAAAGTCATATCCCCAGAATGGGATGAGATTGACTTTTAACATGTATAAACACACACACTGCAATGCAGCTAGATGAAACAATGATGAAAAACTGTTGTAGTAAAAGTGTGTACTGAGTGTAAGGGTCCGGAATACATGCCCAAATGAAAAGATACAAATACAACTGAAAACAAAAAACAACTCCAAAGGTAGTCCACCAGGGATCCTACCTGAAGGGTAGGTATAACTAGTCTCTATAACTCTCCCCGTCAACCATCACCGCAATCCACCATTAGGGCCGGGCTCCTATAGTCTCTACCGAGCTCCTCATCATCTGCATAAGACACAACAAGGTGAGGGAAAAGACCATGTAGGGGTGAGTATCACAATACCCAGTAGGGACCCTGATACCCCGAAAGTTCTCTCAAAATTGCATTAAGAAAACCACAATGCATGATATCAATCACAAAGCACAAAGAACAAAACTATTCTCAAACTAGTTATAAGTAAAATACAGAAGTACAAATGATTAGATGTAAGGATAGATCATCTTACTCTATCAAGAAGAACTAATTCTGACCCACATATGATCAATAGGCACTAACCCCCACAAGACCCACACCAGATCAATATGTGCTAATTCATGAAGAATTAATGGGTGCTGATTCACACAGAATCACTTGGTGCCGATTCACACATAATTACTGGGTGATGATTCACACAGAATCACTAGGAGCTAATTCAAAGAGAATCCCTAGGTTCTTATTCACAAATAATTGTTGGGTGATGATTCACATAGAATCACTGGTGCTGAATCACATAGAGTCGCTAGGTGCAGATTCACACAGAATCATTAGGAGCGGATTCACACAAAATTGTTGGGTGTTGATTCACACCGAATCGCTGGGCACTGATTCACACACAATCCCTTAGTTTTAATTCACACAGAATCATTGGGAACTGATTCACAGAGAATTGGTGGGTTCTTATTCACATAGAATCTCTAGGTGTTGATTCACAAATAATTGCTGGGTGCTGCTTCACATAGAATTGATTCTCACATAATCAATGGGTGATGATTCACACAGAATCGATGGGCCCTAATTCACATAGAATTGCTAGGTGCTGATTCACAGTGAATCGTTGGGTGCTGATTCACACAGAATTGATGGGTTCTGATTCACACAGAATCACTAGGTGCTGATTCACACAGAATCGCTCGGTGCTGATTCACACAGAATTGGTGGGTTCCTATTCACATAGAATTGCTGGGTTCTGATTCACATAGAATCAATGGGTGAAAATTCACATAGAATATATGGGTTCTTATTCATAAAAAATTGTTCTTTATTCATCCCTTCTTTTCCAGACATAGGATTCTCCCTCATATTACGCTTGTTTTTTGGTGAAACTGCTTCTCATGCCATTGGTAATATTTCAATATAAAAAAATCACATGATAAAGTTACCCAATGATCTATCATGTCATAAGGGTTCCAATGCAGTAGAGGGCACGTCAACTGGAATCTCAGTCTGTCTGTTATTGGAATTTTAGTGTTGAGGGCCCAGTTGGATTCAGAGTCGATCAAACCTGGCCATATTTGACCATTCTCCAAAACTCTCATGGTGTATTTCAACAGTACTGTCTCACTCCAAGGATCCCAGTTCCATAGACAGTTCATCAAAGAGACGTCGTGTTCACAAGATATGGACCTTTAAGCGTATCTAGGCCCAAGATGGGTCCGAGTCCGGTCCGACCTAGTTGACTGATCCGGCCCGACCTAGACTGGGCCGAACTGACCTGGTTCGGGTCAACACGACCTAGTCTAGGACTAACTCACCCGTCCCGAACTGGCCTCGGCCGGCCCGGTTGGGCTGGGCCATGTTGGGCTCAGCCCACTGGGCTGTGGACCGGCTATCCCACCAGTTGGGCATGGCCCATCAGGTTATACGACACACTGGCTGGCACGACCCATGTAGGGTTCTCATGGTCCACCTCTAGAATGGCTCAAGGAACCATTCGATTTATTAAATGGGGGTGCCAAGTGGCACTGCCTCGTCACCCGCGAGACCTTCATGGAGTGGGTTTTAGCCTTCACCGCGGTTTCATAGGTTCGGCTCATTCACCATGGTGCGTAACGACGCCCCGTATTCCTCCTCGACGGCCAGCCAAGATGGTCGGCTGTCCGTCCTCTGCGGTGCTGAGCAGCACCGCCTCCTTCCGTTGTCGCCAGTCTCTGATAGCTCCGAGTCAATGTCGCACCAGCGGCACTTCCGTATGCCACCAGGTGGGATTTTTTACTCCCTTATTCCTCCATATGCGCCTACGGGCCTCCCAAGATGCCACCGTCATTGCATGCATCCTTGTTTTTTATTTCTGTCGTGTTTGAAATTTGTCCCCCGAAAGAACGCAAAATGAACAAAGCGGCAGAGGGTCAAACTTTGTTCGTTTGGCATGTGCCCTCTGCGTAAGCATTATAAAAAGCGGGTATTAAATAAATACATCACATAGATATTGATTAAACCTCGTTCAAATCTCACACAATTTCATATGAATCATGGATAAAATCCTTTTTTTATCCATGTTCATCATGATTTTTCAATAACATGTAAATGAATCTATAAAATACTTGAATTTAATAACTACCCCTACCACATATTCATAGGAGATGTCCCAGAATAGAGTAGAGTTCACACGTTTGAAGGTGTTCGTCAGTGCTTTTTATCGCCCACTGTTTCCAACAACATTTTCCGCTCGATCAAGTTCTTTGTCAGAGTGGGAGTTCGTTGGCGCTTTGACAGAGCTTCCTCTCATAGCTCTCCCAACACACAATACTGAGCTCAAATTAAATTTAGGGGAGGAGAGGATCAATGCACCACAAAATTAATGAGGTTCATTAATGAGTTTAATTAATGAACCTATTAATTTTTCACAATGGTGGGATTACAAAACCTATTAAAAACTCTCAACAGTGTGGTTATAGAAAATAAGGTTCAAGTCATTAATGGTTTGACGTTGCACTGTGGTCCCACCACCATTTGTCCAACAGTTGCAAAAAAGTAAAATAAAATAACCTTTAGTTATTTTATAATTTTTTTGTAATGTCCAAAAATTAACTTTTTCAACTGACCCTTACCAGTCAAAGTTAAGCTTCCCTTAAGCGAATCCCAACATTGCAAATTCCACGGTGCCTTTAGATTTTTAATCTGATCACCGGTTCAAATGATAAAAATTTTAGCAGGCACATTTATTGATCGTATCATAGAAAAATTTCTAAAATTATTAATAGCCCCCCTAGACTTGTGCTGGTCGAGGTCGGGCTCTTATTAAGGAAAACACACCCTCACAAGCTCAATGGTACTCTCGGATTTTTAATCCGAGATACCGTTTAGGAATTATAGAATTTAACAATAAAATAATTGTTATTTAATTATTTTATTTGCGGCCAAAAAACTAATTTCCATTTTTTGCCTTCGTCAGCGAATATTAAGATCTAACTAAAGAATTAATACCCTCACAAGATTAGCAGTTGTCTCAGTTTTTTAATCTGAGTCAGCATCCGTCAGTTATTAGCATTTGGAAAATAAAATAATTTTATTTAGTTATTTTATTTTTGGTTATTCCATTTTCATGTTTTCTCAATAGAGGCATCTGAATAATATTAAGTCACACCTAGGGTAAACCCACCATCCATAACGCAAGGGTGGCCTATGATTTCTGATCCAGGCACCCATTTAAGAGTTTTTCCACTTATTCGGGAAAACCACTCAGACGTGCTATTTTCAACTTATCACTTTTTCAAAAGATCATTTTGGGCACTCCGGGCCTTGGAATCATGTGGCATCAGATTTCATGGTCTCGTAATAATTACATATAATTTAAAAAATTATACCAAATTTCAAAGTCTTTACATAAACATTATATTGAATATATTAAATATATATTATTAATAAAATCATTCTAGTGTGATTTTATTATTTAATAATGTCACTTTTTTCATTTAAATTGTTTTCAAAAAAACATTTCCTTTTATTTAAAAATGGTTTTATTTCCATTTATAATTAATTCTTCACAAAATAACTAAGTATATATACATGTGCAAAGCATATGTATATTATTTAGTTTAGCATTTTCTTACCTGCCATTATAATAAATAGGTTATAAGGTAACCTAATAATATTTATAGTTCTTTTATACTCTATTATGCATAAAATGAATTCTATCAAAAGAACTTGAAATTATGTAAAACACAATCCAAGAATAGTGTTGCATATATCACAAGCTAATACAGTGTTTCGTGTGGTGCAATATTATCTTTGTTTTTTGCAAAACACAATAGTTTAAAAAAATTAATATATAAATAAACTAAAATAAAAAATCTTCCTCATAAAAATCTCATGGTGTTACATTCTACCCCCCTTATAATGAATTTCTCCCTCAAAATATGTATGGGTTATGAACAAATTCATATTTTGAAAATAATTTTATATAATCCCAAAATGTAAATGAAAAGAATAAAACTCAAATTTAAAAATGAATTTGGGAAACATAATGGTTAACCAATGTCACTCATAACTTGGTTTCCACATAGGTGAACATATGTGGAAAGTGGAAACATGGATATAAAAGAAAAATCTAACCATCAAGTTCAGATAGAGAGTAATGGAGAACAAGGTTACGATGATGTTAACAAAAAATCCATAAATCTATAATGATTTAAGGGGTCATTTGATTCATCATAAATGAAGATACTAGTGTAACATTTTGGGTTTCAGATCCATTCCCTAGAGTTTAATAATGAGAACAAATAATTACTTGATTAATTTAAATATCACTATTTTATTATTCCTTGATCAATTTCCACATTATATCTTATTCCAGAAATCATATTGAATGTTTCATTCCTGGAGCATCAAAATATCATGAGATCCATAAAGAGGATGACAACAAATTCCATATTTTTGACAAAATGGTATCACAATTTATCAAATATGAATAATTTCACTCATACTGGGATATTAATTTCATCTTACAAACTTCATTTGTATCATACCTTAAAAGTTCCATAACCTTTGTTAAAACTAGCATGATATCAAAAATTATCTCTTTAGAAATACCATAAATTCCAAAGATTCAATATTATCCATACATGATATCATAAATTACATAGTCATCATTTTAGTCCAGATTTCATTCGTACTATCAAACGAACCTTTATTTCTTTATCCCAACATTATGCACATATTAAGGGTCATAATTCCCTTAATGTTGCTTGCAAAAAAAATATCCGAA
This sequence comes from Viscum album, assembly GCA_963277665.1. Taxonomy (NCBI): domain Eukaryota; kingdom Viridiplantae; phylum Streptophyta; class Magnoliopsida; order Santalales; family Viscaceae; genus Viscum; species Viscum album. Next base: position 1,273,638,571 of record OY728159.1, read on the forward strand.
TCAATTTTTATTAGTACTAGTACCACTCTACATATTTTATTAAATACATATGGAAAACCCATAGTATAACAATATATAATTCATTATTACATAATACTATAAAAGTGGTTTTACAACATTATTCTGGAATCCCATTACATAGACAATCAATCCTTCCACCACTTCATTGTCGCACTCTACATCTCCAATAGTGATCACCTGTTACTTTTCAATTTCTTTGCCCTTAATAGGTTTCTGATGTCAGTCATCATCGATAACCCTTGGATTAGGTCATTGGTTGGAATAGTGTCGCATTTCCTTGCACTTGTAGCATTGAAGCGTGGGAGGTTCATTCTTTGTAGCCTTTTCTCTATTCAAAAAATTAAATATATTTTTCCCATTACATCAGCACAAAACTTCATGATGAACTTATTTTACAAACATAAAGCATTTACCCATCCCTTTAATACAATCTCTACCATTCTTCATTCCACACTTTGAGAATAGGGAAACACTCCTATTTTTTCAACATTGTTTTGAGATTTTCCCTGGAACTACATATTTAATTTCTTGCCAAGACCATGATATTGATATGTAACCCCAACATCCATGTCCACCTTGATCGAATAATTCACTATATTTTCCTAGATACTAAAGCCTCTTATAGATAATGACCTCTGAAAACATGGTTTTAAGACATTGAAGATCCAATCAACTTTACTTTTGTGTTGGATGATAATTCCTAAATCATACCTCACAAGTATTGTAAAATTTTCCTAATATTACCCTACAGATCCATCATCCTTTTTCTTAAGCTCAAGGATTTTAGGATGGTATGAATCTGAGTATGATATAAATTATAATACCTAACATAGTATCGAAATAAGAATGAGATTCTCAGATACAAGAGGGGGGGGGGGTGAATTGTACCTTTAATGAATTCCCTTAGGAAATTTTGAGGATGTTTTTTATTTAAAAAGTTAAGCAAGATAATTCATAAGACCTCTATAAGCTCTAATGACTTGGTAGATTCCGAAAAAGTAATTCCGAAAATGAAACTAAAAAAAGGAACAAAGATTAAGATTCTACCTTACAGCGTATAGAATCTAAATATATCAGAGTACAAGGATAAGGAAGTAAAAGAAAGTATACTTTCCCCAACAATACAAAATGCAGCGAAAAAACATGTAAAAAACAAGAAACAATTAATAGGTATTTTAACCCAAAGAGAAGGGTATCCAACAAACTTGGATAAAGGTCCCTTGATTTACACCTTCAAGAAAGTCTATCTTACCCACAATAGGTTAAGCCCTCAATACGAAGATCATAGTCTGTCTTGATATCCTTGCATGCCCTCAACTATCAGGTAGTCATCACCTTTTTTTTCCTCAGCAAGGAAGCCCTCAAATTCAATGTGTTGGAACCTATTTCTTCCTATCCCCGGAAGCCCTCGATTGTAATCAACAACAATCAGAGTCACACAAAGCATGTCTGCACAAGGCAAAGTTTGAACAAGCTATTCAAACTTTCTGCATGAATCATTGAGAGTTGATAAGAGCCTCTCTACTAGAAATCACTTCAGGATGTTCTGATCACCAAAATTCCAAAAGTTCCAAAAGTTGTTAGAACGTTCAAAAGAACTTTTATTTATAGACGAAGCTCCAATAGTCAGATCCCTCCTCCAATGGTCATATTTTCTAGTGAATTTCGGAGGGACTTGTACACATGTCACTCAAACAATGGTAAGTCAATAACTGAAATCTTGAAATCATATTGTAATAAAAAATTGTAAGAAAAACCAAACTGATATTTGGAATGGAGTAGAAACTAAATGTTCTGAATGGAAGTAAAATAAATTCGGAGTCTATAAGCTTATGAAAATTAGTATTCTGTTTTGTAGGAATTTGGAACCTGAATTCCATAGAAATACAGAGTCTGAATTTCAAGGAAATTAAGATTCTAGATTCACAAGAATTCAGAACATGAACTTACAATGTTCGGAGTTGAAATTATAGAAGTTCAGAGTCAAACTAGTAAAAGTTCGGAGTCGAACTCATAGAAGTTCGGAGTCGAACTCATAGATGTTCGGAGTCGAACTCATAGAAGTTCGGAGTTGAACTCATAGAAGTTGGGAGTCGAACTCATAGAAGTTCGGAGTCGAACTCATAGATGTTTGGAGTTGAACTCATAGACGTTCGGAGTCCATAATTTGGAGTGGAACAATATGATATTTCATATCCAGAATTTTGAGTGGAACTTCATGAGAGTTCGTATCCATAATTCGGAGTGGAACTTCATCAGTGTTCGTATCCATAATTTGGAGTTGAACTTCATTAGAGTTCATATCCAGAATTCAGAGTGGATCTTCATGAGAGATCGTATCCAGAATTCGGATCCTAAAACAGAATTCTTTATGTCTAAGTATTATACGATTCCGAGGTTTTTGATATGAATCTAATTTTTATACTTAAGAAAAATATTGAAATAAATAAGGAAAACAAGGTAGGGGTAAATTTCCTTTTGGAAGGAAATTTTCCTTATGTAAGTTAAATATAGATTTTCTTAAGTATAAGGTGTTCATGATTTTCAAAATAAGAAGGAATGGAAAAAGTCATAAGTAATACCTTATTGACTCAACAATCTCCCCCTTCTTGGAAAACACAAACAACCTTTCGAAAAAGAATATAAGGACTTAGAAAAAAAATTATAGACATTGAAATTAAAGCTTATCTCCCTTTTTTATGGATAATGGTGAATACGATTAACTATCTCTTAGGCTTTGAAACTCTAAGGATCGTATTTTGGATTTCCGAAATGGAGTTTTCATTATCATGGGAATGAAATACTTCATAAAGAGAAACTCCCCCTTACATAAGGACATTTCTTAACATAGAATTTTTTTTTCTCCATTTTAGATTTTTCCTTCTCCCCCTTTTGAGTAGTTCTTTTTCCTTCTCCCCCTTTTTGATTTTCAAAATGAATTTAAGGGAATAGAAAAGAAATAAAGTACCTAAATCATTAGTACATAAAAACACTACATACAAATAACCAGAGATTTCATTAGAATTGAAAGAATTTTTACAAGGAAAGACATTACAAAAAAAATCGGATTGGTCTATGTGTATTCCTTTTTCTCTGGGATTAACTTCTTCAACAGGGTTTTCAGCTTCTTCAAGTCTTTCTGGTCCTCCTCAGTTTTCTATTCCAAGGATTTAATCCTTTCATCTTTATCCTTAAGATCCTCAGACTGTGCCTTAAGAATTTCACCCTGCTTCTCAAGATTTTCTTCCATCTCAATTCGGAGATCTCTTTCCCCTTTCCAGCTTTGAGAAACTGAGTTAAGCTTCCCATTCGGATCCCTCACCTGTTGATTCCAAGAATATTCCTCAAGGGTCATCTTAGCATAAAGATTCTTCATCTTGGAATCCTCAGGGTCAAAAGCTTCTTTCACATCATTCTGAAAGGTAACAAGCTTTGACAAATCCTCATTGATTTTCTTTGAACATAAAGTAATTTTACTGCAGGATTTTCAGTGGACCTCATCATTGTTAAGAAAATTTTTATGCTCAGCCTCAATCTTCACACACAATACCCATTACCATGGATACAGATTCTGATTTCTAATTTAAGATGTGCTGAAGCATCTGGCACCTGGAGTCTATGGTGGGAATGTTCAGAATTGTAACCACCAACTTCATTAGATACTCAACTACAAAATCATGTCCCATTGCATATGACTCCGAATTTGATATCTTGCTTAGTGAATGTTCTTCTTAAATTTCCACCATATTTCTTCTTGAAGGTACACCAACATCCTTGATCCTTATGATATCGTTTTTTGGGGTGTCCATCAGCACTTACTTACCCTTATCAACTTTCAGAATGGCTTCCTCATCAGGATATTCTTCCTCAGTTTTAGATAATTGCACAATTTTTTCTTCATCTGGTTTCTCTTTTTATGCTCCTTCCTCAACAAAATGCTTTTCATAGCTTTGTTCCTCATAAAATTCAATCTCTTTTTCTTTTTCCATGCCTTCATCTTTCTTACCATCTTTCTCATCTCCCTTTCCTGGAGTGAGATGCTTTGAGGACTCGTCCTTAGATATTCGGAGAGTTAGTTTTTCTGATGTATTGGAATTCTCTTGATATTCCTCAACTTGTTTAATCAAATCATCAAGATCACCATTGTATTATTATTATTCTTCTTCTTCTAAATCCTCATGTTCATCTACTCTTTTTACAACTTCTTTCACATTATATTTATCTGGAGTGACAATGTTTTTCCTAGGAGTCTCGGGTAATGGATCAGTAAAAAAAGTTTATGGTACTAGAATATTTTCAGATGATATTTATGTGGCTTTCAAAAGGGATTGAACAACATCATCTTCAGACATATTCTTCTTCATTTTCATTTCTTTTTCTACCTTCTCAATGTATTAAACAATCTTCTCTCTTAAATACATAGCTCTTGCAGGGTCCAATCCTAACTGAGGTTCCCCTTATATCCTCTTATTTTAATACTACCTCAATTTAATAACCACCTCATCTGGATATGCTTTCTGTTTATTTGTTTTGGGAGGTACGTATTGGATTTCCTTAGGTTTACGAGTTTTTTCTGTCTCCTCCAATTTCTTGAGCTTCTTTTTCAGACCAACCTTCTTTGACGTCTCATCCTTTTCAATATTTTCCGGATTGGCTTCTGCCTCTTCCTCTGGTTAATCATAAAACTCTTTTTTCTCCTTGGAATAATCCATATTCATTCTTTTCAGAGTGTGATCACTCACAAGAATAAGTTTTCAATTCTGAGACTTGGATTTTCATGCAATCTTGAATGAATCAAGACACCGAACTATCATATTTGAATGCATGGTAGGGAACATGATGATTTAGGATCTAATATTACCATCCTTGATGTTCTTGATTGTAAAAAGTTCATGCCTCATCAAATTTATATTTCGTAGATTTTCAAGGAAGTCTATGAAATATATATCACTTTTTTTGAGGGTATCTTTGTCACCCGTTCTTAGTACCATGAAACCTTGTACCCATAACTGAAGGATATGGTTGTTTGAAGATAGGTGGGCAATTTTCATTGTCTTGACATCAGCAAGTCCAAGACATTGAAAGGCCTTTACCATAACAAAACTATATAGAACATTTGGGAGTTTGTGTGAGAAAAACTCAGCTTCCCCTTCATACGCCAGCCCCACCAAGCTTGCAGCCCCAGTGTATGTAATATTGTAAGTCTTCCCATAAGACATAAAAGAAAATTTTTCTCTGCCATCTTCCTCAAAGAAACAGACTTATTTTTGGAACTCTATAAGAAATTCTGGATACACCATGTCCTGACCACATGTATTAGATATGCATATATCTTCACAACTATTTAAATTGATATTCTTAGAGATGATAGAATCATCCCTAAAAAAGTTCAGATGGACCAGCCTTTCCCTGTATATTTTCCATTTTGAGATTGGGTTCGTTGTAGACATTTCTTGAGAAGTGGCTTCTACTGACATTCGGAATGGAGGTGCACTGAAAGATTCAGAATGAGCTTTAAGAACTAAGGAAGAATTTCAGCACGCGAAAGCTTGAAATTGATGTGGGAAAAACATCGGGGGGTCCCCTTTATATAGGTGATGGTTGTGACCTTTCTGCTTCCAAAAACAATCTGACAGATGAAAAACTCGCTGATCTGATCCGACGGTTGAAAACATACCCATAAGTAAATATTGAATCCAATCTTTTGTGGTTTTAAAAACATTCGGATTTAAGAAGAAACGAATCCGAAAAATTTTAAAAACAAAGGAAACTACCAGCAAGTAAAAGTGACTAAAAAAAATTAAGTAAGGAAATCATACCATTTCTGATTGGCTAGGAAGATTATTCGTAATTGGTGAAATTCTTCTAGAAGAATGTTTGACTAAGAAAAAACTCACTTACGAAAAATTTCTATTACAAAATATTTGAGTACAAAAATTATGAGTACGAATATTCCCATTACGAAGATTCTCATTATGAAAATTTTCATTATGAAAATTACCATTACGAAAATTCTCATTATGAAAATTCTCATTACGAAAATTCTCAATACGAAAATTCTCTTTATGAAAATTTTCATTACGAAAATTTTTAGTTTCGAAAAATGTTCATTAGATAATTTTCAAAAACCAACTGCATAAACATTATTACGAAATGATTTGAAAAGATTATAAAAACATCATTACGAAAGATATGAAAATATTTAAGGAGATGTACTCCCCCTATGAAAATGAGTTTATTACTGTAAAGATAATTGTTTAACAAAAGGTTAAACAAAGATTATTACCTTACGGTGATCATTCCTAAATTTTGTTTAATGTATTCGAATATATTAGAGGGTAAATATTTTTTGAAAATTTCAGCAAGTTGATCTTGTGTTCTGATAAATTGAAAAATGATATCACCTTTTTGTGTGTGATCCCTAAGAAAGTGATTCCTAATATCAATGTGTTTTTCACGAGAGAGATGTGCATTGTTTTTACTAAGTGAAATGACACTTGTGTTATCACACAAAATTTGATTCTTAGTAAAACTCAAGCCATAGTTTGTGAGTGTGTGTTCCATCCACAACACTTGAGCACAACAACTTCCAGCTGCTACATATTCAGCTTTAACAGTGGAGAGTGCTACTGAGTGTTGCTTCTTGCAAGACCAAAAAACTAATGAATCTTCTAAGAAATGACAAGTTCCGGATGTACTCTTTCTATCCATTCTACATCCACCAAAGTCAGCATCTTAAAATATTTTTAAAACAAAATCATTTCCAGGAGTATAAAATAGTCATAAATCCATGGTCCCCTTTAAGTAGAGAGAAATTATTTTCACTGCCATTAAATGATATTACTTAGGATTGTATTGATATCTTGAACATAATAATACTGAAAACATCAAGTCTGGATGACTAGCTGTCAAGTATAGTAAGCTTTCTAACATACCTCTAAAAGATGTTTGATCTACTGGTTTCCCAGATTCATCAAGATCAAGTGCGTTTAAGGTGCCGATGGGAGTACATATACTCTTAGTGTTGTCATATCCAAAATTTTTAAGAAGATTTTTAAAATAATTATGTTGGGATATGAAGATTCCTTCTGGTTTTTGAGAAATTCGAAAACCAAGGAAAAGTGTTAACTCACCCATTATACTCATTTCCAACTCAGATTTCATTAAATCTGCAAAGGAATCAGTTAAAGATTGCTGAGTTGAACCAAATATAATTTCATCAATATAAATTTGAACAATCAAAAAAATTTGTTATCTTTCTTTATAAAAAGGTTTGGATCTGCATTTCCCTTAACATAGTTATTTTGAAGCAAAAATACTATAAGTCTATCATACCAAGCTCGTGGGGATTGTTTAAGGCCAAACAATGCTTTGGTAAGTCTAAAAACATGATCAAGATGTTTTGTGTCTTCAAAACTAGGCGTTTGTTCAACAAAAACTTCTTCTTGAACATAACCATTAAGAAAAGAACATTTCACATTCATTTGAAAATTTTTGAATTTGAAGAATGCTGTAAAAGCAAGAAAAATACGAATAGATTCAAGTCTAGCTACAGGAGCATAGGTTTATTCATAGTCTACTCCCTCTTGTTGTTTATAACCTTTAGTAACCCTTCTAGATTTATTTCTAATAATGACTCCATTTTCATCACACTTATTTCTAAAGACCCATTTTACTCCAATAAAAGATGTTTCCTAAGGTCTTTCAACCACGTTCCGGACATTATTCCTTTGGAATTCATTTGGTTCATCTTGCATGGATTTTATCTAATCATTGTCACCTAAGGATTCATCCATGCTTTTTGGTTCCAATTAGGAAAGGAATTCTAAATGTTGTACTTCATTTCTTAAGGATCATTTAGAACTTACAGGTTGATTCACATCACCAATGATTCTATCCCTGGGACGACTATTAGGAAACGAATGATTTGGTATTTGAAGAACCATCTCATCAACATAGGGTATGAAATATTCTAGAGTAAATGTTTTAGAAATATATTCTTGAACATTTTCCTTATCAGAATGATTTTATATCAAAGTTTGATAATTAGTTTTTGAGAACACATCCGAATATGTAGGTTTGGGTTGTTTAAAAACAAATGGATCAGTTTCATCAAATTTGACATGTAATGTCTCTTCAATAGTGAAAGTGTTTTTGCTAAACACTCTATAAGCCTTAGAATTTGTGGAGTAGCCTAAGAAAATTCCTTCATCATATTTTGGTGAAAATTTGTGTAGATTATCTTTAGTATTCAGAATAAATACCTTGCAACAAAAAACCTTAACGTTGTAAAGTCTAGGTTTTCTATATTTCCATTACACATAAAGAGTTTTATTAAGAAAAGGTCTAATCAAAACAAGATTTACAGTATAACAAGAACTACTTACCGCTTCAGCACAAAAATTTTTGGTTAAAGAATACTCACTCAACATGGTTCTAGTTATCACTAGAAGAATTCTATTTCTTCTTTCAACAACACAATTTTTTTGAGGTGTTCTGGGTGCTGAGAAGTTGTGAGTAATACCGTTTCTACTAGAAAATGTTTCAAAATTAGAACTTTGAAATTCTCCCCCATGATCTCTATAAATAGTTTTCAATGGAAGGGTTTTCTCATTTTTAACTTGGTCTATATAACTTTTTAAATAAGAAAAATCTTTCTAATTCTTTGCTAGAAAATAGACCCACATAAATATATTATAATCATCAACTAGAACAGATACATAATATTTTCCCCCAATGCTTCCAGTTTGTGTTGGACCAAATAGATCCATGTGCACCAACTGTAATGCATCAGTTGTTGAGACTTCACCGACTGATTTAAAAGTTGATTTATGTTTCTTTCCATATTGACAGAGTTCACAGACTTTTGAAGAATCAAATCTATGCTCAAGTAGATCCTTGACTATAACTTTCATAGAGAGTTTGTGTAATTTCCTAAAGTTACAGTGTCTTAACCTTCTATTCCACAACCAAGATTGATCTTTCATTGCACTAAGGTAAGGTAATTCTTGGCTCCTAAGGTCTTCTATGTTCTATGTATAAATATTCTCTTGCCTATTGGTAGAAAGAATAAACACTTCCTTGGAATTGTGTACTAAGCACTTATCATTCCTAAAATTCACAAGGTAAACTTCATCACATAATTGAATTATAATGAGGAGGTTCTTCTTAAGACCCTTAATAAACAAAACATTGGAAATCAATGTTTTTCCAAGAAGAACAATGTTAGCTATATCGATAATTTCTCCGTGAGTATTATCTCTGAAAGTTACTTTTCCTCCTTTTGTCTTGATAATATTTTCGAAATAGTTTTTGTTACCAGTTATATGCCGGGAACATCCAGTATCCATGTACCATATATCGTTGTTGGTACTTTCCATATTTTCCTAAAAATAAGAAAAAGTTAGATTTTTCAGAATCCAGACTTTCATGGATCCAGATATTTCAGAAAGTAAAATTTTGGGTACCCAAATCTTCATAGAAAAATAAGCCTTATGAAATCCTAGAGATTAGGTTTTGTTTATGAAACAATTCTTTGCCCAGTGACCACCACATTCACACTGTGCAAAATGGGGCACATTTCGGAACAAAGTAGTTCTTACTAAAAATTGGTTTGGAACTAGTGTAACCAAAACCATAAGTATTCCTTCGAGGTTGGATTTGTGAATACATTTTATCAAAATTTTCTTTACCATGGGTAGTGTGTGACAAACACTTCCCCAAGGAAAATATTTCGGATTTCATTTTGATAAATAAGTTCTTATCTTAAAAAACATTTTAACTAGATCTAGGCCAGAAAACACCTTTCATAGAAATTACATTTTCAAGATCTTTTGAAAGTTTATTCTTCTCAGAAATTACTTCCTCAAATTTTTTTGAAATACTTTCAAAATCAGCAGTTTTTATCAAGATATTTAGAACTGATATTTCCTTATTAAGAATAGTATTCCTAGAGTTTTCTTTATCAATCTTTTTCATGAGTTTTGAGTTCTCAATCTCAAGAAGTTCAGCAATCCTAGAAACTTCTTTATAGGTAGGTAAAGTATTTTCTTCATTAGAAGAAGTTTCTTTATTAGAAGAGTTATAATATTTACTATCATTAGAATTTAAAGAAACATTATTTAAGGATTCAACATTGTGTACCTTATACATAAATCAATGATTATCAATAGGTATCCTAGCTATAACACCAAGAATCTTCTATCCAAAATATTCATAATTAGAATATTCATCTGAAGAGTCCCCACCACTGGCACTCCAGGTGTGATTAGATTTCAAAATATTCTCAGATTTGGACTTGTAATTCTTCTTCTTGTTCCTTTCATAATGCCTCTCTTTTCTTTCTTTTCTCTTGAGCATAGGGAAATTAGGTCTTATGTGTCCAGCTCGTTTACATTCAGAGCATGTGACCTCTAAATCTTTCTTATCTTTCATTTCCTTCTTCTTGTATTTAGATTGGATATTTATCTGTCCAGCTATCTTGTTCATCCTTTGAGCAAGATTTGCTAACTCTTTTTCTGAGAATTCACTCTCACTAGATTTGGATTGAATAATAACCTTCTTAGATATGGATCTTGTAACTCTTTCAGAAGTATTGGCTTTCATATTATTTGAAGTTGTAGTAAAAGAAACCCTACCGTTCCAATTCTTCTTCTTTATGTTGTCAGCATATCTCTTCATTCTAGTCTCATGTTGAAGAAGAGTTCCAAATAGTTAATCAAGAGAAATTAGAGTAACCTTTCTATTTTCATCGATAGCAGTTATCTTTGATTCCCACTCATTCGTCATGATATCTATGATTTTTTCAACAATGGAATCATCTTATAGACCTTTCTCTACCATAGATTATAAGCTATTCACAATAGTCATGAATCTCTATTGCCCGTACAAATAGGTTCTCCATAAGGAAAATTAAAACCATGATACTCAGCTCTGAGCATGGCTCTTCTAGTCTCAATCACTTTAGACGTACCAAAATGTGTAACATTAAGTTTCTTCCATATAAAGTTAGTTGTTCACCAGAAGAGATTTGGCTATATATATTCCTAGTCATTGATAAATTCAAAGTATTGCGTACCTTATAGTTGAGTTGGTATTCATGCCTTTCTTGATTTGTAAAGGCACTTACTTCTTTGTCAGGAATTTTATATCCTCTAGTAAGCATAACAAAATTTTCAACCCTAGTATTGATAATGAAAGTCTCCATACAATATCTCCAATATTTTTAATCACTACAATCTAAAATAGGAGGTCTAGTAGGATTTAGATTTTCTATAGAACCAATATTTAAACCTTCCATCCTTAAGAAAAAACATGGCACAAAAACTTGTTAGAAGTGTAAGTTTGTGAACAAGAGAAAATATTCTATGCAAGGAAAAAAATTTGTATATCTAATAAATAAGTGAATCAGAAATATGATTCCAAAAAATAGATTCATAAAAGTATGAATCCGGAAATATGAATCTGAATGCGTGAATCCGATAATTCTAAAGAAGAAGATAAAACTTCTGAATCTAATTGTGAGATTAATTCAGATTGAACCAAATGCTATGATACCAATTGTTAGGATGGTATAACTATGAGTATGATATACTCTCTAAAACCAAATGTAGGATCTAAATAAGAATGATATTCTCATATACAAGAGGGGAGGAATGAATTTTATCTTTTAAAAATTCGCTTTGGAAATTTTGAGGATGGTTATGTTTAACAATGATAAACAAGATAATTCACAAGACCTCTATAAGTTCTAAATACATTCTAGATTCTGAAAAATTAATTCCGAAAATGCAACTAGAAAAACATTACATAGATTAAGATTCTACCTTACAACGTATAGAATCTAACGATATCAGAGTACAAGGATGAGGAAGTATAAGAAAGTAAATTTTCCTCAACAATACAAAATGCTGTGAAAGAACTTGTAACAAAAACAAGTAACAAGTAATAAGACTTTTAACCCAAAGAGAAGGGTATCCAACAACCTTGGATAAAGGTCCCTTGATTTATACTTCCAAGAAAGTCTGTCTTACCCACACTAGGGTAAGCCCTTGATACAAAGATCGGAGTTTGTCTTTCTATCCTCACAAGCCCTCAACTATTAGGTATTCAGCACCTCTGTCTTCCTCAACAAGGAAGCCCTCAACTTCAAGGTGTTGTAACCATTTTATTTCTATCCCCAGAAGCCCTCTATTGTAATCAGAAGCAATCAGAGTTGCACGAAGCTAGTCTACATAGGGAAAAGTTTGAACAAGCTGTCCAAACATTCTACATGAAGCTTTGAGAGTTGATAAGATCCTCTCTCTCTAGAAATCACTTCAGGATGTTCTGATCACCAAAATTCAAAAAGTTCCAAAAGTTCTTTGCATATTCAAATGAGCTCTTATTTGTAGGAGAAGCTCTAACGGTCGTCTCCCTCCTCCAATAGTCATATTTGTCCTTGAATTTCTAAGGGACCTGTACACGTGTCACTCAACCAATGGTTAGTCAACAACTAAAAGCATGACATCGTTTTGTAATAAAAATGTGTAAGCATAACCAAACTGATATTCAGAATGGAGTAGAAAATAAATGTTCAGAATGGAAGTAAAAATATATCCGGAGTATATAAACATAAGAAAATTTTTATTCTATTTTGTAGGAATTCAGAATCTAAATTCTGTAGAAATCTAGAGTCTGAATTTCAAGGAAATTTGGAGTCTAGATTTACAAGAATTCAGAACCTGAACATATAGAGTTCAGTGTTGAACTTATAGAAGTTCAGAGTCAAACTAGTAAAATTTTGGAGTCGAACTCATAGATGTTCGGAGTCACACTGAAAGAAGTTCGGAGTCAGAGTCATAGAAGTTCGGAGTCGAACTCATAGAAGTTCGGAGTCGAACTCATAGAAGTTATAAGTCCATAATTCGGAGTGGAACTTTATGAGAGTTCATATCCAGAATTTGGAGTGGAACTTCATGAGATTTCATATCTAGAATTCAGAGTGGAACATCATGAGAGTTTGTATCCAAAATTTGGAGTTGAAATTCAATAGAGTTCGTATCCAGAATTCGGAGTGGAACTTCCTGAGAGTTCGTATCTAGAATTTGGATCCAAAAATATAATACTTCAGGTCTAAGTATAATACTATTCCAAGGTTTTAGATATGATTCCGATTTTTATACTAGAGAAAAATACTGATATGAAAAAGGATAACATGGTAGGGGTAAATTTATTTTGGGAAGGAAATTTTCCTTATGTATGTAAAATATAGATTTTCTTAAGTATAAGATGTTTGTCATTTTCAAAACAAGAATGAATGAAAAAAGTCATAAGGAAAACAATATTGATTCAACAAAGGAACTCACTTTCCATCTTCTTAAGAAGAATATGGGTAATTTACTTATTGAAAAATAATTTTATAACACATCCCATTCCATGGATTCAATTTCATCTTATTTCCTCATATTGTCGATTAGAGTCCACCACTAGTCTAGTTCACATTCTAAAAGATAATTAACCAACATTAATTTTTCATGTTCTGATCAATTAAGGATATAAAATATCGTTCTAGTGGTAGTAATACATTTTTAGCAACAATTGGATCATAAGAACTCATAAATAAAGGCAGATGTTTCCTCCTAATGGAATCAATAGAATGTTGTTCCCTTATCTTCTCATTTGAATGCCCAAAATGATTCATATTTTGTTTTAGTGTAGAGATAAAATTTTTCATTCCAACTCCCATAACATTTGGTTGTTTAAGAGGACAATGTTTTTCATTTCCAATTGTACTCACTATTAACACTGTTCATTCTGGTTCAATACAATTTATAAAACCGAAAAATAATACTGTGAATGGAAAAAATCATACTATGAAATTACATAATCAAGGAGAAGTACATTAAATCTATAATATCTTTGGTTTCATCCTAGATTAACCATGATCATTACCAAAAATAAAGGATTGTAACCTATACATTGACTTATAATTAGGGACATACCTAGAAATATTCATTGAAATATTTCTAGGGATATCAATAATGTTTTCTTATCACACACTACAAAGGTTAACTAACCCTTCAATCAGATACCAACTCTAATAAACCATGCTTAATGTACATGAACATTGTTCTACTTTTTTGGAATTCATAATACATTACATAACTAGAAACCATAATACTGTATTTGTTTAGTAAAATTTGAAGCTTGGAACACATTCTTCTACTTTGGGAAAATATCTTCAACATCTCCCATAATGATCCGTCCTTCGGTTTTTCGACCTAGAACATTTATTTATATCCTAAGAGAAAGAAAAAATTTTAAAAAAAGTCAACACAAATGATCCGTAAGGGTAAAAAAGGAAAATTTTAAACAAAACCTAACAATAAAAATGTAAAAACATGAACATAAATTTTGAAAATCATACCACATATAACATATATCATAATAATGAGTCATGAAATAAATCTTTGTAGTTCATAAGGAATAAATCAGAATTGAACCTAATCCATTAAAAAATAGCATTGGAATAAATAATGGAATTGTGTAAAACACATAATCATAGAAAATATTTTTCATATTAGTGATGGATCATTTCCAAGACCATCTAAGTGTAAACATTCCTTCACAAAATTGATTTCACTCCTTGTTCTAGCCCTGTATTACTGAACTGGGTTTACATACTATTCTAGCGTTGTATTACTGAACTGAGATCATTTTTTAGTCTCTTCCTATATATCTCATGAGAAATAAATACTTACCCAATAAATTGGAGGGTTATATAGGTCCCAACCAACTCATAATGATATCATTCTTACATGCTACACATAAACAAAAATCATTCATTAGGATATAACCTATGGAATAAATTTTTTTCCTAAACATCATTCCATCATAACATAATCCATGAAAACCAAATGGATTTCATAAATATCATTCCATAATAAACATAATAAAACATAAGAATAATATGGATATTATTCATGGAACATATTCAGAATAAAAATTTCATCTTTAATGGAAAATAATTTTGAATGAATAATTTACATTAATTCTTCAAAAAAATATCCTTCATTCTTCAAAAAAATATTACTTTCTTAAAATGACATGAAATTTTAAAAGAAAATAATTAATTTGAAAATAATTTCGAAATATTTTAATGGATTATTAATATAAATAAGACATTATAAATATGTAAAAATCAATTCATGTCATATAAGATAAAGTAAAACATTCTTCTCATAATTTTGTCATATAAGTCAACATGTAACTCTTATCAGAGATTAAAAATTATTCCTTTCAAAAAATTTAGTAAAAACTCACTAATGGGTAAAATTAACATTAAATAATTTTAGAATAATATAAATAATATTTTATAATACATATTTTTGAAACATGTACATGGATGAAAAATATACCCTTGTAAATACTTATATATAATAATATAGAATAATAATGTGATTGTGAATGTATCCCTTAACATATGACTTATATCTAATATATGGATCTAAATCATCTATATAATAATTTAAATAATATCATTGAATTATTACAGAATAAAAATAATTTTTATGATATAATATATGATCATATTATTATCCATTTGTTAATAACATTTCATTATTACTCGTAATTCGGTTATTAACTACTTAATCCTCTTATGCTCATTTTTTTAAAAAGATATTGTTATAAATATTTATGTCATCGTTTTTTCATAAAATATGATAATAACCTAATATATATCATATTCATACATTATATACATTTATATAATCATTATCTAATAGATATCATGTTGAATGAGTCGCATCACATCATGTAGATTGTAGACCGTACGTACACACGGGAGATGATATCATTCCATTAATTGTGGAATGATAAGGTAGTGGATGGTAAATATATTGTTCTAGAATCAAAATAATGTTATAATAATTATATATAGTTTTCATTTACATCATTATACTTATCCTTGTAAGGTGGTGGTGAAAAACAAATTACACCACAGTGTGGAGACAAGAAGCCTTACGTACACATGTGTGGTGATTTCATTTTTTGTAGGATGGATATAAGGTTGAATAAGGATATTACATAAAAATTATAAAATATAATTATATAGGTGGTAATATATTTATTACTTTATAATATAGTCAACAATTTAAGAGGATTTCTATGAAGAAATGATCTTGAGAGAGTTGGTAAAGGAGATTACCCCTTTTTCACCGAGCTCCCTCTAGATATCCTTTTAATGGTAATAGAGTAGGAATTTTGAGAAGAAAAACGATTATATAATGTGACTAGGGATGTTTATAAGGTAAATGATCTAGGGATATCCTAGATTTAAGGATCACGGTGATGTAATGTTGTGTGGGAGGATGTTTCCTTTTATAAATTATGTGAGGGGCACATTTGGAATCTTGAAAAATATTAGTTTATAATAATATCCAAACCCTTCCAAAAACCTTCAAAGTATCCAATTATAGAAGATGAGATGATATAAGGTTGTAGTATCATAA
This sequence comes from Viscum album, assembly GCA_963277665.1. Classification (NCBI taxonomy): domain Eukaryota; kingdom Viridiplantae; phylum Streptophyta; class Magnoliopsida; order Santalales; family Viscaceae; genus Viscum; species Viscum album. The sequence continues at coordinate 1,273,655,085 of OY728159.1, forward strand.
TCCAAGAATTTTTATTCATGTTTTGTTATCCATTTAAACCATATCTTTTTTCCTTAACAAGTATTTATTTAATTTAATTTTTATCTATGGTAACCAATATTTCAATATTAATATGTGTGTAATATTTAATTATTTAATTTCAATCAGACCATAAATGGATAATTAAAAAAAATTTAAATAATATAATAATTAATATATATTTTTAATGAAATTTTTATTATTTTTATATAAATTAATAATACATTATTTTGATAAACAATCGAATGTGTTAATTTTTACACTTTCCAATTTATTGATTTTTTAATATTTTAAGATAAGATAATATCCTTGAAAAAACTATTTTATTATATTCCTTATATGTTAATTCAATCTATAAAATTATTTCCATGTATTAATTATCCAAAATTATATTAATTTTAATATTTATAATAACATTAATTAGATATTTCCATTAACAAAATATTTACTACATCAATTTTGTGTAATTATTTAATATACTTATTTGTTTATTAAAATATAAAAATAATATACCATAACAATGATAATTATTCTATATATCATAATAATACTTATAGTGTAATGTACATTTTGTAATATCCAACATTAAAAAAATTTATTTAATAAAACCTAAATGTGATAACTTTTACATCACATAAAATAAAAAATTTTAAGTGTCATAATCTTTTCCATATAGATCTAAATTTTTAATAACATAAGCCTTGTATTATTATGTTCAATATATACTTAAAAATACATTTCTAGGTGGTTTAGTATTTTAATGGCTATTATCTTTTTAATGGAAATTATTTTATAGATTTTTTCATCAATTATATAATATTTGCATCATCCATGTATAAGCCCTTAATGTAAATATTTATTTCCTAAAAATTACAAATAAATTTCCATTATAAAGAAAAACATTTTAGATTTCATATTTTTTTATTGATTATGTTATCTTTTGTATAAACTTATTTTTAAAATGGTAATGTTGTTAATTTTTGAGTAAGTCATATTTAGATTTTCTTTAAATGAAAAATATATTAAATGAACAAATCAATCCCAAGTGGCTTCCAAAGAAAACCCTTTCAACCCAAGTGTGATTTAAGTAAAAACACACTCATACAATGATTTTAGGATAAATTTTAATGTAATTTTATAATATTATATTTACCCTTAATTAACTGATTTACCCTTTTACCGTCTGAATAAAAATGATTGACGTTACGATTCATAGGCTAAAAATAAATGACATATATTTACAAAATTTTTACCCACTTATTCCAAATATGGAATCCTTTTTTAAAAATTCAAAACACATAAATTTAGAACATTAATTTAAAATTAATCATGGTGACCGAATGAGAAAATGTGTTTTAAAAGTCAAAATATTATAATAGATTGAAATATTTTAAATCAAAATTCAATGTAAAATTAATTCCAATGAACTAAATTTTCTTAAATGAATAAAATGTAGGGTATTTATAATTTTAAATAATTAATTAATATAATTTATTGACGTAATTTATTTTTATGTAAAAATTTGTTTTCGATTAATATATAATGTATTTTTAATATACATCGAAACTAGAAACTTATCAAGAAAATATCAAAGAACCATCAAATGTAAATTTTTTAATCACAAAAAAATATAATAAATTTATTTTTTAAAATATATTAACTTTAAGTGTAAAAAACTAGATTTAAAATGGGTTCACCATTAAAAGGAGGTAAAACTACAATTTTTTTAAAAAAATACTTCTTTTATTCGAAAAATTAAATTTGTTCTTATATAATGTATAAAACTAATATAATATGAATTTTAGATAATTGAGTAAATATATTACATATATATTCCATTAGTAAAATTCAAAAATATTAATTTTATTATTAAATTAATATACATATTTTCATTGAAATATGTTTTTAGAAAAACACTTTCTTTTTATAAAATAGGGTTTTATTTTCATTGATAATTAATTTATCACCGAATAATTAATTAAATAAAAATTTGAAATGAATATTTTCATAATTAAGTTAATATTGTTCATACCCACTATTATAATGACTAGGTTATAAGGTAATATTATAATATTTAGTTGCTCATTTATACACGGTCTTACGTGAAATGGATTATATAAAAATAACTTGATGTTGTTTGCAACACAAGTCAAGAATAGTGTTGTGTATATCACAATATATGTAGATGTAGTGTGTATAAGAATATTATCTTGGTGCTAAGTACAACAAAAGATATTAATGGAATTAAAAAATTGTAAATAAATAAATAAAATAAAATAAACAATCTATATTAAAAAAATCATAGGGTGTTACAGGTAGTGTATCCATATTTTCAATGAAATGATTATGGACTCTATCTCGATTTAATGGGTTGGATAGATTTGGTCAAGGATTATCAATTACCTTGGTGTACAAGAAATCAACCTATCATTCTTAAAACACAAACAACCAATTCCATTATGAAATTATTAACTATATATTAAAAATCCATTCTTACATTATATTAAATTTAATACTAGTTTATTAATCAGTCTCATATTAATATATTTAAAAAATTTCTCATGTTACCTTGAACAACTAAATTTGACCCCCTTTCATGTTAACTTGGTTAATGGTTTAAAAAACTAGGGGAAATATTTAATAAACCACCAATAGTAACATATTAAATTCTAGAAACATCAAAAATTTGGTTTTTTATAGTTGTATGTCATTCATTGGATACCTTTTCATTGAAGGGCTAATAAGTATTCCATCCATATATTATATATGGGTTTTAAAAGAAACATCATTGATCCAAAATTCATAGGTGATATATTTCTCATATAATTATTTTATTTATAATGGTCTTCAAAGTTAGTTGTATATAAATATTATGCTCTTAATAGATTATACAGTATACCAAGATATCGTTAATGAATACAACCAAAAAGTTATCTTGATAATCATGGAACACTCTATTCGTCAGTCTAATAAATACAAAAGTTTTATTAGTCAATCCGACGGGAATTTACATAAACTCATAATTTCTATACCCCGTTTGAAATATTGTGTTCATTATGTCACTCTTTCTCACACATAGCTGATGATGAACAGAATGATGATCGATATTTTAAAAGGGTTGGGATCCATGAATTCAATCTAATAATTAATAAATGCATAGAAATGGATATACAAATACCTTTAATTTATGAATGATCTCCTAAAACTATCATTTAGTTCATGACTAAAACAGAGGATCCCCATAATGAAATAATTGGTAATATAAATCCTTTATCCCCCAAATCCTAGAGTTATTTCTTCAACTCAACCAACCCCATTAGCACTATTTATTATAATGTTTTAGATAAAGGTATTGGATCATGATTTATTTTAGTTGAGAATTCATTTACTATCATAATGGTGCCTATGAATATATCCCCAAATGATGAAAATTAATACCAGAGTAACACCCTTTGAAGTATCAAATTTAACCCATCAAAGAATCAATTAATCTTTCTTTAAAATCTACATAAATAGTCTAAAACATTTCTAACAAGCATTATCATGTAAGAATCATACAAATCCACATTTTCCTCCACTTATTTTCTAATAATGAGGAATTTTATTTCCATTTTATATCATTTCTCAAGAGGAAACTATTTTTCATATATTATCACCTTAAAAGTTCCCTGTTACATTTGATTTATCTCATATTCCACTTTAGTATTTTGAATTAGTGACCACCATTGTTCTATATCTCTTTTGAAACGATATACCTCTAAGTTAATTTTTTTCTATTTCTTTACATCCCAATGTTAGAAAGACATACTCTCCAGGGGCACAATCCTTTTTTCATCTTCCAATGGATTAGTAGTTTCATTAAATTATAGAGTTTCTTATCACATGATGTGGTATATTGTACTTACACCATGTTTTTTATTAGTAGGTAGCTCCATGAGGAAGAGGATATTGGTCATAACCGAGTTTAACTTCTATAGTATGGTTGTTACCTAATTATACTCAACAAAATATTAATTGGTTTACTAAGGGGTAGCATCACTAAATTTACTTTGGGAATTGATATGATTCACATTACCTTTATTTTCCACTAGTACTTAATAATAGAATAAATCAGAATTGATCATGACAATAAATTATAAAATAAAATCCCTATTATATTTTATAGAATGATCTATATACTTATTGAGGTATTTTCAAGGTAATTATGGTATCTTACTTTGTTCCTAAAAATTTACCACCTAATGTTACTGCTAAACATGCTATAATACCAACAGTAATAACCAAGACTCCAAAAACATGGAGCATGTACTTATATTATAGTAATGGTATATAAGACAAGAGTTACTATAGGATCCAACAACTAATCAGTCTTGGAAGAGAGGATACATACATTACATTACATTAGAAATCATAATATACAACATGAACACATTGTGGGAACATTTTCAGCCTTTACATAATATCTATGAAAACATGAAATAGTTCTACACTAGGTTTCTTGGGGAAAGAATAAAAAATTTGGGTGACTACTGATTCTTTTTAATATGTAGAAAAAAGTGGAAACTATCATAACATGAACATAGAATTAGTTAAATGATAGGAAAAAATAAAAAACCTAATGATATAATCAACTAAAATTGAATATATAATTTATACATGGATATAGACTAAGATAAATTTATCACATGTATAATAATAAATAATTCCTTGGTGATGAAATTCATAATTCTGGATGAATCATTGAATTCCATAATCTAATACAGTGTGATATTATAGTCAAGGAAACATCTTATTCATGAAGACATTAACCAAAATACTCAAACATGTTTGTCTCATGAGGTGTACTGATACATGAAAGGGATACATAATATCAGTTTCCAATCCTAACATGTCCAATTACTATGAAGTAATCTAATTATAAAATCAATAAACAATTCATAACTAACTTTTCCAATAATAAATTTAATTAGAATATCAACATACGTAACACTAAGTCTTTTACCCATATCAATAAAAGTGATAACATGATCATAACCCATCCAGAGAAAGAAAGTTTATGGATAAAGAATATATTTTAATATTTTCAATGATAAACCATATTAGATAAAAATATATATCACAAATACTTTTACCCATTTCCATAAATATGACATCATGATAATAACCCATTTAGAGAAAGAATGTGTATGAATAAACAATATAGAGTCTAATTGATAACAATAATTTGTATTTGAATATAGAAATACAAAATAATAATTTTACCCATGTTAATAAAATGGATAATATGATCATATCCCTACTAGGGATGAATGTGGATGGTTAAATAATATATATTCAATTTTCCAATAATCATTCATATGAGAGTAACAACATGCTGAATGATAAATTTTTCCCCATGTCAATAAAAGGGATAATAGGATCACAACCCATCCAGAGAAAAAAAGTGGATGGTTAAAAAAATACATTTTAAAATTCCCAATGATAATATATATAAGAATAATAACATATGGAACACCAATAATTATTCCATGTTAATAAATAGGATCACATGATGAAAAACCATCCAGAGAAATAAGGTGTCTAGATGAGGAATAAATAATAAAAAAATAATCTATGAGTTATTCTCTATGTAAAATTATGTAAAATTATCAATTAAATAAAGATAAGGTATTTCTGAAGGGTAATTTCTATAATTTAGGTTATCAATAAAAGATAACAATTTAGTGAAATAGTTTGTAACAGAAAGAGACCATAAAAATTGTATGATTTTTTTCATTATGTATCATAAAGAGTGTCTGAATATCACAAAGAGTAGTACCCAAGTGTTTTTATCCATGTTTGTAGTCTTCAGACCAACAATCATTTATAAGGGTGATGCTTGTGACAATGGTTCAACCAACAATTATAGGGCTGATTACCTCTAGGTGAAACTATTCCACATCTGCATCTAATTTCTAGTATGTAGTTAGGGATTTCATTTCTAGTACAATTATAAAAGCATTACATTCCCAAAATTTAGGTTTTTTGGGCATTATGAATTATTAGTAAAAGGATTTAATGAGGTAAAATATATTTTTTCCTATATCAAATGGGAAAAATTCAATATAATTACAAGACTAGTGAAATTTCAATTAATGTTTGTAATTGAAAATGTAAATGAAGGAATTGTATCCCTTATTCCAGTATAATAATGGAATATAAAAGGGATATAATGAGAGTGGATAAATAGACTCTCATGGAAAACGTATCAAATGTGAGATAATGTCATACATTTACAATAAATGAAATATGTGTAAATTGTATTATAAAAAATTAATTTCCATTAAAAATTAAAGAGAAGGATTATAAACCCTTACCTTTATAAGTAGCATCATAAATCATGGGAGCACTTCTTATATTCATAGTAACTACTTAGGTATTATTTTGAGATGTAGAGGGAAGGGAACTTCATGATAAATTCTATTTGGGTGAATAGTTATGAGTGAATTTGTGGGAGTTATATCATTATATTGGTGAAAAAATATGATTTTCATGGAAACTAATATTAGGTAAGGGGTTAGAATGGAATCACATGGGTGTCTGGGGTCTTAGGTGAGTTATGTGAGATGGGTAGAGAAATGGTTGGTGGTACATGTTGATATTTCTTTCTAAACTAATATGGCTTTATAAAAGGTTTAGGTACCATTTTAATTGTTAAAAATTCAAGATACCTCATTTACCCATTTTACACATATTAATATTGAATATAAAATTAATGATGGCAATTAATTTATTATGAAAAATATAAGATGACCAATAATTCCCAATTGTAATTTTATTATCATCAATTAAACTCCATTTAATCTATTTCAACTTCAAAATGTGTGAAATAAAATTTTAAATTAATACATAATATATTGTAAACCTATATTTTTCATTGTCCACTGAAAAATACACTATTTTAAAAGAATACCTAACATTCAAATTCAAAAAACATATTTATGAAGAGTTAATATATGGAGTTTTTTGTATTAAATCAGAAAATTTACGAAATTAAATTTTCAATAAACGCGTTAATAAATTCTCTTTAGAGTGTGCATTGTGTGATAATTCAGGATATAGTGTTTTACTACTATTGTAGGGTTTAGGTATTACATGAAGGAAACCAGTTTAAAAAAACTATTTGATCTTATATGATTCATTGGTTGAGTATATAGTGGTGTTTGGTCATGTGTTTATGGTTGAGTATAACCATATACATTGTATGGGAATTTTGTTTTTGGTTATTTAATTTTCTTAGGATTGTGGAAACTATGTTTTGTTTCACCTTCCTAGGATTGGATTTTAAAGTAAATTAAATGAGTTTTAGAAGAGGATTTTTTATTTCAAATTAAAATTTTATTATATTATTTATGTATTTTTTTTTCTCATTGAGGGATTTTTTAACAAATTATTATGTTTATCCCTAGACTCTACTGTCTTGCCTATGGAAATGTGATAACTTTTCCAAGGCTTTATGTTGATCCCAACTTAGGCCTCACAGATCACCATCCTTGGTCAAGGTTATCACAAATAAGATATAAATTGTTTCTATTAATAAAAACTCTCTATTATGAGTTCACCAGTTACATCTATAGGTTGTGAATAGAGTATCTCCTTTTGGTGGGGTATAAAATATCATATTTTAATATCCATTATAGGTTATCTATGGGTTTAACTGATTATCTATCTTTCAATACACTAATCTACCATACATTCTTATACTATCTATGCATATCCTCCTGAATATAGTTTCATACACACTACAGATAATATAACAATCAAAAATATAGTTGTATTACCCCCCCATCATACTTATATTTCTTTAATATATCTCATCAATATAAATATCAAGATAATTATAATAACAATCAACGGAATCACCCTATCCAAGTCTAATCCCTCAAATAAAACCTATCACACCTCTGGAATAAAACATCTTATCATAGTGACATCCAATAACATGAGTAATATCCCTAAAATCACAGCATGTATCACTAAAAACTTATATACTCATTGGGTCTCAACCATTACAGGTTTATTCCATCCCTCGTGACACTTACGTCTACAATGATATAGGATCCTTGGCCATGTACCACAATTCCCATAATATAGGGTCATTTAGTTGACCCAATATCATCTTGAAAAAATGATATTTCATTCTTGATAAGGCATTACTCATAAACATATCAGATTACCCTTTCTTAATATCATCAACCCACTATATTATCATACCTTGAAATACTCATATGTGAAATCCCTATGCCTGCCACTAATATATAACAATTAGATTTCATTGAAGGTTTAAATCTAGTTTAATGTTTCTCAAACATCTTGTATTATTATTTATTGTTTATTTATAAGGAATAAAAGAAGTATTATTAATTCTGTACAAGAAAATTTGTATTTTTAATGATCGAGACACTCATATAGAACCTGAATCATATGGGATGATAACTTAGAATTGTTCCCCGATCCTTTGGGAGTGAAAATTAGTATCATGGGTATAAGGATCATATTGGATAAGAATTTAACATCTTCAATCATATTTATATTTCTTACATTTTTTCTATTGAAAATATAACATGACATGTCCAGAAGTTATATATTATAAAATAATAAAAATAAATAAATGAAAAAAAAGTCATGAAGGGACAAAAAAGAATGGGAAAATTCCACCACTCACTATAAAAATTCAAAATATGTAAAAAAATTAGGAAAAAAATAAAACATAGATACAACCAAAAAAATTATAAATGCTAAATAGTGGCTAAGGATAAGGGTACGTAAGGAGGATCATGTGATATATCAAACACTTCCTCCAACCAACCTCAATAGTTATAACATTGATATGGGAAAAAATATCTCTCAAATAATGAGAAAAAAATAAAAAATCATTTGATATCATATATCTACTATAGTGACTATAAGAACCCAAAAAATATATAAAAACAGATGTTTCATGTCCAATAAGGTTCCCATATGGGGTGTTAGTATAAATAATTAGTAGCGAAACACCAATGGTTTCTAAATACAATAGTTATATATCACATATATTCTTAAGGATCATTGTATATATATATATATAATAAAATTTCATTATAAAAAATCATGGATGAAACATTGTTATATAAGATAGTGATGAAAATTTAGAACTAGTATTAATCATGAATGATAACTTTCTAAACTAGGATGATCTATACATATCATACCTGTTTTTTGAATTATATTTGGATCTGAGATAAAGATGTTTCGTTAGTCTTATACCCATTCCTACAAAATAATCCTAAAGGATTATGTGTATAACACCCATTCCACAAGGGATAGGGGATCATGTATTTTCATGCTAGTAATATCTTGCATTTGTCCCTTTAGGAGTAAGGGATTCAGATTAATAGATTTGGGGCACCAAGAGCCCACCCATTTAGAGTCATAAATAAAAATCTATGAAGTTCCCTTGGATCAATATAGGGTAACATAGAGGGAGAGGGATTGAATCTATGTTCACATTGTTTTTTTCCTTTATAATAATATTTCTTAACTTTCTATGAAAGCTTTTTTATCCTCTAAAACATGTATGAGTTACAATCCAAACAAATATAATTAATAACATCACATTTTTTTATGAAAAAATATAATTAGATATAATGAGATAATAATTAAAGGGTGAATCTCTTTTACCTATGTATAATTTTAATGATTTGGAATAACTATATTATGATTTTTTTGGTGTTTAATGTTCCTTATCATCATTCAACATTTTGGATATAATCAAGATAAACCGAGATTTTATGAAAAAAATTCTATGTAATGTTCATTCAATCAGCTCCATATGGTATATCATTTATCTAATGACTATGTTTGGTTGGTTCTTTATGGGACACTCCTCAATTCACATGTTTTGGTACAAATTATTTGATACACCTCTATTTAATGTTCTTGGTCTGATTATTCTTTATCCAATGGATAAAGGTATGATCGATACACCACCTACCTCACTATAGTATGATTTTTTTCAAATATCATTATTAAAAACAACTCCATTATATATTATGGATCTTATTTTTCTTTATCCAATGAAGAATGTTAATTCTAATGTGCCTCATCATTTCACTGATGGAACTAATACCAATGCATCTTCTTAAATTTTGTAAGAACATGATCAACAATAATAACTATTAATATGATGAAACTCGATCTAATGATATCCTATTCAAATTTCATGGGAAAATGTTTCTTATTTAAAAATTTATGAACTTTTTTAGATTCCCATGGAATAAATTCAACAATTATTTAGCTTTGCTTCATATAAACAATATTCCCCACACATTATCTTTAGGGTTTCAAACCATTATATAGGTGCATTTAAAGAAGTATGGGGAAAAAGAAAATTTATTTTACCACATAATGTAGCTTTAAATTTCAATTAATCAACAAAATTGAATTTAATGGGGCACTTATCAACTCTTAAAAAATCATGTAAAGTCTTATTTGAGATTCTTCAATGCTCCCCATATATTATAACATTCTCCAACCAATTGTTATTTAACTTATAGAAACATCATTAAAAATACTAGACAACAAATATTGAATGTAAAAAATCTCAATATATTTTTTATATACATTTTGTATTTTATATATATATCCTTATAAATCCTATGTTGGGTATATGTAGATATGTTTCCTTGATTAATAATTCTTAGTCTGATGTTATATGATCAATATTCTCTATCTAATGGATATTTACACGCTTCAACTAACCAAATGAAATTTGTTCAATTTTACATTGTTAGGAAACCTAATTATCTATACATCTAATGAAATATCATATCACTGAATAGTGTATCTATATGATGCTCTTTGACCAATTCTATTCCTATAAAACTGATAATTGATGACTAAATTTTATTTCAAATAATAAATGTTATTTAAAAACTCAACCGATTACAACATTATAGGATATTCTATCTGATGACTTTATATTCTATGTCTGATGTTCATTAATTTTTTACCTCTAATATTCAACTGAAACATTGTATGCATTTCTTTTATTGGATAATATTAACATTTATCCATTAGATAACATCAAAAATCACTTTTTATTAGATATTTCATGTGTCAATCTGATGAATCTTCTTTATCCAATTCAATATCATTGATTTCTCTTTTAAGAATATTCTTGGATTTCCTTCATCTGGTAGCATAGAAAGGTAATACCCCCATTTTGTGACCTTCATACTTTCTCAATCACCATTCTAGGTTGATTTATAATATTCCTTGGACTAATAAAAAAATATATGCCATCTTCTAAGTTTCATTATTCATCTGGTTTTAATGTGCACATTATACGTTTCTCCATCTGATCACATTTTCAATCTATCCTCTCTCTAATACTCTTATTTATGATAAAAACTATGTACAACTACAAAATCATATTCATATAGCTAAAACATCACTAATCATTCTGCAAACAGTTTCCACCATAACAATTTATATTAATCCTTCTTTAATAACATGAGTCTAGTATGTATGATCACATTATTCTATCTGTCTGATTATAATATGAAAGTTTATAAAAATAGTCTGTTTTATAACATCTTTTCGGAATAATGTACTACTCCACATCTATAATTCAGTCACATTTTACAATGGAATAAAATATATACATAGATCTTGGTATACATCATCATTCATGGAACATAAACAATATCATATCATTAGCTAAATATATAAGAAATGTTTCTACACCTCAAAAATTAACTTATTTAACATCCATATGGAATGATTCCTAAAAAACATTAACAATATATTATCTCATATTTTTCAACAAACACATATTTGATTATTTAAACAAATGTAACCAAATACCCTTTTCACAACAATATCCCCCTTTTTATTTGTTATCAATATGCACATAAAACATAAAAAACCATCGATTAAAATTTATATGATCAATTATTTCTCTCCATATGATATTTACACTTCTTACTCTCCCAACATTATTTCTCCTCCTTTTTAAAAATAAAATGAAAATTCTAATTTAAGGATCATCTCTACTCATCTTATTTCATCATAGTACCTTGAATTCAATATTTGAGAGAAAAGTAGTATCACCAGAGTTTCCTTAAAAAGAGAATTTATATAATAATTTATAAGTCTATGTGCGATAACCCATTTTAGAAGACAATATTATATAATAATGGTGATCAATGTTGTCCCAAAAAAAAATATATTTAATAATTTACTGAATATTTTTTAAAAAATTTATATTATTGGTAATTTAAAAAAGTTTTTTGAGGAAAAACCTGCATCCATATTGACAAACATATAAAAATAGTTCATCTTTATAAAAAATATTTGAAAAAAATCTTAGCTTTCTTACCATTATTGTTTTTATGAAAGCTATGATTCATAATAATGTACTTTATTTTTCTCTCTCCCATAATGGTAGCACTATATTCCTCACTTTTGTGGGAATATTTTCCAATATAGACGTATTTTATTTTTGTAAAAACTAAAATAACACTTAGTTAGTTTTCTTACTTACTGTACCAAATTATTTTATATTTTACTTTAAATAAACATGTGTTGGGAATAAAGAGGAACCTTAGTGTCCCTTAGATGCGATGTTTAAACTGTGAATATTCTCTCAGTCTCAACATATTCTTATTTTTCTTAATTCTTTCTTGGTATGTTTTTTCTTTATTATAATATTTATAATATTCAGATGATGATGGCATAATCTTATCTTATTATTTTATAAAATATGTGTTACTAATAGTATGTAACAACATTTTCAGTATTTATTTTTAGGATGGTATGATAATTATAATTTTTTTTAACATTATCATTTTTTATCACACCTCTTTTATTTCATTTAAATAATATCTTTTATAATTGTTGATATGTTATTATAATTTTTTTTCTCATTTTCAAAAACCCCATAATTCTATTTCCTTCAGTATATTTTTTTAATCCTGCAACTTTGTATCTATTTATATTTGATGTGGAAAAATAAAAAATCGCACTTGAATTTCATGATGAACTTTCCTAAACTATTAAAATTTTGTAAAGTCCTTTCTTTTATCAACTTTTACAAGCTTTATATTTCTCTCTCTTGAAAATTTAACATTATTTACCTCTTTTTAATTTATTTTCATAATTTTTATAAATTATTGTAATATTTTTTATTCGATTCTCATTATATGCCCTCCTTTATATATTCCAGTTTTCTGGTAAGGACATGTTTCACCAATATATGTATTCTATGTGCCTAAAAGTCCAAATCACAAGTAGTTAACCCTGAATATAGATATTTTAAAATTGATGTAGTACTTCTTTGAATATTTTGTTTGTTTTTGAATACAATGCGTGGGTAAATTTGTTTAGGGAGATAATTTATTGGTTAGTTCCAGTACATATTAGAGGAATATTATTTCTCAGTAATCTCATATTTGTAATCTACATTATGAAAAACGTAGTTTTATATGATGATTGTTTGAGTAATGAAACAACATGATTCTATAGACCCTTTTTAATAGCTTCACAATATTCACCTTTATTCTTAACTACATTGCCAAATTATTCGATCATATTTCTTAATTCAATTTGTTTTTTGCGAAATAGTGATTGTATTTTTGATAACTCATCCTCATTATTATTAAATGACTAATTAAGACCATTTACTATATTTTAAAATTCATCAATCATTTGCCTATTTTTTTATATTTCTCAACAAGTGTTATTTCTACGTTGTTAATATTAAATTATTCAGACAAATTATTTTCAAAGAATTTTTTATTTCGACTCAATCTTACCGTTATGAAATGTTATATAATTATATTCCTTTTACAACTTCTTTCTTTTCTACATGGGTTTCATAATATTCTTAAAAGAATATTAATTTTTTAAGAGTCCACCCTTGATTTTGTTCTCTCTTCCCCATAATCATTACTATCTAGTAAAGTACTTACTCTTTATTCATGAGTTAGGATGTGAACATTAAAATCCTATTCATTACTAGATAAATAATTATCATGCAATATTTCTCTCAATTTTTTTAATATTTTTTTAAAGAATGTTTTTCTTGTGTTTCATACACATTTGTTTCCTAGACTTCTTATATTCTTTTTCCAATTTTAAATCATCATATATATTCATAGGGTGATATACAAGGAAATATAATTTATCATTTCAATTTCAGAATGTAATAGATTTTTTACCTTAATAGTTACCCTAATTATATATTTTAGAAGGAATATTGATGAGTGTGTTGAAGACCTCTTCATTGTAAATTTCATATGAATTATTAAATTCTTCTATAGCTTATTTATCTATAAGGTTCCCTTTAAAAAATGGTTTAAAAATATTTATTCATTTTCCATACTTTTGAAGATGTTTGTTTCTCCTATCTTTTATTACATGAGAATATTATAAAGTTCATATAGATATAAATCATCTCAGTCCATTAAAGATGAAACTTTGGAATCAAATCCATCTAGAAAAGTTTTTATTAGTTACTTAACGATATTAGAGTATTCTAGAATTTCACCAAATCCTCTTGTATTTCTTACAATATCTATAAGTCTTAAAATGTATTCATCACCATTTTCTTCATTAACCATCTTAATATCTTCAGACACACTCCTCTAAATTTTTATCATAGCTTCTTTAACTTTCTAACTCACTTCGTAATTACTTCTCAACTTAACTCTCATGTGTTTTTACCATTGGAAACCCTATTATCCTTGTACAAACATTCTATGTGAATGCCATTAACCTATAATTCTGAGCCTTTCACTCAACCAAAAATTTTATTTTATTGATAAATATCATAGATACATCATTAATGGTAGGAAATTATAGTATTTCAATATCTCAAAATTAATGGACAAGAAATAAGTGATAGGTTAACATAATTTGCTTCCAAATGTGACAGTTCCTACATTGGAAAGTACGAAGACACCTATATTGATGTGAATTAATTTAGGTCATTATCATTAGTTATATATTTAAATGGGAACCTAGTATGTAATACAAATTAATGTTCTCTTGAATTGTTATTGGATCACTAGGATGGGTATGGGTAAATTAGTTATCTATTTGTCTATTTATTTTATAGGAATGTTTCTTAATATCTAAAAGATACTTTTTATAACCTTTCAAACTTGTTATAGTTAAGAACCACTAAAATATAATTATCAACATCACCTTTTTTACATATCAAATATAAAGAGATATCAGCACAAGAGAATTATATGTTTCGGTATGAATACTTAATCAATTTTATACTAGTTATTCCCCTAACATGGATAGTTTTACTAACCTCTGAAAGTCCACAAAGTAAAATATAACAATTGGATATACCACCCAAGTTACATTTCCACTAGAAAATCCGAGTTTTACCCCAAAAATCATATTTTCTACCATAGTTTGTTATAAACCCCAGCTATCCTAACTTTATATTCTTTCTTTATAGGTGGTTATACCCTATAAACAAAGATCCTTTTCAATTAATTATTGTAACCCATTGATACAATATCTTTCATTCTTATTCATTTATGATACACTATAGAAGAGTTTATATTTCATTATAAGATAATTGGATCACCTTTACCTATGTATAATCATTAGGATCATCAATAACTCCCTTAACAGTTTGTTGTCCATTTAACTTCTTCCTGATGTTTGGAGGAATTGGATTCACTAAATCAAAACCAATCCTAAATTTTTCTAAAAAACTATCTAATAATTATTCATCTGATTGACTATATAAAATAATTTTTTAATCTAATAACTCTTTCGGGTTGGTTTTCATCCAATAATCATCACCTCACTTTGATCCATTGTATACTATTTGGTAATCCACCAGTCAATGTTCCCAATCCAATTATTCCTTATTTGATGGAGTAAGAATAACCAAATACTCCACCAACCTCATTTTATTTTTCATATTTTTAGAGAGATCAATTCAAAATTATTCTTTTTGATGTTCTAAATTTTACTCTTCACAACCCAATTAATCATATTTTAATTTTTTAACGTCGGGGTCGAAGCCCCATTTTTATTATTATAAAAATGCCAAATTTTTTGTATGGTTAGAGGGAGACACATTACATAACCCAAATGTCCAAGGGCATGTGGCCTGAATACATGGCATGAAATCCCATCTTATTGGCCCAAGGGCCCCTCAGTGAATAGTAATGCTATAGTACATGGGATGCCACAATACTGGATATAGTAGTGTCACCACTACAGTACCTGCTATAATGTCACTACTGCTATAGTACCCAAAAATTCATCCCTTCCCGAATTCGATCCTCAATATTTTGGATGCCAAGAAAGAGAATTTACCACTTGTTTATCGGCTCAATGGTGTTGATATTACTTGATTGAACGTGCCTCATACATTGAATAATAGAACTAGTTTTGAGTCACCTTCTTCAATCATTTAATAACATGATCTAATTCACTCATTATTCAAATTTGGAAATATAGTATAGTGGTATTACGTTTAAATCTCATTAGTATATTTTTTTTACTTAATCAAGTATAAACATTATCCGATTCTCATTGTGCATATTTTTCATCAATTTGGATTCTCTATGTTTGACCAGTATTCCCCCCACATTAATTTCATTATTTCAAACTTTTTTATAGGTTCATTTCTAGATGTTTTGGAGTGAACTAAATATATTTTTCCCACTTACTATAACTTTGAATTTATATTCTTCCTCTCAATTGTATTTCTTATGGTTATTTTAACAACTTTTAGAATTTACTTGAGTTTTCAGGGTGTTTCTTAAAATTTCCCCTTCATAAAAACATCCACAAACTCAATGTTAAAAAACTACTTAATTTTTATAACCAAGATAGAAAGAAACATTTCAGACTTATAGATGCATCATCGTTATTAATGATTTTACATAGTTTATGTAATTCTTTATAAGACTCCTCTATAGAGTTCATGTCTATCTGTTTCCTTCATTAGGAATTATCAATCTGGTGTAACACCATTAACATTTTCTAAATGATGGATCTTCACAAAATTTTATCATCTGGTGTACCTTTATTCGGTATCCCATTATTTGGATACCTCTATGAAATTTACTCATCATATGTTTTTTCTATGATATCACATATATCATTCTAGTGGATCTCCATGATTCTCTCTAACCGGTGATAATCATATAACTCATCGGACCAATGACTCAAAAAGACTTTGATTGATAATTATGAATGAGGTATATAAGATGATATATATTCATACGTATTTTTTCTAGATGACATCATGTTATTAGTCTATTGTTTTCCCATTCGATGCCTCTCAGCATCATCTCAAACATTGTATGCCTTTTTCTACATGAAGAATCTTCACATTTCTCCATATGATAACATCACACATATCAATCCATTTGATCTTTTGTGTTTTAACCTGGTGAATATTCCTCAAACAATATAGAATCAAATATTTCTCTATTTTGTTATATTATTAGATTTTCTTCATCCTATAGTATAGACATATTATTATTTATCTGATTCATTTTTTACATTCCCAATATCCAACCTACACAGATTTATAACTTTTCTTATTCTGATAAAAACATATTCATCGTATATGTTCAATCATTCTGAATATGGTCCCTCAGATATAAAACATTGTAAAGTTCCACCCTAAACAATTTCAATTAGGAACTGCAAACATTTCTCAGTCCAATAACATTGTCAATCTATTCTTATTCCAATAATCCTATTTTTAATAAAACTACGTTCAACTAAAAAACATCTTTATACAACCAAAAAATTATTTATAATTATCCAAATATCCAGTACCCACACATTCAAACTCATACCTCAATTTGATAACATTATTCTGGTCCACCTGATCACAGTGATATATATAAAACATCATACGAACTGTTTTCTTGATAACTTCCAATTGAAATTTTTTTCATCCCCCTATACTTCTGTAATATTTAAAAAATAGTAAAAATGTACTTGTATCATGTTAAACGAAATGATGTTTGGATCTTTAAAAATAAAAAATAATCATTTAACTTTGTATTGAATTTGGTCACAAATTTATCTAATCTGAACCTCTATCGAAGGCCCAAGATGGCTTATGATAAGGCTCATTGGGTGTTCCTGATCAATATTGATTGGAAAAAATTCTTGGGTATAAATAAATTACCAATTGGGTATGAATTAACATAGTCAGTAATTAATAAATATAGTATCGTAAATCATACATAATTTATCTATGACTCATTCGTATATTATACATCCATGCAAAATAAAAATTCACGAAAAAAAATCCAAAAATAAAATATAAAAACATATGTAAATATAAAGAACACAAAAAACCAACCTCATCCCCCTAGTACACATCTCATGTAGAGAAAATATTCCCATAATATGGATTTTTTACCCCCATAAGTAGCTATAACTACCCTCCATATGTAAACAGTAATGAAGGCCTTTGTGGATTGTACATTGAAAGTGACTGAAATAAAATGAAACTATAAACAAACTTACTTGTGTCCATGCAAGTCACCATCCAACCAATATAACCACAATTCCACATGATAAAGAAATAGATTAGTTGAGACTATTAAATAAAAATGATAATGGAGGCATGATCATCGAGATTCTACGCGGAGATGTGAAAAGGGAAACCATTCCTTGTACATTAAATTTTAAAAAAAAAAATTAATTCTAGTTTGAATATAGGAATATATAAAAATATAGTTTTTATTTCCTTTCCAAATTAGTAACAGGACATTATCACTAAAATCAATTTTCCCTTTCTATTTTTAAAATAGTTTCTAATATATGAATTTTTTTACAAAAACCCATTTACAAGAAGAAAATTGTTATTAAAGAATCATTTCAATGGGAACACATAAAAATTGATGTGGTTTAAAATGTCTCACATAAAAAGGAAAAATATACAAGTAAAACAACTATCAGGATAAATTACTAGAAATCAATAAGAGATGCAATATTTACTCGATTGGGAACCATCTGTCAGTCTATCAATGTGAGCCATAATCCATATCCAACTAGACTACTAATAACTATCCTCATCAATGGAACAATCTACCATGTCCTTTCCCTACCATGGGGATCTAGTCCATATAATCCGGGCTAAATAGAAATTGTCTTTCAACTCCCAGTAAGGAACCATGGATCCCATGACAATAGTAAAAGTGGGATGTGAGATATCTTTCACATGATATCACAACCAAGAATTGCCATGCATCATCACAAATAGATAGTCTACATCCCAACACACCCCCATTAAAAAAAATAAATTTTAATTGAAGGACTACATAGAAGTGATCATTTTATATGTAAAAAAATAAGAGGTACTAATCTTGCCTTATAAATTTTAAAGAAAACACCATTCATTTTAAAATCCACTTTTTCTCAATATCTCGTGTTATGAAACCACACTGCACACTTAGACATATATGAACCTATATATATATATGAACCCCTTGAACCAATGTAAAAATTACCAACACCATGAAAGAATATATTAAAATAGAGAACCCATATATATATATATATATATATATTTATATGTGTGGAAGTCACATATTTAAATAAAAAAGAGAATCCATACCATTTTGATGTTCTTTGAAAAATAACCATGCCACTATGAATATAAGAAAATTGTCTAGAAAGAAAAAATTCATATATATCCACAATATATATAATATAAACCATTTTGAGAATCCATAAAGCACCCATGATTCATGAAATTTGAAAAAAAGAATGAAAATATGATTTTCTGAGAGAAACCCATGACATAAGGTTGATGAAATTATGGAAAATAAGGAAGAATTTAATTTTCAATATTAATTTTTTTATGTAATATACTTACTTTATAATATATTGTAAATTATTAATAACATAATCAAACAATTATATTTTTGAATATAAAGGAATAAAATTCATGTAATTTACCTAGAATTCAGTCTTAATGAATGGAGGTGTTATTCCACCACAAAGAGGTCAATGAACCCTTAAATAAAAATGTGAATAGAAAAAAATTACAATATTCCTAATTTACAATCAATCTATAAAGATAATTAGATGAAAACCTACCCATATTCGATGGATAAAATGATTTCTTCAGTGTAATTAGAAACAATATGCCTTAATTTAGGATTTTGAACTATACACATCAGGAACTGCCCAAAAAGGACCCACCAAATAGACTTAGGGTTTGACCATGGAACATGCGTGGTATAGGAGAATAAAAATGATAGATTAAAAATATGGAAGAAGGTATAGGAGTCCTTACTATGAACAATGCAATAGGAACCGTGATAGAAGATAACTGGTATCCATACCATAATAAGAGGAGGAACCATATCCTAGAGAGCCTCCTTGGGTTTCTACATTACATTAAACAGAGAGAGAGAGAGAGAGAGGAGAGAGATATGACTTGAATATGAAAATTAAATGGTAAATGAAAATAATAATAATAATAATAATAATAATAATAAGAAAATATTTTTTAAATAGGGCATCACACATAGTTTGGATATATGGTCTACCAAATCATGTACCAACGGTATTCCCCATACTATACGACTTGGGGAATGTTGCACAGGTAGTGTTCATGGTTTGGGAGGTTGTGCACCAATAATATTCTTCCAAACTATCAAGTGATAGACATGCTCAGATGATCTATACATTATTTCTACTAATTGTGCATTAAACATTTTCTTTTCTAGGAAATTTAAAATTTCAAAAACAACAATAGTATAAATAAGGGTTAACCCAAAAATTTGGAATAAAATAAAATATTATGTTAAGTAAAATAGAACGTATATTAACCGGGTTTGGGTGTGAAAATTCCCAAAACTGCAACCCCTTTATTACCTTAAAAGGTATTTCATTCTGAATAATAGGAAAACGAGCCAAGGGCTATAACCAAAGAATGATAACCCATATAACTGGGATTCTATAACACTGAATCCTGAAAATACTAACCAAGAGTAAAAAAGGTGGTTATCCAATATATATCTCTCCATTATTTAATTTTTTTTAACTATGGTGGATCACAACGAAAGTAAGACAAAACCTGAAAGTCCACTACTTGACGTTCTAACAAAATATACATCAATAATGAAAACAAAATGAATCACATTCATAAATTCCTCATAGAGTCTTGCATTGAATAATGAGTACAAAACATAGTATAGAAAAAAATGAGTAGCAAAAAAAACCGACTAATATATCATGGTCGATTACCCAATTCTGAAACTCGAAAACATTACATGATCTATTATCCAAAATAATCTTCTAATTAGATAATATCTGGAGGTATTATACTCTACCAAAGTGGAAACATGTCATTGGAACATAAAAAATATGGATTACTATTAGGAAAATGAAATCACCAGATGTACATAATATGAGCTTTTCTTTTTAATGAGGCAATAATTGAAATAGTCTCACACACGATCCATTATATATTGAATGCCTAACTAAAAGGGCTTAAGAAATTAGATTCATGTGGAGTCCATTCACTAATAGATTATATTTAAAATATTATCCCAATATATCCTTTAGATAAAAATATATTTCTTCATTAAAATGGGTGATGGAAACCTTTATCATTCATTGGAATTTCATGAGAATAATAATCTTTTCCCCATTCATAACCATAAACTCCTTATTAAGAAACCATAAATAAAATTTGGATCTCAAATTAAATAACATAATTTCACTAATCTCAAATGATTATCTTCCATATATCCAAACATGGACCTTCATATAACTACAAAATAATCTTTTTCTTTCACATTGTCCAGAGTTCCTATGGATTAGAATAAATATTCAATTACTAGAAGAAACTACCCTTCATATCTAGAATGTTGATCACCTTTATGGATAGGAAAACATAGAAAATGAACTCCCCCACTCTTGAATCATTATGAATCATCAGAAAGATTTTGGGAGGTTTAATGTAAATAATAAAATAAACACAAATAAAAATAAATAAAAATGTCAATTAAATTTCTTTTTATAAAAAAATGAAATATCAAAAAAATATATTAATCTAACAAAATAATGTAATAAAATAATTGTACTCAATTTAAAAAAATCAACCTTTAAAAACATTGAAAATATTTTATTTAACATTTTACTATATTGATTTCCCATTATCAAATTTAGAACAACTATAAACCCTATAGTTCAATTTTTAAAACAAATCTCACATAAGTCTATCTTATAACACCCCAAGTCTATCATCAATCCTATTCCATTTCACTCCACAAAACCCCCTTTTAAGAACATCCCATATTTAACATTCTATGATACACAAACAATGTACACTCCCCCTTATTAGGCTTACATCATACATTCCCTCAATTTAACAACCATCCCAATTCCACAACCAAGGATCATTCTATAAGAGTGGTTTAAATTTTATAAAGTAATTTTCCTTAAAAACAAATTTTTAACAACACTTATAACATTTCAAAATAATAAAGGTAACATAAAATATTACTCACCCATAAAAACTTTAAGATTCATTATTAACAAATTCTTTGAAAAAAACCAAACATATAAAATTAGGTACTGAACAATGGTACTCTATAATTCTTAACATATATATACACAACTGTACACAATTACATTCACACCCACATGTAAATGTAATAACACACTTACCACACACACAAACACACATGCACGCACACACACACACACACACATATAGGCGTGTGAGTGAACCTTCATAAAGAATATGTAGGACCAAATAAACTTATTGGGGCCTATTTTCAAAGCACTCTTCTAAATAACCCAAAAAATTTAAACCCCCATTTTTATCATAACTTAAAAAATTTATAAATACCCTAATAATTTTTCTTCACACAATTTAATAATCTTCTCTAAATAATAAATAATAATAATTTCATATTTAAACTACAAAATATTTTATAATTTTTACATAAAACATAATTAAACCAGACATAATTTTAAAATCCGAGTAAATACCCTATAAATAACATTAACCATTAAAAATAGTGAATATAAGAAACCCAAAATTTAAAGAATAAAACATTAAAAAATTTGTTGGAAGAAACTAGTGAAATTGGATTGACTACATGATTTGGAAACATATTTTTGGAAATTCATACACCAACTGTGTAAAGTTCACCAGATATTAATATAGGTGACCACTCTTTTTAAACATGGTTTTTTATATTGGAAAAAATATCTATGAACCCTTTGAATCCCTCTATAAATCCACTCCAAACATTGGAAATTATATAAATAAAAAATAAAATGTCAATGTTAATTGTAAACTCTTTAATTATGACCAAATACCTCAAAAAATATGATAATTGAGCTTATATTCAAAACAAAAACATTATAGACCGTCCTTAATACTCAAGAATCTTTCAGAATATGTGGTGATAAAGAACCTAACCATGATTGAACACTTAAATTATGACAATAATACCACAAAAATCTAGAAATATACAAATAAAAAAGGATAATTTCATCTCATAACATTTTTTCATGAACAACCCTGAGTTATCCCTCATAGTCAACTAAAAACAATAGTAGCAGGAATTGAATAAAATTTCAGCATGATGCATCCATCAATTGGATTCCTATCCCAAAAAATGTTAGGAAACATTAATATATAAATAAAAAATAAAGTATCATAGTAAATGACATGAGAACCAAAAACTTCCTCACCACCACACCCTCCCTCTCCGCCAAGGAAAATATTCAATCTAGATAAATTTTCTTTTCCCACCAACAACAATAGATACACTCCATATTTATAAAAAAGTAAAGCTCTATGTGGATGGTGTGATTAAAGGGAATGAAATAAAAATAAATTGAAAACATATGTCCATGGCACCATGAATGTCCTCATCCAAAAATGGAGCCACAACACTTTATGTGGTATAAATTTATATGAAGATACCTAAAACTAAAAATGATAATGAATGCATGAGAAATGAGATGATTAGTAGGGAATCCAAATGAGTAACTAAACACAAATCCATACCATTAAAATAAAAACTATTTCATAATAGTTTGAAAAAATATAACAAAATATGGTTTTCCTTTCTTTTAAAAACATCAAACAGTTTAGTATCCTGGAAAACCATTTACCCATTTAAATTTTCAATATAGTTAAAAAACGTGAAATATTTTCAAATAAAATCATTTATAAGAAGAAACATGTGACAAAAGAATCATTAATACAAGAAAAAATAATAGTTATTTCATTTTATAAAGTGCCACAAAATAAGGTAGAAATGCGAAGAGGTAAAATTATTATCATGGGAAATTCTTAGAGACTATGTTATGAGATCATGGATATAATAAATTAGAAAGAATTTTTGGCCTATTGTTATGGTCTATACTCTATAAGAAACTAAGATCCTCTATAATAACCTTATCAATGTCATAGTTTGTAGTGGCCTTTCCCTACCACAGGGATCCAGTATATCTAATCGGGACTAAATTTGACCATATATTTACTCCAATTATGATTCCAAAGATCCCAAGTCTATATTAAATATGTGAGGTAAGTTGTCCTTCACAAGATAGCACAAAAACAATTTCCATGCATTATCACACATTACTATCCCACATCTAAAGGTGCTCCCATGCTAAACACACCGTTAGAATGGATGCATTCCATGGAGGTGTTTATTTCCCTAGAAAACATTAAAATATACCAAATGGATATTATTAATTTTGATGGAATCACTATTTAATTGAAAACCCAATTTCCTCAAGATTTCACGTTCCAAAATCGCACCTCAAAATTGCACACATACTCACATTTATATATATATATATAATCACCCTTAGACCCAATGTACACATTATCATCACCATGATCAAATATATTCAAAGAGGGAACCCATATATATATATACTTTTATATGTATGGAAGTCACATATTTAAAGAAAACATATAATCATAATAACATTGATGTTATTTTGAAAACCAAAATGCCACTATTATTTAATGGAAAACTGGATAAGAAGCCAACAGATCATTTAAACAAATAATTTACACAATAGAAACCATTTTTAAGACCAATAAATATCCCATGAATCTTGATATTTCAAAACAAATTTTAATAATATGATCTAACAAGAGAAACCCAAGATGAATGCTTCAGGGAAATATGTGAAAAAAGAAAAATACAATTTATAATCATCAAACCATTTTCCATAATATATTTAATTTATAATATAGTGAAAATTCTTAATAAAAAAATTAAAAAATTATGATTTACAATTTAGTGGCTCAAACATATGGTAAACTACATGGAATTTGATGTCATTGTGAACGAAGGCATTATTTCACCCCGAAGAGGTCCAATAAAAAATAAATAACAAATAGGAAACTAAAAATAATAATACCCAAAATTATGAGAAAACTAAAAATTAAATCATATAAAACCCTTCCTAGATTAAATAGAGAACACATCTCCATCAATGGAAATAAAAACAAAAAGCCTTAATCAAGGCTTGAAAACCTTTGACATAAAGAACCAACCAAAAAGAACACCCAAATTGGGTTAGGGGTAAAATAATGGAACATGATTGGTGTAATAGAATAGAAAATGAAAGAAGAAAATTAATTATGGATAGAGAGGATACCTTATCAAGAGGAAATCATAAGAAATCATGGAAGATAATAGCTGGAATCTATGTTGGAAGATGAGTATAAGGTTTATCTGGGAAATCCTCATACGACTACTACATAACATGAAATATAGAGGGAGAGGAGGGGGTTATACATGGGGAATTAAAGGGGGAGAGGTAAAATAAAATAATAATAAAAAAAAATTAAATAGGGAATTGTGTAATGTTTGGAAGCAAAACCTACCAATCGATGACACAACTGTGCCCCCCATAATATAGGGTCAAGAGTACACCATATATATAGGGAGAATTGTTTGGGAGACAGTGACTATTCCATATAGGCCAGAACTATCAAGTGATAAATGCACTCACATAGTCTCCACACAATTTCTACTATCCATACACTAACTGTGCACCAATGTCTGAACTCTAAAATATCAAAAAAGAAAATTAAAATATCTAAGTCGCAGAATCTACAATTTAATTCAATAACTAATTAAAATAAATATAAAGGAAATTAATTATCATGAGGTGAGTAAAATTAACCTAACATAGTCACGTAAACATTCTTTTTATTATACAATAATATTGTCACACATCTTAAATAATCTTCCTTAGCATCCATAAAGATTGTTTCCTACACAACATCAACAATATATTATGTAAAAATTCTCAACAAATAAAAAATTATATGTTGAAAAAAAATGAAAAAACACACTTTGGATGAAAATTGTAGGAATTTAGAGCCCATCCCATACGTCACTATATGTACTACGTCCCCATATACATGCTCAAGATGTACATAAAAATAATATAAAAAAATAATAATTATCAGTATATTAATAGGAAATATAAATTTTACATGTGAATGAATTATATATTTTCTTTTGTTATAAATTTTTTATATATTATTATAATAAAATAAATATAAATATTTATCAATATGGATAGTATAATGACGAAACAAAAATTAGAACCCAACAAATCAATGACATGAGATAAAATTACAATGATGGAAAGAAGGTTAATGTAGTTTCAAAACTACATTAACACGAATGATAACTATGATAATTTTATTACATGATCAATAAAAAGAAAATAACATGGTAAAATTTACATAAACAATTGACATAACTAACCATTAAATAATATAACTATGTGAGTTAGAGTCATGTTTTAGAAAAATGGGAACTGTTTTAAAATAGAAAAAAATATGATATAATTAAAAGGAAAGGAAAAAAGTCAAATCATTATAATAAATTTGGGTTTATTTAGTGTTACGACTTTAACAGTGCAATCTAAAAATGTTGTAATATACCCCCTTTTTCAATGCTAATAAAGAGTTGTTAAAGGGAGTATTTAACATAGATAATAAAAAAAATATTAAAGGGGTACCTTTATTAGAACTTTTTTACAAGCATGGACAAATGGGGTCTTTTATTAGTGCGCTTAAAAAACACTAATAAGATGGGGGTTTCTGTTTTTTAGAAGCACAAATAATGACCTCCCATTATCAATGTTTTTTACAAGTGTCGATAAAAGTATACTTCATATATATATATCATTAGAAATTACATATTACTATATAAATATATAAATATTGATATAAATATAATATATATTTTTTAAAATATGTTTTAGATAATGTTAATAATAATTTACACATAAAATATAAGATATTTAGTGAAAAAAGCATAGAATATAACTAAATTATTATTTTTAATTAATAATTTTTCTTATTATTACTGATTAATATTAACATAATATCAATTTGAAGAAATAAAATAAAATGTAATAATAAATGGTCTGAAAAAAGATGAAAACCTAACTGAAATATCAAATGACTATAACATTTATTCTAGATGGTTTTTGGGCTCTAACACATATCAAATCGAAGCCTGAGATGAGATTTAAGCCATCTTGAGAAAGGGGGACCAAAATAACTATTTTTTCGAGTCCCAAATTTTTTCACAAGGCCTCCAAAATTGAGTTTCTAATTGGGGTAACACTATTTTTTAACTTTTGATAGATTTTAATCCATTTTATGGGGAACATTTTTTCATTTTTTGTGGGGAATGAATTTATTCTTAGGGATTACATTTGTATTAATAATAGGGATTTTAAATTTTATCATTTTTTATGTAATTTTATTTATAATCAAATATAAAAAATATAAGAATATTTTTTATATATTCACTCATAAAAAATTAATTTCATAAATAACTAAACTAAAAATATTTGCATATAAAATATATTTATTAATATATA
This sequence comes from Viscum album, assembly GCA_963277665.1. NCBI lineage: Eukaryota > Viridiplantae > Streptophyta > Magnoliopsida > Santalales > Viscaceae > Viscum > Viscum album. The sequence continues at coordinate 1,273,683,042 of OY728159.1, forward strand.
AACATATATATATATATAATTATATGAATAAAAAATGTAAAAAAATATAAAACAAATATAGATATATCATAAAATGTGAAACATAATAGTAAAGTGGAGTGTAAAAGGCATTGATGTATATGTTAGAGCTCTAGGGTTTTAAAATGAGTAGAGGAAGTGGAACACACAGGAGGCTAGGATTATCTAAAGTGAAAATAAATGGTTGGGGGAGGCAAAGATAAAGGTATGGGAGGGTGGGGTTTGAAAAACATTTATACAACTTTCAATTAACCAAACATGGTTCTACACTAAGGCATATAAATAATATTGCATGGAATAACACAAGAAGATATATCATACTTCTTAGGGTATAGTATGATAATGAATTATATAATATTTAAATGTAGGTTTAATTATCATTTTTAATATCTTCCCCTAATATAATGATTTGAAACCATAACTTGAAACAAATATATTTTATATAAGTAACAATTTTTTAAATAGAAATGGTTTCATTAGAATTTTTTTTGGAAATCATTTAAGAGTAGATGTGAAAGGAAGAAGATGATACCATTTTAAATTGATTTTCCAAAAATACTATTTTTATGTAATTTTTTTTACAGTGAATCATAATTTTTTAAAAAGACATTGTTCTTTTCATCTATAAATGTTATATAATTACATAATAAAATAGTCTTTTCATGTAAAACCACCCCTTCTAACCTTACAAACCAAGATTCTATATTACCAACTAATCACTCACATAACCATTGTTCTATTGTAGTTATTTGGAATTAAATCATCCTTGTTTAGGTGGAAAGAGGTGAAACTCATTCTATAATATATGTGGTACTGATGAAGGTACACTAAAGTCAAATATATAGAAATTAATGGAGATTTAAACTAGGGAAAGTCCCCCAAAACCCATGTTGTTATCATGATAGATTATAGACAACTATACTCCATGGGTTTAATTTTAACCAAATATTGATGTAAAATATATAGCTGAAAACATTTAAATGGATAGGATTTTTAATATAATATTGTAATATTTATCCAAATCACTTTTCAAGGGAAAATCATTATCTTTTTTCCAAATATGGTAGTATTTTTCAATGTAAAACCGATTTACTAATGTTTATAAATAATAAAGATGTAGAGGGTTCTAATAAATGGTTAAAAAATATTACCCTTGGAAAATACTAAAATCATAATTTAGAAAGACCATTTCTACAACATTAATTTATATTTCGCAAAATATTTTCTCGGCTTGATTAATAATTTGGCCAAACTAAAAGTATTATTGTTATAGAAAAAACATAAGAGTCACATGGTGAGTCGATACAATGTATACATAATTTAGGTGAGATTTATAAGCTCCAAATACTCACAAAACACCCCTAAAACCATTAAATCATAATTCCATCATCATAGAAGACAAACCACATAAAATAAATAATCAAATAGAAACTAAACCCCATGAAAAATAGTGAAACCCAGTCTAGAATTTACCTAAAAATATGGCATAGAAATTCCCTAAATATTCTCTAATAAAAAAAATAAAACATCAAACCAAATTTCTATAAAAAATTATCTCCACTTTCACCTAAACCAAGATCCACTAAAAATGAGATTAACTAAACAAAACCAATAATTACATTCATCTAGGGAAAAAGTGGAATGACACCATTTTTTTAGAGTGATTTCTATATTAATTTTGTAAAATGAAATAAGGGATACCTATATGAGGTATAGGAAATCAAAATAAAAGGGATAATAGGGAAGGGAATAAAATGGTGATGATTTAACCATTTTGAAAGAAAAATATGATTTAGCCAATAAATAACTATTTTGGGGACATCATGTTGTTTTTTGTAATCCATAGAACATCTGGGGATCTACCCACATCATTGGGTACATATCATTGGCCACAACCGTTAAGTTTCAGGTTGTTGAACCCCTTGGTGAAAAAAACTCTTGAGTTTCCAAATTAATCTGAAACCTAGAATGATGACACCTAAAAAATCATCCTTAAACAAATGAGATAAGACTCAAACCCTAAAAATGACTCATTTACTTTAATAAAAATTCAAAATATCTAACAATTGTTTCACCAAAAAGTCAAATTGAAGACCATGAATCACTATATGAAGAATATATAACATTATAATCTCCCCAACATATGAATTATCTTTCATAATATGTCTAATTATATGGTTATACAGAGATGAATTTTCATTAAGTCCCTAAATACATACCTAATACATCAATAAAATTGAGAATGAACAACAATGAATCAAATTACATGCACCAATAATAGTATAATTCCATGTTCCAATTTACCAATTCAAGTTCAATACAATGATACATAATCCAAATTATACCGCAATTCACACAAAACATCACTAATTTCATTATAATTCATATATTTCAATAACAATCAAACCTATCCGGGATCTCTAAATTCTATATCCATAACCATTAAAATAACCAACTTCTAAAATCCAAAAATACCAAATAAATACTATAAAAAAAATAAATTATGAATAAAATCACTATAAATTGTAAAGTTCCATCATCTATAATGATAATACATATAAAAAATCTAATTCCATATCATTATTATGATGTGTGAGTCCTATGTCCCCAAAACATCATACTAACCACTATACGACATCAGTACAAAAAGGTGTATCACTTCCCATATGATGTTCCAAATACCATCAATAATTAAAATGAAACTAATTTATTACCCACCATATTGATATATCAATAGTTTATATTCATTTACTTAAATCTAATTCATAGATTTTAAGGTGATATATTTATCCAAGGGTTCATAGAAAACTAATCATCATATCAAAACTATACATTGTTTGGTTATAAAAATGCCAAATAATATATAATAAATTTATTATTAAACCATATTTTAAGAAAAAACTATAATTTTTTTAATTCATATTAACATTTCAGAACCTTTAAATAAGTATATAACAAATCAATTACATTTTAAACATAGGTTTCATTTCAAATTATCATAAATTAAAATTAAAAAATGATCATTTCCATTAAACTTATAAAATATATATTTATATTTTAGCCCCCCCTAAATTTAATACCATATTAGTGGACAAAATTTATATTCGTAAAACCCCATTCCATTACATAATCTAAAATTGATGTTTAATTTCAATTATTCCCTATCAAGAAATAAAAAAATTATTTAAAGGTAAAAAATTCAAATTTCATAGCATAATAAATTTTTATATACTTTTATTTTGAATAAATTTATACCTATTATAATTATTACCATTATAAATTGTTTCCTATACCCAATAACATTTATAAACCCTTCATGGATACCTATACTAGAAAAAACAAGTTTCCATTAGATATGACAGGAACGTAACGACTAATATGTTTGAAGTTATGTTTTTTATTAAGAAATTATAGTAGAAAATTAGTCTATAAGTAACAACCAAAATTTCATTGTAGTAGAGGATAATCTACATTGGTAATTCACACACAGGAACAGACATATATATATATAATGAAAAATATGTAACTAGTAATGTAATCAATTTTAAATAACTTTCTAGTAAAAACATATTTCATTGTAGAAATTTTTTAAAAGATAGAATACGTATACAAAATTTAGAAAACAAGTTTTTGAAAATAGTAATTAATATAAAAAATAAATAAAGATTAGTAGAAAAAATAGAACATGATCAAAATTCATTTTTATAATAAAAAATATAAGAATTATGTAACAATAAAACATTAAGAAGGATAAAATATCTTCCAAAGAATTAAATAAGTATATTTAAATTCAAAAGAACACATCAATTTCCCTTGTAAATCTATTCTCCAAAAATATTATTATATTGAAAAATAATATATATATATATATATTGATTATATTTCCATGAATATAAACCTTATCTAATTCCGATTATAATTTATCAATTATAAGTAATCATGTGATATGACATGATAATTTATGTTTTTATACCTACTGTATCCAAATATGATGAATTAAACATTTAAAAGATTGGATCCCAATTGATCCATATTTCCTTTGAATGATATTACTTGATTAAACTATAAATATCTTATGTCATTATATATCTCAGCCCTATAGTTTCTAACATCTACGTCCCTATTAACTCATGATTCTGTAATATAGATCTTCATAACACCTTTTATGGGTTACATGTCAAGTCAAAATGGTCGTATATATTATCTAATCCTTAAGACTATTGATCCTAGATAACTTAAAAAAGATCCTCTCTCATACCACTTTATAATAGAGATAAACTAGATACTTATAAGGAACCAAAATCATGTGTCTAATACCCCATGATTTCTCCCAAATATCTACGGAATGGAAATTAACATCCCATGTATAAGGTTCACATTGGGGATCAATTTACCCAATGTGATAATTACTTAATTACATTATTATATTCTACCATTAATATAGAATAACCCATCCATAATTCAGATGTTAATAATTAATCCAAATAAATACATGTAACTAAAAAACATAGAAGAGAACAAACCAAAAAAGAAAAAAATCATGCTACCCACTATATTAATGCATAACAAGTCAAATAAGATGTGAAAAATATTTAGATAAACTCAAAATAAAATTCAAGGTTAAGTAATTACTAAACCCATGGGTAAGCTAGGTGGGCCATGTGATATTCAATTCATGGCCTCTAACCTCCACCAAAAGCTTCAAATCTGAAGAAGAAATTGATCCTCCTCTAATGTTAATCACACCAATAACCCATAGATGGTTAATAACCCCTAGTGTTTTTATATATACCTAAAAATAAAAAAATCTATGTTTCATGTTCTTCAGGGTTTCCATTCCTGGAATAATTATAAATACAAATGAGGGAACTACTGACAATGTCTCAAATTAGAAAGTATATAATATATGTATGCTTAAATATTGCTACAAATTTTACAATTTTAAATAAAATAGATTTATAATATTCATGGTTCAAATAAAGTAGTATCAAAAAGTGAAACACATCAATAACCAATATCAACTCTGAATGATGAATCCCTATACAATAAATTGGGGTTTTACCATAGTGATAAAACAACCCTATAATCCTTTATCAAAATCCCTAGTTCGTTTCCTGAGAAGAACAAAAATTCAATGTGGGCCTCAAAAACTTATCGATGTTGGTACCATAGTTTACTGGAAGTGAAATGGACATCGTATATGTATCAGATAGGTATAAAAACTTTAATAAAAGATTCTTACGATGGAGGAGTCAAGGATGAAGGATGGTGGAATGGTTATGCTCGACATCCTCAGGTTGGGTTTTGGTCAGTGGCAGTGGACTCGATAGTGAGGTTGTGACCACTGTTGGAGGTATAAGTGTTGGGATAAAGACATCAGATTCATTGAGTTCCAGGATCAGATGAAGGTAGTATTTTTTCTCAACCCTTGATGGTTCTAACAGATGATTGGGAAGACCCTTCGATATAAAGAAAAAAAGATTGAAAAAATGAGAGTCAAATATCTAAGTGTTTTCCAAGATGATGTTAGAGTTGGAATAAACCCCCAACAATGAAATTAATATTTGAGGAATTATTTGGAATTCCTTTTCTATTGGTACTAGACCCCATAAAGTTCTCCATGGTGATTTATTATCTGAACATTTTGGTAGATCGAACACATTAGAGAAAACGTTAAGAAAAATAAATAGTGGGATTTCTATTGGGTGTCTGGGATTTGGGCCTTTAGTGGTTATGTATTGGTCCAAGTTCTCATGAACTTATAGTCCATGCATGTTTACCCATGAACAATATTAAAAATTTGATAAAGTAAAAAATAATTAAAAAATAAAGGTCTTCAATATTTCAAGCTTATAAATGGAGTCTCCAATACATTTGTATATGATTTAATCCTTATATTGGGATTTGAGAAAAGTATGGGAATTGAATCTTCGAGAAATTTCAACTAAATAAAAATGTTTATTAGAGTAATACCCATTCCAAAATATATAGGGGAACATTTATAATAGAGGTAGGGTAATCGTATATCTTATACCATTCGGTGTAAGGGAATGAGTATAATATATTGAATGAACTATGCGCCCATATAATTGATTCGTTGATGATATTTATATGGTCATTCAATACCATCACATATATCAATATGACCACTATGGAACTGAATACCTTTCAGTTCATTCTATAATAATAATATAAAATAGTATCCACATTCTTAATATATGAAAATATAATAAATGTTCTACATGTTATAGAATTATACATTTTCATTGAATATAAAATCTGTATGAAATATTTGTCAATTTGATAAAAAATTAAATGAAACACTTAATGTTACAAAGAAATGACATGATCTAACATAAAAAATAGTAACATGATTAAAAATAATTCACATTTATATTAACACATATTCTTATTACAATATACTTATTACATGGTTGATAAAAAGATTCGACAACATGAGGAAAATAATATCCTTTCTCAACACATAAATTTTACAAATAACTTAATGAAGAATGTAACCAAAAAGGTTTATAAAAATCAAAAAGTGTATGATTAGACTAAAAATATTATTGAATAAGATGGTAAGGAAAAAAATGCTACTATGAAACCAGGGGAATCATTGGGGTAGAACACACTCATCTACAAGAGATACTAAAACTATATTAGTTTTGGATGAAGTAATTTCAAAATATTAATTTCAAACAAATGTTCTTGAGAAAAACATGATTCATAAATAATGAATAAAAATAGATTTACTTTGAAAAACATTGAATTTTTTTGCGTACTACTAGGGAAATTGATTTATAAGTAATTATCTCATATTTTCATACAGACCTCAGATTTACATACATAGATATTACATCAATTTAGATAAATGTTCAATACATTACACAAAAATGGAATGAGTACCATAATTGTTGAGTGTCACTGGAGAATAGGTACCCAATTTCTAATTTGGTGAAATACCTTTAACATATCCCATGAAGATCTCCCCCTTTGTAATCCTCACAAACATAACCCACACAAAACCTTTCTTTATAACATGGGGAATGAAAAAATAATAAATCCAAAGATTTGATTCTCATTAAGGGTAAGTAAATGAAATATGTAAACATGAAAATATAATAAGGGTATGAGAACATGATCATAAAATTTTAAAACCACACCCTTTATATCAAAGATCATAATCTTGATTTAGGGCATAAATATTGGGTGTTAATAAGATATAAATCACAATTAAATCCAAGAACATGATCAATGGGAGAATAACATTGGAATAAGACATAAATTTGTGGTGTACCCATAATCATAAAAACTATTATGTCATGGATACCCACTAAGACATTCATAACATGTTAGTCATGTGATAACCACTCGTGTTCTTAATTCAGTCTTTGGATGACCTCCAGTATACAATCTTTTGGTCTTGGGATAACCTATCCTATAACTTATTTTAGGCTTGGGATAACCTCTTAGGTACTTTTTTTCTCATATAACATTAATCATTACCCACTTCATTTCATGTAGATATAGTCACACCCGTCACATAATCTATACATATATGTGCCATAAGATCATATAAAATTTATCATGTCAAAACCCATGAAAAGGGTTTCATAAGAATTTAATCAAATCATAACATGTGGAAAAGAGATAGGCTTCCAATTAATTTAATAACATCATCAATGAATAAACTATAGAAAATTAAATGAGTCTCAAAAGTATTTTTTATTGTATAATCCATGGAATAAATAAAAGATTCTAATAGATCATGTCATTATAAACCATTCAAAGAAAGAATATAATTTTTTATTTTGTTTATATTACCAATAAATAATATATTACATTAAAGGATGTAATCATATATGGAATTTTTTTTGGAAGATAAATCACCAGAAGTGTTTCTTGATGAAGATAATTTTTCTTTGAAAATCAAATTTTTGGAACATAAAACATTTTGGATATCGTTTTCAGTGAAAATAATCATCAAAAATTATAAAGGTATATTAAATAATCATTTAAAAATTACTGAGGAAATTATACATTCCACATCAAAAAAATTAATTTTTTTTAAAATAAATACTTCATAAAATATTATTTAAAATTTATTAAGGATACTCAATGAAAATAATGGTATTCATAGTGGAAAATTCTATTCATGTCGTACACAAATATTTCTTTAAACTTTTTGGTAATGTAATAGAATAACTATTTTTTAAGATGGAATGAATATAACATGTAAAACATTTTGAAAAAAGATATACATCAATTAGAATATCATTAAGAAATAATTTTAAAAACATTTTACAAACATTTTTTAAAACACTTAGAAATCATGGTTCTGAATGATAAAGGGATTCCGATCAGAAAGTTGATTTTTCTTAAAAACATTATTTCATAAATCTTGAGTAAATATAGATTATAAAATGAAGAGGAAATGTTTTAGTCATTAAAAAAATAATATTATTATAGAATTATTGTGTCTTTTAAGATATGGATCATAATATTCTATCATCAGAAACAAAATTATAAGCAATTATGATAAACAATGAGATTGTAATAAATTTTTTTTATAACTTTTATAACATTGAAACAACAGCCGAATGAATTAATATCATTTTAAGAAACATAAAATATCAATAGGATAAATAAATTTGTGATATTACCTATAAAAGTTTCTATATATAAACCATGTACAAGAATATTAGTGCATACCATAATCATATTTCTCAATGATGGAATATTGGGAAAAAATCCCACACCGATTTTGTAACTTTTGAACAGTAAACCCGATGAAGGATTGATCCTAAAATGGATATGTAAATATAAATAATTTTTTATAGTATTATAATAAAATAAATTCGTGGTCTTTATATATAACACATAAAATAAACACTTGGTGAATATGGTATGTATCTCATAGGAAAAATAAAAGTGAGATGAAGAATACATCAAAGTAAGTTTTGAATTCATTATTAATAATATATACCTAAATTATAATAAATAAATGTTTATTAGAAATATAATATAGAATTTTACTTACATATATCATAAAATATATTATTTAGTTATGCACTTTTATTACGCGTTTATTGACAATTCTTTGTTAAAATCATGTTTTGGTTAATAACTGCTTATTTTTTTGTATATGTTTTGATTAGTTATTTTGAGTCCAATTAATTTTATCGTGGTTAAATAATCCCAATCATAATAACAATTAAATAATTATTATATTTATACATCAATTATTCTTTTATGAAAAATCATGTAAGAAGCTTTTGAGAAATGAACTATGTTATGATCATGGAGATGGTAGACCATACATACCCATGAGTAACACTTCGTTTTTTCAACGATTATTATGGAAAGGAGCTAAGTAATAGTTTTTAATTTAATAATAATTATAGTACCATTAATATCATATAATAGTATTTAATTATTGTTATAAATATTATCCATGTGGTGTGGTGGTGAAACGAGAGTCACATCACTTTGTAAATGTCGTAATCCACATGTACAGGAATGACGTTATAATTTTTTAGAGAGTGAATAGGTAAGAAAAAAATGATATATTTTCTTTATAGAATTATTAATTAGTCATTAATATCAGAATTATTAAATATATATCACATATATTCCATAAATATATCCCTATTATCTCCCATATAAAGCATTAGTGAAAACAAACCACATCACTTCAAGAGGTAGTAGTTTATCATATGCACGAGTGACATTATCATATCCCATAAATAATTGAATGTAAAATGGTATATATGATACAGTGAAACTAGAGGTACAACTATGTTATAAATATCATATATATAATTTATTTCCATAATCAGGCCCAACTATGATAGGTGGTAAGGGAAAAATGAATGACATTAGTTTGTGAGGTGGTAGTATGCCGTAAACACAAACGATGATTTCATAAACCATTTGATAAAAGGAGACATTGTTCTAGTCCATTAAATTAACATTAAAACATATTAATATATGAATTATATTTTTTTAATAAACTTTTAATAAGGATTTTATGAGGTGGAGAAAGAAAAAAAATATAAATTCTTGTTGAATAATGTTACCTCTTCTTCAGGTAAGTTCCTTAGGTTTGCATAAATGACCTTTCTAGGATTTATTTATATCTAAAATAATGATTATCAAATGATATGATATATTTTGGTAATTTATTTGTCTAGTTATTTTAAAAAAGGAATCTACGGTGTGAAGTAGATGGGAAATGGGGTTTCATTTTATATGTGAGGTGATTGACACACTTCTAATTTTTCAAAATTAAAAGGTTTTCCCAAGTTTTCTCATTACAAAAGGATAACAATTAATTATTATAGATACTTAAAAAATATATTGTCTAAATATTGTAAGAAAAATTAGAAATGTATTTTTCCCATTTTAACCCTTATCTTGTTACAAAAATCCCTAGTAAACCTATTGTTACCCTAACCACAGTAATTTAATTTCTTCAATTTTCAATATTTATTTTTGTCAACAATTTATTTGAACATATTAGATAATATAAAATATTTTGATTCCAAATATTTAATACATTTTTTCCAAATTAAATTTAACTAATTGAAACAATTTTATTTAAAAATAATCCCATAGATGCCATAAGAATTCAGGATGTCAAAGTGAAAATGGCCAAAAGTTTACAATGTTTTTAAATTCAATTTAAATATGAAATTGATTATAATGAACTATAATGGAGATATAAATAAAATAATTTTTTCATTAAAACAAATTTAAAATATAAATTTAATTTATAAATAATTTCATTGAAATGTTATTTTGTAATTAAAATCAGGTATTTTCACTATTCATAAAAAATTAATATTTTTTGAAAATTATCAAAGATTCACCCAATGATAATTCTTATTTCATTATTTAAAAAATAAAGTTTATTTTTTCAACAAAAATTTATAAAATTTTCAAAACAATGTTCTAAACCGAGTTTATAAAAAATGCAACAAAACTGTATTTTATAAAAATACAGTTTTTCGAATAAAATTGGATTTATTATTATCTCTTATAATAAAAATGAAGATGAATTTTAATATGTTGATTCAATATAAACTATATTATTTTTATAAAAATAATTAAAGTAAAATGGTTTCCTAATTTATTGAGGTAAAACATACTTTTTTATAAAAATAATTTTTTTTTGAAAAAGATTTTACTTAATTTTCAAATATTTTTTATTTTAATAATTAATTAATTGGTAAATAAATAATTCATTATATATGAATATGTAGACCATATATTTTTATAATATATTTAATACTATTTATAACCTATATTCCAACAACTTGTTGATACTTATAATATTAACTAACAATATTTTATTAATAAGTCATATTTCATTTTAACATGACATTACATGTAATAAAAGATGAACTTATTATTGCATGTCATTCAAGATAAAAATGTGTTTCAGGAAATAAAAATATATATATTCCTTTGATTAGGCATATTAATCATTCCTATTCATCTATTGTAGAAGCATAACATGATCATTATCCAATAGCATCATTTGAGGTTTTTTCTCTTGACTCCTAAGATATTGATTTACATAGTGTCCCATCTCTGTATGGTTGAATAATTTCACATAGGAGAACTTTTTCTTGCCCTTGTAATCATGAAAATTTTGTCATTTATTCTCAACACTTATAACAAAAACCAATTCCCTTAAAGCATTTACATGGGTGATTCTTCCCAAATTTATCATACGTGTGGAAATCCTTATTTCCCTTCTTCCCTTTATCTATAATTTTCTATTCCATTCTATTCATACCTTAAAATCCAAAAGACCTAGATCAATATTTAATATAATTGTTAACACATGATACTATTTCCTCATATATGATAATACATGGGAGAATATTTCCATTTGAAATATTGTATTAAGGACATGAATGATATGATCCTTCTCACAATTTGTTGCACATGCCTTGGTCGAGTTCTCATTTCTTCCTCTAGGATACCTTAATAAAAATTTCCTTATAATATATAATATCATAAAATTATGAACTTCCTATAACTCTAAACATGGTATAACACATAACATATATTTATGCATTTAAAATCCTTAGACCGTAAACTTTGGATACATTGGAGGAATCATTACTTCTAAATCCATCATAATGGTAGGTAAATAAAATCTGAATTATCCTAAGCATATCATCAAAAAAGTGTCAAAACAGGTGCACAGTAAGGCCTATTTTTGTGTACCGGGATACCCTGTGTCAAGCTCAGAACCCCTTATTAGAGTTGTTACTCCTTGGTACATATGTGCCGGAACCACGTCCACTTATAGTATCCAGACATGGATGTATTGGTATGAATTAATACATAATATTTACTCAATGAAAATTATAAGAAGTTCTTATACACTTATCCTCAATTTCGTTAATAGGGTTTTTCTCCCTAATCTCTTTTTTCTAAATCTAGTTTTCATGGATTTTGTTAAACTTACCTTGATACCAACTGTAAAGCCTCAACCCCAGAAGCCCAGAGCTGGTGCATTATTACATTTCATTGGAATTATTACAGGGAATAAAATCTCATAGGACTCTTTAATTTAGCATTATTGTAAAGCCAAATTATATATTTGACAACCGTAATACATTGGGGAATTGAAAATAAAACATTTTGAAAAATATAATGAAATAAACATTATCATTGAAAGAAGATTCAATTATTTTATCTTTTTAACATGGGATGTGAATCTTAATAAGGGTGACCTCAATTGCTCAGTAAGGGTATGAAAAGAGAATGAAACTATAAATCAATAGAATTAAATTAACAAGGGAAGGTAAATAACTGATAACACATCCCATTTAATAACTAGAAAAGGAAATGTCAATATAGAATGTTAGGAATATGGAAACACATTCGATTAAATCAATGAACATAAAATAAAATGCATCCATAGATATGTCAAATAAAAATATCATCGATAATTAATAATTGAATTCTAAATAAAGAAAATTATTATTATTAATACTTCATGTTTCCTAAGCATATGATACATTTACCATTAAATGACAGTTTAAATTGTTTGGTTATCTAATTCTCCTCAAGAGACTACTAATGCATCGATCAACATTCATTCACCGGTCCCTAACCCGTAGGGATTTCCTTATATATTCCCAAACCCATGTATTTTATTTCCAAATCATTCCTAATATATAAATTAAATATTGTTCCTTATCAAATATCTTTGTTTAATAAAGAATATGGATTTATCAATAATACCTATGAGGATGTTAAGTACAACAAGGGTTGTTTACATTAAAACATTCTTGTGGAAAAATAATATTTAATCATTCCAATGTGTCTCAGAACACATTAAAACCATTAAATCATAATTCCACTTGAATTAAATGAAACATAGATCATAATTATAGTAAGTATATTCAGGATAAAACATGTAATAGGGAAATATATATACTAAATAAAATGTAATTGGTGCATAAATTGTTTTTGTCTCAATGTAATGTAAATTTAGATGAAATATCATACCTTATCCTATATTTGTGTTTTGTAGTCTTTAGCCTCATGTATAGTGGATTAAAATATGTTACTAACTAATATGATAACCATAATAATTTTTATAATATCATATATTAAATTTTTACAGTATTTTATTATCTGTTTGTTAAAATTCGTTCATTATTTGAACTATTTTTGGTGTTCATTGCCGTGTTTTTTTCAAGTACGTTTTAACTTGTTATTTGTTGTTATTATTAAAAATATCATGGTTTCATCACATAAACAATGTAAAAAATGACTTAATTATCTTATATATTTAGTAAATTTGTGTTTATAATGGTTAATAATATTTTCATATTAGACCTGAAGTGCACCATTCATGGAGACGGTAGGTCGTACGTACGCATAAACGCTACTTTCATTTCATTGCTGTATTAAAATAATTAGAACAAAATGATAAGTTTGTATGTTATAATTCCAGGAACATATCTATGTTATATGTGTTATATATGTTTTTTAAAAACATCCTTTATATGTTCCAGGTATGGCATGAACGAATCGTATCACTTTGAGGGGGAAGTAGTCCACACTTCCTCAAATTAAATTATCGTATTTATACAACATAGATTACATAAATATATATTATAAATAAAAATTAAATAAGAATAAAAAATCATAAATAACATATAAATTATATATAATTATTGTTTCCATCATAATGTCCACTATAAGAGGTCTTAGGGGAAATTTAACAATAATCATTTTGTGAGGCAGTAGTTCGTCGTACACCAAAAAAAGTATGTTCGTTACCCATTAGATTGAGTTGTGTGTTAGTTTAGAACTAAATATTATCATAACAAATTATATTATATTTATGATACTGGTGTGTTATGTAATAAAAGGATAAGAATAGTTTGGGGAGTGGAAAATGGAAATGGAATTAGAAAGCATGAGAGAAGGCATTACCTCTTAATCGGGTAACCTCTTCTGGTTTGATCTAAATGAATCTGTGAATTGATTTCTACCCAAGAAAAAGATTATTGGTTTATGGGAGGTATATTGGGAGACTATTTTGAAATAGTTTGAATGAGGAAATTTTACATGATATTTGTAAGGAAGGAGTAGAGTGTATGCCTTTTTATATTGGGGCGAGAGTGTCACTTTTGTAAATACCAAAAGTTATTCACTATTGGTGGGTCAATAATACCTAAAGCGACTGAAAAATGGGAAAATAATGTATTAAATGAGAATAATGGTCGCTAAAAACCTCATCCATACAAAAAAATGTATAGTTCAAATATTTAGTTTCTTAACTTCTATAATTCCCCAATTTTATCATTTTGGTTTTCATTAAAGCATCTTGTTTTTTAATTTAATTAATTTAACCTCTACAACTAAATTAAAATGAGATTTACTATAAAATATATTTCCATATAATTATTAATATGAAATATAATTTATAAAATTAAAATCATATTTTTTTTAAATTAATTTTAAAACAAGTGTATGTGACCCACTAAAATTTTACCTGATCCCGGACCATGTTCACAGCGTATTTTCATAATATAGATCAACATGTTAATTATAATAGTTAATTATTCCATAAATAGACCATATTTAATATATATTAACTCTTAAAAGTCACTTGTAAAAATATAGGTCTTTCATTGATTTTAAATCAATTTATAAGATTCACTTATATTAAAATAACAATAATATTAATTTCAACATTATTTATTTAATGTTAATTTTAACTTATAAATATTATATTGGAATTAAAATATATTAGGTTTATGGATGTGAAACATGATTTATTCATCTATAAAATAAATAAATATAATAATTCACTCAATTATCTCCATATTTAATATTTATAGTATCATTTGTTTTAGTTAACTATTATCTAAATAATCACTACATTGGTGTTTCTCAAGAATTTTTGTTACCTAAAAAATATATAAAATTTAATGATAATTTATTCTGATAAAAATAACACATATATATTTAAAAAGTATATCTATAACCTAAAATATTATTTTTTGAAATATCTCAATGTTTTATAAATTACATTAATTTTCACTATTCATCAAAAAAATGATGTTTCATAGAAAAAACTCCAAAAGTCATTGTAAGCCAATATCAAAATTTTGAATTCAAAAATGATGTTTATTTTTAAAAATAAAATTTATAAAAGTGTCAAAATTTATTTTTAATATTGATTCTCTATTAAAAGGCGGTAAAACTCAGTATTGTGTGTAATTCAAGTTTACTCATTGTCGTATGTAGCCTAAGATTGACATTATGTATAAATCATTCCAAAAAAAAAATTATATTTACACTAAAAGGAAAATATTGTTAAATATTTTGGTTTCAAAAAAATTGTTTTTTAGTTTAATGAGGTAAAAAACGTATGTTTGTATAAGAATTTATTTTTGGAAAATGATTTCCTTTATTTTAAAAAAGTTTTGATTTTCTTTCTTAATTAATTTATAAACAAAAAATTCATTCTATATAAATTTGTAAACTTTATATTTCCATAATTTAGTTAATACTATTTATACATTCTATTACAATGTCTAGGTGATAACAATTAAATTAAATATGAATATTTTAAAAATAAATAACTTTTCATTTAAACTCAATGTTGTGCGTGATGCGTGATAAACTCAGTTTTACATGTCATGAATGCTAAAATTAGTGTTTTATGTAATAAAAGTATAGAAATTAATTTTTTTTGAATGATATTTCTTAAAAAAATATCAGGGTTTTACAATTGTAATATACGTTTACTGTCCTTTTCTAATTACTAGTTCTAAAATAAGGGTTGGAAACCAACACTTGATACATATATAATTTATTCAAGTAATTTATTTTAAAAAAGACCATGTATTATCATAGGGAATTTTTTTTGTTAAAAATATTGATGAAAATCTAAAGGTCTAAAATGAATACATTTTAGAATTTTTTTCATAGGATTTTATCAGATTTAATGTTTTCATAAAACTTCAAAAACATTTTGAAAAACATCCTTGTTTTTAAGTGTCATTATTGAATAATTACTAGTGCCATTTGGCATTTAAGGTTGAACAATATGATACCAAATCCCTTACCCATTGACCAAATATCCAAAGAATCAATCACATTACTATAGTTTAAGGGTCGTTCCATTGATTTGGAATAACAATGTATGTGTAAATAAGTGAGTCATATTATAAAATTTGAGAACTACTCATGAATTTACACTCAAGTTTAGTATTAAAAAATACAAAGAGAATCAAGGATATAGAAAAAACCTTAATACCCAATCTATCATTAAGATAACATTTAATCAATAACAATATAAGGGTTATTATTTATTCTGAGATTTATTTCCAAGGAAAACTTAAAATAACTAAGACAATTTAGTTCCATAATATAATATATTAATATTTTTCCAACTAAATTATCATTGGAAACTAATTAACATGTTTTAAAACATTATTAATGTTTTCCATCTACAACTAACTTATTAAATTTGAGAATATAATACATTCGGAAATAGTTCAATTACATGGTTCTAATCAGATCCTATTGAATAATGTTTTGTTATTAATATCAAAATATCATTTTTAAAAAATCCACACATGTTCTTTAAAATATTGTATTATATTTATTAAGAAAAATATAAAAATAATCCAGAAATGTTGTAGGAATTTTTAGATTAACACATTGTTAGTGGAGGAAATATACCATTAATTTTAGAAATATTTACCAAAATTAATTGTTCACTAACAACCCCTAAAACCATTAAATTAATGTTATATCATCAAACAATACAAAACCACATAAAAAATACAATCATAAAGAAACTGAAGCCCATGGAAAACTATTAAAGTCATATATATAATTTATTTAAAAAATATATTATCCGTAAGCTCTAAATATGATCTAAGAAGTCAACCAAAAACATCAACTGAATATCTGAAAGACTATATAACCAATCATTCCTCAATATATTTCAATAAAATGGTGATAAAATGATGGAACTAAACCTATATAAGACTCTGTGGAAAAAGGAATTAATCCATTTTGTTTAGAGTGAATTTCACCCAACAATAAAGGATTTCAAACTAGTATCCCTAGTCAATGAAGTTCAATATTTACGAAAAGAAAGAATATAAATGCGAAAATAATTTTCAAGACTCTCATTTGATATTAGTATATTTTGGGGAATTAGGTGCCCATTTTTTATCCCTATAGAACATGGGGTTTTACCTATACAACTATGTATCATGAACTTTCATCTCCATTAATCTACTAGTGGTTCCACCCCCTGGTCACACAAACACTCAAGTGACCACCAAAAACTCAAATATAGACTACAAAAAATAAATAACCCATACTTAGACACCTATGATCAGACTTTAATTCTTCAATAAAAAACAACCCTTAACCCATGATATATATTTCAATAGTGAAAAAACATATTTCCACAAAATTAACCCTAAATAACATGAATCACAATAGGTTGAACACATGATTTTAAAAAGATGGATGGGTAGTGGAAATCTACATTAGGATCAGATATCTCACTAGGTTTATAGTGGGAGTACACCATAGTTCCCCTAGATAGTCATTGAGGATATATCCTCTTCCATTGGGAGTATAATGGGGGTTTACTAAACCATATATAGGCCACTAATATTTTTGTAAAGACCCATAAGAGTTTTGATGGGGTCATACTTGTTTTTTTTTTCAAAAAAATTACAACAAAATTTTATCTTCATTACAATTTTATTAAATGATGAAATCCATAATTTCCTAATATGTGTAGATTAATACTCTCACCTCTACATTTAATCTCATTTCATCTCCTTCTAGCCACCTATTCATCATTTTTTGATTGATCAGTGATGTTCTCTCCCCTAGTGTGATTCCGTAGGTAGATATTACCCTTCTCTTGCATCTCTTAACAATTTGTCTCAATAAAACCCCTTTTATTGTTAGTTTTTCCCAATTTCATAAAATAATATAAGGTAATAAATTTACACCATTTTAGGCTAAATATTTTAGTGATATAAATTGAGAAAGACACATTGAGGTCTTAGTAGGTTGTCCTTTGATTTCATATTGGTTTTTAGAAGCTTGACATGTGTCATATGAAATAATAGAGACACAAAAACCACTTAAATTCCTTATAATAATATTTAATATGTATCTTTAACATTATATATTAGTAAACGGATACTATAGACTCAGGATTGGTCATATGAGTTTCGTGAGTCTTCACCAAGCTCACTGATAACCAATTTACTCATTCCAAGTGATATAGAATTTTTTATTAGATCTTTAAGGTCTGTCTTTGTTCATTTTATAACCCTAGTAACCTGGTGTAATATCATGAAAATACCCCTAATTAGGGAGTGAATTTAGTTAGAATATTCTATTAATGGATTATTGTTAACATAAGACATTATATGGTTAGTTTCATTAATAATTTAATATTTAATTTTTATGATATTTATGAATATTTTGTTCTTTGATTACGAGTAAATATAAGTGATAAAGCTTTCACCCATAGTACCTTATGAGTGATGTGTCATTTTATTTCAAGATTTAATTGATATTGTTTTTTTATTTTCTAATATACATGTTTGTTATGAATCATTCACCGAAGATGATTGATTTTGGATGAGTCTTCTATAGTGGTTTGTGGCCTAGAAATTTATTTGTTGTTCAACATCATGTAAAGAGGTCTATTGGTGGTATATTATCCACCTTTAGCTAGATTGGTGATACCTCATCCACATGAGAGTAGTTTTCATGGTGTATTGTAAACCTCAAATTATAATAATTGTACATCATCTACCTTAGCATATTGTTTGGGGGTCCATCATCATCCTTGGGGATGTGATTTAGAGATAAAACATTAACCATTATGTTGTTCAAAAGTTGTAACTAGTTCACTAGGAAATATTTTGTATTAAATTGTTTCAATGATAGGGATATATAGCTCTCCAAGAAACTATAGAGGTGCTATATTATCCAAAATAACTAAATGATGGAGGTATATACTTCTTCATGGTTTTGGGATGGTTATACTTAATTACCTAATGTTATATAATTATGATACATCATTTAATTTTTTTTGTGAAGGGATACCTCATTCATAAATTGTATGCCATAATGGAAACTCATTCAATATATCTTATGATATAAGAAGTGATAAATTATTCAATCCTAAGGTGTGTTTAGATAATATGTTTATCAATCTATTCCATCAATGGAAGATGTATGTATCATCAGACATGGTTTGGATGTAGAGCATTCCATGATGTTTTGTATTATCTATCTACTTGATTTATTAGTATTAAATATCCATCGTGCCCTTATATTTATAGTAATTAACTTGGGACACTATTATTGGTGAACTACTGAGTTATACATAAATTTGACTTAGATAGCCAAATATTCAAGTAGACATTATATTTAAAAGGAAAAGATACTTTTATTAAAGGATGATTTATTTTTATGAAGTATGGATATGACACAAGGTAGTGAATTCATAGCTAGATAGCTAATAAAATTTATATTTTATTTTTTTACTATCTAGTATATTATTATCCCATAAGATATCCTACATCTATATTTATACCTATGTGGCTTTATAGTATGTTATAATTTTTATAGAATTAACTCTTTTTATTCCAAGTTTATTTATTATAGTTTTAATGTACATATTTATTTATTATTATTTTTCCCATTATTATTGGTTCTTATTATATGATTTATGATTATCTGTATATGAGGGTATAGTATTTCCAGTCAATCTACATCAACCCATGCTATTAGTTGATAACCTTTGACATATAGGTAGGCATTATTATGTTCACATGTAACCATCTATTTGACTAACAATATGGAGAGTCATGATGGGATATTATAAAATCGTATAAGTGACATGTTTCTTTTTTCCTTATGATTTGGGAAATGATACAAAGATATTGGATATTTTTGAGATTTCAAATGGGCCTTATAAATCGGAGTAGATAAAACATTTATTTGAGAAGCCAATGATATCAGTTGTAGGAATATTGTTATCTTCTCATGTGATATAGGTTTTTTATTTTCATAGAGTGATAGGTTATTAACCATTGTTTAATTTTACTTTTTACCCAAGGTGGAAACAAGGGTTCATTTAATGAATAATATTTTGAAATTAAGGCAAATATTATGTTTATTATTAGATTTATTATTATTAATACGGTTATGATGTATTTATTAGATATTTAAATAATCAATAATAACTTATATAGTGTTTTTAAATATAACTTTTAAAGATATTGTGAAATTATTTTATCCAATAGATTTGATCTTTTCCATATTTTGTGTGAAAAAAATGCATTTATTCTTGCATTCCAGGTAACACATATTTTATATGGAGTTACATGAAACAATGAGCATTTATTTTCTAAATAGAATATCACATTTAGGTTGTGTTTGACATAACATCGAGATTAAATAAAACATATCATACAATTAAAATATTAGTATCTAATATGATAGTTATCACTTAGCCATTTGAATGTTGGGTATGAATAGTATTCACTATATTATGAAAATATAGTTTAAAACATTAATTATAATTATTTTTTTGACCAATTAAATAGTAATAAAAGTGTAAACTAATTTAAAATAAAGGAAATAATTATCAAAAACATTATTTTTTAATAAAATAAAAATATACTACCTCAATAAAATAAACAAAATATTTTTGGTGAGTTATTTTAATGAAATTTAGATATTTTAGATATTAAATGAAATAGTTAACATTCATATTATGTGTTTTATATATAATAGATTAAAACAAATCCAAATTTACTCTTAAATATTATATTTTTCTAAGAAGTAGTTTATTACCTTTTTATGGAACAATTATTTCAAAACAAGATTTTTCCAATTTTAGAAAAATAATTTTAAAAAATAAATATAATTATTTAAATTTTAATATGAAAATTTTCTTAAGGTGAAATTTTGGGATTTTTATGAAAATCATCATTTTTTGATGAATAGTAAAAAATAATGAATTTTAATTGAAAACCAACTATTTGTTTAATTAATTTATAAAGTTAATTTACATTTTATAATTTATATAAAGATAAATTATTTCTATTATACATCCATTAATTTAATTTAGGAAATTTTAATATTTTTTATATTGAATTTTGATATAAAAATAATGTGAAATTTTGTACATTTTCTCTTTTAAAACCCACTTTCTCATAGTGTATGTCGTATTAATATTAAATTGGTTTTTCCCACTTATGTGAATTTAATTTGTAAAATTGGATTCCAAATTTGAAGAAAATAATATTATATTATATAATAAGGATAAATTAATATTTTAACAAAATGAATAATAAATTTTGTATAAGTTAATTATCGAGGTTAAGGTAAAAATGGTTTTATTAGGGGTTTAATTTAAATAATTACGAAAACATATACACATAAACATTTATAAAAACTAGTTTATTTCAAAATATAGACCATTAATACTAAAATGTTTTATAATGGTCCAATTTCTATCCTTTTTAAATTTAAAAAAAATGGGAGCACTAAATTATTTTCAAAAATACCAAGTGTGTTTTGTCCCTCACTTATAAAAGGCCACCGCTATCCTCTATTATTCAAACATTAAAACCATTGAATGTCAGAAAATTCTTATCCAAATTTATTAAATAATTATCTCCCCTCATCCTAGGGTCCTTAGTTTTGGCATAAATCCAACCTAGGAAGGATTTTAGAACAAACCTATGGAGGGTACCCAAAGAAGTTATAACGTACATTAATAAGAATTTTTGTTTTATTTATTCCATAAACCACATATATAATTATTATATCATTATTAAATAATAATAATAGTATCATATTAAATGTAATTATATATTTTATTATTAATTTAATTTCCTATTAATATCTCCAATTCCAAATAAAATGCGTTATGATATCATCACTCATGTGTATGGAAGACTACTGCCTCACAGACCGATGTCATTCATTTTTCCAACACTACTTATTAAATTTTAAAAAATGATAGATTTATTATTTATAAATATAAATATATAATTATAATGTTCTCCGATAATTATTATATCAAAAAAAAATTATTCTTTCAATTTTTTTCTAATTTGATAATGTCCCCCATGTGTATGGGGGACTGTCGCATCGTGAATTGATTTGATTCATTAACACATTACATGAAAGATAATAAGGGTAATATAAATGGTTATATGTGATATAAATGAAATAATTATGATATTCCTTAAGTATTAATATTTCATAACATAAAATATATATCTTTTCATTTATTTTATTTTCACACAATGAATGATGATAAACTCGCTCGTGTATGTGTGGATTATCGCCTGCATGATGCAACACGACTCCATTTTCATTACCACACCACATGTATGATATGTATAAATATATTTATATAAATAATATTTTTTATTTCATTATGATAATTTATTAAATATAATATATTACTTAACTCTGTTTTATAATGATCACTGAAAAATGTGAACGATACTCATGCGTACCTACAACTTACTATCTCTATGATGGTAACATACTTTATTTCTCAAAAAAGAATTTAATGAAAGGAATTAAAAGTATATTTGATTAATAAATATGATAATTATTTCATGACTATTATTATGGATCATATGTAACCATGAACAATGTAATAGAATAGAAATAAAATATGAAAACAAAAACAAAAATCAAAGTTGTTATTGCCTAAAATGTGAATTTAACATAGAATTTTTTATAAATGGAAAATAAAAGGACATAAGTAAATTATATATGATATGAAATATATAATTATTGGTTTTTAATAAATTTTAAGAAAATTATTTATTATAAATGAGGTTTGAATGATTGTGAAGGAAGTCAAGACATTAGCTAAGGGACTTCCATATGACTTTTTACTTCCATGAGACACACCTCATATTCACCACCTATTTATTTTATGTGGTGTAAATAATGAATTTGATTTTATATTACGATTCTAATACCAAAAAATATTTGGGTTTACATATCCATTTAATGATATTTTTTTTATGTGGCTTTACTGTTCAAAAGTTAACAAATCTAAATTGGATTTTCGTCTCAATTTTACTTCTTAGAGACAAATGTTTTTTCATGCACCTATATTATTTTGTGATGTGTATATACAACCCCTTTTAATTGTTATATCAGGAATTTATATATCCTCATGATATTTTATGGTAACTTTTTTGTTATTTCTTTAATATCGCTTATAATTCAAGGACATCAAAGTGGGATGAGTGTTATCATAAAATGTCATCAATAAACAGGATTATTTATCATTAACTCTTCAATTTTGATATTTCTTTATCTTAATCCAAATATTTATTATTAATTTTATTCATTTATATTTATTATATGATAATACACATTTTGCTAAAATTTTCCTTCCATTATTTTCTCATGTATTTTAAAATTAAAATGTATGAAAAATAATCTTTTAGGTTGAAATCCATATTTCTTCCAAAACCATATTTTCCAAAATTTTTTTTCAAAATATCAAAAAAATATTTCTTAAAGAAAATTTTACCCATGGTTTAATTTTTACAAAAAAATTAAAATAATCTTTATATTAAAAGACAATAATTTTATTGGATTTTACCAAAAATTTTAAAAAAATATTTGTTTGATCAAATATAACCGGAATAAATCTTCCCATCACCATAAAAAAAAATTATCAGTGAATATTATTTTATAATTTTTTATGTTTTTTAAAAAAATATTTTAAAAATATTTTATGTATTAATAAATTTGTTTTTGATGTGTAATGGATATTTTCCTCAAAAAATGTTTTAAAAGATACATAAAAATCATTTTTCATATATTATTTATTCCATTAAACATATATATTCCTTAATAGGAATGTTATTAAATGATACCATTCTTATTATCCATCTTAATTTCTTATGTTTATGATGAATTTTTTTTATAAAACCCATTTCTCTTCCATGGGTTATACCATGTCAAAAAAAATTTGAAACCTGCTTCTTTTCATGGGGTATGATATAATCAAAGGATTATGAAATCAGTCACCTTAATATAGGATATGATATCATTAAATCTTTATGATACCATTTTCATTTAAAGTGTTGTGATATTTTGAATGTTTCATTTCCTTGTGGACCACTTAGTATGATTTTTCTTATGTTATAGTAGTTCTGTTATAACCAATTATTGTGGATTTATTATAACCAAGGATAGTGGATAAATTATAACTATATATTAGTGGGAAATATATATCCAAAAAATTAATTGGCTAATGAGTTATATCTCATATGATATAGAGAACTATAATGGGGAGTGAACCCGTTTTTGTAAAACAACGATGGAATGAGTAGTGAACACAGTTTAGTGTGTCATGGATAGAACTGGGAGTGAACTAGGTTTAGTAGGATACAATTGGATTGGGGAGTGAACTCTGTTTAGTAAAATTCTTTGTCAGCTATAATGATCTTGGAAGTGAACCCTTTCTAATATTGAAATTATATTCTATGATTTTGTGTATTCCACAAAAATCTATGTGTTAGGCTAATTTTATGCGCTCATAGATATTTTTATTTGTTATATTAATACTAATGTCTTATTAAATACTAATATTTTTTCCATGAATAAATATTATGATATTTGGTATATAGTGTGTGGTTTTTAAATGTTATTATAAAGTTATAATACCCTTATCCTCATGTTATGCTTATGTATCTATGATTTTTTTACCCTTACTAAGAATCCAAGGTCACCAATTCTAATGTATTCTTTCCCCACGTTATTATGAACGGTTTTTAATTAGGATTAAAATTAAGGATGTTCTTTATTGGATACATTATTGGTATTTCAATAATTAAGAAAATTGTGTCCCATGTTTCTAATGGCACTAAACTATTATGGTTGTCATGTGTGTGTTTGCATAATATAATGAATATTCATATAAAAAGATGTAATATTCATGTATATGAAGCATGAGTTTATATATTTTGTATCATAAGATAGGTTTATTTAACCTTTTTCAACTTGGATGAGAAAACAACAGTGATATCCCACATTATATTTCTAAGGATATGTTTAGGAATTTCTTTAAATATAAGTTTAAGGATGATTAATAGTATGGAAAATCAATTAGAATTTTGGTAAATCATAAATTGGGTTGTTTCATATAAATGCATCCCTATATAGATAGTATAAGTGGAATTGGATTTGGTATTAATTTAGATATAGGTAACATATCCAAAAAAACAACATATTGGTATAGACTAGATTAGGAAATGGTACTCGAAAACTAGCCTTACTACACACCTATTGTCACAATCTCAGTGGATATGCATTAGAAATTCAAAAACACTTTATAAACTATATAAAATAGTTAAAATAGATAATTAATATGAATAACCAAGGATAAACCTAAGGTGTCATATATTAAAAATATGGTTTTATGATTTAAACATCTTATAAGTGATTTTCATGGTTATTTTGTTTCCCATTATGATTAGTTTTTCTGAAATAATGCTTTTCAGTTTAATTAAATGGATATAACTAAAAATAATCAAGCTAACATTAAATTTTATGGAAAACAAATTTATTATGAGAAGAAAATTGGATGATTACTCGATAGAAAGATATTTGGATAATTCTTAATAATCTATCATGATATATGATTAAAAAAAGTGAACTTTAGTCTGATTCTTGACATATATAATAACATGATTATGTTATTTTATGAATATTCATGTTTTCATAAAAATTTATGAAAGAATAATAGTCTTTATATATGTCTAGAAGTTTGGAAGACAACATGAAGAAAAATATAAAATAAAGGGGATGATGTTATTTTTGTGGAAAAGAGGGTCATAGAGTGAAAAATTGTAAATGAGTTAAATTTATTATATT
Organism: Viscum album; assembly: GCA_963277665.1. Taxonomy (NCBI): domain Eukaryota; kingdom Viridiplantae; phylum Streptophyta; class Magnoliopsida; order Santalales; family Viscaceae; genus Viscum; species Viscum album. Next base: position 1,273,709,535 of record OY728159.1, read on the forward strand.
TGGAGAACATGGTAATTACCCAAATAAATTCCCTAAACAATTAATTATATTATAGACCAAGGATTGACATATTCCATGGAAATCATTTAAGTTGAATGATGGAATTTTTTATTTATTTGAATTTAATAATTATGTTATATCAATTGTTAAATATATAAGTATTATTTAGTAAATGTTTTTCATTACAGATTTGAATATGTTTAATGATGTTGATATACTAGAATAATAATTCAATGTGAATGTGATATTTTTATTATGGGAAGGTAGCCATTAATATTTTCTTGATGTTGAGAAAATGGTATTTAGTTTGGATAAAGAGACTATTGATATGGATAATGTAAATTGGATAGTATTTATGACCTCAAAACTGATAATGGATTTGTTGACAGAGTGCTTTATGTAACCATTAATGGATTTTACAATAATATTGGATGTATGAAATATATTAAATAACCTATAGTTTTTTTAAGGAATGAGAAAAAATAAATTTTTTCATTGAGGTTATATGAAAAATCATGTATCCAGAGAATTCATGATTAAGGTATTTACATGTTTGGTTTATAGAACATAATAAGTATTTATTAATATTTGGAGGATTAAGGATTTGTTCATTTTGGAAATTTAGTGACCTAATTTCTAAATTTTTTGATTTGAATTTTTTAAATGGGTCATAAGTTTAACCATTAATGAAATGGTTTATATTGAACAATGAACATGGTTTTAGATATTAATGTGTTATATATTTTTATGAATATTTATTCTTATTGGATCACCTATGTTAACTGTTTTGTGGTTATTATAACAGAAGATAAACGGAATAACCTATAATTGTATCTATGAAACTTCTGACTTTTTAGTGCTTCAAAAATAAAAAAATAACATTATTTTCTAGAGTATGAGATGATGTAGAAATTTATCATGGTATAACCATGGGGTGTAATTTTATTTATGAAATGAAATGAAATAATTTATATGTTCATTATCATTAAAATTATTCAAAAATACGAAAATTATCTTGTAATAAAATTTTATCGTATTATCACCATTTTGAGGATATCAACGACCTTTTTTACGCCTCGTTAGTCGATGGTTATATAGTCACTAACCTTCTCTGGATCACACAATTTTTAATGGTAAATGATCTTTGTCACTCAATAATTATTTATGTTATTTTCCATTTCCAAATATTCTCCTCACACTTAAGTTCTTCTATGTTGAAACCTACTTATGAGTTACCTTAGGTAACCTATAGTTTTACAACATTCCCTTATTAACTGAAGTTTCATTACTAATGTGTATGTTGTGGGTTTTTTAGGAAGTATTTTAAAAAATTTAGGCCTTTGATGAATGACATGAATTCCAAGGGAGAAATTAATTCTATTAGGGGTACATTTTAACACCCTAATATTTTCTGAATTTCTTTTTTTTCAAATAGATAAGGTCTTTTCCATATTTTGTTTGACAGAAGACACTAATTTTTTTAGTTGTTACAAGTGACACTGATTTTATCTTAGTTTATACATAACACTAATTTTATATTGTTTTACACAGAATACATATTTTAGATAGTGTAATAGGAAACACCGATTTAAGAAAAATGTTTCATGCAATTAAAATTTAATTTTTAATATCATTATTATAAAATATATTTCGGAGTGGCTGGTATAAAAAATTATCTAAATTATTAAAATATTATTTAAGCATATATATAATTATTTATTTGGTTAAAATTTTATTAGAAATGAAAATTTTTATTTGAAGATAATGTAATTCATTTTAAAAAATACAGTTTTTATACAAACAATATGATCTACCTCTATAAAATAAAAAAAGTAATTTTTTTGAATGAGTTTAATGAAATTTATATAGTATATATATATTCAATCAACTATTTAACATTCATTTTATTTTTTTAGAAAATTGATAAGAACCTATCCAATTATATTTATGAAAACTCAATTTTTTTAAAAAGGGGTTTTTTCACCTTTTTATCGCGAACTTATTTTAGAACTAAATATTTCCACTTATAAAAAATAAACTATGTAAAAAAATAATTTTATAAATATTAATAAAAGAAATATCTTATGGTTAATATTTGTGATTTTTTATGAAAATTTTTAGATTTTGATGAATATTAATATAATACATAATTTTAAATGAAAACAACAATTTAATTTAATTTATTATAATGATAAATAATATTTGAAATTGATTTTTAAGTTAAATTATTTCAATTACGAATATACTAGTCCAATTTAGTTCATTAGAATCAATTAAATATATATATTTTATATAAAAAAATTATAAAAGTTTTCTAATTTAATCTTAAAAATCATTTTTCTCATCACATATGTGGGATTAATTTTAAATTGAATATTTTACACATTTTTATTCGAATTTGAAAAATGAATTCCTTATTTTCAATTATAATTATTTATATTATTTAGTAATGAAAACTTAATTTTTGACTAGAATGAATACTGAATGTGGTAAAATAAAATTACCGTGGTTAAGTTAGAAATGTGTTTACATAGAGGCTAAACTAAACAAATATAGATAAAAATGACCTATAACCATGTCTAAAAACATTTTATGGGAATATTTAGACCATTATACCAATATGGTTCTATAATTGTTCTTTTTTCCCCTAAGACACTTGAAAAATGTGGAAGTACTCAATTTAGTAAAAATACCAAGTGTGTCATCTCCCCAAATTATATAAGGCCACCCTCACTTCTCTAATTCACACATTATGTAGTATTTTTATAGTAAATTAACATCCCAGATCCCATTATTAATTCCCTTCCCTAATCTAAAAGGAATTATATTTGGTAGAAAGCCATCCCAAAAATGATTTTATTAAAATCCTATATAGGACACCCAAAATCCCTTCATAACATCTCTTCAATTATTATTGCATAATGATTATATAAAAAACTCATTAACTTACATATACCTATATATAATTATGTTAAGGTATTTATATAAAACCATCTCCACTTACAGCAAATGGGTTATGAAAGAATTGATCGTTTGTATAGCAGACTACCACCACACAAATGGATGTCAATTTTTTTCCCTGAACACCTCTCACTGTTGAAACAAAACGATGGATTTATTATTTATATATTTTATTTATGATATTTTTATTATTTTGGAATTTTTTTTATCACAAATAACTTTATTATTTCATGATTTGGGGATACGATAACTTTTCTCATGTGTATATAGAATTACTGCATCAGAAAGAGATGTGATTCGTTCACACTTTACGTTAAAGGAGATAAGGTTAAAGTTAATGATTATATGTGATAGAAATGACATAATTATAATTTTAATTAATTATGTATCATTATTAAAATATAAAATAAATCATTTTATATCTTACTATTTCTCCCAATGAAAGATGGTAACACCACTTGTGTACTCGAAGACTATCACCTTTATGAAGCAATGTGACTCGCTTTTCATCACCACACCACGTGTTTGATACGTATAACTAAAATTAAATAAAAAATATTAATTTAAAATATTATTATAATTTTTTATATATAATATATTACATACCACAAATCCATAATGATCATTCGAAAATGGAAACATTAGTCATGCGTATATACGACATACCATCTCCATGATGATAACATATTTCATTTCTCAAAACCATCACTCATGATTGGTATTAAAAGTTTATTTTATGTAGAAATATTATATATATATATATATATTCTATTATTATTATTATTTATGAGATAGAACTATGTTCAATGTAATATCACCAAAAATAATGAACCAAGACATAAATAAAAAATAAAGCGGTTATTACCTTAAACATGACATTAATGAATAATTGTTAATAAACATGAAATAAAAGGACATATGTAAATAAAATACTGTATGATATATAAATATATGTATTTTTCTATAATAAATAAATAATAAAATTATATTTATTATAATTTAAGTTCAAACATGTGTGAAGGAAGTCAATACTTATGGTAAAGATTTCCATCTCACTTTTTACATCCATGAGACACATGTCATGTTCCACACCTATTTATTTTATGAACTGAATATACATTACCTAAATTAGTATTGTGATTATTTGGATTAAATTTATTGGGTTTTACACACCAATTTTAGGATATCACATTTTTGGGGTTTATGCTTCAAAATTTAACAAATCAGTATGATATTTTTGTCTCAATTTTCATTATTTGAAACACAAATTTTGTTAGGAACCTATATTATTTCATGAGATGTATATATAGAAAATTTTACATGTAATTTAATGAATTTATTTATCCAAAATTTTTATTGATTTTTTTATTTCAGTTATCTTTTGATTCAGGTATACCAAAGTGGAAAGGGTGTTATGTTACGACGTCATCGTTTAACAATAAGTTTAAAATGTTGTTATCTCATGATCTAACTCTCAATAATTATCTTTAATGTTATTATAATATATTTATTATATGAGAATACCTATTTTTCTTCATTTTCATTACTTTACAAACCTAATAGTTTTAATAAAATTTTATTAAGAAAAATAACTTTTCAGTTAAAACCCTTTTTCTTCGTAAATCATTTTTTCTAAAAATATTTTCAAAAATATTTTTATAATTTAATTAAAATTAGTTATTAAATACATTTTTAACCATGTTTGAATTTTAAAAAAATAAAAATGAATCTTAATGTCATTTTGAGAAAATAATGCTCATTTGGATTTAAATAAAAATATAAAAGAAATTTTTTTTAATATGTAAGACATAAAATAAAATTCCTATTATAATTACCATTATTTTACTTCAAGATTACTTTATATGTAACCAAGTTTATTTTCCATAAAAATTAATATTAAATTTTTTTAAGATTTAAATAAATTATTTGCAAATTGGAAAGTATATTTTTATAAATAAATGTTTTAAATGATCAAAAAAATCATACTCCATATAATATTTCATCTATTTCTGTTACATATGGCTTACTAAGGATATGATACAAGGATACAATTATCATTATTTATATGAATGGTTTATGATATAGATGGAATGTTTTTTTATGAAATCCATTTTTATTCTACGAGTTATTCCATGATAAATGATTATGAAACCAGCTTTTTTTCATGAGTTATTGTATAATTAAATGATTATTAAAACTGTCATTTTTTTTAGAATTTATGATATAATTAATTTTTTATCAAAAACCTTGTCATTTCACAATTTATGATATGATGAATGTTTTCTAACCTTATAGAACACTTATTTATGATGTTCATTATGTGTTTTTGGTTATGTTATAACCGAAGATGTTGGTTATGTTAATACCGACGAGGTTGGTTATGTTATAACCAAGGATTTTGGTTATGTTATAACCAAGGTTGCTGGTTACATTATAACCAAAGGTCGGTGGGACCTATATCTCCCACAATTGCATTGGGTAAATAATGTAATCACATTAGATAGATAAAACGAAATGGTATGTGACATAAATCAAGTAATAAAGGGACAAAACAAGGAGTGAACCCATTTCAGTAAGACAAGGCTCGAATGGGGAGTGGACCTAGTTCTGTAAGACATGGTTGGAATGGGGAGTCAAACCGATTCTATAAGGGACTTTGTCTGATATGATGATCTTGTAAGTGAGTCTTGAATAATTTGGGAATTATTTTCTATTCTTATATATATGCCACAAATTCTATTTCTTATTCCAATGTTATGATCTCATGGATCAAGTCCTTTTATTTTATTATGATTAATTTCTTATGAACTTCCAATATTTACATAATGAATCATTGTCATGATATTTAAAAATTCAGGATGTGGTTTACAAGTTTTATTCTCATGTTCTCATACACTAATGCTCATTTTATGCATATGTACATCTCTTGAACACCCTTATTGGGAATCTGATATCACTATTTCTTATGTTTCATTTCCACAAGTTGTGAGGAATGTTTTTTATGTAGTATTACAAAAGAAGAATAGGTTTCTGGGATCCATTGAAGATATTTACATAATTAAGAATATTGTTTTCCATGTTTCAAAATTCACTAATATTTTATGATCTCCCAGTGTCTCACTGTGTCATGTAATAAATATTAATTTAAATATATGTAATATCTATTTATGATAATCTAGGTTTTCTCTATAATGTATTCGTAGAACTCCACATAATCGACTCATAAACAACAAGTTTTGTTTTTTACATGTGACGATTATTCATGTGTATTATAACTCACATGAGAGTGGGTACATTGGGAATAGACTCTAGTAGAGGTTTGGGATACCCTTATACACTAGGGTATTCTTTTAGTGTAGGTTCATATGCCTCTTATTATCATTTTCAAGAAATAATGATATAAATACCAATGATATAAATGTGATATGAGTCATCCGATTGAAACTATAGTGACATACTAGCATGGAGACCTCCCATATAGAATCAAGAGGGTACGCATGGGTTTTACAAAATGATAGAGGATCCAAATACTGTTTTTGAAAGTATTTCTCTTATACATAACTTCTTTGAAAGAGTATGCTCTAGGTTATTCATTAAATAGAACATGGGGCTCTGATAAATAGGCCATCAATGTCAAAATTAAATCAATTCTTTCCCTTAAACATCCAATAAAATTTTTAGTATAGGGTAGACTATTGGTTGTAATATATTAGACAGTGGACCATATTTGAATGGATTTATAAACACCAAAATTTGAGTGTGATGATTACTCTTTATATGTTTCATGGACAATCCAAGTTCTAGTGAGACGTTTCAGTGTAGTTTGAACAAAATATAATGTTTTTGACGAATTAATTATCAATATATATCATTGATAATTTTTTTTAATACAACAAGGTTAGAAATAGACATGGTATTTGTGCATCTCCTTGACATATTCATGTTTTTAATAGATTATAACACTTAATTTATCGATTTGTTAATATTTTCACCTATATTGTGTCTCATGAGAAGACTAGGGTTATAAGTTTTGAGGATATCTTAATGCATTATATTTTATCATAGGTGAATATATCATGTCTGGCATATTTATTTGAGGTGGTAAACTTGTACCTCCCCAAAAAATAGAAACCAACCTGAGGGCATGTCATCTAGAAAGTATCATTCAACTTTTGGGAATGATATTTGGTTATTGGATAGTGGTAATTGGAGGAAAGAAGATTATCAATAAAATGGTGACAAAATTTCTAGTTTTAGAATTTTTTATTCTATTCCTATTATAGAATGAGAATTAATAGAGTTATACTAGTGTGGTCATCGATTCCATATTGTTCATGATTAAAATATAGTGTCAAAAGAGTGTTATTCATTTGGAGTGATACGAAATATTTAGAGAATCTACGGAATTATGTTAGGATCATTTATTTGGAATATATTTTGGTTAGACTCAAGGATTATAGTTCTTGAACGATTCAAGTAGATGTAGTTTGATCAGCTGTTTGGGATATGGAAGTTAAAATGGAGTATTGGGAAATGGGTATCGTTTCTATAAAGGAATCCATGAGATATTAGATCATGTTAATGGCTCATTTTAAGTGAAAATAACCATGAAGAATATTTTCATACATGGTGAGGAGCCAATGAATTTAAAATGTATGATTATTATGAAATATATCATAGAATATTTTCTATTGAATATAGGTTCATCCCATTCATTTATATCCTTGAATTTTAATAGTTTTCCATGGATTTTTGTTGAGTATCACTATGGGTGATGTTTATTAATAGACACATAGGGATGTGATTAAAGGGTACTCATAAATGTTATTAGTGTGCTATCATGATTAGACAATGTTTTAATTTTTGGGATTTATTTTTGATAGAAATTTATAGTTTCTATTGGATCCTTGAAATAGATCGTTTTACTCTTTATCTAGTTCATGTGAACTTCTATAATTGACAGTTGTATTTTACATCCACTAATGGTGATCATCATATATACATCTAATAGTGGGGTCTTCAAGTAAGAAATTTTGAACCTATCCATGAAACAATTGGGGTGGGTTTGGAAAAGATTTATAGTGTTGGTTTAGGAGATGAGAAGACTTGTTTTCCAATATTTCATTATTTTTTTGGTCAATTTTTTCATGTTTTCCTTGATTATTTAATTATATTTCCATCCCAATAGGATACCAAGTTCATTTTTGAGGTTGTTTTTGGAATGGATCCTATATCGATTCGAAAATATAGGATAACTCTTGTTGATCTTATAAAGATGATGGTTTATCTTGATGACATTGAGGTGAAGGTGTTTATTCACCCAATCATGGCCCTTTGGGTTGCCATTATTTTGATCACTAATAAGGTTGATATTAAATTATGGTTGTATGTGTATTATCAGATACTAAACCATGTGAAGGTTAAGAATTAATATGCTCATCATCATATCAATTATTTTTTAAATAAATTCTGGCGATATAATTGTATCTATATGATCGATTTGAGCATAGGTTATCATTAATTTCAAATGATACCTTCTAATATTTCATGTTCATATTTTAGAATTAGTTGTAGCATGAATGAGTATATAGTGATTTCATTAAATTCATTAAACATTACATTCATGATTATAGACATGATAAATAGGTTCTTCCATCTATATTTGTATTTATAATAGTTTTATTTATTGATGATATTTTGGTACACTCCCAATTATAGGAGTATTTTTCTCATCATCTAGATATTTAATTGTGTTCATAGAGAGATCATGGACATTACACCACACTCAATAAAATTACATTTCTTGATCAGAGATTTTCTCTTCTTTCATAATGTAATATTTTAGGTGAGATGGTATGTGGACCTTGAGAAGGATAAGGTTATTGGTTCTTAGAAATATCCTAGTACCATTTTTAGACTCATAGTTTCAATGGATTAATGGGTTACTATAATAGATTTATCGAGAACTTTTCTCACTTTGATATGCTGATATTCGCCATATATAAGAAAGGTTAAATGTTTGAGTGGTCTTATTCGTATGAAAATCCTTTTAGGCCTTAAATGTTATGTTGACATACTCACTATGTTTGATCTTAATTAATATGATTGATGAGTATTAATTGTATCTTTATACATTAAGTCTTGATTATGGAGTTGTTCTAATAAACGATGAGTGAGAAGTATTTTATGGGTATTGGTAGAAAAGGAGATATGATAATATATACAGGATGTATGATCTGGAGTTGGTAGTGGTGGTTCACACAAAGATATATTTGTTTTAGTACCAGGGGGGATAGGTTCATGGTGTATACTGACCATAAGTGGTTGAAGTATATATTATTAGAACCCAAATTTTACCTTAGATAAATAAGTTATTTTGAGTATCTTTAGGCTTTTCATTTTTATATTTCTTACACCTTTTGGAATTAAAATATCATAACCAATGAAAAAACATGAAAAAACTAATGATAATTTAGTTATGGTGGCTAATAGTGATTTGTAGGTGATGCTACTAATCACTAAGACACACCTAAATATTCAATAGTTTAGGTATTACTAATTTTCAAAACCGTATGATTTAACTCCTCACACATTTAGAGGGTAAAATAGATGGATAAATATTTCTAGTGATGTGATACTGTATATTTCGTGTGGAAACATGAACATATTATTCTTTGGATGGTGATGAAGTTATTTATATAAGTTACCATGTGGTAGAACATATGATAATACAAGAGGAGATGGTGTAATTTTCACATACCATCAGATAGGGTTTTCACCAAGGCTTACAAAGATGTATAATTACATAAAGGAACAATAATTATGGCACAAGATGAAGAGTGATATTGTAGGGATTGGCTCATGATGCTTAACCCATTAATGGGTAATGATTGTTCATTAATGGCCCATGGGTATTAATTATCCATTACCCATTTTCATCTATAAAATAAATTATGTGAATTTAGATTGTGTATTGGTATTACTGAGGTTGTCTCATTTTATTAATATATTAAGGGTCAGTATATATCAATTTATGATAATCATGCATTCCCTACCAATTTGGAAGACAAATTATTTGTATAAATGGGCTATTTCAATAGCCAAGATATATTACATCATCATGGTGTTCCTCATAGAATCATATATGATTTGGAGACCTATTTTATATCAGGCTTCTATAAGGGAATATATAAGGAAGTGGATATGTGGGTTCACTTGAGAAGTACCAACAATCATCTCACAAATGAACAACCTAAGCATAAGATTTATGTGTTGAATGATATGATGTGGGAATGAATCCTTGGTATTGGTTTTTCATGGGGAAAACATATAGTGTTTAAAAATTTCACCTATAATAATAGTTATCAGAAATCATTCATAATGGGTTTTTATGCAACTGCATAGAGTGTTTTCTCGATCAACCATAACATTAATGGAGGCTTTGGCGACTTCAATTGTTTGTAAATTTCATGTAAAAAATATATTGGGGAATATTAATTAGATCAATAGTATATTAATGAGATTTTAGAATAGGTAAATATATTATTCTATCACATAATTATTTATTTTTCATTTTGACATGGGTGTCTAGTTTTTTATGAGTGTTTCCACTATCGTGAAACCCGCATATTTAGACATAGGGGATTTAGAAACCCATTTAATGGGGTTTATTTGACTTTGGTGTGGTGATTACGTTGTGGGATATCAAATACATTTTCCTCATAGGTTTAGTGATATATTTATGCAATTATACCACTCTCATCTTTAAAGATACCACCCCAACCCATCTTACATGATTAGAATTAATTATATTAAACTAGATCTTAATTCACTGTTTGAGGAACAATATGTTCATATTAGGGATCAAAGATAAAATATTCTATTGGGAAAGGGAATACCTCTATTATTCATGTGGTGGAAAATTCTATATAAACAATATGAAACATTGGAACACAATTCTAATATATGGGGGAATTGGTTGGATTAGTTCATCGATAAAGAATAGTTATGCATCTCGGGGATGAGTAACTATATTATGGGGAGGTTTTAATAACCCATATTGCTTAGGTAATACTTAAATTTATCTTATATTAAAATTATTTTATTTTTGATTTATTTTTAATTTTATTCAATTAATGGGTGGCTTAGTCTTGCATTTTAAGTTGATAATTATGTGATATAAATCAATTTGGGGAGTAGAAATCATTCCAAATGTTTGATGGGTTTCCAATTGAGTTAGTACCGATGGGGAAAGATTCTATAGTGCTGAAAAAATGTCCAATGACCCATAATATTTTTGAAAAAGGACAAACCAACCTACCATTAGAGAGTAAATGGTTTCTCTATAACCCTAACTAGTTGAATTGCGACCCCGAGTCAATGTTCTTATATTGGGAAATGCGGTGTTCCATGTGTAAAATATAAATTAGTTTGAAATAATTCCACTATAATAGGACTTTTATAGTAATGGTTAATGATCCCTATGAGATAAAATTCATGGGGTAGCGATCTAGATTAGAAAATGTCTCGCATGGAGTTATAAAAGTACCTGTTATCTTCTCTTATAAATCGTGCTCTTAGATTAAATTTTTTAGGTAATTCTGTGGAGAGAGATTATTAGAAACAATGTCAAATGTTCCCTGAGTTTCATGAGAATATATTAATTCCATTATATGATATTTATATGGGTTATCCCATGATCCTATGATGTTACGTCATGACCCTCAGTCGTGATCCTCAAATGGGGAATGGGGGGAATACTTGTGCAATATATAAATCAATTCAAATTACTACCCTTATAAGAGGCCAATATTGGAATGGTAACTAATAAATAGTAGAAAAAGACACAAGGAAGAGATATATAGTGGAAAATATCATACCTGTAGAGATGGAAGTCCTATTATAAAAATCGTAGAACTAAGGTAATTTATTATTGTGTTTGTTGACCTAAGGAAAGATAAATTTCTAACATGGGGTTTTAATGATTTTTTGGACTTGGTAGGTTGGTAAACCTTGTTATTATATGGATGAGTGACTTTTAGGAACAATATATATAATTATGATATAAGGGAAGATACATGAGAGTATATTATATGAATGTAAGAGTAAATCTATCCATGCAAACAAATAAAATGTATTTAAAGTATAATAAACATTTATGTATCACATTGAATCAGGTATACTCATTACATATTAGATTTCATGAAATAATATATCACATATTATTATTATTAGAAAAAATCTTAGTATTCCCAAAAAAACACATATATACCTTTTTGTAGGATAACATGAACTTTTAACAACTGGGATTCTAGACCTCATGTCCTTAGAAGAAGGACCACACCACAAATTGTTTAAATCCTAAAGTGGACTGAGAATATTTTTTATTTTGGAGTTCTATGGAATTTAAAATAATATTCTCCCATTTTTTGGATTCTTTATTAAATCAATATGTTGATATAATTTAATTTATATCTCATGAATAATAAATTATAATAGTGAATCATTCTACATGTAAGAAGAGTAGACAGTAATGCTTTAGTGTCCTAAAAGTTATTTAAATAATGAATTCCTTTCAAATTTTATGGGATCATGAATTGCATGGAAAAATAAATTATAGAGTAATGGGTGGTTTTATGACCCAATAAATTAATGAAAGGAAACAAATTCAAAGAGTATATATTGTATTTTATAACCTGTATCATGGGATGAATCAGATAAAATAAAAAGATAAGACTATTTTGAAATAAAGATAATTGAGATATGTGAGGTTTTTGTGAGGATGTTTAATGAAAATATAAAATTATTGAAATGATTTGGATTAAAATGATATCAAAAATACTAGGTCATTTTTTAGCTTACATGAAAAATATTTTTAATCAACCATTGTATTGATATTTCTTATAGATACTATTTTGGAAGAGTGATTGGATATTGAGAAAGAGAGTGTGGATTTTGTATAAATAGGTTTTCTTTTTTAATTCTTGGGATCATCTATAGTGAGTAGTTATATACTATAGTATTTCATCACACTGTTGGGATAATATTAATTGGAGTATCCATGGTTCTGAACCACGTAAAATTAGTGTGTAACTGAATTTAAATTTCACATTTGTTAATATGGGTTTTTCTCAGATTGGTAGGTTCATTATGAAACAAAAATAATCAGAAGCTGATCTAGAAGTATTTATAAAAATGTATTACCCATGATGCACACCTTATTACTATGTAGTTGGGTCCTTGTTCAAAATAATTTATATGAGTATAATAACCCTACTATTTATTACACATTAATCCATGATTTATTACATACTATTAAACTTAATACAACCTGGATGATCAATAAGTCAATTGGATTTGGTTATTAGTAACATTAAATAACAACATATAATGTGAAATACATCATCTTTATTGAATATTTCCATAACATTATCATACATAAAACTGCATGGGATATCCTGGGGATATACATAAGAAATGGGTACGTTACAAATCCCAATAAGGAAATAAACAGGTAACAAAATGAATAAATTATTACATGTTAGAAAATAAATATATTAATGATATAGAAAAGGATTTAGAATCATAAACATGAATAAAAAGTCAGGAAATAACATGATAATCATAATAGGAACATGAGAAATGTGAAAAAATCATAAAATACTTCATTATAAACATAGGTTATGGTAAACTAACAAGACGTCATGAATGAAAAATTACAATAAAGGAATCAGGTTTACTATTTATTCCAACAATACATCTCATGAGAGTAAACATTACCCAACACATTGGAGCAGTATATAATTAGGGGCACACCCATCACATTCATTTCATTAGAATGCTCATGTGTCCCACATTGATCATAAAACATGGAATCATATATCATCAAATTTTAATCCAAAATAATTGAGTGTAGAATAAATAAATTTAATTCCAAAATAAATATGTATAAGTGAAAAAATGTGAACAAACTTAATTGGGAATGGGTATGAGCATTTACTACACAATTTTTTGGCATGAAAAATTGTGGTGAAATTTAAAAAGCATAACAATATCACTTAAAATTTCATAAAATCGGTGGATGAGAGAGAAATGGGTCTCTAATAATTTGGATATAAAATTAATATTTATAGGGACTTGGAAAACATTATCCCATATCCCACCAATAGAAATTTGAAATAGAATGAAAAATATATTGAAGAAACTTGAATAAAGAAGATAGGGAATAGAACCATTTCATTGGGAGTGTGACTTCAAGTGCTTAGAAAGTGATTATTGAGTGTTTGGGGGAACATTGGGAGGAATCAACATAACATAAAAAATATTAGGGATGTGATCCATGTATTTTTAGTGAATTGAAGTGTGATATTTGGTTTGTTTATATAGGAAATGGGTGGGGAATTCAATATAATTTCTCAAACATTGGTTTTGGAATCTATATAATAAAATAGCAGAAGCTACAAATCATCCCATTGTTTTTGCCTATGGTTTCTGCCAAAGGGGAATTGTTATAATTATTTTATAACATGAAAGGAACGAATAGAATAAAATAATACACATGTTGATGAGTAAGTTAGTCATACTCTTAATTAAATGATTTTCAAACCATAAAAATAAAATTTATCTTTGATTATATCAGGATATAATTTTTATCAAATTAATCAATAAATCATTTATATAGATTAAAAAATAATAAATAATAATAATAAAATTTTTATTTAAAAGTAAATATAATATCCAAAATATTATGGTTACTTTGTTTTTAGTATTTATTAAATTATTTTTAACCATAAATAACCTGTTTTTCTTTTACTGTGGTCATTAATGTTTAAAATAGTTACTATTCATATTGTTCAAAAATTAATTTCGAATTATTTACTAATATTGACTCATATTATTCTAAATATAGAGTTAATTTTATGAAAATAAATACATATTTGTGGAATAATTTAATTTAATATAAAACCTGCAAGCATAAAGGAAAGCAGTTTTTTTCAAATAAAATCATTTTTAATTAAAGGATGACATCATATTAATTTTAAAAATAGTAATCCCCATAATATTAATTTTGATTCATAACTATAGAAATATGATATAATCATTTCATTTAAATAAATTCTCATTATGGTTCATTTTATTAAATTCTGATTGAGAAATATTTTTCAATTTAAAACATTTTTAAAAAAACATGTGTTTTAAAGCCTAAAAATAAACTTATAATAAAAACAATAAATATATTATTTAAATTTATGTAATTGAATTAAATTTTACTAAATAATAATTATATTACCTTGAAATGAAATTAATTGAATTATTGGTTGTTTAAATTAATTAATTTATCAAAATAAATGATTATTTCACACCAAAATGCCATTTTCACTATTCGCTGAAAATTCTATATTTTATGAAAAATTCCAAACATTCACCCTAAGTTAATTTTGATATTATGATATGAGTTTTTTATATATAAACATATTTTTAAAAAATTTTGATGGAATAATTATAATATTTTTTAAAAAAAATAAATAAAATACATTTTTGAAGAAGACATATTTTGAAAAATAAAATGGCACTACAAAAACTGACTCATTATTTACTATGAATTTATTAATATATTTATTACATATATATATATATATATTTCATAAATTATTTAATCATACTCATATCCACAAATTTAATGGATGGATTAAAATAGTCATATTTAGATAATCTTGGTTTGTTTGGGTTCAATGTTCTGTATCATAGACGCAATCGGACAAATTTTTCTATTTTAAAAACATGGGGAATTAGATTCTCCCCCTTTAAAAACTTGTGTCTTAAAAATTTTAAAATTAATCATTTAAGAGTTTTCATGAAACATAAAAATATCTCTATTAAAAACCCATATCGTAAATTGGCTTAATAAAACATATTATTAAAAAGAGTGAAACAATGTTTGAAGGTCATCACATGACTAGGTTTCCCAGTAGGAGAACATTATAGGGAAGTAAAAACATGGACATGTTAGATAAAAATAACACTAATGAAATAATTTTTTGTGACATAGAACATGGAATGTTGAATTTAAAGGACCACAAAATTGTAAATATGTGATTGATAAAATGATACTCAATTATTTGAAAATGATAATAATATGAAAACATTTTTGATTGAATAATATTTTCTTAGAGTTAATAAATTTTTTTATCATCTATACTAGGGAAATAAATAAATATACTTTATTGAAAAGTATAAATTCACCCTTTAATTAATTTACTCTACAATCTCATATTTTTACCAAATGATGAGAACTCAATAAAAAAATTATATATGAAACACTAGAATATGCTTATAACAGATCACATATTCCACCAAATAATAACAAGATATTTCTCCCATCTTTAGTAAATATAAAATTGTTAAAAAAAGTAAGATGGTATTGAAAAATTTTAAACCATGATAAACTAATGTTAAAAAAAATTTAAATAATCCCAAAGGTTTAACATATATTATTTTTTAAAAATACCCATATTTGAATCTAAAAACATCGAAATTAAGGAATTCATTTAACTCAAATTTTTCCTCAGACCCTTCATCTTATTACACCAAAACCCTAATATAATCCATCTCTAATAATCATATTGGGTATATATATATTAAACAAATAAAATTTCTCCCTAAATATCATTAATTAAATTATAATAATAAAGTGTTGATCCGATAATATGTTTCCCAAAATATCATACTAAACACCCACCACATAAATAATGAAAAGTGGTATCAATGCTTTTAAACTGAAATTTATCATTATAAATATCATCATAATATTATTTATGTTTTTACCACCATCAATCACTTACTAAGGTATATCATTCTCATAATCATGTGTTTTATAAAATATCACTTTATCAGTAAATCACATTTATAGTTTATAGGTACCATTCAAAATACATTTCAATTCCATAAAGAAAACTTAATATGGAAAAGTAATTATTTGTTTCATGATTATTATATCTAGAATGTCATTGATATATTAGTTTTACAACATTAATCTCAAATACCCATACATAAACACATTAATCATTACACATCAATTATTTAAATAGCATAGGTCCTTCCATAGTCCCAAAAATATTAGATGGTCATTCTTTTTGAGAAATAATATCCATAATAACAAACATTGATCCGACCCTAGTAATTTTGTAGAATCAATTTTTGATTCATGGTACATATGGTGAATTACATTCTTGGGAAATTTATATTTTATTTATAAGAGGACATACATTCCATAACTAGGATAAATAGAAATTAAACTAATGCAAGAATGATAATATATCTAATAACAGCATCCCCTGAAACATCAACATGTTATACATATTCATATATGTTTTTATGATGATGTCAAATCATGTAGGTTGGTGACCTAAGGTTCTTAATAAAATACAAGAATGATAATAGCGCATGATTTGAAATGAAACATGAAATACACTACTCTATAGTAGATCTTACTTGTATATTAGTCATCATGATCCATCTTAGCATTGGAAGTTCTTTGTTCAATTGTTCTTTGAGATTATTGATGCTTGTCATGACTCTTAGCACTTAGAATAATGCATTGGTATGGATAATGTCCAAACTCTTCATATTTATGACAATGGATTGTATAAGAATATTTAGATTGAATTTTATTTCTATCCATCACAGTAATAAATTTTCCATTGAAATTTGATAGCTTCTGCCCCATCATCCCACATTTAAAATTTTCCTGACCCCTTTGTGAAATTTCCCATAGTGCCTCATCCAAAAAAAATTCACAAATGAAATTCAATATTCTTTCCCTTAATACCTTAAATATATAAACATATTTGAGATTTTTTCTTCCTTTTCATTGCCTTATTTCGGCAATCCAAAAAGTGATAGTTGTTAATTTTTATTTATGATAGCCGGTTTATAATATTCACAATATGTTCTACTTTAGTTATCAACTGATTAGGCAACACATTTGGGCAGTCATCTCATTGACCGTCACATTGGATGTCTACTTGATCATTCCTTTTTCCATCCATTGGATATAATAAAGGTATAAAATTAATGATGAGTATTTTTAAACACATAAATTGAAATTGAATTACATTAAATTGAAAACTTATAAATGAATTTTACTTCCTTAACTTATTTATTTCTAGGTTTCAAACTATGTTATACCTTATATGTTTTCTAATATTAAAAATTATTAACAATTTTGTTCCCATTATAATGGTTTTTAATGAGCTTGTGAATTTATCAAATCATATCTCTTGTGAGTGTCAAACTAGCTATCCAACAAGGATCATTTCTTTGCACTAGTTCCAGACCATATCTAGCCTAATACAATGTTTTCAGGTTTTACACCTTGGTACATCTGTGCTAGATCCACATCCACATATATTATCTAGATATGGATTTATTTTTTTAGACACCATTTACTCTATAATTTAAAAATATTTACTGATATATTGTTATGTTTAGTCTTATTCCAAAAGATTTTACTAGAGTTTTCTGATCCAGACACTAAAAAACTAAAATTTTCCTTTGATAGAAAATATGACAAAACTATAATTTATTAAACATTAATACATTATTTATTACCTAGGATTACACATAATACAAATTAGAATATTAATAAGACTAGTGTCTTTGGGAATTATGTACATTACATAACAACTTAAAAAAGTAAAGACATCATCTTTATTGAAAATTTCCTTAAAATTATTGTACTTGAAACTACATGGGATAACCTAGGGACATACATAAGAAATATGTGATATATGGAACTCAGTAAGTGAAAAAAATGTCACAAAATGATGAAATTAATACATGTTAGTCAATATGAATATCAATTGGATAGAAAAGGTGTTAAAATCATAAACATGAATAATAAGGCATTATAGAACATGATAATCAAAAAATAAACATGGGAAATATGGATACAACATAAAACACTACATCATAAATATAGGATAAGTACAATTTCCTATAAATCATGATATAAGAAGTCTCATAAAACAATTAGGTTTACTTCATATCCAAAAATTACGTCTCACTTGACTAAACTTCATCCAATTCATTAGTGTGCTCTAAAATTATGGGTGCACCTGTCACATTCATTTCATTCACGTGCTTCTGTGTTCCACATAGATAATAAAACATGGAATTATTTATCATCACATTTTATTCCATGATCACGAACTATTTAATAAATATATGTATGTCCCCAATCAATAAAAATATGTTCATAAATGTGAACACCATTAATAGGAAACAGTTTCGCGTATACCCTACAAAATTGTTTGTAATGAAAAATCACTGTAGAAATTATGTAGTATAAAAACATCACTTGAAAATTAATAAAATGGGGTGATGATATAGAAATTTTAATATCATAATTTGCACATAAATTGGATAGTAATTGTTATATGGGAAAAAAATTTCAATAATAGGAATTGGAAATAGAAAGCATAATATAATGATGAATCTTAAATAAAGAAGAGAATGAAAAAATCCATTACCTTGAGAGTGTGAATTAAGATGTTTGGGAGGAGTATCTTAAGAGCATGAGAGAAAAATTAGTGGTTTATAGAGATGGGAGGATAGAGTAATAATTTTCTCTACATAGTTTTAGTGAAGTGAAGTGGGAGATAGGGTTGGTATATGTAATAATCGAGTAGGTAATTCTTTATCATTTCTCAAGCAACGTTTTTGGACTCTATATAATAAAATAACCAAAACCAAAAATATTACCAATGGTTGTTCCCATGGTTTAATCCAAATGGAAGTGGTATCAATTATCTTATAAGTCCAAGGTCCAAAATAAATAATATAATACCCATTCTGATTGTAAGTGAGTCATACTCTAAAATAAATTATTTTATAACCTTAAAATATATTAATGGCTTTTGAGGATCAATAAAAGATTTATAAAATTAAAAATATAAACCTAAAATAAAATTATTTAAATGGGTGAAATGTAGTTGGTATTCTATACTATTTATAGTTTGTATTACATCTATTTTGGATCAATATTATGTCATAATAAAGTTAAAATATTTAGACCATATTTAATATTTATTGGAAAATTCGATAGTTTTAGAAAATTATGAAAAAATTTATGTTTGATAATTTTTATTTTTTGATTCAGAAAATAATATTAATTTTATAAAAATAATTTTCTAAATATCTGAATTTTCACTTTTAAAATAGAACCAACATTTATTGAAAAAGTATTGCATTTTTATAAAAGAAGTTTTCAAACTATTATAAAAATTACATTTGACTTCATAAAAATTATTTAATAATTTATAATTAATAAAATTTATTCAATAATAATACTTTATTAAAATATAATTTATTTAAATAATCATATAAATAATCAAATTCAATGTCATAATTGAAATTTTATATCACTTAAAAAAATTTGTTTTTTATTGTATCAAAATATTTTTTTATCAATTTGATCACTTATTTATTTATAAAGTAAATAAATGAAGAATAAATATATTCATAATTTTAATCAAAATGAAATATAATATTCATACTACTTTGGTTACTTTGTTTATAGTCATTGTTAAAATATTTTTACCCTTAATTAACATATTTTCCTTTTATCGAGGTAATTAATATTTATTAGAGTTATTAGTAATATTTTTAAAATTTTAGTTGAAAATTTATCCTAATATTAATTAATATTATTAAAAATATGAAATCAATTTTATCCAAATAAATTAACATAATTGTAATAATTTAATTTAATATAAAACTCGCAAGCGTGACAAAATAAGGGTTTTTCCAAAAAAAATATTTTTTAATTAATGGACGATTTTATATTAATTACATAACTAGTAGTATAAATTATATATATATGTGTGTGTGTGTGTATAATATGAAAATTTTATTTAATTAATTTCTCAATATGAGTCATTTTATGTAACTTTTATGGAGAGGGACTATACAATTTAAAACAATTTTTTGAAAAATTTGTTTTGATGCATAAAATGGACTAATTATAAAATTCAGTACAAAAAATATTTAAATGAAATTAATTGAATTAAATATAATTATTTAATAATTATTTTTCCTTGAAATAAAATTAAATGAATAATTATACTTTCAAATTAATTAATTTATTAAAAAAATGTTAATTTTATATAAAAAGGGTCTTTTTCACTATTCAAAAGAAAATCAATATTTTTAGAATAGTTATAAATTTTCATCATATGTTAACTATGATATAATGATATAAAAAATAGATTAATTTTTATCATATATAATTTAAAAAATTTCACCAGATTACTTATAATGTTTTTTAGAAAAAGAAATAAAAATATTTTTTTAAGGAAACAAATTTTGTAAAACAAAAGAATATTATATAAAATTGATTGATTGTTTAATAAAAATTTATCAATATATTTTTGTGATATATATATATATAATAATGTAGTTAATTCTACTCATATAATAAAATTAAATGGAATATTAATATAGTTATATTTAAATTATCATTTTTTGTTTGGTTTCGGTGTTGCGTATCACAAACGCTATCGAACATAGTTTTATGTTTTAAATAATCAAAGAATTAGAATCTGAGCCACAAGATTCTAGTTCAATTAATATATGATTATAATATTTCATCCATGGAGTGCATTTTTAATTTGAAAGGGTTTCTTTGGTTTGATGGTTGTAATTACATTATTCAGAATAACCAGATATGATCTCGATTATGATCTCTTGGACTCAATGTCAATGTCACTATAATTTACATAATAAAAGATAGCCATATTGTAGAGTTTTCAATGAATGAATATGGAATAAAACTAATTAACACTATAGAAAAGGTAAAAAATTATATATTTATGGCTTTTTGAAATCAAATATTTAGGAAGTTTATGATATTTACATCAACAGAAGACATTTTTTACAAATTGACTAACATTTATAGAAGAGATAAATACATAAATAAAGTAGCATTTATTACATTGAAAAAAAGATTTCTTGAAGATAATACCATGTTAAATCATTCATAAGATCTTCAAAAATCAAATATATGTTCTATAATCAATATGTGTGGTCAATTATTTTATTAATTATATTGAAGTTTGAAAAATATTTTAATGAGGTTTACACCACAGTAAAATAGAAAAAGTTTATTCTCTAGAAGAAAAATATATTTCAAAATTTCTATATGATTTTGTATATATAAAATTTCTTGTATAATAAATATAGGAGAAGATGGATAGCAGATTATGTTAATCAAAAAAAGACATTTCATTTAAATCCATATATATTATTGATATACATGATACTATAAATAAGTAATAAGACATCGTTAATAATTTTATACCAGTTATATCAGGAAATATAAAGTGAGGAAAATGATATATAAATGTAATCAGACCATGGATATCATTAATTTTGGTGATGTTAGAAATATAATAATGGTATATACAAGTATGGTTGATACTAGATCTAATGATAATAATGCACTAACACAGTTGAGGATGATTCAAAAGAGAGGAATCATTAAATTATGAAATCTAATTAGAGAGATATTCAAACAATGATACATGTTTTCTAAGGAGAAAAAAGATTGTGAATTGAGATTTTAATATAATGCGGTTCGTATAATATAATAAATTGAATATTTTAAAATATAAATAATATATATATCTAATTAAATAATTTAAGAAGAAGAAAAAATGAAAGGATTTTTTAATATGAGTATGGAGATCGAAATAGAACATGATGAGTGAGATTTTAAATATAAGAAAAAACAAAATATTGGTGGTTTTATAATGGAATCCCTAGAATAAATCAATGGAGTTTATGTTTAAATTTATTGGTTTGAAATTTTTATGAATGAACATGGGGATTCTCAATCAAAATCCAAAGAACTGTTATATTTAAATGTAAATATAGAATAGAAAAAAGAAATTTAAAACCTCATTTCTCTAATTAACAGGAGAGGAAAATGAGTTTAATCCCTTAAATATTAGGTTTTTTACTCTATGAAATAAACATGAATGTAAAAGGATATTATGTGATCAAAAGAACATGTTATAGTTTTGAATGTTCTTAGATCGTGAATTATAGGAAAGGGGCCAATGAGTATTAATAGATGTTGAGAAAGTGTTAAAAGTTAAAATACCAAATTATATAGTTAAAATTGGTATTGGATTTGATTTTGAGACAAAAAATGGTTCGAAAACAACATCTTACTGAAAATGGAAACAAAAGGTTGCTGATAAATCTCAAAAATTGATACTATATTAAAAAGCATGAAATCACTCAATTTCTCTCACTGTGTAGATATAAAGAAAGAACATAATTCCCTTGATAAAGTGAAAATTTTGTGTCTATCTTAAAC
The DNA here is from genome assembly GCA_963277665.1 of Viscum album. Classification (NCBI taxonomy): domain Eukaryota; kingdom Viridiplantae; phylum Streptophyta; class Magnoliopsida; order Santalales; family Viscaceae; genus Viscum; species Viscum album. The sequence goes on from OY728159.1 coordinate 1,273,732,876, forward strand.
ATATAATGAACAATAAAAAATTAGTGAAAATATATTTGATAAGAGAAAAACCTGGAAATCAGTAGAAGAGAATGGTATATATCCTACATCACATTGTTGAAATGATATTATTGATATTCTTATCAATATTATAATATAGATCATTTAAATTTAAATTTTATATAATGAAGGACACAAAAAAACTCCTATAGAAGTAAAATAATGATGTATTATGGAAAAGATAATGATATTGATTTGAAAAATATCTCTTATCCATTATAGGAATTAAAATATAATATCAATTCATATATTGAATAACTTGAGGAGATTATATCTTAAGTTTCATCACAATTAAAAATTCCATGAAAGTAAAGTAATAATAATGATAAGGTGATCATTATATATATTTATCTCAAATCTATAAAAATATTATAACTTGAATACATAATAATGGGTGTTAATACTTAATGAGGAGAAATATGATCCCCTTAAATAATGTGAAAGGAAGTGTTGACATAATTTTTAAATTTTGAAGTGGAAATGCCAAAAATGTCAAAGGAACTGAAAATGAAATATTTTATGAAGAATAGATTAATAACATATAATTTCATTATGTTGATGGTATTAGAAATAACTTATTTATCATATGTTAAATTTTTGACTCTGGACTCAAAGTTGCATTCAATTTGGAAGGATTTTTAATCAGTGGAATGTTTGGAAGTCACTAATGAAATTATTGAAAATTAATAAAAATATTTATCTAGTTGAAATATTTGTATAATACTTATCTCTAATTAGTGGAAGAAGAATTTTATTTTGGAATCCATGACTTGAGTATATAAATTAAAAATCATGTCAATGTTGAATAATATAAAGTCCATAGTTTACATTCTAAACCAGAGATTATATCCGGAGAAGACACGAGATGCTTGGGTAAGAGGGAAGATGGTGGAAAATATATATCATCCAATAAAGAAGTGGGTTTAAAATATATATAATATACTTCACACTAATGTGTGTTTTCCCATGAATGTTACCAAAACATAAAGTGTGATATAATTCATGCAATTTTTGATAAAAAAATAATGGTTCATATATTGTATATGATGAAAAAATAGAGGTAATTTATAACCTCAAGTATTATATAAAGAGATCATAAAAGTAATCACAAATATCAATTAAATGTTTATGATAATGAAATGGGAAAAATTACACATATCATGAGAAATAATTTTACTTTGAGAATAATGGAATTACGAATAAAGTCTCATCGGTGAGAACATCACCACAAATTAGTGTTGATTAAATGTAGTCTTATATAGTGAAAACATAGAGAAAATATATATCAAAAGTTGGATTTCATGACACTACTGTAATAAAGTTGTCCAATTGGACAGGTATACTAAAAAACATTATTTGTTGGTCAATAGATAAAATAATATTCCATATGACATGTGTCATGTAATAAATTCAACATTCAATAACTTAAAGGTGTTTGGAAGCCACTACTATATATAAAACAAAGAATGAAATCATGGTACTGAGACGTCATAGACGAAGAGATTATTATTGGATACCAATTCAAGAGTAAAACCAAAAAATTAAAAAATAAGAGATTCAATGTTTTTATAAATAAATGAAGTTGAAGTTGTTGGGTAATTTTTTGGTATTAAATATCAAAATATAGATCTATGTGAATATTTGGTTGAAGATGAGGAAGTAAAAAAACTAATTATGTGGGATTACATAGTTGAACATTTGAAGAGGATTATGGGGCCAATTTTATGGATGAATATGATATTTTTGTGTTATAGACCTAAAATAAATTGAGGAATATAAATTTCAATGTTAATGAATCAAGTATCATAAATGAACAATATTCTTTAACATAGACCAAGAGGATGAGAATTATAAATCAAATTTCTCCACTATCTTAAGTAGTTCCTACAATGACCCAATCCTTAAACACACATTAATACATGAGTTATAGCATAATTTCCAAAAAATAAAAAAAGGACCTACGGGTATAGTGTCTTGGGAATATTGGAAACAAAAATATATATTATTAAATGTAAAAAAAACATTATTTAAAACAATAAAGGTGATCCAAACTCATAGATTTTTTAACACTGTATTAGATATTTTGGGGAAAATAAATATTTTAAAGGGTCAACTATAATTCATAGTAAGTGACTTATAAAATTATGTCATGAGGTAATTAATTTTTTACGATTCATAACATGATACTATATGAAAGATAATCATAATCCATTAAACATGGAATAAGGGAATGACATTATAAGATCATGGAATCATTTGAATTTGGAAACATCATAAATCATGAAATGATAATAATTTGTGTAGGATAACCACATATATAACATAATATAGGCAAACCATCATGATAATCTTAGAGTGATCTAGCAAATCACCATTATCACGTGGTGTTCATTGGCTAACCACCCATAGACCATACATAGTGTTATATGATTAACTAGCCATGAACCATACATAGAGTCTCATAAGACATTATCATTACACAATTTATAAAAGGGATAAAATAGACACTCAAATTACAATTTATTCAAATCATCATAATAATATATACAATCTTATGTGGGTATAAAAATGAAAATAAACCATTCATAAATTATAAGAATTATAAAACACATGAAAATAATGTGGTGTTCATAATCTTATCCTAACGCATAACTGAAGGATAAATCACAAATATTAACAATATATGAATAAATTAAATAATTTCAAAAAAACATAATTTTAAATTTAATATATGTATTGAATATGATGTTTCAATGTTGAAAACATCAGATAATGATATAGAAGAATAAAAATAAAGACGTACTACATGGGTGATGATTTTATGAAAAACAAATGATACTTTCATAGAAAGAAATATATTTCTATTTTATATAACACTATTATTGAACCAAGTGGTTTCCAAAAATAATAATTATGGTTTTAAAAATCTAGTTACTATTTAGAAATTTTTTATAGAGGATATTCAAGACATGAATAAAATATTATAATGTTTCCTTCAACTAGGTTTATATAAAAGTGATAATTTTGAAGGGAACTAAAACATTTTATACCCAACCAAAAAAAGGATATTTATCTAGTTATATTTTTAAGGTACATAAATATACAATTATAAGAATAACATGAGAATAATATTAAATAAAATTGAGAAAATTATAGATAATATGTAACCAATTAGTCCTAAAGGTGGTACAAAAGATCCATTTTTATGTTTTCAATGTTCCTTTTTGAAATACAAAATTGTAAAACAAGATAATAAAACATTGTTTAGTAAATTTGAAATAAAAAATATGATGGTCACACGATACAACAAATTGTGATGTTTCTAATTGAAGAGGATTTTAATGGAGGGATTAGAAATTATGGACAAGGATGGGAAACCATAATTCTAATAGATGTGATTTATTCATAATAAGATTTCATTTTTAAAAAGGATTATGACTAAGAGGTAAGGAATATTTGAATTGAAAGTGATAATTAAAGAAATAAATAAGATATAAAATATGAAACAAAAGGTTAAATTCTAGGAGAAACATTATAACTCATGAAAACAAATTAAGTTAGGCATGAACATTATATTTTAGGAGAGACATCAAAAGTATACCATAATATGGAAGGTCGTGATTTAAAGTGAATTTTACTGTATTAATATTATTTATTTTTATTAAAAATAAATGTGTCAATATCTTACACCATAAATATGATTATTGTTGCATATTATCAAAGAATGCATTATTGATGGGTAATTGAGGCAGAAACCCATAAGATTTAAGGAATATTATAATAAAACCCCCTAAAAGAGAGAGAGAGAATGAATTTTACATTCAGATACCATGAATGAAAATAATATATGATATTATATATATATATAATTGGTATTATAAAAACAAAATAAAGTAAATTATGTGAGTGAAATAAAATGTTTCTCAAAGAAAGAAATTTGGAGAAGAAACCATTGCAACATTAGTAATTTTTGAATAAAAAAACATTAGAAGCATGAAAATCATATAGATCCATCAATTCTATTTATTGAATAATAAATTATTTAAAAATATATTCTTGATTATTATATACATAAAATAATTATTAAATTGGTTTATTACAATATAAGATGTCTCAAAGAAGAGAAATCTACATTAAACCCCTACCACTTGACTAAAAGCATTCTCATGTTTCACATAAATTAATATATAATTAAATTATGTTCCTAAAATATTACCCAATAACCTTATTTATAAATAAAATTCATTATACTCCTCATATATAGTCACTATACAATTATAAATATTAGTGATGTATAACCTATTATCAACACAGGGGTTAAGTAATCATTAAACCGTTGAACTATTTTCACAAAAATATTTGTTGATATCTATTATTTTTACAAATTAAACCATTATTAGATAATATAAGTTATTTTAATTGATTTTTCCTTGAATATTTATAGATCTATAATTTCACTCCATAATAGTTTTGGTTACATACCATGAAGATGATATGAGTGATGATCATGTTTCTTTGAAACTTAATAAATGAATGTTATTTTCTTAATTAATGTGTTAACTATTAATATAAACACACCAGATCCATATAATAATATTTACATATTTATATCAAATTATACAAAATAAATAATTGATCATACTCATTCATGATATAAATGTATACTATGGTTCCAATAGTTGTTAAACCGACCAAAACAAAATCATCCATGATTAATGAATGAATTTGAGATGGTTAAGATTTAATATCATTGTAAAAAGTGTAATGATATTAATTTTTTCTTCTTGTTATATATCTTAATTTAAAAAATTATAAATATTAGATAATATATATAAATATCCATTATATATAATGAATAGATCAATTTTCCCCTAGTTCGCTTGTTCTAAATGACTAAAATAGTGATACTTGTTTGTTGGCCATATCATTAATAGGTTATAAAATTACATACAAGGAATAAATTTATATCCTAAAAATAATATTCATTCATTAATTCCATCTTAATAATAATACATTTAAAATAGTGATAAAAACCAAAATCAATCGTTTCATGGAGGTGAATGTCACATGTATGCATGGTTGGTGATTAATATTTAATAGAAATAGAGGAACAAGTAATATCATTTATTGTTTGAAAAACAAAACAATGATATGAATATCGTAAATATTTATTAAACTCACATTTTATCCACCCGGGTAAGGTGGTAAAAGAGAATGGAACATGTTGTTTTATGGAGACGGTAGTTCCCACAACACCCAAATTATGGTTTCATTTTTCTTAATTGAAAAGGAAAAAGGTGATTAAGGATTATTATCATAGTATAATAGAATTCATAATAATAAAAATATTTTTTTATTTAATGGGGATTTGAAAATTATTAATTGAAAATAAAAATTGAAAAGATAGAAGTTAAATAAATAATTGTTTACTCACGTTGAACACTTTGAGATTTACTTATAAGATTCCTTTGGAATAGATTAAATATACTAAAATATTGTTACTAAAATCTCAATATAGTGAAATACTAGTCTTTTATAAGGAAATGGAAACTGTTTTAGAAGGATACCTAATTTTTAGGAGTTCCTTGGAGGGTTTGTGAGAGTTTCCTTTTATAAGTGTTGAGAATGGATTTTGTAGTAAATATTTGATCTTTATATAAAGGGATCACATGTTAAATAAGTCATGTGTCTAAAAAGTGAGAAATAAGGGATAGGTGACGAGGTAAGGTATATCCACACCTCAAATATAGAATTAGTGATTTTTTTTATCATTTTTATACCAGTTACCCAATAAAATATAACTTTTACTATATTATCTTTTTCCATGATAACTATGTTTGACCTAAGGTTACTTAATATTTATCTCTAAAAAAAAGTGGTACATATTATATAATTTAGACCCACTGATTCTGAATTTTCAATCCGTTTCTTTTAATTTATGTTATAAATGAGATAAAAATGGTTTTCAAAATGAAAATGTTTAATGCACTAATTTTTTTTTGAAATATAACGTAAGTTATAAGATTCCAAATATAAGTGTGTAACATACAAAATAAATTATAAATTAACTTATAAAATAAATAGTTTAACTTAAAAAAGGTTTTATAAATATAAAATTCACACATATATAACAATAATGTAAACATAATCATGTTATTTATAAATAGAATCTTTAACAATTTTCACATAAAAATCAATATTTTGTATAAAAACACAAAAAATCAACTTAAAAAAATTATAAAATCTAAAATTATAAAATAAATTTTTTTCTTTCAACATAAAATTTTATAATTATCAATTTCATAATTTAATTACAACTATAAAATATAAAGAGAAACAGTTTTATTATAAAAAGGAAATTTTAAAATATGTCTTCCTTGTATTCTTAATTTATATAAAAACAAATAAATCTAAGATTAATAAAAAATATAATAATATATTAAAATAATTTTTAATATAATTTACATAGTTTTATTTCATAAAGGTGCAGTGTATAAAAAGGATAATTTTAAATTAAAATAATTAATAATGTAAATTTATATAAAATAACCATAACATATAAATTAGTATATTTCAAAAATAATTACTCCCATTCATACCTACAAATTCAATTATTATTTTTTAATGGCCTAAAATAATCCTATTTTTTTATATTTTGGTGTTTTTTGTTGAATAAGATATCAAATTTATTTGAATTAATTAGAGAAAAACATATATTAAAATTTTTGGTTGTTACATTCTACCCCAAAAAATTTTCACCCCACAGTTTTTAAACTCATCGCACGGGAGTAATTTCAATAGGTATCTCATAATTAACCATGCACTTTTGTTGTTCATGGGTCAATTTAAGATATGTACTATAAAAATTCAATATAAATTTTGAAATGATACCTTTCTAATAATATGTATTCTATTCTAAATTGAAGTAAAAGGAACAAATAATAGATAAATTTATATGGTGAAAATTCCCTTAAGTTTTGAAGACGTTTCTTATACAAGGGATCTTATAATTACACCACAAAACATTTTATATTCAAATCTCAATAACAAATAGTTGAAATATTACATGAAAAAAGAAATTCAAAAATCTAGAGTGAAAAAATACAATCTAAGTCAACATAATTCATTGAATAGGGGTTTCCATATTCCCCTGATATAAGAGGTGGTTGGTGTTGGTTTTCCACTTTAACCCATGTTTTGGTAGAATGGGTTACATAGTGATGAAATTTTCTATTAAAACAATAGAATTGTTAGTAGATCCTTAAGAAGAAAATTATCCTCCATCATTTTATCCTTATTTTTTCCTAGGTATATTATTTCTCAATGCACTCATTTTTAAAAATTAAATCCCCTTTTTGTCCCATTAAGGAAAAACCACTTGTGTTTATTCTAAAATTGATGACAAAATGGATGTTGAATATTTTCCCCTCGTCATCTTCATCACTCGAGTTCCCTTGAGACACCATCCTAATATTATTTAGTGGGATAAGGATATCAAATATGCTCCTATATTTCACAATAATTGTTTTGAAAAAATCGATAGATTTCTTCGTCCAGACCCCATTTTAATTGATTAGTCATTGATTCATTCCTTAAAATTGCATTTTTTACTGAAGGATAAATTTGTTCCTTCTAGATCCATTGTTTACAAATACCAAAATGTTTTATATGGGTGGAAAACATTAAACATCATAGAGGGATTACGACAATAAATAAGATAAAAGGAATTCAACCTTCAAGCCATTTACCCTTATATAACATCATGTTAGCCTATAATTCCTTTAGTTCAACCAATATAAACATTAGTTTATCCTTTATAACTTTATTTCGGGTTATATTATACTTATCTACCAATTCTCTCAAAGTAACTAGTAAATCAGTCCTTCATAATGGTTTATAAAGAGAATATGATTTTCAGAACAACATCACATGAGTTTGTGAAACATGGTATACATTTAGGCTACTTTTTAATGTTCTTGGTAATTGTTGATTTGATACCAAATTCACTAATTTTGGAGTTGTTATCCCAAGTTATATCAATGATAGATCCTACATCCTTTTATATTCTCTATTAAAATATTTTATTTTAGGAAAACCGCAAAATATGTATTTCAATAATTTTTCACTATTTTATCCTATAATAAGACTTATCTATTATATTTCTCTATTTATTTTTCAAAAAGGTTCAGTCTTATTAATATCTAAAAATAAAAATTCCATTCTCTCATTCTAATTAGAGTGTCCTAATACAATAACATACATTAAATCAAAAGTTATTATATAATTTACAAGAATTACAAGAAAATGATCTTGAAGTCTAGTATCTTTGGGATATTAAATACATGAACATAATTTATTAAACCTAAAAAACAAAATGTTTATTTAATAATCTATATAGTTATCCTAAATTCCATATACCTTGGAGAACTACATAGGATACCCTAGATAAATTATTTATGGAAAATGGTGAGCTTGAAATCCCAATAAAGTATTAATAAAATTAAATAATGAATTAATAAATGGTTTAAGAGGAGTAAAATGATACACTAAAGAGGGGAATTATAACATGGAATCATGTAATAGGGGAATAAAATCATTAGATCATGGAATCATAAGCTTATAGAAACAACATAAATCATGCCATCACAAGAATATGTAATGTATAACCACCAAGACAACATAAAACAGGCTGACCACCTCCATAATCATGGTTTTCTCTAGCTAACCTCCATCAAAAAATAGTGTTCTTAGTCTAACAATCCATGTTCCATGAATACTATATTTAGGATAACAACTCATGAAATATACATGGAATCTCATGATATTTTTACATCACCTAATGGAATGGAGGGATATAATATAACCACCCATCACAACTCTGATTAACCACCATTATAATATATATAATCTTATTTTATCCATAAAAGAAAAAAATAAACCATATATAAATCTTAAGCATTGTAAAACCCATGATAAGAATGTGGGTTATGATATCATGTTTTAAGGAATAACTAAAGGAAAATCATAACAATTCTAGATAGAAGAAGGAATTAAATCTTCTTTAATGTCAATAATTTAAAAAGGAATATAGTTCTTGAATATGGTGTTCTAATATAGAAAATTAATTATAAGGATCTTGGATATGTAAGAATAAAATTGTTCAAATTGGTTGGTTCTTTTGTGAAATATGTAAAGGATAGTTTTAAAAAATTAAATAGACTTATGTTTTAAATAAAAATATAATTTATCTAATAGGGTTCCCCCTAAAATAATTATGGTTTTTAAAATCTATTTATTGTTTTAAAAAATTTATGGTGGTAATTCTTAATGTAAGAAAATAAATAGGAATGTTCCCTTAAACAAGGATTAATTAAAAGGTATAACTTCAAAGGAAACTAAAACATGTATAAATAATTAAATTAAAATGATATTAATCTATATATTTTGGTAAGTTACATATATATTAAAAAATATTATAGGTACGCAAGATTACTATTTCATAAAAGGGATAAAAAATATAATTTGTTAGTGAAAAGTCATAAAGGAGATACAAAAGATCCCTTTATATGTTTTAGTAACCTTTATTGAAAGCCTGGATCATAAAATAAGATAATAAAAAATCAGTTTGAAAATTTGATATGGAAAATATGAATTCCATAAGTTATAATGCTTAACAAGGTTTTCACTTAAAAAATAAAATATTGGTGGAATGGGAAATTATAGACAGGGAGGGGAACCTATTTTCTAAATGTGTGATAATTATTCTTAGAGTAGTTTCATTTTCAAAAGGGCATAAGACTCATTATTAAATAAAATTTTAATAAAATTTATTTGAAAATATATAAATAGGGTATAAAATATAAAATTGAAGATGTAACTCAAGGAGAACCATTATAACTGAAGAAATTAAATTGATTTATGAAATAAATTTATATTTTAAGGGGCCATGAATCATATATCAAATTAAGTAAGACCTTAATTTTATGTGTATTTTACATTAGTAATAATTATTTATGACATTCAAGGAAAAGGGGAATAATTTATACCATAAAAATTAATATTAGTGTATAATATCAAATTGTACCATAATGAAGAAAATCGGGATCAAAGAATTAATCATTGAGATGAATCTCGTACGACTTTAGTACTTTTTGAATAAAAAACCATTGGATGCTTAAAATTATAATGGTTCTATAAATAACATTAATTAAATATTGTATCATTCCAAAATACCATATTGGGAAGTATATATTCCAGTAAATTAGGAAATTTGTTAATAACATTAATGGATGAATCAATGAATTGAAATTGAGATGAAACCCTTACCTCATATCTGAAATCATTCTTCACATATACTCAACTTATTCAACAATTAGTTTAATTTAATTATATATATACACAAAAAAATTATTACTAACTATAACCTTTTATAATCTTCATTTATATTCAATCTATATGTATAATTAACAATTTGTTTTTACTTATTTTCAACATTTATTATACGTAATCTTTATCGCTTTGAACTAGAATAGAAGAACTGTTGTTGGTATGTGTTATTTTATCATAATAATAATATTTTTAAACCATTTAGGGTATTGTAATATATGTAACATCATATTTTATAAATCTATATTTTTATCGAAGGTTAGTTTTGTTTATAAACCACGAAGATGAAATCAACGATGATTGTGTTTCATTGATTATTAACGAATGAAAGGATTATTCTTAATTAATGAGTTAAATTTTGATATAATCTCACTTGTAAAAAATAAATAATTATTACATATTTGTTTAATATTATTTCAATAAATAACTTCTGATAATAATTCATGATATAAATGTATAGTATTTTTCAAGTAGTCTCTTAAGTCAAAACATGCATAAATCGACTAGTATTAATGGATGAATATGAGGGAGTTTACTTGTAATACAATTTTAAAAAATCACAAAGATCTAATTTGGTGATTTTATGTGTGATATATTAGAATATTAATTAATAAAAAAAGGTAATATACTTTATATAAAATGATTAATTAGAAATAAACAAATCACTTTCCTCTTAGTCTAATCATTTTGAATGATTAAAATAATGTTAAAAATTTGTTAATTATATCATTTATAGGTTTTGAAACTGTCAGTTCTAGAACCCTAATGATAAAATAAAAACATTATTTATCATTTACTATCATCTGAATGAGCTTACACATAAGGTAGTTAATAAAATTAAAATCAATCATTGTGTGGAGGTGGTATTCCACATGCACACATGGGTGAAGAATTAATTTTAATATAACATGAGAGATGTGTAATATGGTTTATATTTCATAAAAATAGAAATAATATGAATATAATAAATGAATACTAAATATCACTTTTAGACCATCCTTTAATTTATGTGATGGAAAATTAAACATGTTGCATCATAAAGGTTGTAGTCCACACAAAATACAGTTTTATTTTTATTTATATAAAAGGGAAAATATGATTACTGAATATTCACATATAATAATACCAATTAGTATATAACCAATAATATTTTAATTAAATAGTAATTTTAAAATTATGATTTAAAAATAAAAATAAAGATGAAATAAGATAACTATAAAAGATTAATCATGTTGATCTCTTTGAGATTTCATTCAATGATACCTTGGAAGTGGAAGGAATAATATAATCTCGTATGACTAGAAGCTTAAGAGAGAGAAATATTACAATATAAGAGGGAAAGAAGTGTATTTTTACATGTCTAAGATGAAATTTATGTAGTTTCACAATGTTATGGTGATTGGCCCCAGTAATAAGTGGTGAGTATAAAGAACTGACCTGGATACCCTCTAAACTGGCACCATATATGATTTACCACATTTTAAAGGGAAATCTTGATCCCTATCGGCTTGCGACTAGTATCCATGAATCAAACCTCCACTAGATGGAGTGATTTTGTCCAAATTGAAGCGAAAACATGGTATATATACACATAATAGCAGAAAATAAGGTTACATATAAATATATTCCATACAAAATAGTAAAAATGGAATGGATACAACTGAAAATTGTAGCACAACAATCTCTAAGAGAAATGTACAACTACAAATGATGAAAAAACAAAAACATCTACTCAAATAGCTTTATCTAATATCATGGTCAAACTCTCACTATCTCACCAGTAGTTACCAATAACCCAACAGATAGAAAACCTCATAGCCTTAATATAGTGCCATGCATTTCCCTACATCAAAAGGCATAAAAACATCTACACAACACTGATGGTGTACACATGGTGTGTGCTAAACTGACCAGTAGGGTCTCACATAGGTGTTCTATAAGAATTATCTTTTAAATAATCTATATACATTCATCACATAAAAGAACGATGCATGATAAATAATATAATAATTTTCATATCAAAATAATTGAAAGAAAATTTAATTTACTTATTTATAATTTTTTAAATAATGAAGTCCATTCATTCTTAAATAATTTCATATACATATTTTAAAATATAATATCAAGTCAAAAAAGTCATGCATCACATCTCATATCCAAACCATCGATGAAAAATAAAAATAGTACAATCCAAAAGGCCTAGATAGGCCAAAATAAAAGGTAACCTCCATCTATGGATTACAGTAGTTCAGGCCAGATAGGACACTCATACCTAATATGGAAAATAATTCACATAGTAATCAAATATTAATTTACATCATGTATAGAGAGGTGAATAACACAAAAGAATGTGAACCCTAGAATTGTTTGAAGAATCCCCTAGAACAATAGAATTATAGAGTTTATGAAATTCACAAAGGAAAAATCCCCAATAGTGGATGAGTCATATTAATAAAACGTCCACCAAAGTAATAATGAGTTCCCATGTGCTTTATTTTCCAAACCAATTAATCTAACCGTTTTTTGATATTATTGTTTAAAACCAATTTCTGAAAACTATTTTATAATTATTTTCAAATAATTTTCATTGACCAAGACAAGGGTAAAACCATCATTTAAAAAACCTATTTCCACACAGACAAATATAATCATTAAATAATTTCATTTAATTTATTAAACATTTTTTAAGATAACCAAAGTAATTTATTTCAACAACCAAGGCTAGAGAAGGAACAACCAACCTCAAAACTCTAGTCGTACATGCCAACAATAGGATCTTCCACCACGGATAACCAACCGATGATAAATAATTCCCTATAATTAATATATATATCTTAGAATTGATTAAATTTGAAAAAAGAAGTTTACTGATGGCAAGGAAACAACACATAACTCATGAAGGAAATCCCATGAAACCACAATTAACTAGTATTGTCCCCCTGAACAAGGTCTCCAAACAGATCTATAAATGAACCATGAATAATCAATACGATGATTCAATGAATCTAATAATGAAACACAATAGTGCAATCATAATCAATGAAAGTGAATAAATAAAAACTATTACTCACTCATGGAGATGCAATCCAACTAAAATGGTGATCAACTTCCAAATTAAGTGATTCAAAATTAATAGAGGCACCCAAAATCATCGGAAGAGAGATCTAAGTCAAACAGGAAAAAGGATTGAAAAAATAAATAAAAAATTACATGTAATGCTCCAAAAAATACCAAATCATGAAATTTACATGATGTGAATACCATTTATACAACATGTAATCCTTTTCACCCACATAGTTAAAAAAATCATTTCCTTTTTATTAAAAAGAAATTTTAAGATTACATGTAGAGTAACATATAAACGTAGTGTACTACATTTATTATACATACATGGTTCACATCATATTCCCTATAAAAATTTCATTTCATGTATTCCCATTACAAAACATGTATTTTTATTACATACTATAAAATCCTATTTTTAGAAGAAAAACCAAGAAACTTATAGCATTCTTCCAACATGGGAATAACCCCATTAATCCATTACATGTTTATACCCATACACAATTAATTAAAACAAACATAAATCCATGAAAATTAGTTCATTTTCCTTAGAAAATGTTTTCTATAATCGAGAGTCCCATGACAAACCACATTAATGAAGAAAACTAGAAAAGATAAGGTAGTTTCCTGAAAGTTATAACAAGTTGTTACAAACTATCAACCATAAGACTTTAAATCCTTGGTATGTCATGTGGATAAATTAATTCTGGTAAAGAGGTGATTCTAATACTCCATTGTGAATGAATAAAACTCCCATATGTTAAGAAGATATTATATGTGTTGATAGAATATTCTGACAAACAAAATAAACTTTTTTATGTAGGAAATTCACTTTGGAGTCAATTATTTCCACTGGATTTTCCGTGATAGAAACATTTGTATCTAAATCAATCTCTTCTCATCTAATAATTTGAGAGGTATCAAGATGGGTTTTCATGAGTTGTGATATGTAGAATACATTATGAATTATAGTAAACAGAACCACACATAAAAATTGAAAATAAACCTTATCAATCCTCTCAATAACCTCAAACTATTTAACATTTCTTACATCCAACTTTCACTATTTATCATACTAATAGTGAACCAACTAAGGAAAAAAATTTATGAAAATCCAATCACAAATGGAAAACTAAAAAGGATGAACCCATTTTTCAACGTGAGATTTCTATCGACTATGTGTTATAACCAAGAATCAATGTATATCTCGAATCCTCATAGATGACTATTAATCCAAGATCATTCCCACCAAAAAGGCTTTGGCCACCTCTTCCCAACAAATAAGTGACATGCACAGGTGAACATACGAATCCAAAAAACAATCCATTCTAATCAGTGACTGATAAAAGTTTTTTTTAAAAACTCATCTAGTATCATATGGATATCCAAAGATCCATAAATTTCAAGACATAGACCTAAATAAAAACCTCTATGATCGGAATAATGTGTTGTGTCTGACCATTTTTTAGTGGATAAAAATTCACACTCAATATGACCTTATTCCTCATCAACTCTCAGAGACTCCTCTAGAACCTAAAGGTAAACATATTATCCCACTTTGAAATAACATCATAAAGAACACCATGTAACCTCATAATTTCAAGCACATATAAACCAACTAAATATCCACCATTTATAGTTTCCTTGATTTTTATAAAAGGACCTAAATTTTCCAATAAATGAATCACCACATAGATAGAATTCAGCCCTAGGGAGTTTGTGGTAACAAAAAAAATCCCTGGATACCTCATCCAAATTTGAAACTAGAACTGAAAGAGAATGAAAAAAAACATAAGGTTTTAGATTTTACACAGTTATCTATTGGAATGTGTAATAATGTAACACATAATTAGGAATGCCACACTTCATACATTGCCACCCAAAACACCATCTCATTTCATAATACATCATCATAGTTCCCAAAGGAACAACCCACAGAAAAATGACAACAAATAAAATTGATCATCAAAATGATGTTGGGATGAAACACTGATTCCCAAAACATAGAATAACATCTAAAGAGAGATACCAACTAGAATCTATCACCCCTAAATATAGTGTTTCTAAAATTTCAATAAAATCATCATCATGTTTTCATCTATATATAATAGACTCAAGGAGAGATGATGATAACTATACACTAGACAAACCCATACCTAAAACATCCTATTCAGCATCTAGATGAAACTATGAAAAGAGTCCTATAAGTTTCCCCAAATCAATTGATTCTAAAATAGCATGTGGTGGAACATTATTTCCAAGAGAATCTACAACAAAATTCCTCTTCCCTAGGTTGTATGAAATATCAATGTAAAACACAGATAGGTATTCCACCATATGAATTTTTTTAAGATTCATATTATTATATGAAAAGATATAACACAAAACTTTATGGTCTGAAAATACATTTAACCTCTCCCAAAAATGATATCTCCCCCAATATATAAGCACGTTCATTAATCCAAGAATCAATAAGTATTTATTTGGGTAATTATTCACATGTGTAATAAGCTTGTGAGAGTTTTATGCTACCATATGATTATCTTACATTCCAAAAATACCAAAACTAGCTCCATAAGCATTATAGAAAACCACATACTCCTTATTGGGTTTAGGTAATATCAAAATAGGATCCAATGTTAAAAGTTTTTTTAACTCATTTAAATTAGATTAAAACATTTCATCAAATTTAAATTTAACCCCTTCCATGGTATGAATAGTCAAATGTGGAACCAACTTTGTGGAATCCATGATGAACCATAGATTATATCTAGAAAAACCAAGGAACCTCAAAATCTCAAAGACATTACATGGTTCTTCCAAAGAAAAAAACTATATTTACCTTCCTAAGGTCAACTAAAAACCATGTTTAGAAATATTGTTTCCTAACAAGTTTACTTATTTAATCTCTTAATTTCATTTTAGAGTCTCTTCGTACAATGAGGGAGTCCTCAATTATTCTCAAACCAAAATCATATTCTTATCATTCTCATGATCCAATCATGGATAAAAAATATATATTCCATGAACACTACTATAAAAGTGTGTAGAAAATAATTGAATATATGATTCATAAATGAAATAAAAACATCATGTTAATTATCCTGGCTAAATGGAATTACAAGGTATTTGTAATGGCCATAAATACTCTTAAAATATGTATTTGGTATATCACACTCTTAAAATATAAGATTATGATAACCTGGATGAAGATAAATCCTTGAAACCAACTTTTCCACATTTAACTAATAAAAAAACACCCACATGGGGAAAATGATACTTATTCTTAACTGTTACTCATCTCAACTTTGGATATTACACACAAAATTTCTGTGAACCTTCTAAATTCTTAGAAAATAACACTACGGCTACCCAAGGAGAAACACTACAGAGGAAAAAACCTTCACCACTAGATCATCCAACTAAATAATGATCCATTTCATCTATACTAGATATACTTAACAAGACATTTTCAAAATAATGTGCATACTAGGAACAAGATTAATCCTAAACTATTCCTTCCTCTATAGAGGTATCATATAGAAATATTTTGGTAAACTTTTAGTAAAATTACAAACAATATAGAGATGAACCAAAAAGAAAAAAGTCATTAGGAACAACAACTACCTTAGATAAAAAACTCTTGATCTCTAGGAAGAGAGTTCCAACAAAAAAAGACCTTAGATCTAACTCTCCCTAAAATACCCATAATCTCCCATTAGTAGAAGTAATTGAGACACATAGATGATTAAAATCAACCTCATCAAGATGATCAACAACACAATCCATCCTGATGATGAAGTTGATTAGATCTAAATCGACAATATAAAAATCCAAGACCAAGTCTACATCATTTATACATAGTTCACAATAAGAAAAATGAAACCACTAATTTTTCTTCTTTTATAGACGTGTTGGTATCTCCCTAAAAATGGAAATTAGCTTCATTATATGTTTAATCATATAAAAAATAATCAAGATTTAAATTAATTGGAATCACCAATATCAAATTAATCAATGATAATGATGATGTAATAAAGATGATACCTCTCACTATCCCTAGACCCACATCTACCTCCATTGGAAACTCATCTGGTGTATCAAGGTGCTTCACTCTAGAGGCCTATGAATGGAGGCATGTAGTATATGAATCATTTTACTATGCTAGTGTACTCTTTGGAGTCATCGATCCCTGACCGTATCAATGTATATACATAGACTTATATAAAAATTATAGATTCCCATACTACCCACAAATGTTTTACATCTTTGTCGGTGAAGGAAAATATTGGGAGGTGTGTCTGACCTTTACACCCTGATAGTATGTCAGAGGAAAACCACTTGCTACAACAGGAGGTGATAAAGTGGCCTATGTTCGAGAACCAACTCCCCCAAACCTATGATGGTCTTTCCACTACCTTTTCTTCTCTATCATGTCACTGATGATTCCACTAAGTGGAATATAAATGGATAATCATACAACCTTAAATTCCATATTCCTCTCAGGCATCATAGTTATGTCTATAATCCCCACACTGGTTGAAATATTTAGCATAAATATCTATGATGGGATATCCTGCCGTAAACCCAAAAAGTAATTCTATGATTTCATCTATTCATTCTTCATATCATATGGTAAAAAAACGTCAAACTTATTGGTTTATGAGGACACTAAATGTTATCCCTTATTCTAATAGAGGAACTCCAGAGGCTTTTCCATCATTATCGACTATAGAAAAAACTACTAGAAGAATATTGACATGAAACCATTCCAGTCCAAACCAATATGCTAACACACCTATAACATAAAATCACCACATCGCTTGATAGGACCCTAATGTTTGAACACCACACAACTCACCTTTATACTCTCATGTGTATCCACGAAGTCAAAATATATTATTGATCATTTTAGTCTAGTCCTCTTCCTATTAATTTTTATTCATACCATTTATGTACGATGGATTATTACATAACAACTCTCATGAACAATCTCATTATTCAATAACTACTGGTTGTACATCCACAACGACATTTTAAACATTTATAACAATATATTCTATAGCATGATTAGATGCCCGGATAGCCTCTATATAATCATTATTGACAGGAGGATTCTCTAAAGATACACTAGCTTAAACTACTAGTGAAACTCATGAAATGTTTCCTAGAGGCATGCTGGTTCTCATAGAAATAAAATAAATGACCAGAAAAAAAATAATCTCACCTCAAAGTAGAGTCCCAATAATGAAAAATTGAGATTAAGATTGACACTCAAAATAAAAGACACACATCCCTAAAACCCCTGGAAACATGTTTATAGACATAGCAAGAGATGTCTAAAAAACATCACAATCCATGTCTAATGTCCCAAAAATCCAATATCTAATCTATAAAATGTCTCAATATAAGTAATCATAATGAAAAAATATCACTTAATCTATTTTGTAATGAACCAAAAAAATCACCCCTTAAATTTTTACTCGACCTAATTTTCCACATACCAAAAGGGTGTTCCCAATCCCCATGGGATGGAGACTACGACTGGGATCAAACAACAATCAAAGGTAATAATGTTTCCCAACAAGAAGTAACAAAATTTCATATATACACATATAAGAGTGAAATATTGGATGACATTAATATATTTCATAATATATAGAAAATAAAAAAACTATACAAATGAACAAGTTATAAAAATAATCTTCAAGATACAAGTCAAAATACAATGGAAGAAAAAACTAAAATAGTTGATCTAACTTATATATTTGATAGCATTGGAGAAATACCACAATCTCACCACAAGCTTCCCAAAACCTATCTAATATAAAACCTCACCACATCACCATGGTAAATTTACATTCCCTATATCGAAAGAAATAATTGTGTATATACACCACTAAAGGGGTGCTCAAGGCACGAACCAACTAACTTAGTAGTGTCTCACCTAAGGGTTTTGAAACTAGAGATTATACAAAAATCTAATAATTATCAACATTGATGGAAAAAATCATGATAAACCATTCAAAATTTTTTCTATCAAAAGCTTGGAAAAACAATTTAACTTCTTTTTTTCCACATTTTTAAATAAATATGGTAAATTAGTTTCAAATATTTTAATATAATCATATCAAATAAAATCATATCAAATAAAATCATGAAATATATCTCATATCAAAACCAAGGTAGTATAACTAAAATAATACAATGCAAAAGCATCCCAGATGAAACAAATTCATAGGTAACACCACACCAAGGATCCCACTAGGTCTGGATTGCTAGTAAAATCATACCTAACATAGAAAATAATGCACACATAAAGCCCCTAGACATATTCATCAATTCTGGAGTATAGAGGAAGACCCCCAAAATTAATCCCACCTAACCCGTATAACTTTTTCATAGAATAAAAGGCCTCGAGAGATGAGGAAATTCTTATGAAAAAACCCCTATAGTGGATGAGGAATATTAATACACCTTCCACAAAAGTACCCAAGTATTCACATTTCACTATTTTTGAAAAAAAATTATTACACCATTTCATCATATCATTCAATACAAATTATTTCACTATACCATTTCACAATGCTTTGAAACTAATTTTCATTTTCCAAAACTAGGGGGAAAATTATTTTATAAAAACCAATTTCAAAACATATAAAGGAAACCAATTAATTATTTCATTTCAATAATAATACAATTTAATAGATAAAAATAGAAATGTAGTTCAATAAACAAGACATTAGATAGAATCACCTTCCAAAAACTCGGTTTTCACATGCCACAACAGGACCATCCAAAAATGATAATCGTACAAAAAAAAAGGAGGACCAAGAATCATTTTGCATATATAATAACTGATTAAATTTAACATAATGTTAGATATATAAGTGTAATAATCATACAAACCAAAAACACACACCTTCCATGCTGTAACCAAGAAGGATTTTCCCCCATAATAACAACACACCATGGTTCAATAAAAGAATCAAGAAGAATCAACACCAAGAATAATAATTCAAAGAAACAACACTACTAAAATAAATGAAAATAAATATATAGGGTGGATTAATCACCTAGAAAAATGAAATTAAACCAAAACAGTGATCAATCACTGAATTATGCGATTTATAATGAATAGAGGATCTTAAAATGCATGGAGGAGATCATTAGGTTGGGAGGGAAGAAGGATGCAAAATAATGAATGAAAAATCATTCGTGTAGTTCCTTAAATCTCCAAATGATGAAATTTACATGTTGTTCAATCCATTTACACAAAATATAATCCTCATGACCAACATATGCTTAAAGTTAAAACATTTTTATTAAAACACTTATTTTTAACATTACATGGTATGTAACAGTTGCACAATGTGTACTCACTTCACATTGTATACCATGTTCACAACATCATACCTAATGAAATTAAAAGGCATTCATTCCCATTATATTACTGTTATTTCTCTTTTAGTCTCACAAAACCCCAGTTTTTAGTGGAAAATCCAAAATACCTTAGTTGTTCTTTGATCTTGGGCAGAACCCCACTAATCCATTACATGTTTATACCCAGACTCCATTAATTAAAACAAAATTACATTACTATAATTTATGTCAATTTTATCAAAAACATTTCTCCATATTATTGAGTCTCAAGAAACAAAAAATTAAAGAGAAAAGAATTTAATGAAAAAGGAATTACTTCAAAAGTGTAATGGCATGTTATTGTGAGAATGTTATTTTTGTAAATATTTAAACTTATGAAGGGATCACATTTTAAACATGTTATGTGGATAAAAAATTGAGAAATAATGGCATGATAAATATATACAGTCAGTTATAACATCTTAAAAATAAATTATAAATACATTTTAATTATTTTTCAATCCCTTTACGCCTTGAATATTTACATTTACCCTTTTAGATTTTTTTGTGGTAACAAGTGTTTACTGAAGTTAAAATAATCATTATGACTAAAATAAATTCAAACATATTAGATAATTTATACCAACTAATTCTAAATTTAAATTCCATTCCAATTGATTTTATTTATTAAATTGATAAAAATTAATTTCAAAATAGAAAATTATAATGTATTAAAATCAATATTTTTGTAAAATTTAACTTATGTTCTAAAATATCAAATACGGATTTGAAATTCAAAGAAAATATTTTGATAATTATAAATATACCAATAAAATATATATTTGGACTTAAAAAAGGTTTTCTGAATTTAAAATCCAATCTTATATATGAAAAATTTCATAAAAGTATTGTTATTTGTAAAAAATTATATTTTAACTATTCACTAAAAAATCATTCTTTTTGGAAATAAGCCCACAAAATAATATTAAAATAATATTATCATTATAAATAAAAAATGATATATATTTTCTCGAATTAAATTTATATTATTTTTAATTTTAAAATTTAATTAGAAATACAAAATAAAATAAAAAAAGTTTTTATTATGGAAATAGATTTTTAAAATACTATTTCTTATTATTATTAATTAATCTAAAACACCAATTGATATATCATTAATCAA
The DNA here is from genome assembly GCA_963277665.1 of Viscum album. NCBI lineage: Eukaryota > Viridiplantae > Streptophyta > Magnoliopsida > Santalales > Viscaceae > Viscum > Viscum album. The sequence goes on from OY728159.1 coordinate 1,273,754,909, forward strand.
TCAATATTATATTTTATTAAAATCATCATTTTAAAAAATATAATTAGTTTTCTTTAATAAGGTTTACAAACATGAAATATATATTCTTAAATTAAATAATGAATTATGTAAATATATTTTAAATACAAATAATATATAAATATAATTAAATGAATATATCTCAAAATTTGGCTACTCTGCCTTATGCCAAATAATTCAATGACTGGGTTTTAACAGTATAATAAAACCATAGTTTCATTTTAGTTTGTGGTTCGACGTGGAGAAAGTTGTCACTTATATTTGACTTAATTAGAAGAAAGATATATAAAAATCAAAAGTAATTATATAACTATACTAATTTAAATAATTGATGAAATATCAATCATAGATCAAGTCTATGAATGATGTGTTGGAAAAAATCAATATGAATCTGAGTTGGGAGCTTGTGAAGTGGCTAAACGATCCAAATTTCATTAGAACCTTGTGATTGTTTAGGAATAAATATAATGAGAATAGAAAAATGACTCGAAATAAAAACAAATCTACAGTATATCTTTACAAGACAAAGGTTTTGATGCGGAAGAAAATTTTGCAATTAATTAATAACACACTTACTAAATATTAAAATGTAATTAAAAAAATATATTAAATGGACTTTAATATGGCGTTTCTAAATGCAGTGCTTAAAAAATAAATTTATTTCTCAAAGCCTATATTTATTATTTTTAATAATGAAAAAAAACGGTGTATGAATTGAAACATTTATTGAATGGGTTGAAAATATTGCATTAAACATTCAATACATAGATGGAAGCCTTATTGAAATATATAGAATCTATAATAGGTTGATTCAATCATAATATCTCTATGAAATCAACTAAGGAAGATCAATTTGTGGTGTTTGTGTCTGTTGATAACATTATTTTGAAAGGAATCAAGCTATAATTGATGGAAAATTATATATGAATATTGATATCTAATTTTATATTTCAATGACTATGTATATTACAAGATATCTTGGGCTAAATTTAAATCAATAAATGGTATAATCATTTCTCTATAAATTAAAATTTATAAGGGAATTACTTAAGAAGTTAAAATTTCATGATATAAAACTACTTTCCACAAATAATAAAGTTTTAACTAATAATTCAAATAATAAAAGTGTAAAATTATTGATTCAACACATTACTGGAGGATTGTTAGAGGATTTTTGTATCTCATAATAACAAGTAAAAATATAGTTTTTTCATTTATATTGATGATTGTTTTCATCGATATCCCATGGAGGAACACCTATATATTCTGAAACTAATTATGAGCTACATTCAAGGAACAATGATTATGGATTAATATATTATTTAGGGAATGATTGATAACTATAAACCTACATGGTTATTGAGTTTTCAAGGGACATTATTGATAGATAAACCAATTGGTGAAGGAACATTATTTATTTTGAAAAAAATGAATTGGGTGGATTAGAATGAAACAATAATGTTTTTCCCATTTTATATACTGTAGAATACATTTCAATAATAATATCACATATTCATTTATTGTGGATGAAATAAAAACAATAGGATCATGTAAAAAATACAACGATTACCATGGTGTTAAAATTTGAAACAAATTTGTGATTGAGTTCAAATAAAACATAATATAAAATTCATGGAGAAATATATTAAGATATGATAAAATTTAATTAATTGAAACATGGATCAAGTAATCATCAAACTGATTCATGTTATTACTAATCAATAATTTTTTTTCTATATCTAAAAAAGTATTATACACAATATTATATGAGAAACATCGATTGAACCTTGGTGTTCAAAAACCTCCCTCAAATTGAATTAGTTTGAAATTTTATCTCTTATTAAGTGAATTTAATGTTTAAAATATATTTTTTTTGTTTTAAAAGAAATTATCCTAAGGGTTTATTTAGAAAATGTTATAAAAAATATTAAACTAAACGTCATTGTTGAACTCTACTACCACATGGGAGTTTTCCATTGAGGGTGAGCATTCGATATAATGACATATTATATAATCGGAAAGGACACCATGATAAATATAAATAAGAACCTCATTCAATTAAAATAATTCACACCAAAATATTAATTCAACAGAATTTATACCTTTAGAACTTCCCCATATAAAATAATTGTACCATATGTTTGGAAATCCCCACATCTTACTCACATGTATTCAAATCTCACACAAAACTCATGAAAACTCAAGAACTAAAAATAATTCACAAAAAATACAAATGCATACAATAGATAAACAATTTAAAAAATCAAATAACATAAGTTATTAAAAAATTCAAGACAAGGTTTCCAATATCCAAAGGTGAAACATCGCTGCTTTCGTTACATGAAAAAGGTTTAAGAATCAAAAATTCATATAATTTTTTTAGTATGAATTAAGTATAGAATATTAACAATTTTTAGTTACTATGTATGAAAATGTTCATGAATAAAATATATTTTAAGTAGTTTGTACCACAAAATAGGTGCTTTATCACACCTTGGAAGGACATTTTTTTAATGATGGAATGAACCCTCAAAGACTAAGAAATAGGATTACCCACCATAATAAGAAGAACAATGTTAAAAAATATCCAAATCTTAAAGAGGATTATGTCGCCAAAGAGGTTATTTTATTGGGTGTTTTAAATAATTTTTAAGAAAGTGAAAGGGATTTGGTTTTTGAAATAGTATCACATTATAATTAAATTTATCATACATTAATATGGTGGTACTATTTTGAATCATTTTTTAAGAAATAATATCACTTCAGAGTGCATTATTTTCATGTTAGTTTTAAAATTTGGAATCAATTTTATATTTTATTGTATTTTAGTCAACTTATCCATATAAATTTATGATTAATGAGTTGTTTAATGACCGATTGAATATGGAAAATGTCGAAATTTATTGAATGATGAATTGGAGTTCACTATATCTGACAAGGGAAGAATCAAATATAAATAATAGAGGTGAGAATTTTGATATAAATGTAATCCAGAGAATAGATTTCGTTGTTCTGAATTATATTAATGTTTTTTAATTGAATAGAATTAAAAAAAATGAAAAATCCAATGTTGGATCTCTTTTTTCATAATAAGAAAATAATTTTTGATAAAACATTGTGTAATGATTTATTGAATACTCATTTTTGAATAAATAAGTAGATATGGAGAATGCGATAATGAACTTTTAATTGATAGAACATCATTCCTAAACAAATAAATCATCCACAACAAGTTTTGATATCAACTATAATATTGAAACAACATCAGCATATTCTATATGAAGTATCCATTAGTAGCGAAACAAGTGATAATGTGGGTTCCCACCTTTACATATCTCATAATTCAATACAATGGGTGATTGATATTTATAGGTTAATTTTGTTCTTGATAATGCGATACATATATGTGATATTTGGTACAAAAAAACTACACACCCTAAAGCATTATCACCTTCATTTTGTGTATTTAGGAATGTGGTCACGAAATAAAATATCTTAAAATTGCAGTCTTCTATGGGTGAACTAGAACCTATTTAGGCCATTGGAAATATAATAAAGGTTCATCAACTTTCTCATTAGGAACTCTGTGTTTTTTTTATATTTTTAATAAATATTTTTTAATTTTTTTAAAAATGATATTATAATGACCCTATTTTTTTATAAATTATTATTAGACCATTTTAAAGATAAACAATATAATAATTCCCCTAAAATAGGATCTAATGTTATAGTTTATTGGGAAAATTAATACCATATATAACATATAAATAAAAAAATATTATTTCATTCATTTTTGTATGTCTTATTAGTGGCCTTCAGATTCACCGTAGTATATGTAATCACCAGAGGATATACACAAAATAAAGGATTGATATAAAAGCCTTGTAATAGGATAGATAATAACATGAATAAATATAACATTGGATGAGTATAATAATCATCATAAAATTATCATAATAATCATTATAGAAGGAATTAAATAATGGCATGTAATGTGACAATGCATAAATATGAAATATCATGTCTTATTGGTCAAACACCACACATATTTGTGAAAAAGATAACATCATGTTCATACATATTTCAATTATTTTAATGAAAAACATAACCAGACCTAATTCATTGGATCATTATATAATTTTGGGTGCATCTATCACAACAAAACATTTCTATTGTGTTGTATAATTATGGGTGCACCTGTCACTTCATAACTTTTACATTATCACACATGCCATATAGAATATACATCAACCTTGGACTTAAAATAACTCATGGAAGTTAATGGGTTTCATTAAATAAAGAATAAATTAATTAATAAAATTTTGGGAATGAAAATTAGAATAACACTCTTGGTATAGGAATCATCAATCTTGAGTGAAGAAGAAACAATCTCAAAAGAATTAAAAGGGGTATTTTAAGAAACAAGAGCTCTTTTAAAAAATCATTATATTTTTCCTAAACTATATTGGACACATGTATAGCTCAAAATAGAAAAGGTAAGAAAAATGAAATTGTATTTTAGGAGTAATAAATGAACATTGACACTGAAATTTTGTATGAAAGAGTAATAATATAATAAAAAGAAAATTGTTTTTGAGAATCCCCATACCTTATGTATGAATGATTTCCTCTCAATAATATACTGTATAATAAAATTAAATTCATTAATTAACAAATAAATAAAATTTTATACATTAATCTTATTTTTTAAGATTTTATTATGACCATTTATTTTATTTTAGATGACTTATAGAGTATAATTTCATCATTCAGGAGTGTCCATCTTCTTAGATTTCATGATCGGTTCCCTTGAATACATGAACAAATGTTCATGAAAATTGTGGATAAATATCCATAATAGTTATCATATGTTATTAAAAATATTAAATAGGTTTAAATAATATTATAAATAATTTGGTTACATGGTACGAGGATGAATCATTTAATAAAAGTTAATGATGATTGTTTTGGATTTATTTTGGTGATTTTTTTATCACAATGAAGTAGTTCAATTTTAGAATTTAGTATTATGTATATATGTTATTTAAAAAACATAAATAGTGTTTTGAAATAAATTTTATAATATTTTTAAAATATTATAATGGTTTTATTAACACCCTTGAAGGATTTAAAGGAAAATTAAATTACATCACCCATGATGTTGGGAAATTGACACCTCAGAGGCAATGATTTTATTTTTTGAATAAAATAGAGAGAGGGAACAGTTTAATTATGGATCTTACATTAAAATTACATAATTATATTATATTTAATTTATAGGAGTTATCACACCATTTGGACGAGTGGTGGTTACTATAGAATATGAAAAGAAAAGAACATGGAAAGAAATTAAAAGAAAAGATAGATGAATTTACCTCCTGGATTTCTCCTTATTGAGAACAACCTTAGGGAAATGGTTTTGGTATTTTGATGATTTAAAGAGCTACATGAGGTGGGTTATAGGATAAATAAGTGTATTGGGAAAAATTTGGGAATTTCACAATTCTTGGAAGGTGTGAGGAGAATTGGTGGTGAGGGTTGGTGTTTATATTTGAGGAGAGAGATTTTTTCTCATTATTTTAATCATTAGTTTATTATTTTGGTTCAAGACTCTGAATATTTTTACAATTATCACCAAATATAATAAAATAATCATTTATATTTTGATATTATTGGATTACATCATCATAACACATATATGATGACTTTGTAATTCATTTATTTAGCTTATAAAACAAATTACTACATTTCACTATTCACCAAAAATTCAAGTATTTTATAAAAATTCCACAAATTCACACTAAATATTTTTCAACATTTATAATTCAAAAATGAACTCAATTATATGAGCATAGTTTTATAAATTTGAGGATTTTAATTTTTAATTATAATCATCACTTACATGAAAAATACAGATTTTGAAATTATAACTAATTTTATTACACTTTTAAAAAATAAATGTGTTCTCAAAATATTATATTATAATAATAATACAAATAAAATATTAATTTAAGAATAAATTTTATGAAAATAATTTTTTTCAAATTATTAAAATAATCATATAATTGAAATTAAGTATTTATGAATTACGAAATAATCGACACTTAAGTAATGATTTTTAAGACATTTATTTACTTAGAATGTGATATAATTATATCATAATTTCATTTTAAGAGGAATAAATTTTAATTATACTTTAATATGTTTGGCCACTTTTTATTTGGCTATTTTACTATTCATAAGGTATATATCACTGTTGTTAAGGTCATGTTACTATTTCATCAGTGTAGGTTATTTAACTTATAGAAATTCATCTCATTTCATTAATTCTTCATTTATAAATTTTTTATTTTGTTATATATGCTATTTAATGACATTTATCCATTATTAAATTACTATAATAAGTGATAAATTCCATTGGTGAATGTTTTTGTTGTTAAATTATTTCCCTTGTTGAAATTTCACCCCCAAAATTTCATTTTACCTAAATATGTGAGGGAAATTATCCAGCATTTCCTCCTCTAGTTCCCTAGATAATTCTTCATACATTTGGGTTCTCCACAAAAATTTGAAAATGTGGGTTGCATTAATGTGGAGAATCATATATCTCTTGTACATAATCATTATTGGCTGCTTCTCATATGAGATATCATCTTACAGCTGACCACCAATGAGTTCAGTACATGTGAGGGATCTGGTGCATACTTCCATTAGGAGTGATATGTGGAAGAAATCATGAACATGTGCCATATTCTATGGAAGTGAAATATGATAGTCCATTAATTCTATGCAATCAAGGGTCTCAAAATGGAAAATGTACCTCGGGATTTAATTTCCATTATTTTCAATTTTCATGATTCTATTTCATGGTAATATTCAATGAAAAACATTATCTACCACTTTTTACTCCATGTACCTTGGAAAATTGTTAGTATATATATTTTTTGAAATATAATAAATAGTTCTATGTTGATGGATAGATTGATCCTTCTCTGTCATCTGTTTCACAAAATCTCATTCAATTAGCTTTCATCCACCAACTCCATCCAAAAGGTTGGAGTTCTATGTCTCTTTCCATAGAGAGATTCATATAGATTCATCTGAATACTTGAGTGGATGTAGTTGTTGTATATAAACTCAAACATTGAAATATAATGATCCCATACAACTTTGAATTCAATTGATCAGGCTCTAAGTATATATTCATGCATCTAAATAGTCTTTTCATATTGTCCATCAGGTTGGGTGCGATAGGCCATTGTAAAATTGAATTCAGTACTCAAAGCATGTTGAAGACTCCCCCAAAATTTAGATGTGAACCTGGGATAATGATAAGAGAAAATCAAGAGTGGAAACCCATTCAGACACACTTATTCCTTCACATATATCAAATCAAGATGTTCAAGAAATATATTCTCCTGAATAGCGATAAAGTATGTTGTCTTGGTTAGTTGGTCCACTACAACCCATATCACATTGTATCCATTGGATGTCTTAAGGAGACCAGTGAAAAATACCATAGTGAAATTATTTTATTTTTACATAGTTATAGGTAAATGTTGAATCGTATCCTTATTATTGTATCACTCTTCTTTAACTTGATGACATATCAATTAGCTTGACATATACTATGAATTCCCATTCTTCATGTTATCCCCCTAGAAGTGTTCTCAAAGACCACAATATATCTTGGTAATCCCATGATGGATAGAGAAGGATGATCTGTGAGTGTTGTCAAATTTATCCCTCTATATCAATGGTGATGAAGGAATATAGATCCTCATTCCAAACTAAATCACACTATCATCATTGATATGGAACTCTTAAAGCTTCCCTTCATTTACTACATTCACCTTGTTTTGTAACTTAGGATCATCCGTTAGTGCCTCTTTAATCTTCTCTTGGATATATGGTTGGGAAATTATTTGCGAAAGGTAGGATGTAATCCCTTCCATTATAATTTACAAATACATCTTTTGCATATCTATAAATATTGGGTCTTTATCAATCAACAACATGGATAGAGTAGGATATTCATTTCCACTAAGAGAATTTGTTACATTGTTTACTATGATGGGATGATAGTTAATACATAAATAAGTTTCCATGATTATCTCTACCCATCTACATTGATGCATGTTGAGTTCCTTTTTCTGTTAATATATACTTTATGCTCTTGTGATCAGTTTATGTGTTACATTTCTCACCATAAAGGTAGTGCCAAAATATTTTCACAGAAAAAATCATTAATGCTTTTTCCAGATTGTGCATCAGGTAGTTCTTCTCATGGATCTTCAACTACTATAATTCATAGTCTATCACAATATAATTTTTTATGAGTATATAACCCAAGACTTTTTTTGAAGCATCATTGGATATCACAAACCCAATTCCATATTTTACTAATGTGATTACATGTAAAGTTATCAACCTCTTATTTAGATCCTTCATGTTTTCCTCACATTCTTTTATCCATAAAAACATTACCCCTTTCCTTGTTAACTTATCTAGTGGTCATGAAAATCATGAAAAATTTCTCACAAAATGTTAGTATTACCATATTAATTCAATAATACATTGGATTTCCATGACACCAAAGGGTCTGGACCATTCCTAAATCCTGATTTTTTGTGGGGTCTATAGAAATTCTATTCATTGTGTTCACGTGTTCGAAGAATATGACTTTATTTATCAAAAAATCCACACTTTCTAAACTTGATGTACAATTTATCCTTTTTTAATGCTTCTAACAAAAGTGTTATATATCCTTCATGTTCTTTCTTTGTCTTGGAGTAAATGAGAATATTTTTCATAAAAACGACCATAAATTTGTTGAGATCATGTCTAAAAAATATATTCATCAAATCCATTAATATTCTAGGGTCATTATTATATCTAAATTGATTCACTAGAAACTCAAAGTGCGTATACCATATACTGAAGGAAGTCTTCTGAATAATATCTTTCTTCACCTTTCACTAATGATATCTAGAATGAAGCTCCATCTTTGAGAAGTACTAGATCCTCGTAACAAATCGAAAAAGTCTTTAATACATGGAATATGATACTTTTTTTGTATGGTGAACTTGTTGAGTTACCGATAATTGATTCAAAATCACATTGATCCATCCTTCTTCTTGACATAGAGTACTGATGCACCTGAAGGTGATGCACTTGTTCATATAAACCCATTTTTCAAATGTTACTGAATCTTGTTCTTTAACTCATCCAGTTTGATTGTATCCATCATATTTTGTTATTTTGATATAGGTGTAGCTCTGGGTATGTGCTCTATTGAGAACTCTACCTCATGATCTGGGGGATGTATGAGTAACTCTTTGGGAAATACACCATCATATTCCCTCACAAAGGTAATTTTTCCTTTCTTGATACCTTCCATTGAATCCACAATTTGTGTGAGGTAACCTTCTTCAGGGGGAATCAACACCCCCACCATTGGAGGATTTTCTAAAAGAGATTCATTATCTTCCTCGAATTTATAGTGGAACATAGGGTGGTTAATAATATGAAAGTATATTTCCTTTTCGAGACTATTGATATGTCCTCTATATAATGAGAGCCAACCCATTCCCATTTTAGAGCCTAATTTCTCCAACGGAAGAATCATGAGATTTTTTGGGAGATTCTACCCACATAAGCTAGCAAGAAAAGAGTCCAAAACACCATTTGGGATGTTTTCACTACTATGTGTTTTTACTAATATCTCTACTTCAATGTATTAGGTCCTCAATTCAATATCTCTAGAAAACATGAAATATATAATGGAATGCGTCGAAACATAAAAAAAATAAGACTTTTTCCATTATTGAGTGAATAATAAGTTTACCTTGTACAAAATAATTTTCAAGATCCACTTTTACAGTAGTTATGGAATAATCATTCCCTTTCTCCTTTGTCCTTGGTGGATAATGATGCTGATTACCCTCAAGGACTCATTTTTTAGTGGTTTGGCTGGTATAGTTCCCTTTGTACCGATAGTTTAAGAACTTAATCATGGGTGGTTCTCTCATTTCCTCTACCAAATTATCATTCTTCCTCATTTCATTTTGAAATTCATGATCTCGATGGAATTATTACCCACACGTGAAGAATTTCTTCTTCCCTTTTAGGAAATTCACATAACGATTCATCCTAAATTTATTACATGTGGGTGGTTCAGTTTGATTTCCACCTTTCTCATTATATCCTCTATAATTATACTCCATATTTCATTTCTTATCACTATAGACAAGGGATAATTATCCAAACTCCATATAGACTTTGATAGCACGTCGAACGTCTTCTTCATAACATCCTATGAGATTAATTTCATGATCCTTTTGAATGAGTTGTTTAAACCACTAAAGAATATATCAATTTTTTGGTCATTTCTAGTAACAAAACCGAAATTGTACCTTGCATGCTTTGTGAAATTTTTATCATAGGTCATGACAGATTCAACTTCTATTTTCTTCAAATCTATAAATTTTATCTCTATAATTTTATGAAGCATTCATGTAAAATACTTGTTAATAATCATTATCTTAAATCCTTCCTACTCAATTTCTTCAATTTCATCCTTCATCTTGGTGTTCTTAATCAAATCCCACCACTAATCGGCCTCTCCACCAAACCATTAAATGGATAGAGTCAAATTCTCTATCATTGAATAGTGAAGAATATACAAGATAACCACCATTGATTTAACCCACTATTCCACGACTAGTTGGTTGGATGATCCACTAAAGATTGTTGGTCATTGTTGCATAAAACACTTGATATCTAGTTTCTCCCTATTAGGTGAAAGAGGATGTTTCACATTCTTCAGCTTATTATTGATAGCCAGAGACAACTAGGTAAGAATTTCCTTGAAATTTTGAACTACACCTCCCAATGAATTCAGGATATCATTTAAAAAATAACTACATTGTCCCTTCCATGGGCTATTAGCCTGGTTTCTTTTGGTTTCAACCATTTTCTGAAATAAAACATTTTAGAACAAAACATAAATCATCAATTCATAAATAAATAATTTATTAATTTTTCAAATTAAATCTAAATGAATTTCTTGTGGGATCCCTATTCTTATAATTTTCTAAAAAAATATTCTTAGTTCCTTACTTATACTTTGTCTCTTACTAATGTTTTTCACAAAGTTTATCTAATACTAACTCCCAAATTAACTAAACTATTATCTGATACCAACTATAACGACCCTGATTTTTTTTCTTACATTACTATTACACCATTTTATAGACAAAAAAATAATAGCTATACAAAACCAAGATCCAAAGGTTTGGGTCTTGTAAAAATTAGGACATTACATAAATTTTACACAATGACATAAATAAGCATTATTTAATTCCTTCATCTATATATTCTTACTGGCCTTTAGATTCAGCATAGTACATGGAATCACACGAGGATATACATTAAAGAACGTGGTGATCTAAAAGCCTGGTAATAAGATAGATACAAAAACAAATCAATATAATATGGTATTAGAATAATAATGAACATAACATGATCATCATAATCAGGGGTGGAATATTTAGATAATTTCATGGAATGTGAAAATGTATAAAAATGAAAATCTTGTCTTAGTGGTCAAATACCACACATAGTTGTGAAAAATGTATCATCATGTTTACAAATATTTCTCTTATTCTAATGATATTAATCACATTACATAATTAATTTGGATCACTATATAATACCGGTAACACCCATTACATCATAACATTAATATTGTTCAATATAATTCCTGGTGCACCCATCACTTTTTAAAATTTACATTAGCTTGCCTTAAACGTAGAACATATATCATCCTTGGACATAAAATAGACAATGTAAAGGAATGGGTTTCATTTCAAAAATAATATATTCATGAACAATACCTTTTTAAATAAAAATGTATTGAAATACTTGGAATAGAAATCATCCATATTGTGTGAAGAAGAAATAATATCTAGAGAAGTAAAAAGTGTGTTTTATGAAATAAGAGTCATATAGGAAAATATTTTCATTTGTCATAAAACATGATTGGACACTTGTTTATCATAGAATAAAAAATATAATAATAATGGAAATATATTTTAGGACTATTAAATGAACTTCTACACATAAATTTCTAATGAAAGAGTAATAACCTAATGAAAGGAAATTGTGTTTGAAATTACCATTACATTATGCTTGAATTATCTATCACTTTAAAAACCTGTTGATTCATAATAGATACGTTATTAACAAATAAATAACCTTTTTTACTTGAATTTGATTCATTATGGTTTTATTAAGTTCATTTTTGGGAATTTTGATGAGTTATAGAGTTTTATTTAATTCTTCAAGAGTGTTTGTTTTTTTAGTTTTCAAGATTCATTCACTTGTATACAAGAATGGAATTTCATGTAAAATCTGGATAAAAATACAAAATTATTTTAATATTTAATTTATTTTCTTAAATAAGCTCAAATAATCTTATAAATATATTTTATATGGTTTTTGGATGAATCATTAGATAAAAGTAAATGATGAACTTTTTAGTTCAATATTGGAAGGTTTTCAATAACAACAAAATCATTTTTTCATATAATTTTTTATAATGACTATATATTATTTATAGAACATAAATATGGTTGTAATATAAATTTTACAATCGGTTTCAACCATTATAAATGTTTTATAAACATCCTTGAATCTGTTAAAGGAAAATGAAAGTGCATCGCACAAGATGTTGATAAATCGACACATCTCGGGTGACGATTTAATTATTAGAATAAGACCAAGGGAGAGGGAAAATATAAATATGGATATTCCATGAAAATTATAGAATTACATTATATATTAGTTACTAGAGTTATCATTCTATTTGTATGATTGGAGGTATGGAGATAATAATAAAATAAAATAACTCAAATTGAAATTAAAAGAACAGAAAGAGGAATTTACCTCTTGAATATATTCTCCTTGAAACATCCATAAGGAAATGGTTCAGTATTTATAGGAGAACAAGAGCTTTTTGGAGTACGGTATGGTTACAGAGAGTATTCGGTATAATTTGGAAATTTATCAATGCTTGGATGGTGTGAGGAGAAGAGGTGGTTTGGGGCGATATTTATAGTGGAGGTGAGGGGTATTTTCCCTTTTTTTAATCAAAATATTATTATTTTGACTCAATACTATGAATATCTTGATAATTATCAGTAAATATATTAAAATAATTAAGGATTGTAAGATATTATGTTCTTACTTTAGCCACACATATTAGTGATGACTTAATAATTCTTTTATTTACCTTATTCCCTAAATTTTCATATTTCTCTATTCACCAAATATTCAAGTATTTTAGAAAAATAACATAGATTCACCTTAAAAATTGTTCAATTTTTTGAATTAAAAAATGAATACCATTTTTTGAAAATAATTTTGTAAATATGAATAATTTAATTTGTAATTACAATCATCATGTACATGGAAAATATAGATTTTAATTCAATAACTAATTTTATTACACTTTAAAAAATTAATTATGGTGTAACAAAATTATCTTATAATCACAAGAAAAAATAATAATTTATGCATAAATTTTATGAAAATAATTTTTTTTAAATTAATAAATTAATCATAAAGTTGTAATTATTCTTTTATGACATTCAAACTTACCAACACATAATTAATTATTTTTAAAACATTAATTTATTTAGACTATGATATAAGTATATAATAATTTCATTTATAATATGAATAAATTTTTTTATACTTCAATAGGTGTGTTTACTAGTTATTTGGATGGTTTACCATTCACAAAGGTCATATTACTATTCCTAAGAACAAGTTGAAATTTACTTGGTATAGGTTCTTTAACTACTAGAAATACTTATTCTTCAATTAATTATTCATTTATATTGTGTTTATAATTGTATTATAGTGATTTTATATGATTTATTCTATATGAAATTACAATAAGAATGGATAAATTCCATTTTTAAATGTTTTGTTTGTTACAGTTATTAAATGATAAAATCCTTCATTTCATCCCAATAGTATCTAAACAATGTCACATATCCCATTCCTCTCATTTTTCTCACCGAAGTTAGTTTCCCCCCCCCCATTTTTTGGTTTATTAGTGAGTTTTGTATCCAAGGGTGATTTCTTGGGCATCTCTAACCCTTATATAGTGTCACTTTACTGTTTAAATCACTTCATCACTGTCTATCATCAATTGAGCTAAATTTTAGGGCTTCTTCCATGTTTCATAATTTCAGACATTTTTAGATGAATTACCCATGATATCTATTTTTCACAACCACTCCTTATCTCAGTAGTTGATAACTATATTTTTAGTGGGTTTTAAAAGATGTGGAATGTTCCATATAGAATTTTTGGGGTAATGAATTTGTTTGCATGCCATAGAATCATATTTAATTTTTTACCTTTATTTCTCATTGTATGAATAAGAGTTTCAAAATTTGAGATTCATTATATGAGTGGTGTAAATGATCATCATGGTCACCAGTGACCAATTTCAGTAAGAAAGCAAATATGGAATTTTCATAGAGACTTAAGGGTTGTTTTTATTGAAGTTACATCCCATGCAACCAAGTGTAGTGTCATATAAAATTCATGGATTAGGGTGTTCCTAAGAATATAGTAGGATAATGATGTTTTTTGACTTAAAATAATCCTTTTTAAGGTTAGTTTTATTGAAAATATAACTATTATATAGTAGGTGGTTTATGAATATTTATATATATTGTTATATGTAATTATAAGTGGGAAATTTTTCACCCTAGGTGGATTCTAAGGTATGTATAATTCTCTTCCATGATTTAATTAATTATATATTATTAATTGTTGTTGATGAGTGATAGTGATTAACGTAATGGTCCATGACTTCTTGTTCTATTACATTTCCTGGTTTGGGTTCTGAAGGTGTTCAAAGGAGACTTGGAGGAGGTATGGAGGTGTTTAGGTGTTCAGTGGTTAGAGGAGGGAACATTTAATATGTGAAAGTGGGATTCATTCTATACTATGTAGTTACACAATTGAAAAGTTGGTTTCTTGAAGAATAATATATCTGGGATTAAAAATAAATATTAAATTGAAAAGGATACTTATTTTTCGATTGAAACTGAACCCCAAGGATTACACGATGTGAAAGGGGATTACAAGTTATGTAATCCCCTGATATAGTGCATATTCAAAATTATTATTTTTATCGAACAGTCATTCATTCATATTTTATATCTTAGTCCTCTTGTATTGTGTGATACCTAGTCTCCTCAAGGTTTTCTTTGATACCTTCTTCATCCTTCTTTGATCTATTGATCCTAGTTGATGTTTGTTTGTGATCATTGGTTGATTTGTGGTGAGTTATCTTCTATTTCTCATATGTTTTATTCTATTTTTCCACTAGGGATCCATTACGATAGTGTTTCTTTGGATTGGGATATGAATTATGTTTAATTTGATGGTCTTGGGATGTAGTTTAGGTTGATCTGTGGTTCCTCATTGTGTAGTGGTGGTTTTCAGGAATTTTACCTCACCTTGTGGTGTGCAGCAAGTAGAAAAGCTTCCATGAGGTACGATTTTCCAGGTTTCCCTTTATTTTTTCATCATGTGGGAGGGGTTAATTTCATTTAAATATGGATTTGGAGGGTAATTAATTTATTAAAGAATAAAATATGGTTAAATGAATTGAATAGTGGATATGAGAATTTATTTTCATGATTTTACATCCTTGATATTATTTTATATATTATGAATTGTTTTATCTTGATACCCTAGAGAAAATTGTGGCCATTGGGTGATTTATTTTCACTAAATATTTGTGCTATGTTTTTTGTTTTGGTTTTGATTTTTTATTATAACCCTAAAATGTAATTTTCTTAACCAAGTATATTTTACTAATAAAATGATTTCCCCAGGATTTTAGTTTGTGTGATAATAACCCTAAATAAATTTGGAATGCGCTATAATCCCTTTATAAATATTTAAATGGATCGTGATGTGTTTTGATGTGTGTTCATGCTTGTGGAATGATGATGTGTGGTTGGGGCATGTGGGGATGAGAGTTTGTGGGATGTGATTTTGGGGAGTGAAGATATAGTTTTTGGGCTGTGATTTTGGGGTGCCATGGTGACGTGATGTTGAGATGCTTGTATAATGTGGTTTATTTGTGATAGATTCTCTAGTATTGATTGAATAAATTAATTTTTAATAATATTTGAAATGGAATGGGTTGGTTTGGTCAATGGGACGTGATTTTATAACAAATAATCCAATGATTGGTTGTGTGATTGAAGGTGGTTAAGGATAACTAATGAAATTAATGGGTTTTAAACATATAAGAAACAATAATCAAATTGAAAAGGATCTTCACATTCCGAAATGACTATTTTAGATAATAAAAAATTCATTTTGAGGTAACAGGATAAGTGACAGTGATGTGAGTTAGTTAGTTTTTCTGTAAACCCATAGGTTGGGAGTGTGTTTTTTCTCTATATATATGTATAAACTATAAATTCTTGTGTTTTTTATATATCCCACACACATTAGAAACCATCTTTTGAACAAACGCATAGTCACACATAGGTGTTTTTCCAAACATCCAATGTGATGTAAAGATGGATGTGTAGCCACTTCTTTCTGGTCTCTTCTCTAGCTGAGCTAGGTATTTCATAGAATGTGATGGTCAGTAATAAGTTAGGTCATTAGATAGTGGTTGTGGTGTCCCAATTTTCATTAGGATGAGTTGTGATGCAGTGTCTATGGTGTTTTTGGGATAAGAAATGAAGTAATTGCCAAAGATGTTTTGCTATGAGGGCCAAGTGTGTGTGTGTGGGTTGTTTTGTGAGGCCGAGGTGTGTGTGGGAAGGATGTGTTGTGAGGTCCATGTGTTTGCAGGTGGCATGTGTTTTGAGTCTTGGGTGTGTGTGGGAAGGATGCGATGTTGTATATGGTAGGGATGGAAGTTCCATTATATACGACATTGGGTAAGAGTGAGAAACTAGTGGGAAGTGGTGTGGGCTAACCTATAATCGATGTTCTTTACTTAATATTATTTTACATGTCTTGCTTTATTTAGAGAGCATGCCTTGGTGAGGTTGGGATGGTTAGTACACCTGTATAGTTTCTTTTTTGGTTCTGATGTTTTCCTCACTGGTGCATTATTATGATTCTTTCATTGGTGCACAATAGGATTGAGTTTTTCCTAATAAATACACTTTTAAACTCACCCTACATATATAAAACTATGTTCATGTTTCAAGGATTATTTAATGAACCATTCTGAACCTTACTAGCTCGGATCCTTGATAGTTGTTGTGACGCTACATTAACTTTACTTGTGAGTATTTACATTGGAAAATTTTTATCTATGTCAATTCTATTTGTACATGCATGTGGGGTGATTTAAGTGTCTCCTTTATATTATATATTGTATATATTTTTTTATGATTTGTTCTATCTACCGAACCTATTTATATTATTAAGTGTAATGCCTCACATAATGTTAGATTTTTACACCCTTGGTTCTAGTTAACAACCTAGGTCCTACTGGGGGTGGAAATCTATCGTCATTATATATATATCTCCTCATTGCAGTATATTTAGAGGGAGGGGGTTCTGAAAGAGTGGTATTAGATATAGTAAATGCGATATTGGAGGGAGTTTTGAGTGAGGAACAACTAAAAAAGATTTGGTTGGTTTGGAAATAGTGTCAGATGATCTAGGTGCATGACATAGGCTAGGTAATATTGTCTATGACACAGTATTTTATGTGCCCTGTGATCCGATGCAGGGAATCTAAGCCTACCGAATGACCAATTAATGCTACACCACTTTTAGGGTAGATACTAGAGATAGGTATATTCATTATAATGATTTGTGTTCTTATTTTAATGGGTTTGTTATGGGAATGCTGAAATGGATACAAAACTAAATTTAATGATATAAAATTAATCTTAAATAAAACTCCATGCTTTCATGGTTATAAAATCACGTTCTATTTTTTAACTATGGATATTGTTTAACATTCATGTGTAGTTCAAGAATTTGATGTTCAATAAGTTGATCTGGTTGATCGTCATATGGTAGATCTAGTTGGGGAGGATGATCAGTGGAAGGGGATGTTTCATGCTTTCTAGTGATAGGTCATGAGGATGTATGAGGGTACAATTTCATATGTGGAGACAGAGGGTTAGATGGGGGATCTTGAGATTTATTTCAATTTTATCCAGGCCCTAGAAAAGTACTGGTTCCCATTGGAAGTCAGTTAAAAGTGGGTAACTACACGTCAGTAGTAGCCACCATATCTGAGGAGATTGATAGGAGGGAAAATTTTATAGATAAACTTTTAGAAGGAGTTCGGTGTAGAGTTCTTTTCATCGACCACTGATGAAGTAATGAGGAAAAATATTATTTATCTTCTATAGGGGAGCATGTTAGTAAGGAATAATGGGATCATGTTCAAGGACCTTTAACATTTTCCCCAGATAATTATGTCGATGAGGATTCTCTTGTGAGGCATATTGAGAAGGTAGGGGAAACATGTTTTTGTTCTATCATTGGTAGATAGAGTAGGTAGAGGCCGACCTCAAGATGTTCCTCGTTTTCAGATAATATGACCTGAGTATGGACATGGATGTGATCATTATAATATAGGAAGAATAATTGGGTGTGGTCATTTTCATGCAGTGGTGGCAGTAGTTCCAGAAAAAATAGATATTGTTAGAGGTACGGGAAATTTTTTTTGTACTATTGTTTATGCCTTGGTTTATTCATGATCTTCATTGTCCTCTATTGCACCTTCTCAAGTCCATGCTCAAGAACGATATATATAGATGCTTTTTGTTACCCTGGTTTTTATTATACTAGTTTGAGGCTAGACAATCTTGTTTGATGTGTGTCGGTGGTGTGGAATGATTATGAGACCACATCCTGCATGTGGGGATCTTTTCTTTCTATAGATGTATACATATTATTTCATCCAAAAAGTCAACATGTTTTATATCATACATGAAATTATTGGCTAGTTTAAGAGGAGATTCATGTTCTTAGATGTGGATGGTCTGTGTGTCATTTTCTTCGGTGAGTGTAGTTATCCAGTGGGAAGTTGGAATGTGGAGCCCTATATTTTATTATTGGAAGAGTTGTTAGTGGAATCAGTGGACATTTGGATAGAAGAGGTTCCAATTGTCATTGGGGAGTTCTTGGATGTTTTCTTCCAAGGAGGTTGTGACATTACCCCCATTGAATTGTTTTTGAGTTCTGGATACACATGAATCGTAGTGATTCTAAAATTTTGATGTAACTTTAATGAATAAAACCATATAATTTTTAGGATTTGATGATTCAGATAGATGATCTGATGTAAAAGGGTTTTATCTGGCATAATGTTCCCCTGTGGGGAGCTCCAACGTTGTTCTCCAAGAATGCGAATGAGGGTTTAAGGTTGAGTATTAATGACTATAGGTTGGATCAGGAGATGTTCATAATCTTTTACTGTCTTACCATGAAAGACAATGTTTTCAACTGGTGAGTGGGGATAGTTGGTTTTCTCTGATCGATATATGGTCTGTATATCACCAATTGAGGGTGAAGGAAGGAGATAACCTTAACGATACCTTATTATGCAGGTATGGGCACTTAGAGATTGTATTAATGCCATTAGGAGTTAGGAATGAAATAGTCGTGATATTGGGGATTATAAACTCCATGTTCTATGAGTTCGTAGACTAATTTTTCATCATATTAATCGATGATATATTGATCTACAGGAAGTCAGAAGAGGATCATGTCGAGTATCATTGAGATGTCATGCATGTCCTTTGACACCACTAGCTCTATTGAAAGTTTTATAAGTGTGAGTTCAAAACATTATAGGTGTATTTCATTTGGTATGTGGTGTCTTAGTAGTGTGTTGTAGTAGGCCCATCAAAGGTTTAAGCAGTTTTTTCTTGGGAAGCACCCAAGTAAGTGGCATAGGTTTGCAATTTCATTGGTATCAAATTCTATTATCATATTTTGTACCCAATTTCTCTTTAGTTCCATCCCTATTGATATCTCTGAATAAAAAAAATATTTTGTTTGGTGTGATAAGTTCCAAGAAACATTAGGGTACCTAACGGGGAAGTTTTTCAGTACCCTAGTGCTCCATTTACTAGAGTGGGTTTGTGATGTTTGAGGTGTTTTTTTACGCTTCTCATATGGTCAAGAGATTTATGTTGATTATGCAATAGGAATTGATCTCTTATAGTTCTATGCATTTATTTCCCCATGAGCGTAACAATGTTACCCATGATGTAGAGCTATATTTAGTTGTTTTTGCACTAAATTTGTTGCAACATTTTCTTATTTGGGAGTTCTTTGTGGACTTCATATATCACAAGAGTTTGCGATATGTCTTTTCTCAGCTTGATATGATCTTTTGAAAGAATATGTGGATGTAATTTTTTTGGGATTATGATTTTGATATCTCATACCCATCTGTAATGGGTAATGTTGTGGTCGGATCTTTGAGAAGTAAGATAGCTGAAAGGTGTTATACATGATTTTGAGGATACTTGGAGGAAAATGGAGGAGTTGTAATCCAAAGACATAGATGAAAGAGTGGATAGTGGTGGAAGATATTTTTTTAAATGATGGAATATTTTTATTCGATACCGTAGGTGGAGGAGTCTTAGGGGGAGACTCAGAGTCATTGGTGTTGTGTAATCATGTTGTCCATAAAATGAATCAGAGGGATGGTCGGAGGATTGTCCAAACCAGATGTCATTTCATGGAGGTTTTTTTGTTCTAGTAGTAATACACAAGAGAGTCCTTAATGAGTTTTATAACTCACCTTTGATAGTACACCTATGAATTCACAATATTTATCATGGGTTTAGGATGCAGTTTTGGTGGTTTGGGATAAAACGGGAAGTGAAAAAATGTTGAAAAGTTATTATTTTCCATCATGTAAAGGCTGAGAATCATGTTCCTGGTGCATTATTGAATCCATTGGATTTTCCTGAGTGGAAATTTTTTGAAATCATGATAGATTTTATCACAGGGATACCCTTTAATCTGGGAGATTGTGATTCTATCTAGGTAAATATGGATTGGTTGACGAAATTGGCTCACTTCATACAGATCAAGGAGTCGGGTGCGGTGGATTCATTGGCCAAGCGGTACGTAGATGAGGTGGAATGGTTTCATGTATTCATGAGCATCATTGTCTCATATTGGGACATATGTTTTACCTCATGAGTTTGGAGTGTATTAAAACATGATTTTGGCACTCAGTTATGCCTTAGCATTACTTTCTACCCTCAAACATAAGGGAAAATAGAATGGACAATGTAGTTATTAGAGGATATGTTTTAGTCATTCATCCTGGAACTTGTTGGATCTTGGGTAGGACACCTGACTTTAGTAGAGTCTTATTTTAATTATATATATCACTCTACAATTGGAATGGTCCTATTAGAAGCTTTATATTGGATACAATATTGTTCTTCGTTGTGCAAGAAAGAGGTTGGCGAGAGAACTGTTCTTGGTATCAATGGGGTGTAGAGCATAAAATAGAAACATAAGCTTGTTTTTTGATAGGATGAATGTAGTGAAAGAATGGAATTAGTATTTTGATGATCGTAGAAGGAGGCCCTTGGAGTTTGAGGATTAGGACCACGTGTTCTTGAAGGTTTCCCCTTGACATGGTAAGTAGAACTTTTGAAGAGGGAGTAATCTTTTTTAGATTTATTAGGCCCTTTTAAGTGTTGGGGATAGTTAGTGAAGTGGTGTACCAGTTGGTGTTTCCATCACAGTTAGATAGGATCCATAAAACCTTTCATGTCTCCTACCTTCCTCATTTTCTTCATGACGACTCACATGTCATGGAATGGGGGGAGTTGGACATTGAAGAAGATGTGATGTTTTTGGAGAAGCCAATAGAGATCCATCATCATTAAGAGAAGGCACTATAAAGACAAACCATTCCTTAGGTTCGTGTGTTTTGGAGGCATGTTGGCCCAGAGGAGAATACATCTGATAATGAAATAGACATGTGTGCCTTGTACCCAGATTTGTTTTGAGTTTTTTGTATTAACTTTTTCGCTTATGATGTGATGTTCGGATCAGGTTGTTTTGTTAGATAAGTTGTTTTCCATGGTTTGTGATGTGTGTGGTGAGATGAGAGATAAATTAATAAAATGTGAAAAGGGTTGGAACAAATTCCTAATTGAGACAAATTACTTATTGATGCGATTAAACTCATGTAGTTGAGTCAGTTCTGCAAAGAGTAAATAGTATATATACTTGGAGGATATAATTAACTAATAAGTGTGTTCGAGATGGTGTGGATCTTTAGATTTAGCAGTTTTTGGTTTGGTCTGCATGATGGTTGAGATATTTGTGCAGTGTTTTTTGGGAAATGTGGTTGTGTGAGATGAGATGGTTTGTAGTTTTCCTTTTTTGGTGATGAAGTTGTATGAAATATTTGTGTTTGTTTGGGTTGGTGTGTTTTTTTGGTGGTAACATCTGAGGTATGACGAAATCCTTGAGATGTACCTCGCTAGGTGGTTGTTCATAACCCCTTTTCTTTTGGGATTAGTGTTGGATTCTTGGGGACGATAATCCTTTGAGAGGAATAAAAAGTAACGATTAGATCCTTACCAGTCCATTACATTTATAGTTTTGGGTATTGGAGGTGTTCAGATGAGGCATAGAGGATGTCAATAGGAGTTTTGGTGTTGATAAATGAGAGCATGGAACTTTCACAATGTAACAATGGTTTTTACATCATGTAAAATAATTAAACAAGGTAAAATTTTATTTGAAATTGTTTAATATATATTAGTGTTTAAAAATAAATAATAAAATGAAGAAGATATGTGTTTTTTGGTGAAAACAGAACCCCATGGATTAGAAAACATGAAATCAGATTACACGTCATGTAATCCCCTGATACAGTGCATATTTTAAAATATTATTCTAACAAAAATTCATTTATTCGGTTGTGATATCATCATCCAGTTATTTTATGTGGAACCTAAGTGTCTAAAGGTTTTCTTAAATCCCTTATTCATCTCAATACAATTCGTTGATACCATTTGATTTTTTTTGGTGATATGTGGTTGATTCGTAGTGATTTACCATCTCATTATCACCCATTTTCATTTTTTATTCTCTCATAGATCCACCAAAGTGGTGTTTCTTGGGTTTGGAGTGTGTGTTGGGTTGTGTTTTATGGTATTGAGATGTATTTTAGGTGGATATATAGTTAATCATGGTGAGGATTTCTTTTTTAGGCATTCTTCCTCACCCTTTAGTGCTCAACAAGTTGAAAAGATTTCTTGAGGTTGGATTCCCCTCGTTTCTCATTATCATTGAATCATATCAGAGGGGTTTCTTTTGATTACATATCGATTTTTTGTGGTGATGGATTATGTAATGATAAAAAAAAATTTAATTGAATTGAAAAGGGGTAATGTAGTTGGATTCACATTATTTTATAGCATTGATATTATTTTAGATTCTGTGAAATGTTCGGGATTGATTCGATACTAAAAATTGTGGATTTTGTGGGATTTTTTTATGTTAGATATGTATGAGGTGTTTTTTCTGGTTGTGATTATTAGGTATCACTATAAAATGTAAATTTTATAACCATGTATATTTGTATAAAAAAATGGATTGCCCAAGATTTTGGTTTGTGTGATAACGCCAAAAAAGTAATATAGAATGTGATAAAATCCCTTTGTAAACCTGTAAATGGATCTTGATGTCTTGTGAAGTGTGGCCATTATTGTGGGTTGATGATGTGTGGTTGGTCCATTTGGGGGTTATATTTTGTGGGATGTCCTGTTATGGTGGTGAGGTGATAGTTTTTGGGCCATGTTTTTTGGGCAGCGAGGTGATGTAATGTTGTGCAGTTTTTGAAATGTGGTTGATTTTTTATAGATGCCCAAGTAGTGATGGAATAAATTAATGTTCAATAGTAATTCAAATGGAATGGGTAATTTTTAATAATGGGATGGTATATATTAACAAATAATCTAATGATTTTTTGTGTGATTAATTTTTGATGATGAGAAATAATTAAATTAACGGGATTTAAACAATGATAAAATATGAAAACACATGTCAAGGATCTTCACCTTCAGAAATGACTATTTGAGACACTAATAAATGCATTTAGTGGTAGTAGAAAAAGTGATGGTGATTTTTTTTGGTTAGTTTTTTTAAACACATAGGTTGGAATTCTATTACTTATATATATATATATATATATTTATACAATATACATTCTTGTGATTTCTACGTGAATCCTTCATACATTAAGAACTATATGATAAACAACTGTAAAGTCACACAAAAGTTTTTTTTACGAACATTCGGTGGGAAATAAGGATGGATGGGTACCCTGTATTTTCTGATCTCTCTTCTATGTGAGGTAGGTAATGCACATGATGTGATGGAAAAAAGTATATTAGTGCATTAGATAGCGGCTGTGGTATCCCATTGGGATAAGTTTTGATGTAGTTTCCAAGGTGTGGTTGGGATGGGATGTGATGTTAATTCCTAGGTGTCTTTATAATGAGATGTGATGTGATGTGATTTGATATTCTATTAGGCCCAGGTGTGTGAGGGTAGGATGTGTAGTGAGGCCAAGGTGTGTGCTGTTGGGATGTATTTTGAGGCCAAGGTGTTTTTGGGTGGGATGTGTTGTGAGACCCTAGTGTTTGGGGATGACATGTGTTGTGAGGCCCCAGTGTGTGCATGGGGGATGTGAAGTGGTATACAGATAAGATAAGAGTACTAGGATGTACTAAATTGGGAAAGAGTGACATACTATTGGTAAAATGGAGTGGGTGCCCTATAATTGATTTTATTTAATTTATATTATATTACATGTCTTTCATTACTTTTTGAGGGTTCATTGGTGTGGTTGGGATGGTTAGTATACCAGTATAGGTGTTGTTCAGTTCTATTATTTTCTCACCAGTCCATTAGTATTCTTATTTCACATGGTCATGAAAGACTTCAGTTTTTCTTGCTGAGTATACTTATATGATCAAATTACATATATAAAAATGGTTTTATGTTTCTAGGAGGATTTCACGGACTATGCTAGATCTTACTTGCTCGGATCCTTGAGAGTTTTTTTCACTGTTTTAGCATTACCTTTGAGTATTTACTTTGGTGACGTTTTGTGTGTATCATTTCTATTTATATATTAATTTGGTATGGATTGGTTTTATCTTTTATATTATTTCTTAGAGTTTTTTTATGATTCATTCTATCTCCTGATCCTATTTATATTATAAATGGAAATTCCTCCCATATTATGAGATCTATACACCCTTGGTGCTAGTCTCCAAACCAGGGCCTACTAAAGGTGGGACTCGGGGGGGGGGGGGGGGGTTCATTATATCACTCCCCTCATCGGAGTATCTTTGGATGGAGGTGGTCATGAAAATAACTGATTGATATTTTTTTGATGATATAGCATCCATGAAACTAGTAACCAAGAGCCAATTATTTCTTATTATATGGGTAAAATATTCAATGTATAAAAACCCATGATTAGTTAGTTTAGTTTTCTTAAAAACATAGATAAATAAATGACTTCCATATGAAATTATATATTCAAAATATATCATGGAAATAAATTTCTTTTAAAGTCATTCAAACATTCCTTTTTCATAATATACAGAAAGGAAAACAAATAAAGGTTCTGTTGAAATACTCATTAAGGGTTTTATACATTGTAATCTAACATGGGAGAAAAAGGTATAAATTATATGGAAGAGTGGATAAACCAAAAAATTCAACATATGGTCAGATATGGTGACGAAATATGTTATAGAGTGGGTGAATATACAAGATTAATATTTTTAAAGTGAAAAATCAATTAGTTAAACTAATTAAGAATGTTTCTTAATGGAGTTAATTTTAAAAAAAATTACATAGTGATGTTTTCATAGTAGTTGGGAACATAGTGGACTTAGTCTACTATTGTAACTCTATACTCGGTGAGAGAAATATTGTGTACTAGTCTGAATTTTTAATGGAAATCATAACCTAGTTACAACCTAATTTTTCTGGTGTATGTTTAACCAAAAGACACCCAACATTTTTATGGGGATTCAAAAACCAATTACAACCTTAAATTTTGATTTTGGGAGTGTGAAATCAAACAGTCCTACTATTAGAATTCAAGATTCAAAACCAAAATAAAAAAATGATATTTTATGGAAATAAGTAAAGGGAAATTGAAACCATATAAGAGATGGAAAGAAGTGTTAAAAACTCAAAAAAACCAGAATGAAATAGATATAAGTAAAATAAAATGCTGGTATTAATTCGTAATTGTTTCACCAGCATTATTTTCCATTCAAGGTAGTAGAAGATTTATTTTATATTTTCATTCCACCATTTATAGATCTTAGAATAGTTGTGAGAAATGTTCAACACAAGAATAATTTACAACACATTATAGTATCAACACCACCACACTATCTTCTCTATATTACATAAAAATATTCCACCTCTCAAAAAAGAAGATTCCCATGATTAGTCATCCACTTTTTACACTATTTCCCTAAAATAAAAGATCAATTACCTTAAAAAACATAAAAAAACTATTCAATGGTTTTGTTATTTAAAACTCATAATGAATAATATTGGATTATCAGATAGATATAGAGAATGATATTATTGTCAATAATAACCCCTCAACACACTTTCAATATTCAGAATGTAATTACTAATTCAAACCAATTTGAAATCAACTAAAAAATATTTTTAAAATCATCCTAAAAAATAGTCCAGTGAAAGATACGATTAAAATAGACTGTATCAATTTAAAATAGGAAATTTAAAAGTATTATATTTAAAACAATCATTAAACAAGGGGATAATTCAAAAACATTATAAAATTACGTAAAATATATAAAATACATTTTTAATGAGTTTAATTTAAAAAATATTAATCTGCATACATTTGAATCAACGAAATCAAAATCAAATAATGAAAATGTTATGTGTGTGTCATGATGTATGTTTCATAAATGAAAATAGAACACCCATCAATCTTTAAAAAACATGTTTAAAACAATGGAACGAAAATTACATCGGTTATATATAATTAATATGAATTTAAAATTTATTTAGAAGAAACATAATGTTTGAAATGAGTATTCAAAAAATCAACCTATAAAACAATGTGTAAAATAATGAAAATTTCAATATTCTTGAATAATGTGTATAATTTCAAAAAAGAAATATGAAAAATCACATAGGTTTTTTTCAAGTAGAAATTTTTCTCTACATTGCTGAAAATCACCATGTATGATAATTTCATTTAGGATAATTTATGTACATGATTAAAATAAGGTAATTAACATAGGTGAATATATGTAAGTGACCCTAATTGGTGATTCACTTATCTAAATTCACATATCCAAATTTCTAAAAAATATAAAATCTTTGACTTACTAATTTTAGATTTATGTTATACCATGTAAACAACCAAATCATATTTCGGTCCAATTAACTTGTATTTATTAAATTTCATTATTTTTCCATATATTTAAGAACTATTTTAATTATACCTCTATAGTTCATGTTATGGTTAAAAAGCATTATATTTTTTTTCATGAAAACCGATTGATTTTAAACTAAAACTATGTAGTGTATTGTATCCGATATTTCAATATGATAGATATTTATTAAAAAAATTATGTATTCCAATTAAATTTATATTATATTATTCTATTTAAAAATTAATAATAACTAATAAATTGGGTTTTATATAAAACAATATATTATCAAAATATTTATTGTAATCGAATTTGGAAAATCATCTTTTTTGTTCACAAATCAGCTATGTGAATTTTAATTCATCTATATTGATTTGTAATTTTTTTTCTACAAGGGAAAAATGATTTGGGTATGTTGTAACTATAAAAATCAATTAACAATGATATATTATGTTTATAGATGACATATTTACCCTTTAATAACATCATGAAACCTATACAACATGTTATGAACAATAAAAAATCCAAATCTATAAATATTTTAATTAAAGAAATATTATGATATGATCAATGATAAATGTAAATTAATCAATATAAAAGTAATTTTATTAATAAATTTAAAGGAAATAAAACAACCATATATTCATAATTTTAAAAACATAGAGTGGTTCAAGGAGAGACTCAACATTATCCAATTTTTTGATAAATTTAAAAAAAATTCAAAAACTTCCCACCTTTATGAAATTATAAAATAGATATAGTTTAGATAAAAAATTATTTCATAAATTGAGTATAGTAAATTCCTAAAAATTCGTTTGAAAAACCATATTTCAAGGAGCCATTATAAATCCATCAATTTTTTAAAATGTCTGTCAAGGAACCATAATACAATGGGTAGAATTTTAATAGTTGTTTGTGAAAAATAATGAAAAACCCTTCAAAAAATAATATTTTATACTAAATAAAATGTTTATACTGTAAGTTAATATATTTTGGTGTGTATGAAAAGTCTTAAAATAGAAATTTAATAAAAAATATTTATAGAAATAAACAAACAATAATCTGAAAAATTGATTCTATATTTCCCATATTTTAGGTAAATATGGAAATTTCAACATAAAAACAAACTCAATCTCAAAAAATATTTATTCCAAGTAAATGTAAATTCAAATCTCAATAATTCCAAGTTCAAAATTTGATTTCTCAAATCAAGAAAAGTCCAATAATTTAGTAAAAATATCAGCATGTTCATTTTCAGTAAGAATACATCTAGAGTAATATCTCTTTCATTCACATAATCTTGAGTAAAATGAAATTGTATGTCTATATTCTCAATTAGTGATTGTTTTAAATGTTTTATAAATGTAAAATTAGGAGAAAAAATAATTGAAATAAATAGATATATTTTCAAATTTAAAACAAAAATCAAATGAATAATGTTTAATACTCAATGATTGAAAAAAACATGACACCTAAAAGTTATAATCAAATTATCTAGTTGAAAAACAATAGAGTTTTGAATTATTTAACTATAAGAAATGCAATTATTAATTATAAATGAAACATTCCTGAGATAATTTTTATATCATGTTTACATCCACCAAAATTAGAGTCTGGGAAACCAATTATATCAAAATAATTCTATCTAGAATAAAATAATCCAGTATTAACAATTTTATTAGCAAATAAAATAATACATTTAATAGAATTTATGTATTATTACTTAGGTTCATATTGAAATCTAGAAAATATAAAAACCCTAAAAATTTATCTGTTCTATAAGTATTTAAATACAACAAACATCTAATCATGATTCTAAATAATTTAGAATCAACAAAATTGTAGAAAAATTAAAATATAATTTACAACTAATATTCATAAAGTATTTATATATATTATAATAATCAATAGAAAAATTTTAACCCAAATCATTATTAAATTTATATTTATTAAAAAAATGTAATAATATATTTACTTAATTTAAAGGCATAAAAATATTCACTTCACCCAAAAGAGTCCTATCAAGATCACATTTCATCAAATTAGAAAATTATTTACAAAGAAAATAATTTTAGAATCTAAAAAACATTATAATAAACATAAATTTGAAAAATTAAAATATCATTATATACTATTTGGATAATCAATTTATGATCTACATTACCTCTCCTAAAATCATTTTTCATAAGAAAACAATGTATGATCATCCTACCAATCATGATATTATTTTTTAATACCATATAAATATTTTAATAATTTAAAAACATGATTAGGAAATTTTAATTTTCAAAATGTGGGGTTCAATAAAAATAAACATTAGAGGTAACAAAACCAATTGAAAATTATTTTTAGCATCCATTTAAAAACACTAAAAACCATGAAAAGTAAAACAAATATAACAAAATTATAATATAATCAATAAGTTTAATGAGAGAAAATTATTCATCAAAATCTATTCCTTATTATAGAAAATAATATTTAGTATCATGCCTAGGAATATTTTTATCAATTTTTCATGATTTATCCCATTTATTTCTAAAAATAAATTTAGTTCTAATTACTTACATATCTATAGGGGTTCAATTAACATCCAAAAATTTTTAGGAGAAATTTTTAAGCTAAACATACTTAAAACAATTCCAATTATCATCATTCAAATCATCTAAAATATCAATAAGTATACAACCAGAAATAAAACTAGAAGTAGTGAAGAAGTTTAAATTATATTATTTTTTTCATAATGATCCAACATTACCAATCAAATTTACAATAATATTATCTTCATAAATCCACTAATACCCTGGATCATATTGAGAAATAATTTTCACCTCCCCCACCCCCCTTTATTGAATAAAATTATATATAGGTTCTTATTAACCAATATTGAAATACCTAAAATAATCTTTGATATCTTCTGAAATTGATTTATAATATTCCAAAAATTATCTTTTCTTTATAAGGTAAAATCGTTACAACCAAAAATAGTAAAATAAACCAACTATTTTTTTCTATATTTAAATAAATAAAAAGGATTTTTCTTAAAAAAATGTCAAACAAAAACTCAATTCGTAAGATTTCAAGTTGTATTAATAGATTAATTCCAAAAAATATTATGTTTTATTATATTTTTTAATAATAGTCTGAATCATCAATCGAATTGTTATATTTTTATATTCAAAAATTATATTTTATTATGGTTTTATGGGGAAAAAATTATGAACACAATCATTTTCTTCACAATATATTTTAAAATAAAAAATAAAAAATTCCCCTCCATTATAGCATCTAATAGAAACATTTAAATAACAAATAACATTTTTAACAAGCTTAAAAATGTTAATAAGTCTATCTACGGTTTCATTCTTATATGACAAAATAAACCCATGTAAATCTCTTGAAATAATAAATTAAAAAAATATTCCTTGCTACCTCAAAAATGGATTTTAATTGGTCCAAATTAGTCAAGATATAATATTTTAAGGGGTCTAAAGTAGAAACATGATTGTTCAATTTGAAGTAACCCTAGTTCTTCTAAGCATCTAATTGTGAATAAAAAAATTTATGTATTTAACTTGGGTAAATATAGAATATACCCATGCTTGGATAATTTTTGTGTAATTAGAAAATGTGCATCTCTGACCCTTTTTTCCTAGAGAACATCATATGTTTCAATATAATGGAAACACATTAAATTTTGATTATATATTATAGATAAATTACTAAAATAAATACCATATTTTATATTTTCATTATATAAACCATTTTTATTTTTAAAAGTTAAACGTTTATAAAATTTTACATTCATTATATCATTGAATAATAATTAAATACTATTTATTTTATATTTTAAACATTAAATATATAAAAATTTATAAATTAGAACAAACTTATAACTACCTAAATTTACAAAACCATTAACCTGGCCTTAAGATTTATCTATAAAATTGTTAGAGCCGACATTGAATTTAGTATTACAAAAGCAATTCTATAGGTCACTAGTCATGTGTTGGGAACAAATATTATTGATTTACCATGTTTCTATGAGATTATTAAGGTGGTTATCATCATATATATTTATCTCTATAAAACATAGTTAAGATTATTATTTCTCACTTTTTTATTCATCACTTGGATCAGATTCTTCGATACAACTACATATACAATGGTATGAACTTTATAATTATTTCTTTTATTTGTTCTTTCCATTTTCTTGTTTCATGTTTGGAAATTCATATTTGATAATTAACTTAATTATAAATTCATAATAGGTTACACATAGTAAAAAAATAGTAATTTTTTTAATTTTAATCATTATTTTTATCTTTTCTTGATCACATATTGAACATTTTCTTTCTCTTCAACAAATTATAAATACTACATAATATATTAAACATTTCTCCTTTTATACATTCATATTAATAATATTTAGAAGAGTTGTGAGGAACATATACTTTTGATTCTAATTTAATACTTTTTCTCTTTCATGTATACTCTTCCTTAATATTCATCAACTCATGTTCACATAAAATAACTGATCTAATGAGTTCATTCGATGTGTATTGATGAATCTAATAATCTCACATATTTTACTATGTAATTAAATGTTGTTAAACCCAATTTTTTTTTCATTTCAAGTGAAATTGAATCACTTTTTAGAATAAAGAAAAAATTTATCTTAATTGTGAAAATACAGTAGTTGTGGTTCTTAACTATTTTCAATTGTCTTATGTATTTCATGATTGTAGGTAAAAGAGTCTTCATGATGCTTTTCTTCACTTGTGGTGTGACTATAGATTTTGGAGAAGAGAAGCAGAGATAGAAAAGTGAAGCAGAATTCCTAGATATCATTTACCCTAAGTAGACATCATTCAATTTTCAAAAATAATTTTTTGTGTAGGACATATCATGTCTTTAGAAGACACTGTGAAGAGAAATCACACATCGTGTACTCTTAGTACACGTTGTGTAGTTAGAAAACCAGTCAAATGGGTGTATGATATTCACATTAGAAATTTCCACAGATCCCAGAGACATGAAGGAGGGTACACTTCAAGAACCCTAAGAACACATAGTGTGCTGGTCAACAGAAAAAAGAAATAAAGGTGACGCAACCTGATGTTTTAATTGGATTTCCTATAAAAGGAACCCCCTGGCCTCTATTTTGGGGCATTCTAAACTAGCCAGTGAAACACCCAACAACCAAAATATCCACCCTCATCTTCATTTCCATTGATGATATTGATATCAGGATCAATATGTCTTACATAAAATCTATAATGAAGAACATGTAGGTTTCTCCCGCGACGATTAGATAATCCTCACGTGGTTCGGGACAGTGTCAACTAACAGACACTCTTTTCTGAGTTTCGATCCTAATGTATAACTTTTATTTGAATTTATCTTTAACTAAAATTTCAT
This sequence comes from Viscum album, assembly GCA_963277665.1. Lineage (NCBI taxonomy): Eukaryota > Viridiplantae > Streptophyta > Magnoliopsida > Santalales > Viscaceae > Viscum > Viscum album. The sequence continues at coordinate 1,273,787,869 of OY728159.1, forward strand.
CAATAAATTTTATTTCATTATTTCTTAAAAATATTTCAAAGAAACTTTTTGGATGGATATTCCAACAATGAATTAAATTAATCGAACTAACTATTTAAAATTCTTTGGCCAGATATTTTCGTTGATCATAGATGTTTCAATTATGTTTTGTTTCTTGGAGATCATCATGTAATAGAATAACTTCAATAGGTGGGAAAAAATTATATTAATATATTTATTTTATATCTACATAAATTTGGGGGTTCACTTGGGGATCTTTGTGGTGAATTTATAAATTCAATTGTAAGAACATTTTAAATGTAGAAGAGGGGAGTGTCCATGAGGAAGAACCTTGTCTATGACCACTATTTTAAATCTAATTTCCAAACCAATTTATTTTTCATCAATTTTTTTTATCTTTCACCTTAAATTTCAGTCAGTTTAGTTTTATTCTATTTTTAAATTGTTAATAGAATCCCACCATTTTAATTTCTTTCAACAATAACTCAATAAATAATGATTGTATTGAAACTCAAACTAAAACCTCTTTGAAAGATAACCATATGGTCACCACTGTGCTACATTCAAAAGGGAAAAATATTGATTTAGGTATACGAGAATAAAAACTCACTATATTATATTCATTGAAATTATTACATTCATTGATCAAAGTCTTCTTTTTATTACATTTATTTGGTAAGGATATTATGAATATTTCACTACGTATGGGGATATCAAATGTTTATGAAATGAAATTAATTAAACTCATAATTCTTGTGAATTAGAGGAAAATTTGATTAACACCTATTTCTTCTCCCATCTTGGAATTTTTATACCCCACTTGAAGCATTCTGTGTTTGGTTGAAATCAAATTTTAAGGTAAAAGTTTATTAACTTGTATAATCTTATAGATATACTGATATATCTTACATATAGACACGTTACTGAACTAACATTTTTTAATAACACAATATAATATTTAGTTCATTGTAATTAAAAACAAATCTAATAATATTATTTCTTTTAAGAGTATCCAGGTCAGCTTCTAGTAGATGGAAATGTTTTTTCATAACCGTCTAGTGTTCTATACTAAGCCGTTTGATGTTCAACGTTATTATTTATTTCCAATAAACCTAGTTTCTTCTATTAAATTGAGGTTTTTTGAGGAATTCATCAATTGTTTTCATTTATTTATTGCATATTATAAATATTTTTCTCATAATTTTTGGTCTAATAAAAAGTTATGAAAATAAAATTTTAAAATCAAACACTAGAGAAGGATTATTTAAATTTGAAATAGAACACCCTTTTATAATAATTATTAGGTAAAATAATTCGATATAATATGGTCTATTAACCCCCTCTAGACCATCTTTCACCACCTTATCTATCCTAAAAACTATTTAATCAATATCTTGAGTTAAAATTTAATCCATGAATTATATCAATATTGAAATCATGTTATGAATAGAAAAGTGACCTAGTGCGAGATTACCCTTAGAGAGGGGGAGTGAAATAAGGTATAAAATATTAATGGTAATTCAAACTCTTACCTCTTAAATGTATCAATTTTCCTTCAAGAATAATGACCTATCAACCTTTTGAATCACCTAGATTACTCTTTAACTAGATATACTTTACATTTCTTGATGTTTTTTGGTGTGCATGTATAAAGTAAATATATACATGATTATTTACTTGGTTCACCCTCATAAGGCCATGCCTAAGGATTATATTGAAAGTTCCTAAACTAATTAACTCATAAGAAACAAATATTGTAGGAAACATGGCCTCAAGCATTCATCCCTATACGCAAAATTTTATCATCTTGTAGTAACGGTCTATGATGGTATAGTGGGGAGACAATACCATCATGATCAGAGTGTAACACAAAATTATAAAATAGTAGTAAGTATTAGAAAAAATTTAATAAATGATATAATTAATAATAAAATATTGAAATATAATTAATAGTAATAAATAGAGTCAATATCATAACAAAAATAGTGATCATATAATTATGCTATAGAAAAGGGAAGGTACATGGGATACTCAGGTACATGCAGATACATCATGCTTTAAAAAAACAAAAAGACGAAAAAATACCTCCAATATCATCATGAAGATAATCTATGTCCACTGAACCCATACCCCATCCCACTATAGTATGTTAGGAATCCATAATGGGATGATTTCCTTTGTACCTACCTACATCCATAAAGAATGATTAGGTACCAACCGACGGCTAGAAAAAGGTGTAATAAATTCTTAATAGGCTACTACAAATGGTGTATAGAAATATCTAGTATGTGAATATAAACTTCATAGTGTAAATTTAATAATCAATATAAAATTTAAAATAATAAAACAAATAAAACACATCAGTCTGGGTTCCAAAATGGACACATAACAGACAGTACCAACTTTTTCCCAAGCCAGAATGTCTCTAAACATTTGTTACTCTTCTTGTATATAATATGTATGTATATATATAAATCCCATATATATGATCTTATATATGTATATATATATGTAATATAATCAAGTAACCAATGTTTCATAACATAAACTTAAGGTATTTCATAATTCTCAAGAAATATACGCATAAGGAAGAAGCATAATTACATTGTATACTATATAATTTTTAGGAAGAATCCAATAATGTTATTTTTATTTGAATCAAAATAATTATATTTAATTATTTTTTATCATCAGAGCATCCCAAGTATTATATTATAGAAACCTAGGTGTCACTCCATGAAATCTATAAAAAAACATACTTCGATAAGTTTCTATCCAAGGAATTCTGCAAGAGGAACCAATGTATCACTCACGGTATAGTGAAAGGCCTAACCCTATGAGCCCATACAAGATATAAAAAATAGGGAACTAGGTATCCCTCATAGAATGGTATAAATTAAATGCCCACTAATCCCATACTATTATATCCACTATGGAACTGGGTATCACTCAAAGGTTGGATAAATGAATCCACCCTCTAATCCCATCCAAGGATTTTTATGAGAACCTTTGTATCTCTACTAATATATTATAATTCATTAATATATTTCAAATTATAATTCATGATGAGTCCACCCATGGTGTTCCAGATTATAACTCTCACATCTCTTATAGAATTTCATGGGGAATGGTTATAGTTTGTATTTAACCCACAGTATTTATAAAATTTATTTAAGTCATGTTTTCCAACTAAACTACTAATGATATCTCATGTTATAAACCAGAAGAAGATAGGGACAGGTTACATGGCCTACCATTTCCCTTGTTATAATTGAAAACAATATCTTTTACAAGCTCTAGATCCACACACCATAAGAGTTGGTTTAATTAAATTTCAAGGCTTAGGGATCTCAACTAAAATAGATAACACACCCTAAGTGGTTTATTTTCTTAAGTTGGACATCCTATGATATTTTTTGTTGGTTATTTGAAATACAATAAGCATGGTAATGTCTTTTTTTAAGTTATTTAGACATTTATGAGGAGAATCATGGATGGTTTGTGCATGGCCCAATGGTCAAGGATAAAATTAGTGAAACTTTTTTGAAAAAGTTCTAGAACAACAAAATTATATGGGTAGTACAATCCTAATCCATTTTCATCCTCTTACTCAAAATATAATGTAATAATATGAGAAAATTTATGAAAAATGTGAAAATAGGGTAATGATATATCATATGGAATTATAATTTCATATGGCAATTAAATCAGATAAAGGAAGAAAAATTTTTAGATAACATACTAGTATGGGACCAATGTGACAAACAAAGAGAAATTCAAACATAATAAATGTTTGGTGTCTCAAATAATATGGAAGGTAGAGAATGGATATTTAAAAGGGGGGGGGGGGTCTGTTGTGCAAGGAATTAAAGAAGATTAAAGGGGGTATAGGGTAATAAGGAAACAAGGGTAAATATGAATTATTTTTCTTAAATTATAAGAACCATGGTATTAACTACATAAATGGGAAACCTATAATATAAATATCTTTATTTGGGACCCTTACCATCGATCATACAATGAAAATTCACATTTTACATTGTATGATATCAATTTATGGAATAAGATCTCCCTTATGAATTCTAATGTTGAAAAACTATGACATAAGGATGGTTTATCCCACAAATCCATAGTTTACAATATAACATATTTTTATTCCAAAACCTGCTCAAGAATAAAAACCATTTTAAAGCTATAAAAACCAATTCTTGGGTCGCAAAATTCAATAGAAAAATTATGGAATCAAATATCACAAAATATAGGATTTTACAATATCATCTCCTTAAATAAATGTATTCCCCTATTTCCCTTTCAAGGGTAGAAAATAATTTTCTCAGAACCACACGATCCAATGATCACATACATCACTTTCTCACTCATTATTCTCGTTCTATACAATACCATTATATAATATATCATTCACTAGAAAAACTAACCTACCGTAGAGATATTTTATTCTCTAATCAATGATATGTACAAGATTCTCCTCAAATGATGAATATACCTTGAACAAAACCTCATTATTATTGAGAATATAAGATTATTATTAGTAATAATATTAAAGATAAGATATATGGAAGATGGCATGCATAGATTGATACCTATTAGGTAACTGCAACTGATAGGCTGCTCTCTCAAAAGTCTCTAAGGGACTGATATAATGAGGAATAATATTTCCTTTTCTTTGAATCTATCTATAACATTGTCTAGTAGAAACACATAAGAAAACTAAGGCACCAAACTCAAAATCTAGTGGACAATGATGGTGATCAGTATAAGACCTCTACATAGATCGAGATACAACCATACACTTCTTGATAATTTCTACCATATTATAAGTCTTCTGAAAGATATGAGGTTCTAGTTGCAATACCACTCCCCCTATCCAACATAGGGTTGAATAACACGTCATAATGTATAAATCCTCCTAAGAATCCATCTTTACATTTTCTTTAAATCTATTCTTATAATAAATATTTTTATGAGTTACAAGATTTTAACATGAAATTCAAATAAATTATAATGAATTCTCAGATATTTTCCTCTAATTTCATATTTTTATGCTCAGATTTCCCTTTCGTCTGTGGGAGAAATGTTGGGCTTAGAAGAACTTGTGTACTAAGGGCCTTCTACAGCCCATTCAAAAAACAAATTGAAAAATGAGTATCTCTATTTCATATAATAGTGTGTGGAACTACATTTATATGTATAATATCCAAAAAAAATATCCTTCCAATATCATCTACTAAATAGGAATCTATGATAGGTAGAAAGTGTGATATTTTTTCAACCTATTGATGATCACTCGTACCACATTACTACCTATAGGGGATAATAGTATGATTGACACAAAATCCCTAGTGACCTCATACCATTTTAATTCCAAAAGAGTATATAGATGTCCATCATGCAGTTGGTTCACTTCCTTCACCTACTAACATATAGAATATTGTGTGAAAAAGACAACAATCTACCTCGTCACAGCTAACCACAAATACTAGCCGTGTATATCATGGTATATCTAAATGATTCCAAGGTGTACCACCAATGTTGATGTATGATACCCTCAAATCAACTCCTACCATATATATACGAGGACCCAGGTATATCCATGAATGTGAAATATCTTATCCCCATCCAAGTGGTGTGTTATCCATAGAAATGATCTCCTATAGGATCAATACCTCTGGATTAGATAGTTGTCTCAACATTATTTACCAAGAAGTGAAAATATCACTACTGAAATTACTAAAATAGGTTTCCTATGATACTCAAGAACCTATAGATGTCGATTATAAAATAGGGAAATAAACTATCCCTTACTACTGGCCTCTCTAACTGCATGTTTCTATGTCCCCAATCTTATAACATCATCAAAAAAAAATCATTTCCCTAGTTTATAATAAAGATTGAAAGATGAATAAGTATAGATGTTCAACCCAGTCTCCCTTATTAATATTAATTTTATTATATTTAAAAAATTATTGAAGAATTGTTTTGTCTAGACACAAAAAAAATCACTCTTCATGTAGATAGTTACAACAACATTGAAAATCATGTACCACAACTACTAACTCGATATAATGAATCCAATAATTATTCCCATGAAGACTCTACTACTGAAGCACATATTCTATGACTCGATATCCCTACATTAGAACTACTCCTATCCCGATACATGAAACAACATAATACACTATATAGAAACTTTTCAGATATGTCCAAATTAGTATCACTGCTGAATTCAATCGTCCATTAAGCTACTAAAAATCTATCTCACATGGTTTAGAGCATATAAAGTTGATCACATTCATGGTCAATCCTATCATAGGGGATTCTGTAAGGGAAAATTTATGAATAAAAAACCTTCAATATCCATCTATCTCCAAGAAACATTATATGTAAAACCATTTCTTGAACTCCTCCCATGAAACTATAGATCTCACCTTCTCGTGGTTATTATAAACTCTATCTTATGAAATTATGATACCCTAGAAGTGAAATTTTCCAATCCAAAAGTAGAATTTGGTGGGATTAGTATACAACTGGTTCACTCTTAGTGTATTAAACAATATATCACTATTTTTTCATGGTTGTTTTGGGTATGGGAATACAATAATATTTATTCTATCTATACAACCATAAATGAATCAAGATACAGGTGGGAAACTCAATTAATTATAGTGATGAAGATCATGGGTGAATTAATGAGACCTAACAACAATAACATATAATCTTAAAATCCATATATACTATGGAATTTTGTATGTGGTATGTATGATCATATGATATGCACCTGGGGATAGGTTGACCTCAAATCAATCCTCAATAAAACCAAATTTTCTCATACCTAGTAGAAGAGGTGTTCCATTAAAGGTATTGGATATTGGTTCTTGAACGTAAGATGATTCAACCAATGAAAATACACATAAATCTTGTGGGTCCGATCCACCTTCTTGGACAATACCACATGTGAACCTCAAGGGGAAGTGTTAGGTCATATGAAACCCCATACTTCTAAATCATATGGTTGCTTTTTTAGTTCCTAAATTATAATAGGTACCATATGATTAGATAGAATCTATATTAGTGTCACTCCTAGAAGTATCTCAAAAGTGAACTCCACTTCCCTCATTGGAGGTAACCCAAAAAAAATCATCAGCGAATACTTCCATCAAATGATCTTCCAATAGAGGGAACACTATAATATGCAATACATGATTACCCATAAAACTACTAGAAGTCATGGTTTCCACTCCACCCATCCCATAATGCTTGGGTATAGTTAGACTTATCTAGACACCCCCATTCACCCATATAGATATAGATAGAGCCCTTGGGTTATGTGAAATACACCATCCGATGATATGTGTCAACATGTGCATGATAATGTACTATTAATTTTATTCTATGGATGATGTAGAAACTCATAATCTTAAGGAAAAAAGGATCCATATAATGGCATATCCACCTCTCTCAAAGGTTATTTCCTTAGTCTAGAGCACACTCTTAGTTTGGATCCCCAATGAAGTGGTGAGAGTCATGATGATATAGGAATACACTATCTATTGGTCCATAACTCCAATAATTGTTTTATGTATAAACGAAGGTGAATCACTTATGTCAAATAACGTTGATATAAATTTAGAGGATACTATAATAGTACCTTACACTATTAAAGGCATAATACTCTAATAATTGGGTATATGTTTCCCTACATGGATAGCAATAGACCCATGGTCGTGAGATACAACATGACTTACTGAAGAAGGTTTTCCATGCTGGTGTTGTATATCTATTTTCTAGAAATCTCAACCATGTATACCTCTTCATCTTGATCTATCAGGAGTAGAATAGATCCCTACATTCCTTGGATTTTATGATCCATTATCCGAATAGGGAGTCAGTGAAAACCCCTTCTCATTTTTCACTGGAGGAAAGGGTTGGAAAAAATGGTGAACATCACCATATTTCTAGTTGCATAGAGCTCAATTTGGTTATTTAGACACTAGGGATTCATAAATTCTTCCCTACCACACTGGTGATACCTCACATAATTTTTTTTTGATGTCATCTAATTGATTATCCACCTATAAGAAGAATCAATGTGATTATTTCTTATACTAGACGAATTGCCTCTATCTCAATATTAATCATCCTTGGCCTGCATCAGTAGCTTCTCTCAAGTCATGATTAGAGATGATGGCCTGATTCACTATCTCAAAATTTATGGTCATTAAAAATAAATACATCTGAGATCAGATGGTTAATGTGAGCCAATCCTTAAACCATCTCACAGTAATCACCTCATCACCAGTATCTGTCAATGGGAATTTTTTAAGATGAGTAAAATGCGTTGAATACTCCACCATAGACATAGAACCCCACTATAGGTGAATAAATTCACTACTATTGTGATCTCTTAGTGTATAGGGGAATAATTAATCATAGAAGTTCGTTTGATAGTCTGACCAGGGCATACCATGATGACGATATGCTAGGACGATCACATCCCACCATCCTTTGGAAAACTCATGAAGCATATATGTCACTAACATGACTCTTTTAAATAGAAGAATATGAAAATGCATCAAGATAGATAACATAGCATTTATCCATGGATTAGTAGCCAGGGGACCACCATCCCATAAAAAAGTATTTCGGTTCCACTATTGGAATTATCACATCAACTATGCAATAATATGGGAAGGTTGTAGAGCTTTTGTATATAAGATACATAAATAGTTGAGAGCACTCGTACAAAAATGTATCAATGAAAACATTTAGAATAGAGGGAGGTGACTCAGGTGGCACCGTAGGAGGCAATAATAGTAGCTCATGGCCCACCACCTCTAGAGAAAGATCATATCCACCCTCTTGGAAAATGACTTGAGGACATTGTTGTTGAATAATTCAACAATCATGATGTTAAAAAATCAGAATTAAAATTGCTTATAGAACATATCTTAAGGTCTTAAAATGGATAGGTACATAGACTTCCAATATAAGATTCACACAACTTTACTTCTTCAAATATTTTTCTATCTGATATAAAATATAATAATGTTGACGAGACACTCTTCTTGTTTCCCACTACAAAGATCGGGTCATAGTCAAGGTCTCACGAGTACAAAATAGGTCTAAGTATATAGTGTAAATAGAAAGATATAATATAAAACTCCCTTTATATTACAATTGACATCCCATTTAATAGTAACCATTTTTTTAGGATGTTATATTTAATTAAGTTTATACTCATTCATGTGTACGTATATATATATCAAATTCTTGTTAGATGAGTCATACAGTCAAATTTATAAAGGCATAAGTATTATAAACTATAATTGAAACCTAATGAAACTAAGAGTCAACCATTAAATCTGGTATCCGGATGTAATAAATAGTATTATATGATTTGATTAGATGAATCTTTAATAAAATTTTATAGATGTAGATTATTCTTAAATTATAATGGAAATTAATTTAATCCAAGAAAATAACATTTTATATCATGTGACCAGTGCTCTATGGCTCAAACATAGTATAATTGGTTCGTTAAAGTGCCATTATCAACATATATTGGAAAATACTATTTAGGTTTATGTAGACACATTAACTAATCCAATTATTATAACCCTGTATGATATATTTGTACCATTTAAATATAAAAATAACATAATTACTAAGATATTATAGGCATTGAACGAATTTATATAAATATATAATGGAATATTCGTTAAATTTTAATCATGTGGTGCCTACTATGATTCCAGATCAATACCTCTTTAATATTCTAGATCAAGTAAAAGGAAATTAATTCATGTTGATAATGTTTATAAATACACAAGTGATGTGTGTCAGACAATGTTGAAAGTAGTACAATTATAATTACATTGAAAAGTAGACAAAATTCCCTTCCCAGGTAATTGGGTTCTTTCCTATACATGGGTAACCTACACCTTGGTATATTCTCATAACCAAATTCCGAATCATTCCTAGTCTCCTATCTACGAACCCAAAATAGTTTGAAAAAAAGAAATGATCTTTGATTCCACATTTTAACATCCCAAACCTAGTTCAATGATAAATAGTTGATCCTGATTGGACACATGGACTCAAGTACGCCACCCTCTATGGAAGAGGATTCTGACTAATAGTGAGGGTCTATAATGGTATGGTGGGGAGATTATACCCTCATGACCATAGTGTATTACAATAGTACAAAATAAAGGTAAGCATGAAAAATAGAATAATAAATTAATTTCATAAACCTAAACCATCCAACTATATTAAATAAGAAAAAAGATGAATCAATATCATATACAAAATTTTGATTATTTCATAATGAAATAAAAATGGGAAACTACATGGTATACAGAGGTACATACGAATAAATAATTCTATACAAAATGAAAATGAAAAAATGAAATAAAATCCTGAGAATAAGCTAGGTCCTCTTCTCATATACATCATACTTGTATGGTAAGTCATATATCCAAAATTGTACACTTCCTGTTATCCCTACATGTACCCATAAAGTCTATTTGGGTAATTATAAATGAAACGAAATTGGGGGAAATATATACTCCATAGGCCACAAAAAATGCTGACTAGAACTGTCTAGAATATGTATATAAAATTATTGGTGTGAAGGTAATAATAAATTTAAAATAGTAAATAATAAAACAAATGAAACACCTTGGTCCAAGTTCCTCACGGGACACCCAACGGTCCATACCTACTTCAGCCCAAGCCGGAATGTCTCAGACCATCAGTGACTTGGTATGTATATAATATGTATGTATATAGTTACTAAATAAACATAAAATCATAAATATATATATATATACATAATATTATTGAAGACATGAAGTGTATACCCAAGGAATTCACACATTATCATATGGGATTTCATAATTCTTATGATGTTTGTTCATAAGGAATAAGCATTACAATTCCCTTTAATGTATAAGGAGACATAGAATCAATAATTTTATTTAAAACAAATACCACACCATTAGATTTAAATAATTTTCATCCAATGTTCATGCATGGAATTCCATAAAAGGATTCCTCCATGTGAACTATAACAACAAACTTCCATTGGAGTATGGGCAAGGTGTTACACATGAGGAACCTTGGTATCACTCGTGGTAGGGTTATATGTATATCCCTATGATCCCATACATGGTATACCACATAGAGAATTAGGTATCACTCATAGAATGATATAATAGTTATTCTCACAAAACCCATATGTGGTAATCCACTATGGAATGGTGTATCATTCAGGGGTAGCATAAAGGCGTCCACCGGATGATCCCATCTAAGGTGTTCTATGAAAAATATTCTACATATCCCATCATATTATTATTTATTTATAAATTTCATATTATAAATATCTATGACCCCATCTATGATATTTCAAATTGGAACACTTATATCACCCATTTCATGTCATGTGTAATGGTTATGCTTTGTATTAAATCCACACCATTTAATAAATTAATTTAATTCATGTTGTACAATTAATTTGATAAGGATATATCAAGATATAAATGAGAAGTTTAAAGTTCCTTTGTACATGGACTACTATTTCCATTGGATTAATTAAAAATAATTTTCATTAATTAGGTCCAACTCTTCATACTTGAAGTGGTTGTTCAATTGAATTTCATGGCATATGACTCTCAATCGATAATAATAACACACTGTAAAGAGTGGATTAAATTGATGTGGTCATCCTAAAAAATTGTTTTTATGGTTTTTTAAACAACTCTAAGCTTGGAAATTTATTTTTATTGAGTTAATTAGACATTTAAGATTAGCCACATTGATGGTTCTTGATGACACACAATAGAGCATGGAAAAAAACAAGTAGACATTAGTGGAAAAGAACTATATCACCTTTCCTACATAGTCAACCCTATATTAATCCATTATCAACCACTAACTCAGACTAGAATGAGAGAAAATTAGGAAATATGATAAATACAAGAAAATAGGGAAATTGATATTATAGTGATTTATCATTTCATAGAAAAATAAAATTATTTAAATAAAACAATATGATTAGAAAGATTACTTGTACAGATCCAATACGACCAGATGTGAGTGATTCTAACATCATATAGGGGAGGAGCCTCGAATATTGTGGTATAGGGATAAGGGATCTCTAGTGGAAGAGGAGATCTATTTTGAATGGAATTAAATAAGAAGAAAGGAAGAGTTGGGGTTATAAATAAACAACAGTGAAGAGGAAAATTATCTTCAAAATAAATGGCCTGATGTATTTATGAAATAAATAAGAAACATGCATCGAAAATCTCTCTTTTTTTTTGAGAGACTTACCATAGGTCATATAGTGTAAATGAAAATTTTACATCTTAATATATATATTTAAGAAGTAATATCCCCCTTATGGGATCTCATATAGAATGTCTATGGAATAAGGATGGGTTATGCCATAAATATATAGTTTATGGTGTTAAATTTCTACATTCCAAAACCTATAGAATATTCAATACAACTATAAATTCAACACCATAGGCTAGACCAAGAATAAAAAATAATGTAATAATACAATATATGTGATGATATCTTACAACATTCATTACTATTTTATATTTCCCCAAAACCACTATGAAGCTCATTGTTTACACTAGGTTGGGATATGTCAATTTTATGATCATACTCAATACCTTATAGAGTTTAGAGACAAATTACCACATCATAATGGAAACTCCATTGAATGTTCTTTTTCAGATCACTTTTTGTGTAAATGACCTCCTTCATAATTTATAGACAAGTAGGTCACTTCTCTATCATCACTGTCATGTAACTCACCATTTATTATAGAGATATTCTATGTAAATGTAACATTCATTTATCATTCAAAAACTATGGAAAACACCTTGGAAATATTTCTTCATTACTTTCAATATTTAGTGTAAAAATACATCACTTTACCATCGGCATAAAAAACACACTGTTCAACTCTAGAAAGATCTTTAATAGTGAAAATACATTAAGCTTCCCTTCCATATTTGGGAAAAAAAACAATTTCCTCCTAAAAAATTCGGGACTCTGATATTATTTCAATTCAAGGATCATTATATAGTACTTCTACATTCATTTTTATAGATAATTACTATCTTTATATTCAACCCAATGGTTTGGAATAAATCGTATCTTACATAAGATTTTCCATAGTGTCCCCTATAGTAAATATGATAAAAATTTTCCCTTGAATCTGATTTGGATATAATAGAGTTGAATAAATAACACTATACTTCGGTTTCTGATGATAATTCTAGTTGACTAAAAACTTCCTAACTATGGGATGATCTATTGTATTAAAGTGTATGACTTCCCATTTTGAATCAGTTGTAGTGTATCTAGGTCTACCATAGTGAAATCTTTTCATTTCAGAATTCACTACCACATAGTCTAGTGTACTATAGAGTGGCCTCTATTTTTTTTACAAAATCCATAAAACATTTACCTAACCTCCAATATAACTATTTCATGATATATGACATGATCTTATTTAAGTATTTCTCACAATGAATTAAAAATTTGGGGACGCATCACTGTGACATCGATACATATGATACTGGAGACCTCTAAATTATTTACTTATATTAAATTATAACCCTCTATAATGTAAGGTATAGATTTATTATGGACTTCAACTCCTCCAAAATCACTATGGAATAACCTTATATACTATTTCATAAACATCATGAAATATCTAGTTCTTCTATAAGTCCTCTAAAAAATATTTTTCATCATAGAAATGATATTATAGTGTGGAAAACTCTAAATACCCTTACATGATATTAGTTTTACCCTTACACAAGAAGATAACTAGTGGATTACCTTTACATAGGGACCAATTAACCGTTATAAACAAACAACTCTAGTTGTTTAACCTTACATTGAGGGTTTTCTACCATAATATACATGGTCTGAAATAATGTTGTACCTTCTTGTATTGTATCCTAAGAAGTATGAATCCCACATTAGACACTCCTCTATATTTCTGTAGGCTTATAATCCTATTCATTAATATCATATATATTTATTAAATCAATCATAATAATTGTACATGTGAGGAATTGATGAAAAATTAAATACACCATAATGTGGAGATGATAGGTCATATGTGTACAACATCGATGTTCTCATTTTCTATAGGTTTGAGATGGATATGAATAAGGTTTACGCTTAAAATAATAAAAAGTAATTATATAAAATATAATTTTGTCATTATTTTACTATTATTAGGATATAATTGATGGAGGTATATGGAGAAATAAAATGAATGAAATTAATTATGAGTTATACCACTTATTTGGAATCTACCATTGGATTCAACTTAAGACTTATTAGGAAGGTCATAAAGATATAAGAAAATCTATTGGAATTGAGGGTGTAATATAATAAATAATTTTTCATGTATTTATTGAGATAATTGGATAAATTTTTGGGAATAATATTAAAGAAGAGGTGCCCCTATATAAGTGAGGTGGGTGGAATACTAGTTAATACTTCAAATATTAGCATATAATTTGTGGTAAACTCGTTTAAAATGGTTCAAAACAACATTATATTTTATGATGATGAAGATAAGGTTGATATTTCATAAAAATAATAATTTTATATATGTTAAATTCTCATTTTAAACCGTATCTTTTTTATTATTCTATCATTAACTCAATTTAACTTTAACATTTAAAAAAACATAATCACTCATCAAGAGTAAATAAAGTAATTTTAAAGATTATTACTATCAAATAAATGAAACATACATGATACGATCTATAATTTTCCACCAAATTGAGTATTTACAGGGTTTTTATAATTTTATACTTATTTAAAAATAACTCGTAAACATTATATACCATTTAAAAACCATTATGTGACTATTCACATATGCTGACATTAAAAGGCAAAAAAATAGATATGGAATTATATTATAAACTCTATGAACAAAAATTAGACAATATTATTATCTATTAAATCATTGGGTAAACATAAATCAATAGTAATATATTACATATAATGTTTTTCAAATCATTTATCTTATTTTTCTATGACTGGCACAGGAATTGTGTCACTGTTTCATAAGAGTTAAATGAAATTATAATAAATATATAAAAATTAAAATTAATTTAATATCCTAAAAATGGTAATACTCATAATAAAGATTTATAGACATTCGTATATTTTTTTACCTGTTAAAATATATTAGATATATCAAAATAAATAGAGTGACATTTTTTAATTTTTCATTACTCAAATCAATATAATGGTCATAATAAAAGGAAACTTGCACCAAAATGAGATATATTATATTTTATTACGGTTATCATCGAATTAATATCATAAAATAGAATAAAATCTTATTTCTGGTTTTTTAGAAGATTTCCCATAGTTTTTACCATAATTAACATGTTTACTCATTACCATGGTGATAATCTTTTACCATGGTTACTATTAATAATGAAAAAAATAAAATTACACTAATTAGAGAAAATATATACCCCTTGATAGAAATATAAAATAAATATTTCAAGATCCACTTCCTACAATTAGAATAAATTTATTTTAATATAATTATGAAAAATACATAGAAAACATTTTTTAGATAAATGTGTTTTCAGCATAAAAATGAACATATACCTCAATCAAATATAATGATTATTCCTATAAAATCACCTCGGTTATGCTATATAAAATTGATATTATTTTATGTTAAAACTAAATCCAAAAATATTATATAAATTTTAATTTACATTATAAATGGAAAAGAAGTTATTTATTTTTCCCATATCAATACTTTTTCACTATTCACAAAAAGAAATCTAATTTCTAATTTATAAAACACATAAAACCCATTTGTAGATGTAATTTATTTTTAATTCATGAAATTAATTTAATATTATTCATATTATATATTAATCATTATAATAATTTTAAATTTCATGGTTCATATAAATTATTTATTAAGTAAAACTTCTCATAAAAATAATTCAAAATGTGGTTATGCCAATTTATACTAGTTGGCCAAATAGTTTATTTACAATATTCATTTTTAAATAATATAATTTCAAGGATATTATAAGGTCATAATTGTATATGTTGTACACTATTGAAATTAATGTTCTATTTTATATAAAAAATAAACTAAAATAGGAGGGTATTATACATGATTTTTTACTAGCTTTCCACACATAAAGGTTGTTGAGAATTATTTTAGTAGCACTACATCAACCCAATCATAGTATTTGTGGCATTTCATCCATCTTGAGTTTAATGGGTATCATATCATCTTCCATATGATAGATTAGTACTACCTAATCCAATTTAAATTTGTGTTAGTGGTGTATTTTCCACCTATAGTTGTAGGTGTGATACCTTATCAATCTTAGAATTAGATTTTTTGGGTGCATATTCCACCCAGGGGATATGAACTACTGATAGACCATTCAACTTATTATTTTTAGGTGATAATTACTCATTTACTAGGTGATATATCATTCATCGTTGTTGTTTTTATGGTGATAAATCTATCAACAAGTAGTTATTGAGTTGATTCATATTCCAATAATAATAAATTGTGGTGATACATCATTCACTGATCTATTATATTGTTGAGGAATATTGCACTATGAATAAATGGCAGTGATATCTCATTAATCGGTGTTTTACGATTATGAAAACCCATCCACTAATGTTAGATAACTTTGATACACCCTTATTTTTTATGGTGATACATTGTCCAACAATTTTATGTATTGGTGAAAACTTGTTCAGAATATCTTATGAGATGAGGAGTGATTAAACATTCACTCATGTGGTGTGTTCACACCGTGGGTGAAGCAACCATTTTCAGCATATCATGAAATAATAATGGGTGTGTGTGTATTAGATACTACTAATTAGATGATTGGATGTGTCAATTTTTTACCTTTTGTTGGTATTTCATATCAATCATGCACTTTTAATTATTATAATTTTTTAGGGACATCGATGGTGGTGGTCTACTGAGAAGTAATCCCGTTATGGTCATTCACCCTAGAGCCTAAGAAGATATCATGTTTATAAGAACATGTAATGGGGAAACCATGACATTGATATGTGATCAAGGAAAATAGTTAATAGAAATAGGACTGTGTAGTGACTTGGTGTCTAGTCGGAAATATTTTCCTCAATTATGCATATTTTTGGACTATCTTGTATATAATCTACCCACGGATGATCCTATTTATTGATATATACATATGAAACATTATAGTATCTTCCATTTTACAATAGAATTCATTTTTCTTATTAAATTGCTTGAGAATTTATGTAACGTACACAAATTATATTTATCATATTTCTATTATTATTTTTCTTTTACAATTTTATATTGTTATCCATATATATAGGTATAATATACCCACACAGTGTATATCGACCCTCACTACTAGTTGACATTTTTTAACATAAAATAATTTGCATCTCAGGTCATGCAATGTTACTAGTATGGATACCCTTCGAGTTAGTTGGCCTATGACGTAACATAACTGAGTAAGGCCTAGCCACTAGAAATAAGGTGTCCCCAAAAAATTGTGGGATACACTACCTCAAAATATAACATGTCACCTAATATCTAGAAACAGAATCCAGTATTAACTCTATAAATCCAAAGAATAAAATATAACACAAGAATAAATAAAAATAAATGTATATTACAATGTTAAGAAATAATTTAAACCCCAATATACAATAATTGAACTTGAATAGATATAATACTATATACTAAAAACATGAGTATTGAATTAAAATTGGGAACTCCATACCAAAACCTTCCAAAAAATAACCCATATATAGTAAAAAATATCATCCTCCATAACCATTTCTTGACCTCATAGATACAAGGTAAAAAATATGTGAGTGTACATTATGTGTATAGAAATAGTACCCAATATGGTAATCGTAGGTAGGGAGTTGAACCCAAGAATATTTTCTGTCAACATGAATCAACAATAAATAAAATTTATTTGAACCAATGTCACTAGACATCATCATAATTTGTAGCTTTAATTTTGAATAGTGTATATCAAGATACCTCCAATATAAATTTTTTATTATGAAGCCACTTTAAGGACAAGTGGGAAACCATGGTTTGCAAAACAAAAACCACTATGTAATGAAAGAGATACCAAAATGGTTAAACATAAGACTAAGATAATTTGAGTCAGACACTCTATATAATTCCCAGTGCAGAGAAATAACCTAGGTGTCTGGATCCACAATGATAATTTCTTCAAGGTGAGTAACCATTCTGTCCATTGTCTGAATGAATTCCTCTAAGGTGATTTTGCATTGGTTGAAGCCCTGAGATATTATTCGGTCTTTCTTGTCTATCCAGACTTCTTTCTCCTCTATGGAATCAACATTCAACATTTTAACATAAATTCCTAAAATTCCATAAATTGAGGCATTAGGCCAAAGGAATTTTTCAATCATTTCTTCCTTGGAGTGGAGGATGAGCATTGGACACCCCCTCCCCCTTCTTCCATCTCTCTTGGTTCTCTGTTGGGTCTCCACTTTCCCTTTCTTGCATGGATTTCCATTCCTTGTTTCCTCCTTTCTTGGACGACCTGGTTCCATCAGTTTAAGAAAGTGAGAGTAATCTTTGTGTCCTGTTGATTTTTCTCTTTCACCATGATTCATTTCCCTGAGTTGAGATTTCTTTTTTTCCCCTTCTTCCTTCTTGGGTTGTGAGGGACTTTACCTTGGAAATGGTCCACAATGTCCACTGAGACATGGATATACCCATAATCACTTGAACCATCTTCCTTCTGTGTCATTCTTTGTTCCTGATCTGTCAGACCTTCAAAATGATTTTTCAACTCCACACCTGATTCTTCTTTGGGGGGCCTCGGCCTACACCGAAAATATTCCTTGCCTGCTTTAACCTCCAAGACATTATTCTTCCCCTCTCTCCTAGCCTAAAGGGATTAGGAATTATGAAGGATAGTGTTTGGGTCCAAGGACCCCAAGAAACAAACTCCCTCTAGCCTCCCTTTTGCACAATGTGAATCTGTAGCATCTTGCAAAGAAGACTTCCCCTGTAGTGGTATTCCATAATCCTCAGCCTCCAGGTTGTTTCCTCCCACATGGGCAGCGCTGCATGGTGGTACTGTCATATCTAGGCTTGTGTTATGCTCGAATCCTCAACCCCTATATTGAGGCTACATTTTAGTATCCTCCGAGCCCCACCCATGCAGTTCAACATGATTGGATAGACATTCATAAGAAAGATCGATGTTTGGAAACTCCTTCCCAGCACTTGAACTCATCCCCGATTAAATCCTCACCTTCTCGCCACTGTTTTCATTTGATCCACCATTCCTAGACTCGTGCATTTCTTTTACATAGACCTACTTCACCTTCTTATTTCCACTTGAAGGTTCATCCATGTCTTGATAGGTCACCACTCCTTCAATTCTAGCACCCATAATATCTGCACTACCCTTGGCAACCAATGCTCCTAGATTGCACACCCCATATCACGTTTTAGTCTTTCATACACCACATCAACATTCAGGTTCACAGACTTGTCCATTGACTTCTTCACGATGCCATATTATGCAATACCATGACTAGACCCCACCATCTCCCCATCAGCTAGACCCGGATGCCTCTGCTGAGAATAGGGCACCACACCATCTTGTACATCCTCATTAGCCTACAGATTCAATTTCCTACATCTACACTTTTCTGGATGATGTCAAATTTTGAAACACCGGGACCAGAAATAAAGCCCGGACTCAAAAACCACCAATTGTTTATACCTGAACTCTTCACCCACAGCAATCAACAGAGATTTAACCAGGGGGTGTAGATATCCACTTCGACGCAAATCCTCAGAAAAATCAGGTGACACACTTCCCTAGTTCTACTATTATAGAAAAGATAACAACTGAACATATTTCCAATCATATGGATTACTGATGGATTCATAAATAGAAGTGGTAGTTCCAGAAAACATTCCCAAATTACCGTGGTTGGAGAATATTGTTTCATATGATTGTCTTATGTCCATCGGAAGACCAAAAATCGGGAGACATCACCGAATAGAGGGGAATACGACCATGCCAATATCAGATCTGATTCGCATGAAAACCGGATAATTATATGCCTTGAGTGAAGGAGACCCATTGTGGCTCGCTCTTGTAGACCCCTAGCATCTAAGATAAATCGGTCAAAGAGGTCCATGGACGGACGTCGTTGCTTGAAACATGCTATCAAGGTTGTATTCTGCAAGGAGGGGGCATCTGTGTACTCCCGAGTCGAGATCGAGAGCTTTGGGATCCCATCGAGACGTTCTGGAACTTTTGGAGAAAGGGGGATTTGGGGAAATGAGGGCAAGGAATTAGGATCTGAGAAGGGTATGAAGTGATGATCACCAGGAAGCGGTGACAAAGAACCCCCTCCCCCATGACAGAGGGAAGGGCCCAATATCCCTCTAATTAGATATAAGACTCTAGGGTAAACCATAACATTTATTTTCCACTATATCATTTCTGTTGGAACTCATCAAACTCATATGTGGAAGGTAGTCAAGAAATTGAAATAATATCAATGAAAATAACATAGTTCAATCAGAGTCCCTTTATAAAATTTTTATCCAACGTTTTTTCCTTGAGGCACTAATTCCAATGTAGGTGGTATAAAGCTTCTCTACCTATCCCTCCTATTCTAGAAGAAATACATCTCTCCAACTATAACTAAGATATGATAGGAAAAAAATATATACCCACTTATCTCATTATAGAGATAAAACTATATATCTAATTATCTCATACACAATTTTATAGTAAGAAGATATAATTCTGTATTCATCACTGTCCACCTCAATCTAAATTATTTGGAAAATAAATATTCTAAAAACCCTGGTGAATTAATATCTACCACAATTTAATACAGACGAATCTATACGAATTTAAAATCTACACTAGTCCCATACTAGGGATGATAGAGGAATATATGAACTCCAAGAATACTTTAATAAATATACGAAATTTATCGACTAAGAAGTTTGGATGAGGGAGAAAATATGAACATATAATTAATTTTCA
Source organism: Viscum album (assembly GCA_963277665.1). Lineage (NCBI taxonomy): Eukaryota > Viridiplantae > Streptophyta > Magnoliopsida > Santalales > Viscaceae > Viscum > Viscum album. The sequence goes on from OY728159.1 coordinate 1,273,809,009, forward strand.
GTCTTTACCGAGTTCAATATGTGAGAAGGGCAATGATAATTGTGATATTACTCTAAACATAGAAAATGGGTTTATAAAGGAAGAAACAGTATTATATTGTTTTCAACATCATCCATTTTCTATTTTACATCACTCAAATAAATAATACACCTATTAATTCACGATATTTTTACATCTTACTATATGAATTTTTATATTACTATACTATTGGAATTCAAAAATAGGTAAATGAAATTTAGTGAATTATTCATCTATTCAAAATATATGCAATATCATAAGAGTTATAATGTCTCAATATAATATTTTTGTTATTAACCACATTAACCAAAACATGTAACTAATTGAATTACACACATATAATTTAGAAATAGTTTTAGAAATCATTTACCCATATCTTTCTATAAATTAAAAGTCAACAATTAAATACCCATTACATCATTGTTGAAATATTTCCTAATTTATTAGAAACCTTTTATATCTATTTATCTAAATATTATTATTGTTATTGTTTAAGTTATTGATACTTACCTATCATATGTAATAATTCAAAATAAACAATTAGGAAAAACGTATATCAATATTTATTCTTCCAAGATAACTCATGAGGATTCCATCTTAAACACACAATTTAAAATTTCAAACTCTTAAAGAATAATTAATTCTCCATAAATAATTAACTCTTGATCATCATATAAATTTATATTTCTATAAAATAAATTAGGGACTCTATTTTAAATCCATTATTTTCTAAATACATTCTCTTCAACATCTTATGAAATATTATTTTAAGTTAATTGATGAAAAAAATATCATATAATAATATTTTTTTATGTTTTTAGTGTCTCGTGTAAAAAAGGATAATATATAGATATTATTGAAAACTATATCTATTCTATATTCAAAACTTCATTACTTTTCTATTTCATAAACATAGAAATTAAATAAATTTATCCTCTATTTCATGATGTTGAATTTATAAAAAAATTAATGTCAAAACAATCAATTAGATTGTTTTTCATGTACTACATTTCATGACACAATGCTCATTTCAGGATAAAAATATATAATGTTATTAAATGTTATCACATTGATATAAAGGAAATAATTAAATGTGTTTTAATTTAATTGGATCTCTTTATAATCGATAATAAATTCCAATGACCAGTATAATTGGAAATATAATAATAATTCAGATAATTTTTATCTTAACATTTACATTTTTCATCATAATTGAATGATTTTTCCCTTGATTAAATATATATAATTAAATTTTATAATGTTACTTATAATAAATTCTCGAAGTGCTGGTATAATTAATTTATCACAGATACAATAATATGTCAATGAATAATTTTTTTTATTAAAGTAGTAGTAAAAACTTCTATATGTATAATAAATAATTTATTAAAACACCATTTTTTTTATTCACCTAATAAAAATAATCAGATCTCTAGAAACAATATTTTAAACTAGCCCATATGGGTTATAATGTATCATCATCATCACTTAAGTTGAAAAAATAGTAAAATATACTAATACTTTTCTCAAAAAGGATACCATCTAATAAACATGAATTTAAACCCAAAAATATATAGACATGTGCATATATGTAATAATTATAATAATATAAATTATGAAATTTTATTATTCTTATATATTATTAAATAACATAAACTGTGACATCTACTTATAAACTTAATATTATAAAATAATATATATTAAAAAACACGCACACATACATATGAAATTTTATAAAAATATTTGTACAAAAATTTAATGACCCTGAACCGAGTTTCCTAGAGTCAGTGCCTTACTTTTTTTAATTTGCATAAGTTATAAGAGACCACATCCACATGTACTGAATAGTTTAGTAGTTTTGGTAAAGTAGATACAAATTTAATATTAAAAATACATTTAAATCATAAAATCTAATATTTATTTTCTTTTATAACACCAGTATTCACCTAACTTAACCATGAATATCAGTTATAAAAGAATTCAAAAGTCCAAGGAAAGACTAGAACATAAGAAAGTGGTGAGGGTAAATGAAAATTAGGTTTTATGTAAAGAGAAATATAACTTTAATTAATAATGAAAATTTAATATGACAACCATAAAAGATGGTCAAATAATTATATATAAATATTCACATGATTTAAAATCTTTACCATTTATATTATAACCAATAAAATAATGAAATTGAATAATAATAATAATGGAATTTATAATGTTGAGCATCTTTACTGTCCGGATTTATCCACAAGATAGTTACTATAAAGTTCTATCCCAAAGACTGTTTATGTATGTGGGTATTAACTCGTCTGATTTGTGTCAATATCTATCCTCCTTACAATTTAACACTATTTTGAGACAAATGCGAAAGGTTTTTACTACCTCATTTAATCTCTAGAGACTACTGATGAATCTAGGGGCTATATCCCCCACCCCTCACATACTATAGCTGATTACTTCCTAATATGAATGTTTTGAAACATAACCAACAACAAAATTAATATTGAAAAACTATCCTATGAAATGTGAATACTTTAACCATAAACCCAGAATGGTACCAAAATAGCACATTCACAGTCATACTTATCATAAACCATTAAATAAAATCTAATAGATATTATTATAATATATGAAACTAAATTAGTAATATTATTCAAAAAAATGATGTTGACCTTGATGAAAATACATTAAATGATATCACAACAAAATTATTAAGGAATAAATCTTATTAAACCCATATGAAATCAAAAATAATATTTTATTTGAAAATCCTATTTCAATACCAAAATCCCAAAAATGATAAATAGGTTTTTTCATTTAAGGTATCGTAAATTCATTATATGTATGATAAAAATAATATAATTTCCAAGGTGGTAGAAAATTCTATGTAACTTTATACATTAAGAATAGAAAATTTCTTTTATCATTGGTCAAAATGTTCCATATAAAACATGTTAAAATATTTCATTCTAAATATAATTCATTGAAATTATAAATATAGATAAAACATCCTTTATAATAATTTTATATAAATATATATATATAATAATTTCAAGAATATTTAAATGGAAGAATGTTTTTTAAAGGAAACCTTTAAAATTTTAAAAAGAGATTTTTAAATCAGAGTGTCCTATAAAACTTTGAAATATTTGAATCATGTGTCATATGATGAAATAAAATTTAATAAAACATTAAATATCCTGATACAAAAAAATTATATTATATGTCAATGGGGTAGTATATAAACCTCATAAAAGAAGGTGGGTGTATAACATCCAAATATTCCTCAATGAAAGATGATTGAGATGAGGTCTCTAACCTTATTATTACTATAGTTAACCATGATTTAACCTCCTATATAATAAATATAGGTTATTATAAATACATCAAAAAAACATATTCATTTATATAATAACATATATGATTTACTTATGACATTATATTACTCGTTTGATAACATTTCTATATTAATGTTACATTTGGTGTAATATCCTCTTTGTTTTTCGCTTGTGTTTTGATTTTTTATATTTTCTATATAAATTATTATAACCTAATTCCGTCATATAAATAATTATAAACATGAAATAAATATCATACATATTAATTATAATCTATTAATTATAATCTATGATAAATTGAAATAAAAAATGTAATACACAGTTCATGGAGATGGTATGTTCTTTCATATGTATGAACTTTGTTTCCATTTTCTTATCAAATTGAAATGAAGTAAGTAATTAATATTATTAATATTTAATTATTATTTAATATATATAATATATGTTTTGTAAACCCATCCTTAATGAATTACATGTAAATTGTTAACAAATCATTTCATTTTGAGGAGGTGGTAGTCCATATGTCCTCAATGAAACTTATCATATTTACAAAAAAAGGAAAGAATAAATTTATGTGTTATATAATAATTTATGAAGCATACATAAGTCATAAATATCATATATATCATATAATAATAGAAATTTTATCATTATTACCAACTATGAAAGGTTTAGATGGAAGAATCAGTAACATCGGTTCACAATGTGATAGTCCACCTCACCCATGAACGATGATTTCATATCCAATTAGGAAGTGTGTGAGAGTGTAGGTATAATCATTAATATTAAAAAATATAATTATATTTAGAATACTAAGGTTATTATATAAACATGAAAAAATATTTAATTTGTGTAAGGAAGAAATAAAACAAAAGCGTGCATTGATGTACATTACCTCTTCTTTGGGTATCTCCTTTTGATTTGAATAAAATGACTTATTAGGTTGGATTTCCACGCAAAGTAATGATTTTAATATTAAGGGAGGGAATTTGGGAGAATAAATGGGTTGTATTTTGTTGATCTAGAAGGGTGAATGTTGTGTAAGGAAGTGAGGGATGAGGTTCCATTTTTTAATCAAGGCGAGGGACACTTTTAGAAACTATAAAAATATTAAATAAATATAATTTAGGATTCTATTAGAAATATCTCTAAAGTGAGTAATTTAGAATATAATATTAATCAGAGTTGAAATCAAATTAACCAAAAAAAATTAGACATGTTTTTGTCACACTAATACCCTTATTGTTTGGATTTAACCCTAAGTTTGATCTATTAACTCTTACCATGACAACATGTCCTTTTTAGTCCATAAGGGTCAATATAATTTCTATAAAATGACAAATAGATCATATATGAGTCATGGATTAAATTTAATACTATAAATGAATAATTTGGATGAGTTTTATATTTTTAAGATATTTGTTTCATTTAATAAAATATTATTTATCTTAAAATAATAATATTGTCAACTTTGTGAATATTCATTTAATAACTGTTTTAAAAATATCAATACATTATATCACTTGAAAATAGCATTAATAACTTCTTAATATGTATATTATATCTAAAAAATTCATTTATGAAATTAATTATATCATAGTATACTTATTTTAAAATTTAAAATGACATTTATTTGATATATTCATAAATAAAACAATTATTGCATCATCATTGCGAAACCCATTAATTTAATTATTTATGAAATAAAAATTAAAGATAAATTATCATAATGAAGAAAAATTTTTAATAGATCTGTCAAATAATTATTTTCAATGATATATTCTGACAACCCATATAAAAACTAGTACTAATTAAAAACATGGGTGTGACATATTTAAAATTTCATAGAATAAAATACTATAAAAATATTGAAGTCTTCTATGTGCCACAAAGAGGCCATAAAATAAAATGAAACAGGATTTTGGTTGAAAATAACTAAAAAAATAAAATTAATTCTTGTATTAGGATAATTTAATATTCTTTTTAATATTATTTTTACCCATAACTACCTAATTTAACCATAATTATGATAATTAATATGTTATAAAATTTACTATTAATATTGTCTAAAAATAAATGGGTCATTTTTAATAAATTTAGAAATTATGATTCCAAATATGGAACAAATTTTTCAAAATTAAATACATTAAATTTGAAAAAATTAATTTAAAATCATTCTCTTAGACAGAATGGGAAAACTAGTAATTAAAGTGAAAATGTATAAAAATTTAAAAAAAATTTATATCCAAATTCAACATGATGTTGATTAGAACGTCCTAAACCCTATAAAATGATATAAAATAGATATAATTTTACAGTAAAACCAATCAAAAATATAACTTATTTCTATAAATTATTTGGATGAAAAGGTTTTTTAAATAAAAATTCTTTATATTTTCATATTCATCCAAACATGAAACTTATCATAAAAATAAAAAAATTTCCAAAAAAAATAACTTTTGATATTCCAATTTCAATTAAGAAGATTATTTCTTAAATTATAATTTATAACATTTTAAAAAACTAGATTTAAAACATGTGTACCATTCAAAATTGGAAAACTGTCTTTTATGATAAAATACTTATTTTATATGTAAAATTGGATTTTTTTTCTTTTATCACATCTAGAACCCAAAAAAGATTAATTTTAAAAATTATATTGAATATATCATATATATATTTCATTAAAATAATCCAACTAGTTTGATATATTTAATTGTGTTGTATAAAACACACTTATACAAAATTTAAATTGTTTTTCAGAAAAGACATTTTATTTTTAAAAGGTTTTTCCTTTAATTTGTATTTATTTTGTCACCAAAGAATAAATTATATATAATTATTAAACCATATATACATAATTTAGTTAATAATATTCATTCCCACCATTATAACAGTTGTGTTATAATGGTAACATTTAAATAATAATATTTTGTTTTTTGTTTATGATCGGTGTTGTGTGCAAAGTATTTTTTCAAAAAGAGTAACTTTATAAAGATACATACTATAAAATCTTTGGGTTTTAAATTATCCCCTACTTAAATAAATTATTTCCTCTCAATTTGAAATTAGACATTGAAAATCAATGGTTGATACTTATAAATTCCTTTGTGAGCGACCCACATGAGAAATAGAGTAAATAAAACATCCTCTTAATACTAAGGAATGTTAAATGAAAAAGTCACCCAAAAAATAGTCTTTATAATAGGAAATAATTAGTTTAAAGATAAAAAATGTACATAAATATAAATATAACTATCAAATTTTTAGTCAGACTGATATAGAACTAGGTAATTGTAAACATAACAATCAAAAGACCATTAATTTTTTATTGGATAAAAGACCATTTATTTCTCAAAAACAAAATTCAATAGATAACATAATTGTTTGAAAATATTTTTCATATTTCTGGTGAATTCTTTTAATATATAGATAAATCTCTCAAGAAAACATAATTTATTTAATTCCATGACATAATTTCCTTAATTAGTTGTGATTCGATCTATTTTCACTCCATTTAATATACCTGGATATGGATATGAATTTGTTTTCTTGAAGCACATATGATGAATCATATAGTTCACAAGAATTTCTATCATCCATTAAATTTTTACTAAAACCAGAAAAGTTGTCAAAAATTATCCATTAAATCATAAAATAACTGAAAACAATAATATCCAACATTCAACATAATATATTCCATAAGTAGTTACCTTAAGACCAATTCAAAATAATTTCATCTAAATATAAATTCCGAAAATTAAGTAAAAGGATTAAAAAAAATTCAAATATTATATTCCCTAAGTAGTATAATATAACTATAAATATCATATACCAAATATATTAATACCTTTATCTCCTTTAATCCTTAAAGAAAACATACATGCTTCCAAATATTTAAAGGAGAAGTACTATATTATATTCCTTATATGTATCATGATTCTTATAAATATAGTATCGTTGATAAAATACTTTAACATCATAAATCATGAATCTATGAACATAAATTATTTAATTATTCCACTTTGACTGTAGTTGTAGAATAATATTAACCTTAACCACTTTTCTTATTTTGAGGTATATTTCCTTAAAACATGGGAAATTTATTTATGTACTACCCCATTTAACTATAATTGAATCACAAAATATAAATATTCTCTTTCATCCCTTTGTATTAATTTTCCTGATGACCCTTTTATACACAAATATAAAAAACACCCTATCCTTTAAAACACTTCCAAAGGTGATTCTTTCCATAATTATCACATGTGGGAAAATCCTTCATTCTTATCTTCATTTTATCCATGTTTTTATCTTTTGTCCTCTATTTCCCACACTTCCCTTGGATGTCATAAAACATTGTTTATTGTTTATCTCTCTTGATAACACATTAGACTAAATCCTATTATGGTGAGAAATTATCTGGAGACTATTTCTCTTCCGAGGAGTGTCTCTAACCCATAAATGAAATGTTCAATATTACACAATAGTTTACATATATTTTCTACAACATTCCATGACAATATTGAATTATGTTCTCCATAATTAGAAACATTCCCATCTTCCATCTTCCTCAGATGCATAAATTTCTTCTCTATATTATCTTGTTGTTCATGTCGAAAATATTTTTATTAGAAAAGTTCCTTAAAATCCTTATATTATATGATTTTTTTATTTCTTAAATAATCCTTCATGTTTGGAATCAATGACCACCATTGATCTGCATCACTCGGGAGATAATAAAATTCCATGACAACGTTATCCCTTTCATTTTTTTCCAAAATAGATATAAATATTTTCTAAGGAACTTATGCATTAGTATGTTATAAATGAATTTTTACTCCCATTTAATGTTGGATTTTTTTGTCTCCGTAAGCGGTTTAATATTTTTCCTCTACATTATGGATCAAGAGGCTTTATACAGGAAAGTTTGTTGTTCATAACCAAAGTTAGCTTTCCCAGTATTGATAAAATTTTTCCAGCATCAGCTGCATCTCCAACTATAACATCATTATCATGCATATGGGATAAATCCCTACATGGATCATATGTGTTAATATAGTTCCCATTGTTTCTAATAATCTCCATTAATAAAAATTGACATACACTAGATTAGATTATTACATTATAAAACATAATATATCATCACATAACAAGTGAATCATGTAAACTAATTTGAAAATTTAGGTATAACTAATCTATAAATCATATGATATATGTATTTGGATACATTCTAGAATTCTATCCTAGGGTTTTTATCTCTAATATATGTTTCCATTAATCTAGTTCCCAAGGATTTGACTAAAATAACTCTGATACCAACTATAAGGACCACGACCCCTTTTTCCTGGAATCGGTACCTTAATTTATTATAGTGGCATGAGATACAACATATCTCATAAAAATGACCAAACAGTTTAGTAGTGTTAGTAAATGAGATACATATTTTAAAGTAAAATCAAATTTTAACAAAAAATAAAAAATATATTTTCTTTTAAAACACCATATTTCTTCTAGGTTAACCCTGCATATTATTCATAATAATCTTTTTAGAAGAATGAGGAAAAATAAAACATAATAGAGTGGTGATGTCAAATTCTCAACAAGGGAAAAGTAAAAAAAAAATCTAAAATGTGTTAATAATGAATAATAAAAATGGAAATAATAAATGATGATTGAATACATTCATATAAATAATCACATGAGCTTAGAACTTTACCATGGATATTTAAACTAATAAAATAATCAAATAGAATAAATATAATGATGGAGTGAATAGTATTGGATGCTTTCACTATCAATATATATCATCAAAGTATATAATATAAAAATCTATCATCAAGGATGTTTAAGTATTTTGGTATAAATTTTTCTGATTTAAGTCAAGACATACCCTCTTGAAAATTTAAAACTACTGGGAAACAAATGCAAAGGGTTTTTCGCCAGATGATTTTATCTCAGGAGACTACTGCTGAATCAAGGGGATATAGTAGGCCCCTCCCATAACATAATAAGGCTAATTATTTCCTTATATGAATGGGGTGGAAAATAAATAACAAAAACATTTTGTATGAAACTAGTATATAAAATATGAATAATTTAACCATAAATCATGAATGGTATCATAATATCATATCCATAGTCAAACTAATCCTAAACCATTAAATAAAATTTGATAGAATATATTATAAGTTATCCAAATCAATTATTTATATGATTCAACAAAGTATTTTGATATAGATGAAAAAAAATTAATAAGATCATTGAAAATTTATTAGGGAACAACTCTTTTTAATCCCATATGAAAACCAAAACTCCATTTTCATTGAAAAATAATTTCCAATACCAAAATACCCAAAAAAATAAATATTTATTTTCACTTAATAAAACATGAAATATTTAAAGGTAATATCAAAACAAAATAATTTCTATTACAGTGGAGAAGTAATTATCACTGTACATGATAAGAATAGAACATTCCATTGATCTTTTGTCCAAATATCCATATAAACATATCAAATGATTCCTTTTTGAAAACCATTTAATAAAATTATAATTTTCATAAAATTTACTTTGTAATACTTTTATAGTAATAGATATATATAAAAATATCAATAAGAGTTATAATGAGGGAATATAATTTTGATATAATATCATTAAATAGTTAAAAAAATATTTTTAAATCCATGTGTCCCATACCACTTTGAAATATTTGAATCATGAGGAATATGAAGGAATAAGAACTAAATAAGAATTAATGAACATGAGAATAAAAAAAATCATGATATGATATGTCAAAGGGTTGTTATATACGCCATATAAAAGAAGGTGGGTCTATAACATCAAAATATGCACTAATGAATGGATATTGAGATGGGGTCCCATACCATATGCTTACATTAGTAAAACATGGTTTATCCTATAGTATAATAAACATATTTTTATAATATATCTATCAAAGAACAATATTAATTTCTATTACAACATATATTATTTAATTATGACTTTATATTACACTTATATTGACATTTCCATGTTTAAGTTACATTTTGTGTAATAAAAACTTTGTTTTTATCATGTGTTTTGACTTGTTATATTTTTATCCTACGGATTATATCATGATTTCAACATCACCAGAATGATAACAATGAAATAAATTTCATATATAGTCACTTTTTATTTTTTAATAATAATCTATAAAATATTGACATATGAATTGAGACACACCATTCATGGGGATGATATGTTGTATGTATGAATGAACAATGTTTCAATATTCATATAATATTTAAAGAAATAATGTAATTGATCTATCAATAGTAGAATTATTTTTTCTTATATATAATACACATTCACTACACATGGCATTAATACCGTTCATGTAACGTGTAAATGAATCACATCATTTTGAGGAGGCGGTAGTCCCCACGCCCTTAAATAAAGTTATCCACAATCTATTTTTTTAATAAGAAGATTATTTTTTGTTAAGTGATGACTATAAAAAACCCCAGAAATAACCCACACTAACCCCACTAATACAATAAACATACAACAAACTAAATTCAAAATTCAAAATCCAACTTCTATATAGAAAAAACATGAACTGAGTACTGCCACTACCGCCTTCCAGAAAAACAAAAAAAACAAATTTAACTAATCATCACCCATGATTCAAACATTGTTATTGAGGCACAGAGCCATCGTGACAACCAATATATCATATATTAGATGCACCATCATCACATCGTCGAGCAACCATCTCTGTCTTCACATCAACATATCAATCATCACTGTCAACACCTTGTATGACGTCTACCACCATCACTCACCACACAAATGAAAACCTTCTCCTCTAAAACATCTTCAAGAAACATCCACCAGATGTCGACACTGTCACCCCAAATAAAACATTCCCATCACCACCCCAAACAACACATGTAAGAGATAGATGAAAGTTGTTGCTTCTCTGATGATATAATCCACGAAAAGTAAAACGAAACCAAAATTTACAACATACATAAATCATAAATATCATATATAAAATAATTTCCATCATTATTCCCAACCATGAATGGTTGAAATGGAAGAAAGAATTACATCGGTTCCTGAAGAGGCAGTCTGCCATGCACATGAATGACGATTGCATGACGCATTTGATGTAAGTGTGTTTGAGTGTTGGTAGAACCCCAAATATATTTCAATATAAACATATTTTAGATACATTTTTTATTATAGAAACATGATATAAATACATTTGTATGATTTTATGTAAGAAATAATACAAGAACATTCATTGATGTATGTTGCTTATTCTTTGGGTATCTTCTTTTGATTTTCACAAAGAGACTTCAATGGTTGGAATTCTTCCAAAAGTATGGAATCCAAGATTAATTTAGAAATGTTTTGAAGATAAATTGGAATGTTTTATTCAATATAAAAGGCCTAAAATGGTGTGAGTATGTGATTTATGAGGTTCCCTTTTATAATCAACGTGCAGTGAACTTTTGGATACTCCAAACATATTAAATAAATATATATTAATTTTCAATTTTAAATGGATCCAATGTGAGTCATTTTGAAGATATGACTATCATGGGTATCAATAAAAATAACCAATATTTTTTGTAAAATTTTATGTCACATTCATACCCTTATCTTTGGGGTTTAATCATTACATAAACCCTTTAACTCTTACCAGGACAACTTAGATTTTTACACATTCAGGGTTGACATAGTTACTATTAAATTCTACAAGAACCCTAACTGATTCATGGATGAATATTTAATCCTTATATCAATAATTGTTTTATATTTTTTAATTTATTTTATTTTCAATGATTTAATAAAAAATTATTTAATTTAAAAAATCATTAATGTCAATTTTTACACTATTCATTTCCTAGATTTTTTTAACAATATTAATAAACAAAATAACTTAAAAATTTATGATTATATCCATAATATGTCTTGATCATGTAGAAATTTTTTGGATGACTTTGATTACATAAAATTATATTTATTATAATATCTATGATACCCTATATTTTATATGTCCATTAATTAAACAATTACTACATCATAATTATGCAAGACTTTAATTTAATTTTCTCTTCTCTAAAAATTAAAAATAAATTATCATGATAAAAATAATATTTTCAGATTTTAAATTAATATTTATAGATGAATATTTTTTTGAATAAACATATATAAAATTTTTTATAGTTATTAAAAATGAGTATGCCATATTTGACATTTATTAGAATAAAATAATTTATAAGGCTTAATGTCCTATAAGGGGATCCATGAGGATTTAATTATAAGATCATATATTTTCCAGGGGTGAAACAATATTAATTGGTCAGTTATGTCTATAGAATGAATAATAGTTATGAACCCAATTCTTGACGTAATGTTTTTTTGTTTGAACCTATGAATTTAAGTCACTTCTTCAATTAGTTCACAAATTCAAAAATTTACACCAATTGTAAATTATTTTCACCATATGTTAAATTTTCAAGAAATTCGTTTTAACCACATGTTGATGTGTCTCTAATGTAGATTTCACCACTTGTAAACATGTCATGAATAGAAATTAAAAAACATGTAATTTCTATTTTAAATTTTTTATATAGTGGGGAAGAGATTCTAGAGAAATTTTGAAATAAAAAGGGGATCTTACCCCTATATTCCATAGAACTGCCACTTTAGACTAAAACTCCTCCATTCACCTCCACTATAGACGAAATGTACTATGTGCACCACTATCTTAGAATGATGATCCCCCACACACTACAATCCTTGTCTAAATACCCTCTGTTCACCTCTTGGGAATGGTTGTCCTTCTCATTTATATTTTTCTCTCTTTCATTTCTCTTCCTAGATAGAAGTGGATTTTTTTAATTGATGGATATAGATTTAGTTTTAGTTATTTATATCTTTATTAAATTAAATCATGAATCTATGAATTTAATCAAGATCTCATTCTATATCTTTATTCTATATAAATTAGTTTTTTCTATAGGTGAGTGATCTCCATCACCATTCTTGAGGTAGGTGGTATAAAATTGAAATATTATAATATTCATTACCATTATGTGTATATAATTTTAGAATTGAAATAATATCTTTATAAATTTTGTTCATGGTTAAGTTAATTAATTTTCCTAATTATTTAAATAAATTAAATGTGAAAATTTGGATGTTGGGATTTTAGATCATGAATAATTAATTATTAAATTAGTTGTGATATATAAATATTTTTTATTATAGATAATTAATTATAGGATCCTGAAATTATTAATTGATATAAATAATTATGGAATTAATTAAGAGATACTGATTTTATGAATTTAGTAATTAATTGGATTATTAATTATGAGACTATATAGTTGTGATTTTGGATAATTAATTGTGGAATTAATTGTGGAGAGATAGAGATAGTTGAAATTGATTAATTAATTGAAAAATTAATTATTGTTATATTGATGTTGTTGATTAGGGATAATTAATTGTAGAATTAATTATTTGAGATTGATGTGATTATTGAATTGATTGAGATTGAAAATTTAGTTCTGTAATTAGTTGGGAATATTGAATTTATTAAAATGGAACAATTAATTTTTGCATTAGTTTGGGTTGTTGAATTATTTAAGTAGGGAATAATAAATTGATTAACTAATTAATGAAGTTATGTTTTTATTTAATTTAAAAAAAATTATTTCGATTAAATTGATTAATTTATTTTTATCTAATTAATGGGAGTAATTTCATTATTTAATTAATGATTTAAATAAAGGGATCATGATAGATTAATTAATTATGTAATTAATTGATGTAATTGGCATGGAAAAATTATTTGTGAATTAATTGAAGGGTTTGAGCTAGATTAATTAATTACAAAAATAATTAAATAGACTCAAATTAATTATTTATGTAATTTATTAACAGATATAATTTGGATTAATTAATTGGGGAATTAATTAATTGATGAAATGTTGTGATTTATGAGTTGGATTAACTAATTATAGAATTAATTAATGGGGATTATTATGTTGATGCAATTAAATGCGTTTAATTAATTAATTGGTGAATTAATTAATAGGGATTGTTGTGATGGTGTAATTCAATAAACATAATTAATTAATTTGTAAATTAATTATTGCATATTTTTGTGATATTTAATTGATAATATTGGATAATTAATTGTTGAATTAATTAACGTAAATGATATTTTTAAGATGGATAATTTATTGCTGAATTAGTTATGGGATATTGAAATATATGATTCGAGATAATTAATTGTATAATTAATTATGTGTTATTAATATTTTTAATGAAATAATAAATTATAGAAATTGTTATTGAAGTTTATTTTGTGAATATTGACTAATTAATGGATGAGTTAATTAATGGGATTGACATACTTAAAGAATTAAGGAATTAGTTAAGGGGATTTGTGTGGTAGTCTAATTGTTGAATTAGTAATGACATTATTCTGATTAGTTTATTGTTAAATCAACAAGAGGAATTGAAGTGATTAATTAATTATCGAATTAAATATTCTTATTGAGGGGATTAGTTAATTTTTTAATTGAATAAGGGATAAAAAATTGTAAATTAATTATAAAATTGATTAACTGAACAAATTTGATAAATTAATTGGTGAATTAATTAATGTCTATGATATGGGTAATTAATTCTTGAATTAATTAACTAGAAAGGATATTATTAATTAATTGTTCAACTAATAAATGGACTTTGACAAAATAGTTTAGGAATTAATTAATGGAAGTAGTGGTGGTAAATTATGATAATATCATTAATGTTGGTTAATCATGGTAGATAAATGAGGTGCTAGACATTATAATGTATTCCCCTAATAATGATATAAATACATGGTTGAATTGAGTAATTAATTTTTTGAATTAATTACCTGATATAGATGATACATTTTTAGATAATTAATTTTTAATTAATTATATTATACTAATTCCATGATATTAAAAATAAATTGGTGAATTAATTATGAGGTATTAAATTATTGTGTTTGAATAATAAATTGATGAATTAATTATTTGATGTTTATTTTGTGAAAATATTAATTTATTGTAGAATTAATTAATGTACTTGGATAAATTAATTTATTAATTAATTAATGGTTGGTCAATGGTTTTTTATACTTGAATATATTGGTCGATGATAATTTATATGCATATTTGTTAAATGGGGATGGATTGGATGATCTATGCCAAAGATTTATCTATTAGTATGATTGATAAATGGGGTTCAAGACTCTATTATCTACACTAATGATGGGTACACATAATTGAGATTTGGGAGGCTAGACTTGATGATGTACACAAATGGTATATATGAAATATGAGATTTGGGAGGCTATATATGACGTTATATGCCCATGATGGATATATATATATATATACATGTTTGGTAAACGAGGTACTAGAAATGGCATTCTACCCCCAAAATATATGGAAAGGAATATGATTCCAATTTTTCATGATAATGAAATTTAGATATAAGGCATAATGAAATCCTATATATTAAAAGAATTTTGAATAGATAATGTGAAATGGATTGGACTTCGTCGGGGAATGAACTATGTATTAAGGTTCGACTGTCCTGGGGAACCTAGGGATTATGTGGTCAAATAAAGTATAATTGAATAAATATAAATTGGTAACATTATTACATGTGTTTTATTCTTTGTAAAACTATATACACCTTTATTTACTAGATATTGTTTTAAAAAACGTTGGTGGGGGCCAAAAAAGTTGTTCTCACACCCCACTGAAGTAGCCTAATCAGTACCTGAATGGATTAAATGTTTACAAGACATAATAAGTAAAAATGTCCTTTATTAGAGTGATGACTGGGATAGAGCTCGTTGAGGGAACGAGATATGTTTCGACACCCTCTTTGAAGGTGTCATTGTCTTTATTTATTTTTTTATTTGAAACAATGACTTCTACATTAGCATGAAAAATTTATTTATCAGTTCTAACATTGTATTTCCAGTTTTGGTTTTCTTGGATTATTGGTTTTGTCAACAGTTATATATATGATTACCCTATTTTATATTTCTATTGGTTTATTACTCAGATTATTGAAAATAAAGAGAGAATAGTATTCTTCTGATCAATAATAGACTATCACTTCAAGTTGGAAGCCTCTATCATATGGGAAGGCGCAGTTGAGGTCATGTGGTGAACCGACTTGGGACACTTTTCTGTGGAACACGGGTCAGGACGTTACAAATTTGTATCATATCTCCATGTTTATTTTCTTGTTCTTGTTTATTGTGTTTTAGGAAAGATATAAATGTGACTAATAAGAGTTTATGTTTGGTTATGAGATTTTCTAGGGGAGTTTCTAACCTATCTATGGAGGAAAACAAAAGTTCAGAGTGTGAGATGGTTGTTATTACTCTCTGCTATTAAAATTGAATATTTTCTTCACATTGGGTGACACAATTGTTGGTTGATGTGATAATGGTTTCTATGATTTGTTGATATTTACTCATAGCCTGAAATGGCATTAGAGTTGAGTCTTCATGCATCATTCTAGGTACTCAGGAATATTTTTTGAATGTGTATCATTTGACAAACACATGGAAAATGGGTTTTCTATAAGTCATTAACAATAATTTTTTCCCCTTGCTTGTGAAATTTAATATAAAATGGTTCCTAACATGAAATTAATAATGTTTTTAAAATGATTTAATATTAGAATAAATGGGTTTCTAAATGATAAAATTGAATAATGAGAATCTATTAACCCTTGATAACCAGGACATAGATGTAGGATGGTCAGGGGTAGTGACAACACCCCAGTCATGACCATGTGGCCGGAAAAAGGTGGGAAAATGCATTTTTGGGAATGTTATTATTTTCCTCTAACATAAATGTGAAAATTTTGGGTTCTGGGTCCTAATATATATGTTAGGAATTGTAGGGATACTCCCCCATGAAGACTTCATTGCATACTTTTACTTAGCGGTGATCATGTCCCCTACCCTGACATCATTCGAGTACACTGATAATGTTATGAATTTATTCCTAGCTACCTAAACGTGTGTTGGATAAATATGGGTCCCCTTGGAGGTTGTTATTATGATGTTGTATATATGTGAAGTTGGATGGCGCGATTTAAACCATTAAATTTTTATGGATTACGTTCTCAAGAGATATTGAAGGTCTATGAATACCATGGGTTGTTGGGACAAGTGGGTGAGTTGTTTGAAAAATCTATGTTAATGAAGCTCCTTAATAGGGGAGTGATGTGTCAATGGTGGATGTGTGGAGAAATAACATGTATTTAATGTGGTGGAATTAGAATTCCATTAAGGAACCTATAAGGTGCGTGTTTAAGTTCCTAATGGGAATGACAAGTGGGTCTTAGAGGTAGTTGATATATGTCTTCTCTATGTATATTATGATGGAAATGCTAAGTGGAAATGATGGATCGTTTCTTTTGGTTGTTGGAAATAATGAGTATGGAAACACATCTTGTATGTTGTCAAAAATGATATTGTGGATGATGTGTCCTTTGAGTAGCATCTAATTCATGTGTTGTATCATAGTGATAAGTTCTTTTAGGGAAAGGCTATGTTGTTAGTTCCTATATTGTACCAAAATAGACATGTGTACAAAGATACTTGAGGGATTGGAATGGACATGAGGGCTCAGTGGACCAACACTTTTGACATGGAATCATAGAAATTCTTTTTATTAAAGATCAAGGATGAGTTTTTATAATATGGGGTGATTGTATGATCCAATTTTTTCTGTGGTTCATCAAGATTAAGTGGTTTGTTTTGGCTTCAAAACTAATACATCTTATGGAACCAAACCATGGAGTGATTTATTTTGGTATGACCCGAGGAATATAATTTTTTCTTGAAATAATTCACAATTTCAAAAATATACACCCACTGTAAATATTTTTCACTGTATATTGAAATATCACGAAATTAGTTTTCACCACGTGTGAAATTTCCACGAATGTATTATTCACCACTTGTAAACGTGTAATGAAAATAAATTATACAATTTTTTATTTGTTTGTATATTTTTTAAAGGGTTGGTGATGAGATTTTGTATAAAATAAAAAATAAAAAATGTATCATATCCCTCTCTCCCGCAAAACCTCGTTCGTGGATCGAAACACCTCTATGCACCTTTGACTTGGAACAAAGATCCTCTGTGCACATTATTCATCGACCGAATATCCCCCACACACCACCACCTTCGACCGAAGACCCTCTACGCACCTCCATGGTTTCGTTTTTCTTCTCATTTAAATCTATCTCTCTCTTCTGCTCAACTTTCTATATAAAAGGGCGATTGTTATCTATTTTTTGATATAGTTTTAGATCTAGGATTTTTTGATTTTGGTTCATATAAATCATGGATCTAGGAATTGAATCAATATATCATCCATAATTATTATTCCACTAAAATTGGCGTTATCTATTAGCGAGCATTCTTTATCATCGTTCACGAGGTATGTGATCTAAAATTAAAATCACATAGTCTTTATTACAATTATGCTTTGGTAATTGTGTAAATTCTAATATATGTTTATCAATTGAGTTATTGATTCAAATAATTACGTTTCTGAATTAATTTATTAAATTAAATGTGAAAATTGGTATATTTATATTTTATATCATAAATAATTAATTGATAAACTAAATATGATATATTGAGTGTGTTGATTTCAGATAATTAATTTTAGATTTAATTATTGGATTTTGATGATATTAATTGATATAATTAAATATTTAACTATTTATGGGATATTGATGTTATGAATTGAATAATTAATTAGTGTATTAATCATCATACTATATAATTTTATATGATAATTAATTTTTTAAATAATTATAAAAAGATAGAGATTCATAAAATTGAATAATTAATTAAAATTTTAATTTTTTTTATATATAATTTATGGAATATGGATAATTAATTTTATAATTTATTATTAGATAATTTTGTGATTATTAAATTGATTAGGATAGAATAATTAATTTAGGAATTAATTAGCGACACTAAATTTATCGAAATTGATTAATTAATTGATTAATTAATTGGGTTTATGGAATTGAATAAGTAGGGAATAATTAATTGAGGAATTAATTATTAGAGTAATGTTATTATTTATTTGAAAAATTAAATAATGTGATTAATGTGATTAATTAATTATAAAATTAATTAATAGTTGTATTGTGATTATTTAATTATATAATTAAATAATGGGATTGTGTTAGATTAATTAATTGTGGAAGTAATTAATTGAATTGAAAAGGAAAAATAATCAGGGAATTAATTAAAGTGTTTGATTAAGATTAATTAATTACTGAATCAATGAATGAGATTTAAATTAATTAATTATTGAATTAAATCATGGAAATTATTTTTATTAATTAATTATAAAATTAGTCCATCTTTGTAATGTTATTATTTATGATTTTGATTAATTAATTTTTAGAATTAACTAATGAGGATATTTTAATTGAATCAATTGAATAAGTTTGATTAATTAATTAGTGAATTAATTAATAAGAATTTTTGTGATGATGAAATTGAATGAATTTGATTAATTAATTAGTAAATTAATTAATTTGGATAGTTTTGATATTGAATGGATACGATTTTATAATTAATTGTTGAATAAAATATTGGAAAATTAGAATCATAAGTTATATAATTAACTATTGAATTAATTATTGGATATTGATATAGATGATTCAAGATAATTAATTGTATAATTAATTATGAGTTATTGAGATTGTGAATGAGATAATTAATTATAGAATTAATTATGGGATTTCATGTTGTGAATACTAATTCATTAATGGATGACTTGGTTAATGGGATTGATGTTGTCAATTAATTGGGGAATTATATAATGGGGTTTTTATGGTAAGATAATTGTTGAATTAATAATAAAATTGATGCGATTAGTTTAATGTTAAATAAACTAGAGGAATTTACATGATTAATTAATCAACGAATCAATTAATGTTATTGATGTGATTAGTTAATTTTTTAAACAACAAATGGATTGGAAATTGTTATTTAATTGTTTAATTAAATAACTAAAGATATCTGATTAGTTAATGGGTGAATTAATTAATGGAAAATATATGGTTAATATATTGTTGAATTAATTAATGATAATGGATATGATTAATTAATTATATAATTAATTAATGTAATATGATGAATTAATTTATGAATTAATTATTTTATGTAGTGGTGGTTAACTATGATAATATGATCAAAGTCACTTAATCGTGGATGATAAATGGGTTTTTAGGCATGATGATCTATGCCCCTGAAAATGATAAATGCATAGATGAATTGTGTAATTTTTTTAGATTAAATTACAGGATATGAATATTAAAATTTTGGAAAATTAATTTGATAATTAAGTATGGGATATTGATTCCATGAGATGAATAATTAATATATTAATTAATTATTATATATTGAATTATTCTGTTTGAATAATTAACGAATGAAGAGGATGGCATTGTATTCGGGAGGGGCGATTCCTCATGCGGGCGTAAATCCTAAATGCGCAGAAGTATGAACAGATGCAAGATCTTTCACGGATGTGGTTGCAGGTCGAACACAGAATGCTGAATTGAAGGATTTCGAGAAGATCTCTCCAAAAACATTCAAGCATCGTGGTCTCACAAATATATCTTTCTCAAAGGATGAGGTAAATCTTCTTTCCTCTAATTTACGATTTTCCCTTATTGGGAACTTTTCCAAAAATCGCCGCTCGCTTCTATTCCTTTGCAATACCCTTAAAAGGATAGGATTCTCTGACTTCCTTATCGGTCTTCTCAATTTGTCCAACATCTTATTTATTTTCTGTTTAGAAGATGATTCTTATAGATTTTGGATGCGTGGCTTCTGGTCTTTCGGAGGATCTCATGTGAAGGTCTTTAAGTTGTCTCCAGATTTTGAACATGGAATTGAACCTCCCATTATATCGATTTGGATTGGTTTTCCTAATCTTCCTCTCCACTTGTTCAAACAGAATGCCTTATCTTCAATCGCCAGTTTGTTTGGTACCCCAACAAAATTAGATAGAGCTACTTTGAACTTTTCTAGACCTTCCTTTGCTATGATTCGCACTGAAGTTGATATTTCGTGTGAATTGCCTTCTTGTTTCTGGATCCAGAATAGTGATCATTGTTTTATTCAGTAGGTGTTTTTTGAAAATGTCCCTATCTTTTGCAAGGAATGCTTCGAAATAGGTCATTTCACCAAGGAATGTGATAAATTTAAGGAACCATCCCCTAGGGTTATGTCAATTTGGGTCCAAAAGGAAATATCAGAAAAGAATTCCAATGATCCTCCAACTAAGCCTGGTGACATCTTGGACTCCTCACGTCAAAGTGATGTTCCTTGTTCTTCCAAGGAACTATCATACTCTAAATCTCTTGATAATCATATTGATTATTATATTAATGCTGTTATGAATGCTACTGAGAATATTGTTGCTTCTAAAAAGGTTCCCTCTATGGAAGAGGGAGGGAATCTCTTTGACTCCTCTAAGACTACTCTGGATCTTGCACCTGCTTTATATTCTGCTCAGGAGGATCACATCAATGAGGCATGTGGATCGGTTGAGGATGATTTCATTGAGGATGATATTCTGACTCATCAGATTGAGGTAGAGTACCTGAGGTCAATGGCTAAGAAGGGTAAGAAGCCCATGGTCGATACAGATGGATTTATCACACCAAATCCTAAGAAAACTAGAAAAAGGAGGGACTATTCACAGATACAGAGAACTATGGAGACACACTCATTTAGTGTCTCCAAAGATAATGTTGAACCTATTCAAAACATAGTAGCTGACAACCCAAATGACGATTCCATGAAATGATTAGAAGAGAATCAGTTTGAACCATTTCTATCTGAACTAGAGAAATATAACATCGAAACATTTCTTACGTATAGAGATTCCTATCATCTTTCTGAGAAGGATGAAATCAGTAATGAAATTGCAGCTTGGTTGGAGGATCATGATGAAATTGTACATAAGAAATATCTTCTTAATCAGATTTTCGTTGACACATATCTTGATATTAGAAAACGGATGTTCATAAGAATGGTTGATAAATACAAAAAGAATCCCAAAATTATATTTAGGGATATTCCTTGGGTTTAATCCTTATGAATTTTCTTTCTTCTACAATTATCCTCATTCTGAGATATGTTAATATTGGATTTTTTGGATGGATAAGCGTGTCACAGGCTTGTGTGGTCGACCTCTTTGCATCAGTGAAACAGTATGGGCTTTCTACTGGTTGTTGGAGATTTCTATCTCTTGTTCTTGTGATACTGCTACATGAATCTTCTCTCACCTGATTGAAGCATTTCTGGACCTAATTTCAATGGTTATGGATTTTTCTTGATCTATTTTTATACATTGTATACTGAATTCTTTCCAGCATACTGGCTGGAAATTGATTGAATGGATTTCTATTTGTACCATAATGAATATTGTTGTCCAGTCCTGAAGAATGCTGCTTGGACAAATCTCTGATGGATTATTCCCATCTCATTGCTATCCATACTATACACCACCTTTAATGATATTTGAGGATGTATTTCAGGCCATAGGTTCACAGTGGCGATATCTGACAGGAGCTTCATTTTCAGCAAGCCAATTCTCGAATAGAGGATCCTTGATTTAAGTTTCTACACTCTGGGAATCTCTTGTTGGTTGTTTTCATTGGTTACTTGGATACTCACGGGCCCATTTCTTTGTATCCTGGATACATCCCTGCTGGTGCAAGTTCATTGCACCTCGTACTTGTATTGCAACTCTTTTGATTTTAATAAATTCCTCTTGGGGCATGAGCTGGGAAACCAGTTCATGGCACAAATTTTCTAAAAAAAATTAACAAATGAATTCATTATTGGATGTTGTTTTTTGAAATGATTAATTATTTGTCAAATTAATTAATGGACTTGAATTAATTAATTTATAAATTAATTAATGGTCGATCAACTGGGTGCTCCAAATGATGAGCTATTTTGATGATGATATACATGCTTATATGTTAAATGGGGGAAAAATAAGACAATCTAACACAATGATATATCTATCATTATGATTGATAAATGGGGTTCAAGAAATGGTTCTCTACAAAAATGATAGGTAAATACAATTAAGAATTAGTAGGCCAAACATAATGTTATAAAAAATAGAATATATGCATGTTGAGAATTGGGAGGGTAAACATGACCTTCTATTCCCATGATGGATATAAAGATATATGCATGTTTGGTAAATGGGTTAAAAGACATGGATTTCTACACCCAAAACAATAGAAAAGGAATATGGATCAAATTGATTATAGTAATGAAATTGAGATTTAACGGAAAATGAAATCCCATATGTTAAAATAATTGAGAATTGATAATGTGAAATGGACTAGACTTTAGAGAGGGGAAAAACATGTATTGAGGTTATGGTGTCCTTAGGAACCCACGAGTTTATGTTGTTAAATAAATAATAATTGAATAAACATAAACTGGTCAAATTATAACTTGTATTTTATTATTTATAAAATTTCATAAACTATTTTTGATTGGATATTATTTTAGACACCATTGGTATTTTCTTATAAAATTGTACACAGACATTACATGGAATGCCTGATTCTTGTCGGAATAAATTGCATGTATTTATGAGGGGTTAAGGGAAAAGGTCATTTGTTAGAGGGATGATTGGGATAGAGCTTGGTGAAGAAACTGGACGTATTTTGGGACCCACATGGAAGATATCGGGGTCATTATTTATATACAAATTTAACACGTGGCATGTACATTAACATTCCATATTTATTATTCATTTTTTACTTTGTATTTTGAGTTTTAGTCATCTTGGAATATTGGTTTTGTCTATGTCTATATATATTCTTCGGTTATTTTTTATTTATTTCCACTGGTGTATTAATCTGATTAACAAAAATAAAGAGTGTAGAGTCTCTCCATGATTGATAATAGACCCCCACTATTACTCAGCAGCCTCTAGAAAATTGGGAGGCGTTCCTGAGGTCATGAGGTGAATCGACTTGGGGAACTGGTTTGTAGAACTCATTCTGGGATGTTGAAATAATATTCTCCCAATGATGATTAGGTTTGATACTAACTCATACAATAAAATAAAGTCCAGTTTTTTGAAAATATTATATACTTTATAATATTATTTTAACCCATAATTAAATGATTTACCCTTAACGGTGGTAATTATAATATTACCAAATTTAATATTCATATTGTCCAAAAAATTAAAGGTGAATCTTTAAAAAATAACCCATTATGATTTCAAATATAGAAACCATTTTTATAAATCCAAAACACATAATTGGCTAAATGTAATTTAAAATTAATCATATTGATAGAATGATAAAATGAGTTATTATAGTGAAAATGATCAATAGTTTGAAATGATTTTATATCCAAATACAAAATAAAGTTGAATTTAACGACCTAAAATTGATTAAATTGTATAAAATTTATATATTTATACATTGAAACCAATAATTATAATAATTTAATATTATAAATTATTTAGATTAAAATGTTGTTTTCAATTAAAATATAGTACTTTTCACTATTAAAAAAATGAAACTTTTTCGTAAAATACATAAAAAACAAAGTAAATTTCTATATCAATATTTAAAATAAAAATACTTTTATCCTGAATAAAATTAATAAATGTGTCAAAAACTATATTTAAATCAAGTGCACCAACAAAAACTGTGAAACAATATTTTCATAAAATTGGTTCTTTGATGCATTAAATGGGATTTGTTTATATATCATGTCGAGAAGACACATAAAAAATAATTATAAAATTTATATTCAATATTTTATATATACATATAAATTTCATTAATATAATCCTATATAAGTCATTTTTTTATTTCTTTTTATAAAAAACACTTTTGAATATATAAATTTTTTTTCATAAATATATTTATTTTTAAAAGTCAATTATTTTAATTTATAATTAATTGGATACCAAATATTTAGTTATATATAATGTGTAAATAATATTTTCATAATTTAGTTAACCCAATTCTTTCTCTCTATTCTAACAGCTTGGTTATAATGATAACATTTTAAAAATAATATTTCTTTGTTCGTCTATGTTTGATGGTGTGTACAATGTAATCTTTCAAAAAGAGTAACATTAAAAGTTTCATACCATAAAATCATGTGGTTGTACAAAAATAACTTATCAAAAACAAATTTTATCACCCAATATATTTTCTTTCACAACGACCATCCTTCCAATCTCAGCATAAGGGGTTTCCAAAAATTATTACAATTATTATTTTTCATTTATAAATTAAATAAAATTATAACTATCTCAAAATATTATAAAATTTCATAGTAAGAGTATGCATTAATTGATCTTCACATTATTATTATTTGAAAAATAGAAAATCCTAAATTTTTTAACTATATTCATGGTCAAATAAAATTTGATCATTTTTTCCATAATTTCCTGATCATCCATATTTCTAATTGATGAAAATCATTTTCTATTTGATTTGTCATTTCATATTCTAAAAACAATTATTATGTGAATAATAAATCATCACTATTTTATTTATATCTCATAACAATAAAAATTATTTTAATAATTCTATGTAAATTATTTGAAAATGTAAAATTCAATTTTCTACTAAATTTATATTATTGGACCTTCATGAATCTAACATCCACAAAATCTAGACCTTCTAAAACTAATGTCATAATTAAAAAGATTCATTAAACTCTACAACCCACATAAAATAACCATAACGTATAAATATAAAATTATTAATAAAGCTTCAATAAACAATAACATGGTATCTGTTAAAAGTTATTACCTTTTAAAGGTATATAATTAATATGAGTTAATATTGAAAAAAGTTATTTTCAATAAAATACATATTTTCATAATATGTATTTTTTTAATTAATAATTTCAAAAATAATATAAATCAAATTCTATAAAAAATGTATTATTCACTTCATAATTCTCTAAGTATGAATTTTTTTTCAAGAAATTATTCTTTTTAATTGAAAAATACAGTTCTAGCAAAAATTATAATTTTTTTTATTTTGTAATTATATAATAGTATAATAGAAGATAAAAAATAAGTTAAAGTCATAAAATACATATATAAGGATTATAATTTTTATTTTCTTGTCTTTAAAATCCCACGACTAACATTTTTAGAACTAAATTAGAATGTTACTCGAATAAAGACTATTTTTTGGTCTTTTGTTCTAATTTAGTATTTTTATGGTGAAATTATGTTTTGGATTGATTTTAATTTTTTCATAATAAATAAATTTATATAATAAAAATCAGTATCTATGATAATATTATGTTTTATATATGTTTCTAAACACACTATCACACTTTTCTTATATAACTGTTTTTATATGTTATGTGTGTTAATTATAAAATTAATATTTAAAACCATTAAAAATATTATTTGGTAAAATTATTTAGAAATTTTAAATAATAATGATAAAGTTAGGTAAATTTTCCATTATTAACTTTTCCAATAATATTAATTACAACGGTCAAAAATTTATTACCAATGTAAAATAAAAATAGGGTAAAAGTCAAAAAAGTTAAAAAAAGTTCCTAAACACTCACAATATTGTACTAAAAATGGGTGGATAAGTAGAATATTCTCCCAAACATGCTTACCTTTAAATATTTATTTTTGGGATCCATTTAACACTAAATAATAATATTATATTATTTAAAATTCAACGATTAATTCAAAAACGACACTTTGCTTCCCTTATAAAATGGAAACACTTCTATCTTTTCAAGACCCACCTATTTTTAAAATATAATATTTAAAATCTACCAAATTATTCCTAATATAACCATAAAATCCATTTTAGATACTCTTTACACCATTATTAATCACATTTCTTTCATTTCTAAGGATAATTCCAAGGATAATTCAGGTCCCAACATGAGTATTTTCAACTTCATAACTTTTGTTCTTAATTATCATCCTTAAATTTTAGTTTACCCTTTATAATATGATTAAATTATTATCATTTATATAATTTTATTTTATTTTACTATTGTTATAGTCATTTATTATTCATCAATTGCTTCCATTAAGAATAACAAAATCATCATTCATGCATACATATGAAGTATTGCCTCCATGAGTAATGAAATTAATTTTTCATTACTAATAAAAATTAATAGTTCCATGAAAGGATATAATGAAGATATAAAATGATTATGACTTGTTTAAGATTCATTATATGTCACATTATCATTATCTAAATATATCACTAAACTCATTAAATTAATATAACATG
Organism: Viscum album; assembly: GCA_963277665.1. Classification (NCBI taxonomy): domain Eukaryota; kingdom Viridiplantae; phylum Streptophyta; class Magnoliopsida; order Santalales; family Viscaceae; genus Viscum; species Viscum album. The sequence continues at coordinate 1,273,836,771 of OY728159.1, forward strand.
TTAATATTTTTGATGATTTGACCACCTACAAAAAGAATGTTATAATGATTATGTGATAAATGATTACGGGATGAAATATAATGGTAATATCTAATAATAATTATATTTTTAATATATTTATTTAATTATATATATATATATGGAATATTTTAAATATTTATTAATATATTACCTTTTGATCTTGAAACAGGTTGAAAGCTAGGTCATCAGGATTTCCTCTTTCACATGTAGCATTAATGTCCTTCACCTAATAAAAATTGGGGTTACATAATCATTGAAAAAATTATTATTATAACATTAGTGATATTGGAAAGATAAAAGTTAAACCACTTAGTGAGAATCTGTGTATTCTTCATGATGTTTGTATAAAATAAACAACTGAATGTTCAAACACTTAATGGTAAAAAATAAGAGCTAACTAACTGGTATAATCATGCTAAATACTAATAAATGATTCATGTAAGAGTGAGATGTTTAGGAATAAGATTTTAAATATTTATATTAATAAATTTATTTCAATTTATAGTATTTTATAGAGAATTTTACTAAGTTTGTATAATGGAATGAGGTTCTTTGTCTCTATTTTGAATCCCTCGAGGCATATTTAAGTTATGAACCATGTTTTCCTATAAAAGGTGTAAATAAAACCCCATTTTCATTTTTATCATGAATAAATTATTTTTCATGAAATTAAATGTTCTATTTAAATTTATACCTCTATTTTTTTATTCAAAATATACAAAGGTTTTAGGGGGTCTCATGACTCAAATATTTTCCTTGGGATATAATCATTCCTTTTCAATTATTATCATTCACGATTGATATAATATGACTTATGATGATTTTATTTTATATTTAAAAATTATTTTATATTTAAGTAATGTATAAAATAAAGTTATTTTTCTTTGATGAATCTATCATTTGAGAGAGTAATTTTTTCAGAATAATTCATATCTCTTTTAATGGATTTTCCCTCCATATCCCTGTTTTTACTTCCAAAACATGTTCTAATTTTTCACGTGGATAATAATTTTATTAACCCCAATTAATATATTATTCTAATGAATTAACATTAAATCAAAGGTTTCATTATCATTCTTATGATGTGGCTTTTTAAACAATGTTGTTTCAATTTTATTAAAAAAATACTTTCTATCCCTTTCAAAAAAATGTTTTCCTTCCACTAAACTATTTTTTGTAAAATTTATTTCTATTAAAATATATTTTTTTTAGAATAATTTTAGAAAAAAAATTAAAATTTATTCTCATTTCCTTCCCAAAAATGGTTGTAAATTAATTTTCTCTTTACATTTTAGAACAATGTCATATATATATTTTTAAAAATGTGGTATTTTCACTTCTATTTTTCCTCAAATGGTCAACTCTCATGAAGTGATGCTTTTACTATACTATTTATTTTATTATGATATTATTAATTTTTTAAAATGAGATATTTTTTATCTGGCTATATTTTATGATTATGTTATTTGATAATTGTTGAATGTTTAAGAAAATTATTCTTTTTATGTTGATTCAATAAGAAATATTTATGATTGTTCTTATATGGCACACATATGTATGTTTGATGATTTTTGGGGTCCCATATCTCTATATAATTAATTGGTATATATTATTATCTCATGATATCAAAAGGTTATATAAGAGTTTTTATCCCAAAACCAAGGGTACATGGGAGGATTATCCGAAGACTAACCAGGTACATAGGTGGTTAGCCCAAGCCTATAGTTTGATTAATGTAATAGTGGGTATAATTTTCTTGTTTTTTCTATGATTATTTTTATTCCAAAATATTATGGATATTCCCATTCTAATTCTATTCTCTCATTGTTTATTTTAGTTGAAAATTTTTTCTACACAATTTTAATTAATCAGAAATCTTATTCCAAGATTTATTCCATGAAATGTGATTTATGATCTATTATTTGTTGAGTATAAATTTATCATATATTTATAATATATAAATAATTATATATTATTCTCACCTATACTCATTGATTTTTATTTCTCATGTGTACCCTTAAAAATCACCATATCACTCCCTTACTTATTTTACTATTCCCAATTTTATGAAGTTTAGAGAAGCCGATGAGAAGTTTAAAAGGGAGTCCTGTGTGGTTATATTATTGAGAAATGAACATAACTGTTGTAAAATAAGATGTTTTAATTTCTAGTATCCAATACAATAAAATTTATCTCTTGGTATATGAGAATATTTTTCAGATGAATTACATTAACTATGAAATCAATTTAATTTCTATTCATGTTTTTCTTGGGTCACTGTTGTTAGAATCAGAGTATTGTTTATCTATTTTTGGAGTTTGGTTGGTTATTTTTGGAATTAATGTTATAGAACCATATAATAAATAATAAATACCGGTCTAAGTATAAGATGACATCCTAAATTGTTTTTATATTTGGAGTAAGTTATTTTCCCTACAATATCGTACTGTCTGGATATTAAAAAGTGGATATAGTTACGGGACAAATGGACATAGGGAAATCACCTAGAAAAGGGTTGGTTGAGAATTGAATCATCCATCATCTTCATGCTTTATGAGTGGAACTAATACTAAAAACCAAGCTAGATACTTTTGGGGGATATTATTTTGTTGATAAATATTCTTTACAAACCACTATAAATAATTTATTTCCTAGTTAATTTAAAGGTTCTATATGAGTAGCATAAGATATCCAAACTTAACGTAACAAAGGATAAACTGACCATGATATAAGTTTAACTAAATAAACTATATACCAATGTTATGATATAAGAAGGAAATATTTTATAAGGAAGAATTATTTTTATTACTATGAAAATACCTCTGTAATGTTAATTTTTTTATTCGTTTTATCCCTTTTGGTTTTATGTAATATCTATAACATGAAAGAACATTGGTGTGAGGTACAATGCCGAGATTACATAAAAACCCATTAAAATTAGATATAGACTGTCAAACATTTGAATTAAAAAAAACTAGATATCATTTAAATTTATTATCAATGTGAACATAGTTGAATTATCAGACACACTAATTAAGAAAAATATAGAGTCACATGAAATTTCATATGATGAAGATGATGAAGGGAAAAATGGTCAGTTTATTATATGTTAAAATTTTTTGAATAAGAACCATGGTAATTACAGTAAAAGAATATTAAGATTATTTTTATATCTAATATGGAGTCATCTATCATAAAAACATCCAGGATAAATGATGAGTTTGGTTAAAATGAAGGAATGAAATAGAGTTCATCCAAAGAAAAAATTTATAATTCAATGTCATATGTGTGGGGAAGTTGGAAATTATCCAAATAAATTCCCTAATCAAAATAATAAAATAGATTATTATTATCACCGACCTTCAAGACCAATATTATTAAGGGAAGTCTATGTATCCCCTCCTCCTTAAGTGAATCCTGATATTTAAGGAACACACACTCTCTAGTTTGCATTTGTATTTGTCTTGTTGGAAATCAATTCAAGAAATACCAACATATTTTAAAAGTTTTATACAATTATTTAATCACTATTATGATGATATTTTTATTTAATAAATACTTAAACAATATTATTGTATTATTCCATGTTAATTTTTATAGGAATGTGCCTTATGTAAATCCTATTTTACATTGTGTAGACAAATTTTACATGATTTCAGAGATTGAATGGATACATACACTTGGATAAAAATTATCCATATTAAGGAAATAAAAAAGTTATGTTAACCTATGATATGTTAAAAGATAAATTAAATTAAAAAAATCTCTTGATAAAAAATAATAGTTCAATTTTGGACCAAATAGTTGGAAAAAACAAAATATTAGGGATAATCCAATTTCTAAGGAAACAAATATGAATTAATGACTCTAATGTTAATATATATATATATATATATATTATCTTTATTTTTATCTACAATTTATATTATTACATCATTTTATTCTGGTATGTTATAAATAAAACTCACAGGATGCTATTTATTTGGGGGAGAAGTAATGACCTAAAATAATATATAATATAAAAATAACGTTATGTTTGATAAATTCCATTACATTATAAAATAAATATATAGAAACCATAAAATATTATGATAACATTAATTATGAGTCTACAATGAACACTAAGATATAAAAACATTAAATTTTATTGCCTTTAAAATGTAGTTAATTTTTTTAGGTTTATATTGAAATTTTTTTTCCCAAAAAGATGTTTTCCCATATTATATATTTTATTATAAAAAATAAATTTAAAAAATTTATAATTTAAATTTGATAAAATGAAATTATTTTTTTAATTCCTCAAATAATATTTTTCATAGTATAATATATTTATTTTTATCTAATAAGGTATATTTTTGGTAAAAAAATATATTTTATAAAAATATAACTTTTTTATGATATATTATAATATAAGTGTATGATAGAAAACTATAAACCTTTAATGTAATAAAATATATATTTAAATAACAAAATTATTAATTTTTATTTTAACTTATAAATCTTATTTCCATTAATTTTAGAACCAAATTAAATTGTTGCTTTGATAAATATTTTTTTCAATATGTTCCTCTAATTAAGTGTTTTGATGGAAAATGTTCCTTTTGTATTTCTTAAAAAGGCACACAAATTTAATTTATTTTATAGGAAATAAATATATTTCATTAAAAATAATTATATATGATAATATTTTCTTGTACATAATTTTGTAATTATAACATTTTCCAAAAAAATATTCCTTATGTACTTTTATTATAAAATTTACATTTCAAATCGTTAATCTTTATATTAGTTAAATGATTAAAAAAATTTAAATAAAAAATTTAAATTATTTTAAATAAATATTTTTAATATTTTAATTGGAATTAATCTATATATATAAAAACTAATTACCAAGGTATTTTTAAATTTGGGTAAATGTTAAAAAGTTTATAGAAAGTGCCAAAAAACACTATATATTGTCTCCAAAATGAGTGTATGAGGACAATATAGACAGACACATAGACATCCTCATATTTTTCCTATTGTAGATCCATTTTACAATGAATATTAATATTACATTACTAAAAATGTATCGATTTCTTCTGAATCTACATTTCCCTTCACTTATAAAAGGGTCTCACTTTAATCACTTCAAGTATCACAACTCTTTTGAATTTCCTAAGAAAATTCAAAAACATTAATCCTCATATTACCCCTTACATTATTATAATATTATGGTCATTATTATTTATCGTAATCATTCTATTTCAAAGGTGAATTCCAAGAAAAATTCAAGTCCCCAATGTGAGTATCATCAACTACTTCTCTTTCATTATTAATTATCGTCATTAAAATTTATTATTCACACACACACACACACAATAATATAATGATTTTAGTACCATTTATATACTTTAATTTTATTATATTTAAATTATTATATTTATCTATTCATCTATCCCATATATTAAGAAAAAATAAATAGTCATTCTTGCATACATGCAGACTTCCACCTCTACAGGAAATAATTCTTTTTCATCACCATCTATAATTGATTGTTATTATAATAAAATTATCATTTCATAAATATAACAACTTACGCATTCTAATAATTATAACATTTTACCATTTGGGTTGATTTAACTATCTATGTAAAAGATGTTATAATGTTTGTGTAATATATAATTATGGGATGTACTACATTGGTAATACCACTTAATAATGAAATATTTAAGAAAATTTAGTAATTTGTAAATTTTTTTCTGATCATAAAAATGTTAATTATTATATCATCTTTAAATTTTTAAACTTGTTGAAAAATATTTCATCGTGATTTCTTAATACTACCTAGTGATAGTCCATACTGTATTCATGATTTTTTTACAGAATAAACAACCAAAATATATGACACATGATTGTAAAAATAAGAGAACACTAAATAGTATATTCATAATAATCGATAATAAATGATGTATATGAGTGTGTAATATTTATGAATAAGGTTTTGAAGGAGTATATTAAGATAATTTTTTCCTTTTAATAGGAGGCTTGAGAATATTTGACAAAAAAAAATAAATTTTAGGGGGTTTTCTCTAAAATTTAAATCCCTTGAGACATGTTTATGCCTTACAAAATGATTTATATTAAAAGATATAAATACTAACCCATTGTAATTATTTTATCATTATTATATTATTTTTTAGGATATATAGTGTTATATTTAAATTTCTACCAACCATGGGTTCTTGATTCAAAAGTTATAGGATTCATAAGTGGTTTTATGGACTCAAATCTTGTTTTTTGTGTTACAATCACCACGATTAGAATATTTTCTTTCAAGATTGATTTATTATAACCTAGTAAGATGTTATATTTTATTTGAACCTTATTTTATTATTAAATAATGTTTCAAAACAAATCAATCTTTCTTGATGAATCTACTATTTTGGTAAAATGAAATTTTGTTATGAATAATTCAAAAATCTCTTAATATATTTTTCTTCAATATCATTGTATTTACATCCCACAAATTTACTCTTTTACATAGTAGAAAATAAAATTGTTTTTTTCTCTCTTGATTCTTATATTTAAATTTATTATTTTTAAAATAATGTATTCATTATTTTTTTATGATGTGTGCTTTTAAACAAATGAATTTGAATTTTTTTGTTAAAAAGGGTCCTCTATCATTTCAAAATAAAATTTTTTATCTTCCAATCCACATTTTTTGGTTAATTTTTGTGTACATATAATGACTTATTATTTTTAAATATTTTTTATAATTTTTCTTAATGTCTTATATTTTTTTTCTCAAAAATAATTTAATGGAAATTTTCACTCCACATTTCTTAAAAATGTCTAAAATATCTTTTGAAAACGATTCCATTTTCACTTTTATTTTTTCTCCATGGTTTAGATATCCTAAAGTGGTGATTTTATCATTATATATATTATTACTATGTGATTAATTTTGGAAAATGGGAATTTTTATATCTTATGATATTTTAATTTTATGTTACATGGTTTTTTTAATATTTTATGAAACCTATTCTGTTTTCAATGAGTTTATTTAATTATTATTTTGATTTTATATGGTGAACATATGTGTGGTTGATGATGGGTGGGATCATATATCCACATCCTATTCATTAGTTTATGTTTATTTATAATGATCTAGAAATTATATAACCATGGATTTCTCCCAGGCCAGATACTACACGAGATGATTTATCCCAAACCAAGGGGGCACGTAATGGGTTTTATCCCAAACCAAAGGGTATCCAATTGAATTATCCAGAGCCAAAATATGTACAATAGTGGATAAAAAATCCTAATATATGATGAATATATTATGAGTTAGAATTTAAATATGGTTTTTATATTTAATTTTACTCCACAAAATTATCCATATTCTCAATCCAATGTAATACTCATGGATCATATTTTATTATTATTATTTTTAAATCCTTTGATCCATGATAAATATTTCACCCAAGTCATTTACATGACTTATTATTTGTGATATATTATTTATTTGGTATTAATTTCTCATGTATATTTATTATACATATATTCCCATCTTATTTTAAAAAATGCCCTTTGATTTTTCCACTAATGTTGACCCTTAATGAGATTCTAAACTGACCCCTTTCTCATGTTTCTATTCCACTATTTATTAAGATGACTTTAAATTATGAAAACTCTATAATAAATTCGGATGTGGTATTATTATTGTAAGTCTTCAAAAGTGTTGAAAATATGATTTTTGTGTGGCTATTCACCAAGACACTAAACCTTTTGGTCCTTGAGTTCTAAAACAATATCTGAGATATATCAATTTAAACATAGAATCAATGTAACATATATGTGTCATTAAATTGGGCTTCATTATTGAAAAATTTTTAAAATATATAAATAATGGACTGTGAATTTGAGTTCTATGACTGTAAAATATACAGAGAAATTCTGGTATATCCAACCATTCACTAAGTTTAATCAATATTCATTCTTTAGATTTGGAAAAATAAAATAAAAATACTTTTATATTTATTTATAGTATATAATAATTTTATTTAATGAATTGAGTTAAATATTATTGTATTGAATAAGAAGTTATCTTTTATGACTTAAAAATTATCATAAAGAGGTGATGAAATTAAATAACAATAGAATTTTTGATGATTTTAATTCAATTGTGAGATTACTCATATGTATGGAAGTATCTCCAAGTGAAGAGAATTCCAAAAAACATAGCCACTCTTCACATTTATCTATAAGATCAATATATAATATGGTTTATAGAGTGGAATAATATATTTAATAAATATTTTTTTAGAATACTATCTCCACCACAATAAACTATTGGGGACATGTTTAAGAATTTTCAAAAAAAATTAAAAGGAAGGGCCCTATTGAATAATCAAGGATGGAGTGTGTTTCAGAATATTACAGTAAATTAATGAATAATGTAATGCTCTATAAATTTTCATTAAAAATAATATCTTTTGTAAAAAATTTATTTCATGAACATTTGAGGAAAAAAATAACATCCTTTATTCGAACTGAGTTATAATATAAAAATTTAAATAAAAATAGATACCCAAGTATAAGAACAATAAAATTCTTTCTTGGATGAAAATTAATACTATTACAGACCATCTCACAACTCACCTAGTGAATAGTATTAAATCATTGAGTCTAAGCACGAACTAATTCAAACATTAATCCTAAACTGACCAAATCACTAGAATGTTATATCACTATAATGCCCTCATTTAATATCCATCTTCATATTAAATTGTGCTCTTTTAGGCATATCCTAATATTTTTTGTTTTATTCCAATGGTTTCCCATTCATGATAACCGAATTCAAAAATGGATACTTAATAATTGAAAAACCAATCTCAAACCAATTTTATTACATAAATTTCGTATATTACCACAACATAAATCCTATGATCATTAAATCTTTAACTAATGTTTGGACACACTCTGTGAGGTGCAATCTCATTCTACGAAATAATTACACATAAGAATAATAGAAATCAATCACTACATGATCAACACATACACACCAATGAACTATTACGAGGTTAGTGTACCCCACATATATCACCATACATAGTAAAACTACAAAATCTCAACTTCCCATTATCTTACCCTTTCTTCCAATTCACACAACATGTGAAATTTCCTATAAATTTGGGAAAACTATAGATCACCTACCTTTAACAATAGTTAACCCATTTTTCATAATTAATAATCCAACTAAATTAGCCCAAATGAAAAAAAAATTATATCCAAGAGACCATATATTGATAAAGGTCATACTAAATTTGTTATATCAAATATATAATTAATTTATATAATTAATGAACAATTAATATAAACATGGGTAATTTGGGAAATCATACCGGGAAACGTAACCTCGGAAAAATCTTGAGAAATGGACTACAAATCAATCGCTAACTATATTTAAAAATATTATGTGTATAAAAACCAATTAATATAGGCTATTTCATAATTACATAAGATAAAATTTTATAAAAATATAATACATAAACAATCATATACTTATCTAAGGGGAACTAGTGAGTAATTGTAGAAATTAATCATTTATATCCATTACAACATCCTCTGAATGTGAAATAAACCTAACTATAATATAATTGTACTAGGATATCTGGGTATCATTGTAACACTATAAATAAAGCCTTGTATGAATGGTAGTAGTCCAATGGTGACACAAGACCTCATGAAAATTTCATTATTTTTGAAATACTACGGACTGGTAGAGAGATCCTATAACCATCCCGAGGAGACTATAATCTTTCTTTAAAAATATATAATAATATATAAAAAACTTAATTATTGTAAAACAATAGGGTACTCCCTAATAATAATATATAATGTATTACCAAAAAATTATGTATACGTATATATCCATATTTTTTATCACAATGCACCCATAATCAACATATATACATTCATTAAAATGAATATCCATAAGGAATATAAAATATATAATAAAAAAAGGCAAGGAAAAATTATTGATACATAATAGTACAACTTGTTTCCCACCTCATTTTATCCTCCCATCACCCATCCATCCACTCATAACAAGTCCCCAAAACAACTTATTACCTTAAATTAAAATATATTGTTTGTGTGTGCATCAAGGTACCTATAGAGAGTGTGAGAAATAAATATTACATGGGAACCAAAAATATATTTCCATATATATAACAAAATATATAGTAATGATTTGTAAAAAAAATAAATTAATAAAATTAACATCATGCAATCACTCACGTCAATTTGTTGAGTGCTAACCATCATCCTTTTACACTTTAGAAAGAATATTTTTTTCAACGTTGGAAATAAATCATTCATGGTCGCTAAAAATATGAATCTTATTATGGGAAAGACAAAACATATCTAGCCCTAGGAATACAGAAATCCTATGAATTTAAAGTAAAAACACAACTAAAATATATAATATAGAGTATATGGGTGTTATCTCATGCAACCATGATTCACCCAACACTCGAGGTTGATGAGCACCTTTGTGTTGTAATATCCACACCAGTGTCTTGAGGGCCTAGTGACAATACATTTATTAAAAAACATTATAATCATTATTATTATTTTTAGGAATCATATAAAATAAAATTCATGGGATAACCACACCATTATAGGAATCAGCTCAATATACATGTGGTCTTCCAAGAACTCGAGGAGGATAAGCACCGTGTTGGCATAACTCTACACCTCAATCCCAAGATCTCAATGTCACAATATCATCATGATAAACATAAAAAAAATTTGATTCAAAAGAATCTTGGAATACAAACACTATTTTATCACATGGTTATCCATATGTTAATACTTATTGACTTAATAAAGGGTAACATACAAATAACTGATATATAACTAGTTTTGATGATTTCTGCAATGCTCTTTCACCTCAAACAGGATATGTGGTACTAAATAATTTTCTCAAAGAATTTTGGTAATAAAAATAAAAAGGTCTAAATATCCATGAATAGTATTCAACATAAAAATTATATACTTCCCTGAAGCAATGAACTACCAAATCTGACCTTGAGAAAATATAGACCCACCTCAACATACACCACTAGTTCATTACCAAACCATAAAAACACCATATGATTCTTCATACGATTCCAAATTTTATTTTAAAAACTTTACCACGAACTGGGTCCACCAATTACCTATTTTTCTTTTTAATGTCTCCAAAACATACTTACAAAAGGGTTCCAAACTCATGAGAACCCACATACTCACTTTCCATTCTCATAGTGTGACTTGGGACACTCATGCAAAGCATATTACAACTTATGAATATGAAAAAGACATTGAGGATCATTCCATAGAGTATCCAATAATCAATTAATAATGTTATTTAAAAAAAACAATATCATAATCCTTTACCCTTATCAGAGTAGTTTTCATGTTTCCTAATACACACTGAGATTCATTCGTGGCTCATCGCCTACTGCATCCACTATTCGAGATATCAACTACATTGAGGACTCCAAACTGGCCAAATAAGGCTTATCATAACAAATTAAAAGTTTACTACAAATGATAAGAATGTTTTTGGACCAAACACATAAAACTAGTGTTTGTGAAACTTGGATGTAAAACCAAAATCATTTTTAGAATTTATCAATAAGGTGTAGAGGGTTTAATATAGTCTTTAAAGGAATAACCATAGCTTATTTAATAATTGTAAATTTAAAAAACCCATTTTACGAATTCCCAAACCAATAAATAAATATAATGAACATATTTATCAGATATATATATATATATATATTGTTTTATAAAAATTACTACCTACCCTGAGCTTCTAGATGTTTAATCATCCACGGTCATATTTTTATACAACTACCTTCATCTGAAGTCATGAAATAAAACAAACAGAACCTAAAATGTGGTTTTCCACAACATAATGATGAGACCTACAAAAACAAAAGAGTAAACCATTGGATAAAATATCTTTGAATATAAATTCCCTATACTTTAGATAATGCATCATTATGATTATATGTTCACTATTGGGTTGTCCTATTAGTATAGAAGAAGATGGGAAAATAGAAGGGAGTGGTATATGGGGTGTTATGGCCTTGTGTCTATCAATACAGGGATGATTAATATTTTAAAACTAGTTAATTAATTTTTTTATTTTTTTCAAAATAAATTTAAAAATAACACATGGATCTTAATGAACCCCCAAGTGCTATCGTACTTATTGGGGCATCATAAAATACTCGGTATACACCTACTGAGTACTTAGTGGATTCTTATTCATAAAAATGGGCCCCAAGACCACTTATGACTTTGTCCATAAACCCTTAAATACTATTAAGATGTTCAAAAAAAACACAACTATATAAGACCCAACTACCATAATTATGATCTAAATACCAATTTCCAAAACAACTCCTCTTATAAGACTCTAAATTTAAATTCTCTCTGAATTCAATATGTCATAATTCCACAAAATCATGAACACTCTCCACAATAAGGATAATTTTCCTCAAATAAGAATATGATACAATCCCTCCATAATCTATTTATGCTTTTTTTTCTATCACTTATTATTGATTTTGAATAGGTCACGACTCTATTAAAATTAACATACTCTAGTGAGACTATATTTCAATAAAAACCCCTTGATTTTTCCTCTATATACAAAATACATTTCATAAGGATTTATCTAAAATAAATCCTTTCTATCAATTCTAAATTATATACAAATTAATTAGTTGGATCTACCACTACCTGAATTCTCAAAAATAGACATATAGATTCCAAGATACAAACTATTGGTCTCAAACATGATTCATTAATAAGAATGACATCAATAAGACATACAAGTTCCTCAAAACCTATTTCTTAAACATACACCATATTAGATGTACAATTAAATGACTATAACGACCACTAGAGAAGAAGTTTCAAAACTAGTGTGATCTTGGATCAAAATATGATTCATCTAACTTCTATATATTGAATAAAATTAATTAGTCAACACAATGGCTATGTTCTTAAAATACATAACCCTGATATTGATCATCACCCATCACCGTTTTTATGACTAAATAATCTTAAAGTATGATAGTCCCCACTATATATTACTTATACCATACTTAGGAATGAACCTATATCTTTTATCATTCATACTATTTGAGGATCAAAATATAGAATCCCAGACTAAAGCATCTCAATAAACATACTAAATTTATTAACCAAAATATTTCTAAGACACATTACATATAAAAACAAGATATTAAAAGATATTAAACAGAGTTAAAATATCATAATAACATGAACAAAAATATAATATCTTAATGAATATGGAATAATAATACTTAAAACAATTCCTATATAGATCATTTCTAGAATATTTACCAATTCCCATCTTTAATAATAAAGACACATGTTTGGTTCAATTTTGAATTGATGGTTCATATGTTCATACCCACCACATTGGTGACATATCACTATATACTTTCTCTTTAGTATTTTGGGGTGAGTGACTACCATAATTACAAACACTATTGCTCTCACATTGAGCCTATCCAACTATCTTCCATTCCTACCAAGCTACCCACTCTGTTGATCTTCTTAAAAATAAAATTATTTGGGTTTCTATCAAAATACTTTTAAAAACGTTTGAGTATGTTTCAAAATAAAATGACATTACACATCCCTCTAAAAAGTATTGGAGACCATCTAAAAGTATTATATCATTATTAATTCATTATCTTTTAGGATTTAATGAAATTAAACAACATTTCCAATTTGGGGATGTTCTCTACCATTTACATATCATACTGGTGTATCTCTGTAAATTACCAAATAATTACCTACTAATTTAGCTATTGACAAAATATGTCATAGAAGTGGGAATGGAATTGAATCCATGGGATCACCCAATTCCTATTCCCTGATATAAGTAATTCAATAATTTTGGTAAATCAACCTAGAATCTAGAAATTTTCAACAAAACCCAAATATCGTTCAAGGTCCTAATATTTTCTAACAAGAACTAAACATTCTCCAAACATTTTTTAGTACCTTTCTACCCTAATCCTCCTATGTAAATGATATTATATTTCACTTAGAACATGTTAATGGAATTGAAAATGAGGGATTCACCTATTTTACATGACTAGTCAAAATATGTGAATATACTAAATATACTTCCTACAAATAACATATTAACTAGTTAAATGACTCAAAAGAAAAATAATTCACCCTGAGTTGATATTCCACTGATGAATATTGACATGGAATCATCTTATGATATCCTAACAACTGATGAAAAAATAGACCATTAAAATCACTAAAAAACTGAAACTATAATCCATCTCTAACTAAGAATAATCACCACATGAACATGAATTGTATTCCATTATTACTAAATAGTGTCCCTACACAACCACTATAAAATAATTATTCTCAGAAAATGATAAGGCATGTTCTATTATGAAATAATAACAATGATCAAATCCCACTCATCCACCACAAAAACTGAAGACCAACTAACCAACTAACCAAACTCATTACTAACTGACTATATTTAAACTAAACCATTATACCTTAAAACTACTTGAACTTCCTTTATAGAGATTAATTTACCATATCTTCAAATGATCACCCCTATTATATCAACCCATTAGTGAGTCCTCTACCAACCAAAACATCCCAAGACAAGGCCAAACCAAACATCAGATACTCACTGCATACCCCCAAAACACAAGAAATTATACCAATACCTACCCACTGAATGGATATTATCTTCCATAAGCATGGATATAATATAGAAAATAAAAATAAAAATATATATAAACACTATAATTACTTTTTTAGTTATTTATTAAACCACAAATACATTATTTCAAAAAAACCCCATTAAAGTATTATTTAGGTTTAAATAATGAAAAACATATTTTTAAATATTTTCTCCTCAAGTGATGCAATAACCAATATTTTATCAAAATATTTTTCTTTTGAGAACTATTTCACACCCAAAATTAGTCATGAAAATGTAATTTATACCTACATTACTAATATTATGAATGAACAGACGCACTCCTCTATCAAGATCCAAGATTAAAACAATAATGATCAATCATAGCACAAAACAAAATACTTATACAAAAATGTAAATTTTATTAGTGAAATGAATAAAAAATAATCTAACAATTCAAAAAAATGGTTTCCATAAAACAAGTGTTTGTGATGCATAATGATTATTTATATCCCAAGGCTCTACTACTCCTATATCTATCAAACAAGGAATCAAATAGTAAAATAAGAAAAAAATGATACTATTTTGTATAGCATTGACCTAGGACTTTTTTTAATGGCATTCAGGATGATGGGCTCAAGAGACCTCAATCATGCCTCCCCGAATATTAGTTTTTTTAGATATAATATAAAGCATGTAAAGAACAATGGGATTGTATACACATAGTATCATTATATATTATAAAATATAAATAAATAAATAAATAAAAACAATATAGATATAATAAGGGATTACAGTTAAATTACAACAATCAGTATCATATAAATACCACCTCGTTACATCACGATGCAACCATGATAAATATAAAATCACATGTCAAATGGATCACTGACTAGGGAGATAAAATATAGATTAAAAATATGAAAATTTAATTGATCAACACAGAACCAAAAAAAAATTGTGTCTCTCATTGGTGTAATCTCTAAACAACCATATAGCTACTTCAACTAGGTCCGATGTAGAATTTATATCCAAAATTGTATACATTAGGACCACATGGACGCCATGTTTCTCATAAAAAACATGTGAAATCAATCTCAGTAAGGATTCACCAATAATTTTTCATATATATTTCATAATATATAGTGTTCGTATGTAGAAATAATAAATAAAATGACTAAACATATTGAAAGAACTCAAATTAGTTAATTGGGTTCCAACCAGACTACCCGAAAATCTAACCCATCTAGCTTCAAACAATTATAGTAATCAATAATTTATATTCACCAAAAATTGAAATCTAATCATTGGAAAATTGAATCAAAAATAAACCTAGAAGTTTAAAAAATCAATATTTGGTAAGGAAAAACATAGCTTTACTTAGAAAAACATAATACATGTGGTTCCTCTCATATTAATGTGGTCAACTAAGAACTCAAGAATGAAAATAACATAGTAAGTGTATTCATCACACCAAAATCTTGTGTGACACATTTTAATATCCATTTTTAACTAACACATGATTTTTATAATATGTAATAGAAAATTCTTCATGGAAAATGGGAAAACATTCATGCCCTTATAGTAGAGAAAATAGAAATTGACTTGTTCTACTCATGGTCCTCCCACAGCCAGAGATAGACAAGAACCTGGGTGGCTTCTCTCTTCACCCTAATCCTTAGGTCCCCATGTTTAATAATAATAAATAAATACATTAAATATTTTAGGATACATAATATGAATTCTAAATATGATCCATCATTACTCTTATCTAGCCACCATTCCACACCTATTTCTTTTCCGGAGGATAACACACTAGTGAAAAAATGGTATTAAATGTCAAATTTTTTTTTCACATTGGTTAATGATATATGTCATTGTAATTGATTCAATACATCATATTTTTACATATATTATAATAACTAATGTCAAAATAAACATTTCCTGAAAATAATTTCATAAGTGGAGTATAAATTACCTATAGAGAATAAAAATTCATAAAAAAGTCATTTTCCTTATATCATAACCGACATGAAATGTTATAAATTAAATTAGTTATTAAATAAAGAACATAAATAATAAACTATTTTACGTTTCATAAAATCATAAACCCACCCTACTTATATATTGAAAACCCAACAACTCCAAAACAACATAAATACAAGTATAAAACATCAAAAATGTAAAAAAAATTAAAACATTTTTAGACAAAAAATAATTTGATATTATAAATAATTTATAATTTATGTTTTGTATTTAGAAGTATACATAAACTAAAATTTAATTAAAGATATTTTTTCCCTTTCTCCCCAAAATTTATTCCACTTTTTTATATTATAATAGTGAGTATCATAAAAAAGATATAAATTATAAAACATTGTTTTCAAAATTTATATTTAATATAATTTCAATATATATAAAAGGAAATGTTAAAATAAAATATAACCTAATTTAACATTTTAACTATTTCAGTTGGTATTATTTCATATATAAATATTAAATAATAAGATCCATTCTATGGAATCATTGTATTTGATGAAATAAATACCTTAAAAGAATATATTATTTTAAAATAATAGTTTATGTGTCTGATAAATTGAAAAAACATAAAAATTAAGTCACCTCCTAGTGTACATATTTGATTACTATTTTTTAATTTTATTTTCTTTTTTGATTATTTATATAATGACTTGATGAAAAATGATAAGTATGGAGTAAAATATAATATTATTATAATGTATTATTTTTAAAGTAATATAAATTTCATATATAATACTTATTTTATATTTTCTCATAGGTTACCATGTATTGATCATAACCCATAATCATTCTATTCATTTGAAAAAAAATCCCCAAAATCCAATAGATAGTAATTTATAAAAATATAATATGATTGGTTATTTATTAAATATGAATAAAACATTATGAAATATATATTCTATAACTTAAGAGATAAATAAGTTCCCAATACTTGTATCATTATCAAATAATTCATATATTTACTCTATTCAATCGTCATCATGAATTGTTTGAGTTATAGAAGAAATATATTTTATGATCATGAATCTATCCACTAATGCTATTTTATAGTGAATAAATGGTGTATAAATATAGATAATAAAAAACAAACACAGATATGATGTTAGAAAAAGTTTCTATAATAGAAATAAATATGAAAATTGACATACATGGGAAATATTTTCAACATTACTAGCACCAAAAAATATATAGTTATAAGATCTATGATATCTAAAATATAAATTACCATGGTGTAATTGCACTAAAAAATTGTATCCATCACTGGTACACCATGTGTATTCCTTAACATTAATTCATGTGATGATAATTTAGAAAGTCATTTAAAAATAGGGAAAAAAGTTATCGGTTATCAATATTTTTCCCTTTAGATAAAACATGTCGTTACATTGAATATACTCAAAATAAACATAAAAATTAGAATTTGTAAAAAATTAACACAAATATGAAATAAAGGATATAAATTATGTAGAAATCAATGATAGGTTTTTGGAAAAGTTGAGATGGCCAATATAAAAAATTTCAAAATCTTTTTCCAACTATATATACCACATCTGTAGGGAATTTTACTCTAGCTAGTGCTTCTATAATATCACATTCTATTACCTTAAGAAAATACATATATCTTTTATGATGATTCAGGGTATCCCCAATATAATATATGATACCATATGACACAATATTATGATAGGGATCCTCAATATAGTACTCATATTATATGGGAAACTATATTGGAGGAGGTGGAGGAACATGATATTTAGGTGGATGTGGAGGAGTGAGATATGTAGGTGAAAATAGAGTGAGATATATGGACTAAAACATTATCTACATATCTAAGGTCACTGACTCTACTGATTATCTAATCCTCTCCTCCATCTTCTCACCCACCTATTTATCCTTTGTTTCAATAATTTCTATTTTTCCATTTTAAAGATCATCACTATAAGAGGTTCCAAAAAACCAAATAATTTTTAAATTGATACACTCACAAATTATCCTTTTTTGTGACCCAGATGTTCGTGATTGCATAATTAATTTTTCAAAATATTAGTCATACCCTTATTTATAAGGGTCCCCTATATAATCATATCCTCAAAGGAATCGTGAAATGAATGGAAATAAGAAGAGAGATATCCCTTATAGAATTTCAGCATGGTAACGAGTGTACACAGAAGGCATTAATGAGAGATAAAGTGGTATATCATCATTCAAAAACAATAATGGAAGTTTGGGGGAGTGAAAAATCTTATCAAAATATTTTTATTTTAAAATAAAAGGGTATAACAAGATATATAAACATGGATAAAATGATAAATGATGGAATACCTTACTTGAGTGTGTGTCTTCAAGAGCCTGAAGAGGAAATTATCAAGATATTGGGGAACCTTGGGAGGATTATAGAGATAATAGTAATGATTAGTTATGTCCTCCAAAGATTTCTAGTGAAGAGAAGTGGGATCTTGGTTGGGTTCATATATGGAAATAGAGGGGAATTCTTTTATATTTCACAATCATAGTTTTAGAAATATATATAACTAAAATTCCAAAACCAAAAACCATTCTATTGTTTTTTTTAATGGTTTTTGCCAAATTATTTTAGAAAACCTTATTTTATAATTCCAATGGCCGAATATTTTAAAATATTATCCCTTCTTATGTGGAGGTGAGTAACATTATTAAAGAAATGAATTTAAAATCATAATCTATATTATACATTTTGAAGGATTCACTAAGGCTTTATAAGAAAAGTAAAATAAATCTAAAATCACATTATTTTAATGGGAAAACTTATATTGGTCCCAGAATAACCATTTTAGTATTTATTACGTCATTTTGGAATCATTATGGTGTCATAAAATTCATATTTTATTTATATGGTATTTAATTTTAAACCCAAAATTCTATTGTATCATAAAATTATGAAAAACTCACAATTGGATAATTTCAACATACTGATCCCAAAAATAATATTCATTTTATCTAAATAATTTTCTAAATTGGTTAATTTTCACTTTTAATATAAAAACTAATATTTATTGAAAATTTAGGGGTTTTGATAAAAATAGTTATCAAACATTAATAAAAATTAAATTTGACATTCTAAAAATTATATACTCATTTATTATTCATAAAATAATTTTATAACATTTTCTTAAAAATATTAATTATTTAAAAAATTCATTAATTCTTTAAAATAAATTCTTTACTCTTTCTATTTTATCGTATAAAAATATAACTCTTATCAAATTGATTACTAATCATTAAAAAAAAGGAACTAATAGATTCATAATGTATAAGATTTATTTTCTTTTATAAAATTATTAATAAAAACCTTATTTTAATATAATAATGTATATAATACTCAAAATTATCATTTTTTCTCAAATATTCAATTTGTCAAAGTCATCAATTTTTTAATGAAAGACTATTATTATAAAGGAATTGATGGAATATGACTTTTATTTATAAAAATGGATTACACAATAAGTAACTACTACCTTATTGTATAACCCCTTATAACACATGTATAAGACATAAGGGTAAGGTGTGTGATGGTGACAGACTCTTTGGCCTACTCCGATAACATTTCACAGGTGGTAATCACTATTAACTTGAACTTCCCCCATATGTGATTCTGTTCAGGCTTAGCATGTTGAATCTCAGATTGGTCATGGCCAAGAGTGAAGCCTAATAATTCTTCCTCTTATCTGATCTCCAAAAAATGAGATGTGTACTACCTAAGGTTGCTTCATGAGGCCATCCTCTCCTTTTTCTATGTTGAATGGATTATTTTCTACAAGCCTTAAATTTATATTAGTCATGTGAATACTGTTCAATGGATATATTATCAACGGTAATGATACATAATAGCCATTTAAACCCAATAATTAAATAAAAATAAAAAAATTTGCATGTTTTTTCTATAAGACATTAAAAAAAATGGAAAATTATTCTTAAAATATTGGGTAATTACATTCACGCCAAACAACACCATCGAGGAAAATGATAAAGAAAATTCATTTTTAGAAGAGGAGATGATTGTTGTCTCCATCGATGTCATCCCCTTGATGGATCCCCTATACGATGAAGAGTACGATTATCAACTTGAATTCAAGAAGCCCAATTGGGTGCCCAGAGCAAGAATCCATCGATTTCAAGGATATCAAGGGAGAATCATCCCCTAGAAACATCAATATTATGCATGCACCACCGCTCAAACCATTAGTGTTGCAGAAACCCATAGAAGGACCGTCCAGCAAATCCGAAAGGGATATGAAAATTTTCCTTCCCCCATAAAAATCCACCTCATTCTAATACTTATGAAATATCTATCATAGGAAGAACATATGGAAAATATACCGTGGTAGGTGAGCAGACATGCCCATCCCAATACACAATGGATTGAAGCTCCTCCAGCTCGAACCCCAAGGGTTAACTCGTCTTCATCAAATGCCCTATCTCATAAATCCTCAATGAAATAGACTCCCAAATCTATGAAGTTCTGGCCCTTAGATCAGAAATATGACATTCCAAAATAGTTATCTATAGTACCAACAATGCTATCAATCATGGATGCACTGAATCTATCAGCAGATCTCAAGGAATCACTAATTTAAGCATTTCTCAATCCCTATTAGTTTGAATTCATTGTGGTTGTCACAGAATTATACCATAAAAAGACCAATCCTATTGAATTCCACATAGTTATATCCTTCATAGATCAATATGAAGATTCCTTCATTAATGGAAACATGAAACCCCTATATGTGTCTGGCATAATAAATGTCATCGATATCTGAAAAGTCTTCATCAATAATGGATATAGGCTTAATCTCCCCCACTTTAGAAATGTCGTTATCTGGGCAACAATTAGGATGATTGGACTCCCTACACCATTAACTTGTTGGGATATGACAAATGTGACTAGAAGCTGTTAGGAAAAATCATGCTTGATACATGGTTTAGTTACCTCATAGCTCACCCAGAATTTCTAGTGTTCTGAAATTATACGGCCTTCAATTCCCTGGTAGAGAGGCCCTAGATTCATAAACATGTAGAAATCCTCTCCTCGTACCATCACTGAATGAAATATAGCATTAATGGAGAGAGTGGAACAATATATACTGATAATAAAGCATTCAGCCTCTTTAAATCACACTATGTTGATTCGAGGTTTTATAAATTCAAGGGTAAACAACCCTCAGATGATGGAATTTATTGGGTCACCACCCCAAATAGTTTTAGAAACATTTCCCACCCATCCCCTCATGTAGCTCAGGGAAGAATACATATTTACCATCAATAAGAAAGAATCAAAAAGTCCAAATTTGAACATGTATTTAGCATTCATCATGATTTTATTTATATCTATTGATCCTGATAATATAGAAAAATAACTGAATCCTGATATAATGGTGGGTATTTGAATGAAAAATCCCTCAAACCATCATCAAAACACAATATAATTCCCACCTCACCCACTAAGGTTGGAGGAAGTGTCTTTCCACTCAAAGAAGACTCGAAAACTATTTTACCACTCACTATATCTTCTCTAGAGAAGCACCCACCTATGTATGTGGTATAAGAGACAACTTCACCACCCAAACACCAAAATTGAAAATCATCCCTCAACTATGGAGAAATCGTTTCAAGGAATGTTTCCCAATCAGAAGAAAAATAGGAAGACGGGGAGGATTCATAAGATGAACAAGAAGACCTAAGTGATTCCCTATAACATTTGAAGAAGGTGTCTCTTCCATGATTGATGGACTCAAGGAAGTCCACTTGGGTACAGAAGAAGACCCCCAACCCACTGTGGATAGTAAAGATATATATATCGAAGAGAAAGAGGTATAAAACTATTTCCTAAATCCAATTTGAGCTTTTTTTTAGCTTGGAATTATATATAAATGACATGTCTTGGTCTTGAGGTGGCCACTCACAACTTGGGCCATCCATAGGACCATCGTGGTTACAAGAAAGCTACTAGAAAGATACACCTAACACATGCTGATTGAATAATGGTTCAAGTCAACCAGATCATCATATATAACTTCATTCACGAGGTCTAGTACCCCATATGGATAGTAAAAATTGTCCATATCTAGTAGAAAAGCATAAATATTAAGGTTTTCATTGATTTCTAAGACCTCTACCGAACTGACCAAAAGATTATTTTCCAGTCCAGATCACAAAAATGAAGATCGATATAAATGCTAGAAATGAGGCTCTCTCTTTCATGGGAGGCTATTAAAGAAATAACCAAATCTAAATGACCCTAGAAGATGAAGAATCCATCACCTTTAAGGATCCGAAGGGAGTGTTTTTCTATAATGTGATGTCTTTCGATTTGAATAATTTTGGCGCCACATATCAGTGTTCCATGAAACACATTTTTTAACCCTTACTAAGAATGTTTTTTGAATGATATGTTGATGATATAGTGGTTAAATAATGAAAAATATCATCCCATATAGCAGATCAGGAAACTGTCTTCAATAGAATACCACAACACAGTCTTAAAATGAAACCCCAGAAATGTCATTTCGGTGTTACCATGGAAAAATTCCTCAACTTCGTTGTATGCCATCAGGGCATAAAAGCCAACATTGTGAATAAAAAGGCCATCCTTGGCGTTTCACCTCCTCAAAACCTCACTAGGTTGAGATGAATCCAATATACATGACCTACATTCAGAATTACATATCCAACCATGAAATAAAATACCTTCCCTTCACGAGGTTAATAAAGAAAGGGGTAGAATATCAATTGAAAAAAGACTGTACAGAAGCATTCGACAATATAGATAAATATATCTTAAGTCCAATGATGATAATGACACGTGTTGACGGAATAACACTCATTGTATACGTAACTACCATGGAGATATCCCTATGCTCCTTCCTCACACAGAATAACATTGATGGTAGTGAGAATAGTCTCTATTACCTCAACTGAAGCATGATATATGTTGAGAAATGTTATTCAAACATTGAGAAGAGCTGGCTTGCATTAATATTTGCGATTAATAATATGAGGCATTACATGAAGAATCAGAAAGGCCACTTGGTCTCACATATCCACTCGCTCAACTATATTCTCAGGCATCCAATGTAAACTAGATTCCTGTCATGGTGGGTAGTAATCCTTTAGTAGTTCTATAAATGGTTCATACTATAAAAATCCATCAAAGGCTAGGAACGAGAAGATTTCTTACATGAAAATACCTCAATAGAGGTGACCCCATTAGATGTTGAGATACTTGATGATGAAGTGTTATCATTTCAAGTGAACTCCCAGATATCGGAAATTCACATTGATGATGTTTCCAAAAGTCCGAAAGGGAATACAATAGAAGACTCCATGTTCAACAAAGAGGTTTTTGGGGTCATTATCATATCCCAAGAAAAAGAAGTTATACAATATTCCTTAATATTGTCTAATGGATTCACAAACAATGAATTAGAGTACCAAGCTGTCATTACAAGATTAGAGATGGGACTTCAAGAAAAATTTGAACACCTAATGATTAATGAAGATTCAGAACTATTCACCAATAAAATCAATGGGGGCTATATTATCTAAAAAGAAGAGTTGATCCTTCGAGGAACCTTGTATGAGAACTAATGGAATAATTACCATTAGATATAACATTGAATTATATCCCTAGGTTACAAAATGCACAAGATGATTCATTATAAAA
This sequence comes from Viscum album, assembly GCA_963277665.1. Lineage (NCBI taxonomy): Eukaryota > Viridiplantae > Streptophyta > Magnoliopsida > Santalales > Viscaceae > Viscum > Viscum album. Next base: position 1,273,861,295 of record OY728159.1, read on the forward strand.
TGCATCCCTGACTCTAGCTGACCCAGATTGAAATAAACAAACATCAAAATTTTCCACGGACGGATGGTCTTACCATTCATTTTGGCCAACACAAACGAAATTAATGAAATGAGTCTTAGTACACCTAGTTTCCAATATGTAACCCTTATTTTATTTTTTTCATGGTTAAAATGTGTATGAGTGAAGTATGGGAGAGTTGTGTGATCTCTAAATATGTTTTTTGGGGTAATGTAGGTGTACATGGGTTGCACGTAATTTTTCTAAAATATAAGGATATCCAAGGGGAAACCTTGCACAGTTGCATCTTGGAGTTAGTTTCTTCGGAACGTTTTGAGCATGGTTAGGGAGACTGTGCGATGAGTCTATGAGATTGTTTCCTTAAGGAAATATCTAATACATGTTTATTGCATGATTTTTCTAACCATGTGAGCTAATCGTGCATGGGGTTAGAACAAGATCCTTAAAAAGTGGATCTAAGACAGCCATGATTTTAACCCACTCTTTTTTCCCCAAACTGGCTGTAACATGGTATTTTTCCTCTCTTAATGACAAATAATATTCTCCAATTGATCTGGATGCAATTTTAAGGATTTCCTTTCTGATTATAATACATATTCTTGAGGTATGTGATCATTCATCATTGTTCATGATCGGTTTTGTAGATCTAATTAGATATAATTCTCTTATCTTCTCAAGTTCTTATGCCTATTACCTATATGGTTAGATCTAAGGTTTAATATTCCATTTATGTTGAGTTTTGTTCTTGATAAAAATAGGAGAAGATATTATAGATGGTTTTATGGAAAATCGACTAGTTTTCTTATGCGTTCATCGTCCGTTGTCGAGTTTTGTAAAAAAGTTTGAGGTAGGTGGACTCACACTCATCACCACCCACTAGAATTGATTTAATTAGTTTCAAATAGTTTAATTTAATGAAATTGTTTTTGAAATCTTGGTTCAATTCATGGAATAAATCTTCTTTTGTGATGATTTATTGTTTTTGTGGAATTGTGAATTCTTCATTAATTTTTATGAGAATTACATTATCTTCCTAAATTTAAAATGGTTATTTTAAATTGTGGATTTTTTAAAATTTATATATGTTCTTTTGGAAAGGGGCATTTTAAGAAAATTTAATATTATTGAAATGGTTTGGCTTTGGGATGCTTTGGATGGAAATAATGTTTTTCTATAAAGAAGTTATTTTATATAAAAGGCATTTTGGCATGATCCTTGGGAATATTTGTGTGTGAGTTCATACTTAATTTTTGGGGATTCATTGATATAAAATATTATACTCAGTTAAAAAGGTAAAATGTAACATGAGAAATAATTACCTTGTGATGAATTGGTAGATCGATGAGAAACTGCTCAGGAGTATGGAAATCTCATTGTGTAGCATGAATGGTTGGTTATGTGGAGGTGTGTAATTGATTGGTAATACTAAATGGATATTGATAAATGGTCTTAAACATTTTTAGGTCATTATTATATAAAAATAACTTTCTAGAATAATTGGACTCAATTACCCCTGTATAATTTTTATTTAAAATGGTTTTAGAAACTTGTTTATATTTAGTTATAAATTTTTTTCTGAATTATTTTATATAAACTATTTAATATAAATGTTTATAACTCTTCTATCCTAATGGCATGAGTAGGGAATACGTTGGAAAAAAAACTACTAAGTTTTATACTCACCCCATTCTTTTCCACTATGGTTCTTTTGATGATATATTCTTTTGGGAAAGGGGAAAAGGTAACATATCACATGTTTTTAGCACCACATCATGATACATGGGTTTTTTTGGTGTTCTTGGAGCATGGAAAAAGTAGATCATGGATTCTAATGGTCATCTTGGATTCTTTTGTTGTCCTTACTCTACTTACTTGACACTTTTTCGTCTTCCTTTGTTACATACTTTAGAGTGGTTTTTTATGGATAATGTAGTTGAGTTATCTTTCTATTATTCATGAATTATGTGTTAAGCTATTTGGTTATGGATTTATTGGTTAGTGGATTATTTATTAAATGGTAAATTGTCCCCAGCTATATTTTAAACCCTTTAACATTTATTTCTATCCTTTTTTCATCTTGGGGGTGTCTTTTACAGACATGTAATGACTCGTTGTACTCATAATCCAATGAGAATTAGTCGGTCATTACAAATGGTATCATATTGTTCGATCCTTGCCTAAAAATAATTATTCAGTTTCCTGGTATTGGAGTTTAACTCATTCTTGTATATAATTTGGGTTGGAATCTAATAAAGGAGTATGATTATCATAACATAAAATGTGTAGCATAAAAGAATTTATCTAACCAATTTATGTTGAACTTAAAGTTATCAAGGAGTTGGGTACGTAAGTGTTTTAGAGACACTTATAGGATCCTTGAATCTCATTATCATGGGTTTAGCCAACGAGATGAGAATGACATGAATTTTAGAGGAGTTAATTCCCCCTAGGGTTCCACATTTCATTTAGATTAATTATTTATGAATTTTTTAAAAGGGTTAAGTTTTAGAAAAATGCATAATTTTTTTTCAAATGAATGATTTTGGACAGGGATACCTAGTGTATTTTGAAACTGGTATTATTTTCAAAAGAGAGAATAGTTTTTTCAAAAAATGGTTGAACATGAACATGTTTTTTTTTGAAAAACAATTTTGTGATAGTTGATGTAATAGAATTTGAATTTCTACGACATAAATTTCTAGGGAGTGAGAATTACAGAGTTTGTTGTTTGTTTAGAAATGGAACCCAGTGGGGATCATAGAAACCAGTCAGAATAGGATAGTGAAAATGTGGTTTCACCTGAGCCATAGGTGAACCAACAGTTTGTCCAACGCATCACTAAATCTTTTCAAACAATTTATTTGGGACTACAATCAGATACTCTTTAAAATATCTATCACTACTCAAAATCAAAGTGAAGGAAGTATGGTTTTCTTCTCTAGAGGAGTTGAGAAATATAAAACAAAGATTAAGAGGATGTGTGACACCTATTATAAAATAAGTAGAACACATCAAAATCATACTACATGATCATCTAACCTTCCTCCAAGATCCATGAGCAAGAAAGGATGTTTTTAGTGTGGTTAATTGAGTCACATCAAACTGTATTGTGCAGAACCACCAAGAGCATGCCATAATTACAACAATATGAGACACCTTAAGTGATTTTTTCTTAGTTCTTCGAGGTATGGTTCTTGAGACACTTCTTAGGTGTCTCAAGTATTCTATGATTTTGTTGGATGAGGCCATCATAATATGTCTCATTAGAAGACAAATTATGGCCATGGTGATTACCAGAATACCATGAATCTATAGAAAGGAAACTAAGAGTAGAATTTAGCAACAAAACAATTGTATGGAGTTGAGAAGTTGATGGTTGATGATTAGGATGGACCATATATAGTGGGAGATATGATTATTTCAAATTAAACCCTTATTCAAGTGTAGTTTCATACCTCTGAATCTCATTACTTCATTTATACTCATGTTGTTGACATGATATTCTTAAAACATGATATGATTCCTTCTGTGACAAAACTACAAACTCCCCTCGGTGAAAGAGAATATCAAGCCTTTGTGTGTAGATGATGTGTTATAAAAGTTGTTGAAGCTGAGCTAAAACGGGACTTCTCGAAGTTGTATATGGATGTATATGGTGTAATCCTATGTATGGATCAGATGACACTGTTAAACGCTCACATAGAGTATTATAGTATAATAGTTAGTTTCACATTTGAGGATGGAACTGAGAATATATTTAAAGGAGAGAAGTTTTTGAAGAAGAGTGCAATTGTGTTTTTGGAACTAGTTGTGGGAATGATCTCTTACCAATTTGTGGAGTTGACTTTGGCATTGATGTAAGATATTGAGGATACTAGTTTTATAGTAGTGGTGGAAGAATTTCTAGATGTTTTTCCTGATAACTTATCAGGGTTACCACCTATAAAAGAAGAGGAGTTTATAATTTATCTCTTTCTAGGGACCTATCTTATTTCCCTTCCATATTATAGGATGGAACAAATAGAGTTAAAGGGAATTCAAATAGTATTTGGAGGAGCTGTAATGTGAGGGTTTCATTCAGCCAAGTGCATCTCTATGCGCAGCACTGATCATGTCTTTGAAGAAAGTATATAGAACTCTTTGACTATGTGTCGATTATTTTATGATTAACAATGTTATGATAAAGAATTGATATCCACTTCCACGCATCGATGATCTGTTTGATCAATTTAGGGGAGATTAGTGGTTCTCTAAAATTGGCTTCTGATTAGGATATCGTCAATTGCAAGTGCAGATGGAAGACATTCTGAAGAAAGCATTCAGAAGAAGTATTGTCCACTAAAAATATGTAGTCATTCCTTTCAGTCAAACAAATGAACCAGCAGTCATCATGGATTTGATGAATCATATATTTAAATGCAATATGGACTCTTTGGTTGTGGTGTTTGTGGATGACATCATGTGTATTCAAATACAAGGTATGAGCCTGAGGAACCCCTAGTGGAAGTATTACAAATCTTGATAGATCACCATTTGTAGTCTAAACTATCTATGTGTGGTGTTTGGATACAACAGGTACACCTTCTTGGACATGTGATTTCCAAAAAAGGTGTTTTAGTGGATCCTGAAAAGATAAAAGTTGTGATCTCGTGGAAACCATAGAAGAATGTCTTTGACACATGATTTTTTCTTAGTCTAGAAGGTTATTACCAATACTTTTTTCATGAATTATCATTGTTAGCCTCACCAATAAGGGATTTTAAAAATAAGAATGATCCATTCCAATGGATAAGGGAATTCCAGAAGTATTTCCAATATCAAAAAGTTTGTCTTACTTTGGCACCTATCATGATTTATCTAGAATCATGATGGGGATATGTTGTGTACTGTGATTCTTCAAGATTAGGGTTGGGAAATGTTCTTATGCAAAGAGAACATGTTGTTCCTTTTTGTTCAAGTTAGTTGAGAGTGGATTAGGCGAATTATCCAACACATGAATTGGAATTTGAAGGTGTTTATCATGACTTGAATACATAGCATCATTATCTATTTGGTAAAAAATTTACTATGTTCACAAACCACAAAATCTTGAAACACCTTTTATTGCAGAAAAATTTAAATCTAAGAAAAATGAGATGGATAAAGTATCTCTAATTTTTGGACATTGACTTGATGTATATGACGGGAAAAGGGATTTCAGTGGAATATACATTGATCAGAAATTTGTTTGCTCAGTTGGTGAAATAAGATTCGGATGAATGGTAGTTGATGTTTGTCCTAGCTGACCTACGTGAGGAAATTGATGAAAAAGGTGATGTGGATGTTTTCTTTTTAGCTATACTTTTTCATAAGTTGGTAAAATTGGTCAGAGGAACAAACATCTGATATATAATGCCTAGTTATGAGTGCAAAAATCAATAGTGGGGAGACCATTGATGGTAGGAAACCTGATGGGAGTTTAGATTTGTGTTTCAGATATCAAATGGTAGTACCTATGGCTTGTCAGGAAAAACTCCTTCATTCTTACCACTATTGGAGATGGGTTTTACATCATCGAACACAAAAGATGTATAAGGTGTTGAACATGCATTTTTTTTAGGGTGGCATGAAAAGAAAGGTGGCTGAATTTTTCTTGCGATTCATAACTTGTTAGTAGTATAAATAAGAGAATCTGATAATAGTTTATATGATGCAATATTTAATGATTACAGTGTATAAATAGGAGAAGATAGCGATGGATTTTGTTGTAGATCTCCCATGAACACTCCAGAAGCACAATTCTATATGGGTGATATTGGATCATATTACCAATTTAGGCCATTTTATCCCTATTCATGAAACTCATATAGTGGAGGATCTATCAAAAATCTATATCTTAGAAGTGGGAAAGATACATGGAATAATAGTGTCAATTGTATCATATAGAGATCTAAGGTTTATGTATTGTTTCTATAAATCCTTATATAAATTTCATAGCACTCAGTTGAATATGAGAAAAACATATCATCCTCAAATGAATAACAATTTTAATGGATAATAAATATGTTGAAAGACATGATGTGGGATTTTGTAAAGAATTTCAGTATCTCATGGGAGGATCATTTACCCTTAATGGAGTTCTCATATAATAACAGTTATCATGCCTCAATACATATGGCTACATATGAAGCATTATATGGGTGTACTTATCATTCTCCAAAGTGCTAGGTGGAAATTGGTGAAACTTCACTGGTTGGCCTGAGCATTGTCCTTGAAAAAACAGAGAAGGTTCAACTAATCAGAAAGAGGATGGAGGTGGTTGAGAGTCATCAAAAATCTTATGAATATCATCATCGAATTTCATAGTCGGTTGTCATGAGTGATCATGTGTTCTTAAGGATCTCTCCAAGGCTTGGACATTGTAATTTTGCGAGGTAGTTCAAGTTATCTTCATGATAAATTGTCCCTTTAGAGATTCTAGAATAGGTTGGATATGTGGAATATCAGTTAGAATTTCCACCATGGTTTGGTTTTGTGGACAATGTGTTTTTCGTATCTCATTTGAAAAGGTATCAGCCTAATCCTTACCATGTCATCATTTTGGATCATGTGGAACTATAAAATGATTCATTTTTGGTACATATCTCGATGTGGATTGTGGACATACAAGAGAATGTCTTGAGTATAAAAATCATCATACTAGAGTGGGATTTATGTAAACATCGTTAGATTCAGGAAGATATTTGGGAACTCAAGAAGCAAATGAAAGAGAAATGGTGAGAAATATTTCATGGTAGTGATTTTTTTATATTTTATAATGATAGAAGACCAATAGTGGATGGAATTTAGTATCCATTGCTTCAGGTATGTAACACTTACATGATGATTTTCAAGGTTATAAAGTGTATGGGAGAAGGATATGAGAGTTGGATGAAATTTGAAAATGTTTTTTGGGGCTAAAGTAGTTGTGCATTGCCTATGCACAGTTTTTCTAAAAAGTGCATATATTCTAGGAGAAACGGGCACAACTATAGTTTTGAGGTCATAGAAATGTATGGTTAGTGCATGGTTTGTCTAACTATGTGAGATAAACATGTGGGGGGTTAAAAAAGATCCTAAAAAGTGGATATAGGTCATCCTTGACTTTACCCCATCCATTCTTTCCCAAAACTAAATATAACTCGCGATTTTTCTTCTCCTAAGAAAATAGAATCTTCTACCATCAAACTAGATGCAATACAAAGTCTTCCCTTGGTTATTCGAAGTCATATTCTTAAGGAATGTGATCGTTCATCATCGTTATTGATCAATTTCTTAGATCCACTTATATATACTTCCCCAATCTTCTAAATTTCTTATATCTTCACAATTTATGGGTGGATATATGGTTTTAGATTCCAAATATGTTGAGTTTTGGTCTTGATCATGATTAGACAAGATATCAAAGATGGTTTTGTGCTGAATTAACTCGTTTTCTTGTGTGTTCTTCTTCAGTTGTCGAGTTTCATCAAAACCTTCAAGGTAGGAGGATTTACCCTCATCTAATATTCCTATAATTGATTGGATTAGTTTCAAATTGATTAAATTTAATGATATTTATTGTGAAATCTTGGGTCAATTCATGTAATAAATCTTCTTTAGTGATGATTTAACATTTTCTGTGGAATTGTAAAATCTTGATGAGTTGATGTGAAAATGCCTTTAGCTTCTTTAATTTAAAATGGTGATTTTATATTATTGATTTCATGGAATTTTAAATGTTTTAAAGGGGTTTTTCAATAAAAGTACATTTTATTGAAATGGTTTGGCTTTGAAATGAGTTTGATAGAAAATATTTTTCAATAAAAAAAGTGATTGTATTGAAATTTTGTTTTGGAATGATCCTTGGACATATTGGTGTGCCTAAGGTCAAATGGCCCACGTTATATAATTAACTTTTGATGACTTGGTAGATTGATGAGAAAACACTCATGAGTATGGAACTGTCATCGTGTAGCATGCATGGTTGGTTGTGTAGAGGTGTTGAATGGATTGGGAATGTAAATGGAATACTGATAAATGGTTTCAAATAATTTTTAGTTATTTTTATTGAATAATAACTTTCTTGAAAAATTGGTTACAATTATACTTATATACTTTTGGTTGAAAATGGATTGAAACCCTGTTTATATTTTGTTAGAAGGTTTTTTGAGAGATTGTTTTATATATACTATTATAAATAAATGTTTTAAGTTGTATATCATACTGGAATGAGTAGGGATGTCATTGGGAAAAACCTACTGAGTTTTATAGTCACCCATACTTTGGAACTTTAGTAATTTTGCAGATGCTATCATCTAGGACGGGGGTGAAGGAAACATATAAAACATTTTTTATCACCTCTTCATGATACGTGGGTTGTTTGGTGTTCTTGTAGCATCGATCTAGGGGAGGATGAAGTCATATGGTCTTCTTGGAGTCTTTTTAGTCCTTCCTCTATTTACATGTTACCTGTGTGGTCTTCTGATGTTTCATACTATGGAGAGGATTGATGTGAATAATGTAGTTGAGTTAAATTTCTTTTAATCATACATCATTTAGTGAGATGTTTGTTTATGGTTTTTTGGTTAGTGGATTATTTCTTAAATGGTAAATCATCCCGAATTGTATTTGAAAACCGTCAAAATTTGTTTGCAGCCTTTGGCATCTAGGGTATATTGTTCAAGACCAAGTAATGACTCATTGTACTCTTATGCCAATGAAAAATTAGTGGGTCATTACATCAGTCCCATATTTGAGTTTTATGGTCCTACCACCGGGTGGATGACTCCCATTGTAGATTAAATTCAAAGGGGAGATCTCCTACAAGATATGGCTAAAGGGAGAAATTCTGGAGATAAAAAATCAACTTCAAGAGGTACAATGGCACAAACTGGAAGAATGTCCTTTATAAGCGAGGAATTGATAGTTATTCTCTAGTGAATTGATGGAAAAGAGACCACCATTGTCCTAAAATAAGTCCATTCTAGAACATGCAGAGCCTATAAATCTATGTATATGCTCTCATATCCAATTCGAAGGCTTGGGTACTATTGGCCCACCATGATGCAGGATTGCACCACATTCACCAGTAAGTGTTATTCCTGCCATGTTCATCAAAATATCATCCAGCATACCCTAGAGTTACTTCACATTGCCATGTACTCTTATCCATTTTCTGTATGGGGATGGATGTTGTGGAACCATATCCTTCCACCATGGCTAGGAAATTCAAAAATATTCCCATAGAGACTGATTTTTTTTCAAATGGGCTGAAGTTGTACATCCCAATGAAGTTGTGGAAAGAAGCATTTTTAGCTTTGTGAAATCCAACAACATTTTTAGGTTTGGTACCCCTCATAATATACTAATTGACAATGAAACCAAATTATTCTCTATTGAATTTGACACACTATATCAGGAGCATAACATCAAGACCAACGATTCATCCTACTATCATGCAGTGGCCAATAGGTCGACAAAGGACTAAAATTAGACCATATAAAATAGACTCAAAAATATGGTAGACAAGGGCATGGAATCATGGCTCAATGAGATCCTCCAAGCTATGTGGGATTACCAGTCTATGAACCACACCAACTCTCAAGAAACAACATAATCATTTGTATATGGGACAAAGGTGGATCTACCCATTGAATTTCAATTACCATAGCCTCACATGGGAATCTGTGGTCAACTGTTCGTAGATGAGAAGTCCTATAAAAGTCTTGATGAGCTAGAGTAGTGGGATGAGTAAATATTTCACACACTATACCATTTCATAGTTTACCAGAACCAGATTCCATTAGCCTTCAATAAGAAGGTTCACCTCTAATATTTCCTCAATGGAGAAATGGGGTTGGTTCTCAGAACCGTGATGATAATATGAAATAAACCTACAAAGTTGGAGCCAAAATGGGAAAGACCATATGTTATACACAAGGTCTACTTAAATTGAGCATATTCCATAATTTCAGTGTATGGACATCTCACCATAGCTCCCACCAATATGAGGTTCATGAAGAAGTACTTTCTATAACCGTATCAAACTTTTCTTAGTTTTATGACGTTAAACTTCATAGAACCACCTATATCTAAGTTACATGATGTTAAACTATATAGAAATTATATTTTCTTCAAGAAGATAAACTAAATAGCACTGTTTATATCTATGTTATACATAATTAAGCTATATGAAAATCATCTTTGTTGCATGATGTTATATTACATAGCACCACCTATATCCATGATACAAAATATTAAAATATATTGTAGTCATCTTAACCGCATGACGTTAAACTACATAGTGTGGCTTATATCTATGTTACATTATCTTAAACAATATGGAATTGGTCATGATTGTGTGAAATTAAACTTCATGATGATCCTTTCCTAGCTGCAAGATGTTAAACTATACAGTGACACATGACTCCACGCTGTAAAATGTTAAACTACATAACATCTTCATCCATACCTCAAGATGTCAAACTGACTGGTGATCGTTTTTTCTAGTACAGTGACTTATTTCACATAAATCAGATATTTGTGAGTGAAAGCTAAAAATACCCCACCCCCTTCTGTTAATGGGTCAAGAGGACATAGATAGTGTATCTTAAAACTAAGTATGGGTTGATTCCAATTCATCATGGGATATGTAGTGATTCTTGGATTCTACATCATGGTCTAACAACCTGTCAAACACAACAATTTTTCTCTCCATGCGTATAGTTCAGACATGGCTAAGAGAATCCAAGAAAATTCCCAATCATGCAATTTTCAACTATAGGGTACCTTTAGAACTACAAAAAACATTATTCATGCCCTCATAGGATACATAGAGACACCCTGACCCTATGTCATGGTCCAGCCACCACATGATGAAAATACACCCTCTTAATGCTTAGGTCATACTAGCATGGAGATTTTTCATGAACTATGTGTTTCTTGATTCCAACCTTTTTAGGAAACGTATTGAGGCCCGTATCTTTCATCATAGTCCAACTGCCATTTAAAAACACTTCTCTTTTATTATAAATGGGTTAAACTGGCACAAGGATCATTTTTTCATAACTATGTGGACATTGATTACAAACTAACTAGGATACGTAGGAAACCTCCATGAGGTTAAAGCCTGAAACATCACTCACCTCATCCTTTAAAAGTATGTCCACTATCTTCTTTACCATATGACGTTAAACTACATGGGATACCATAACTACTTTTGACCTTATTCCCATCCATCAATGGGACACGTAGTGAAACCTAGTCCATTCTAGGTCCATCAACCATGAGAAAAATGCATCCCCATTAATATAAGACATATTTTTGTAGGGAAATTCATGATTTTTAACTGAATTATGTTAAACTACAAGGGAAAAAAATTTCTCAAAAAACGATATTAAAATGTAAGGTATCTCAAGAACTATGTGTGGCTTGATTCTCAGTATAATGAGATATGTAGTGACACTCAAGCTAAAAATCCAGGATCCCTCCATGTAAAATAAAAACATTAAAAAAATTACATTTATTGTAACGCCCCGACCCTAGTTACCCAGAGTCAGTGCATTATTACATAACATTGGCATGATCACGAGAAAGATCAAGTCTCGAAAGACCGATTAGTTTAGTAGCCTTGGAATAACTAGATACATCCATAAATTTTTACATTACATCATAAAAAAAACATCTTGTCCTCATATCCCCTCATACTACCCCTGCAGGTCATTCATAAATTACTTCTTCATAATCCTGGGAAAAATAAAACATTGAAAGGGGTGAGCTCGGATGCTCAGTAAGGATAACATTATAGCAGAATCTTTCATAAATAAGAATAAACACTTAAGGCAATTTATAACTAAAACAAAAGCTTTTTAAATTTGAACTTCAGCATAAAATGTCAAAGGTAAAATGAAATAATTCCATTTACTTACTCACATGGATATTCTACTAGTCGAATTATCACATGCAATATCAATAACCACTTTCATAATGATGGAATGCATAATGCCAGACTATCATAACCACATAGCCAAGGCCTCGTGCCAAGACTACAAATAAGATTTTTCCAAGGCCTTGTGCCAAGACACTAGTTTGCCTCATGAGACCTACCGATGCATCGAGGAGCTATAGCGGGCTCCACCCGTCACTTATTAAGTCCAATGCATTCCTCATATGAACAGGTTTAAACATAACATAAACATTCGTATTAAAACTAGCATACGAAATGTCAATACTTTTACCACAAACCATGAATGGTATAAAAATAGCACATCCACAGTCAAACATAACTCATTCGATACAATATGGAAGATTGTATTGTATCACATTAACCTCAATCAAGAATAATTAAGGATGTTGACATAGATGAAAATAATCATCAAAACTATTTGAGAGAAATATCCCCCTTTTCTTGAAAACATTTAAAAGTCACACTATTTGTCAAGAAGCCATTTAAAAATAGATTTTTGAATCAAAGTGTCCCATACCACTTTGAAACATTTTAAAAGGATTTTTAATTTCTAAACTTTAATGTCCATATAAATAAATCCTTAAAACCATTTTTAAAACATGGACATTAATGAGAAAGATTTAGATGAATAAGTCTTTAAAACATTTAAAAATGGTATTTTAGTTAGAGATTCTAACCAAAAGAGAGACACTTGAATGAAAATAATTGAGGTAATCAAAACTTTGTAATATCATGAGAATAAAGGGAATTCATGACATACTATGTCAAAGTACATTATATACATCACATAAAAGTGATTTGGTGTATATCAACAAAGAAGTCTCAATGGAATGTAAGTTGAGATGAAATCTCTCATAAAGGCCATATCCTTAGGTTAAGGATAAATCAACAACATAATTATGTGTGAAAAATATAAATACACTAAATATGATTGGATATTCAGTGTAAAACAATCAAATTATATTCACACATATTTCTGTAAAAACAACACCAACGAATTGGATGTTTAACTCAACAAATGGTGAAAGAGTTAAAATTACTCTTATCAAATTCATATCAATGACTTGAGAATTTTCAATGGAGTGATTATGTGTATCAAAATTATATCCACAGGAAGGGGAGTGGAAATTATGACATAATCAAATGAATAGTTATTCCACACATAATCTTGGGGTAATATAATCAATGAAATATGCGTAAAGCCAAATGAGTGGAAATTGAAATCTCAAATTCCCTTATTGATTAGGTAACTTAAGAAACAAACACCCATGAAAGAAAGATCATACCATGATGATGTAAATACCCATAAAATAAAGTATATTACACAATGAATACAATCATGGGTAGTACAAATACACCACATGCAATAATTAAGTGGTGATCAATGGAATTCTCACGGAATTAAAAGTGAGACAAGAAACCCCTTACCACGTTAATCAACTGAGTCGCATGGACAAAAGTTAATAACCACCAAATTATTTACAGAATAACATGAATATAAAGTGAATCATGATAATATATATCAAATGGAAGTACACAATACACCACTTTCAATAATTTATTAGCGAACAATGGAAATCTCACGGAATTGAAAGTGAGATAAGAGAATCCCTTACTTTGTACTTTTTCCTTGGTCGATGGTAGGTTTACCTCCTGTATAATGGTGAAATAATTGTTATTTAATAATACAAGAATCATTTACTTTAATGTGATATCATATATGATCTTTTAACATTGATTTGTTAATAATATCTTAGAATTATCGTCATTTCGGGTGTTAACGGGTTCATTTTACTTTATATTATTTGTTATGTGAGCCATATTCGTTATTAATGGGATGTGTATTATTCAAATACAGAATGGTATCATGTCCTTAAACATCATTTTTAAATCATCAAATGATAATTATACTTGAATGGATACGATGGATAATGAATCTCATCGCGTTCGTGGAGACGGTAGTCCGTACGTACGCACGAACGCTACTTCCATTTAATTTTTATTTTAAAAGAATCGAATCCAAATGATACATAGGTATATTACTATTCCAGTATAATATAATATTTTATATATGTTACATAAGTTCATTAACACCATCCTTTATTCGTTCCATGTGTGGTATGAACGAGTCATATCATTTTAAGGGGGCGGTAGTCCGCACTTCCTCAAATGAAATTATCGTATGTATATACAACATGAAACGAATAATGGTATGAAATAAAATGGAATTACAGAAGATTATATATAAGATATATATCATTAATATCATATTTAATTACAGTGCCATCATAATGGCCACCATGAGAGGCGGTAAGATGTATTTGAACAATCATCGTTTCGTGAGGCGTTAGTTTGCCATCCACAGAAACATTATGTTCATCATCCATTAGATGGAGTTGTGTGTATGTGTAGTTTGAATCCTTCTTATAACAACATCCTAGTATATTTTGGATATTGTTGTTGTTACAAAAGAAAGTAAATAAAAAGAGTTTGGGGGTTGGAGAAGCAAAATAAATGAAAATAATTTAAGAGCAAACGTTACCTTTAATTTAGGTAACTCACTTTGGTTGGAACCAAAGGACTTCTTGAAATGATTTCTGCCTAAAGGGAAGCTTCAAGGATGAGGAGAGGGATGTGGGGAGCTTATTTTGGCAGAGTTTGGACGAGCCAAGTGGCTTGAGAGGTGTGAGGAATGAGTAGAAGTGGTCTCCTTTTATAAGGGAGAGGAGGGGCTCTTTAAGAAAGAGTGAAAGTATTACTTTATAATATAATTATATTCGGTTTATAATGGTCCAAAAATCATTGAGGTCGAAGATAAGATGACTCATATTTTAAATAACATCAACCAATAAGAATTGGACAGGTTTTAGATAATATTTTAATCATTATAATCTTATTTATTTAAATGATTTATTAATGAGGTAAACATTGAATCATTATTGTGTCATTAATAATTTAAATTATTTGATGTCTAAAAATTATAAATAAAATATCATTATGTAGGAAATCTTTTTATCTTTCTAATTAATATTTATAATCTAAAATCCAACATGTATAACCCTATGTAAAAATTGTTCTTTTAAAAGATGTAAGCTTATGCCATTTTTGTATTCATTTTAACTTAATTAAAATAAAGTGTCATTATCACTTACAAGTGGATAAATGGGGTCCCAAAATTGACCCAAAGATGTCCATGGTCGACCATGTATCAACCAATAGGGTTAAGACACGTTTTAGGGTAATTTAGTATTATTATAATATTATTTTTTAACAATTATTTACCGGATTTACCCTTAACCATGGTAAATAAAATATTTACCGCAGTAATTATTCAAAATGTCTAAAAATAAAAGTTACCTATTTACACAATTTGAACATCCTAATTCCAAATATGGAATCCATTTTTCTAAATTCAAAACACAGAAGTGGCAGAAATTAATTTAAAATTAATTCCCGCTGTCAAAACAAAAAGCGTGTTTTTAAGAGATAATAACTATCAAAAGATTGACACTTGTTTATGTTCGGTTTAATTGTAAAATTATGTCCAATGACCAAAATTATATTAAATGGTAAAAATATATTCTAAATATGCTTTAAAACCACTCAAATTCATAATTTATCACTATTAATTATTTTGATTAAAAAAGTTGTTTTTAATTAAAATTTAGTAATTTTTACTATTCATCAAAATATGAAAGTTATCCAAAAAGTACCAAAATTTCACCTTAGGCTAAATTTGATATTCCGAATCCAAAAATGAAGTCCATTTTGAAATATAAAATATATATAATTTCAAAAAATTAAGTATTACTATTCATAACGGCTAGTTTGATCGGTTGTGGTGTGTGTTAAAACTCGAAGTTGCGTACAACACACGCTACTGTTTTATTCAAAGGAAAGCGTACCGTGGAAGCTTGGGATGTTTTATTTTAAATTTTTTGATGTCCCCATTTAGTCAAAAAGTTTAAAATATTTTATTTAAAAAGGGTTAACTATTAAAAGTTGGTAAAACTACAATACTGAAGATGAATTTGTTCTTACATTATGTCTAAGAAACTCATAATATGGATTCTAAAATTATAAGGATTATATAAAGTTTAAAATTTAGTTAATACTATTCATAACCTTTTTTGAATGGATTGTTTGGTAAGTCATGGTGCGCTTGAACTCGGTGTTGCGTGTAGTGAAAGTTATTGAATTATTTTGAAGAAATAACACACTATGAAATCTTGGGGTGTTACATTCTCCCCTCCTTCAATAAATTGCGTCCTCGCAATTTGAAATTGTTCTTCGAAAATAAAAGGTTGAAAATAGAAAATATATTTGTGGGAAAACCCACATCGGAAATTGGTTTACTAAAATTTAGTCTTAATATGAGGAAAAGAGAAATGAAAGGGTCACCACCAAATTATGATCTCGATTAAGAGAACATTGGTGGCAATTAGAGACATATAATTGGAGGAAAAACGTAAATATTTATAGGTAGTGGTTGAGGTCATCAATCACAAACAAGTATAAAATTGAGGTCCTTAAACTCATCAATCTATGATGATTTGAAGTACCATCGGTTCAACAAAATATAGGGTATTGGGATCACACATTTTTGACATTTCAAAATATCTTAGTTGAAATCCCACATCGAAAAATGAATTAATGAGGCCTCTATTTAAAATAAAGAGTGGAAAGTATGAAGATTACCGAAAATAACACATACTAGGGTTCCATGTAGGAAAATATGGATGTGGAGGAGAAATCTAACCATCAATTATCTGATGGAGAGTGGTAGATAACATGGCTATGAAAAGGCCAACAATCCCAAAGCCATAAATTAGTGATGATTTAAGGTACCATCTAGGATAACATTTTTTTTAAAGTTACATTACATAAGGAAGAGGAATTCATTTATGATATTGACTAAGAACATTATGAGATATACTTAAATTTTAAGTAGATTTTCATTCTTTAATAAATTTCCACCACTAACTCAATTTTTTTAAACGATGAGTATTCAAGAAGACTTGGTCACACTGGAAGAGCTAGAATAAACTTCTATAGAATCACATGATCCATGTAGGATAAACCATATATTTACATTGTCTTTGAAGATTAATCAAAACCAAAATGGTTAGTGAATGATCTAATGATCCCCCAAAAAGATATTCATTGAGATAAATATGCACTTATCTTAATTTCTAAAATTAAACCAACAATACCCCAAAGTTAAATAGATACCATTCAATAACCAATTGTCCTTAAAATCCTTTAATATAATCCAACCTAATATTGAAACCCAAAACATAGAAGAATTTGATTATGTAGTCTCCCATGTTACATTGTATCTCCAAATGACATCAAATACCCTTAAAGTCACATACTTAAAAGTAATTAACATCATCACATATTCTCTGTTATAGGTTAACCATTTCTATAAATAACCCAAATCACTATAAATCAACAATAAAAATGTAGATAAAAATCCACCATTACTCTACAAATGAAACCTCATTGTATTCTATTTTCCTTGGGCATATAGTGTTCCTAACAAAACTAACATCTTCCAAAATAACATTTATCACTTAATCACCAAATCATTTTCCTATACCAAGGGTATTAATTTGATAAGACATAATAACCCAAATCATCTTATTATTGATCAATAAAATCATTTAACAAAAAAAATAGTCATACTAACCAGGGACTTCACGTAGTCCAGTGGTAGGCGATAAATCCCAATCGCACTTTGGTGGTGGGTTCGATTCCCACAGCTTTGTCCGACGTGACGGGTTGTCACACGGTCTACGTGTTGTCCTTTTTCAAAAACTATATTCTATAATATTACCAAAATGAGATAAATTTTTCAAAATAACATAATTTAACCACAAATGTTATATCATACTTTGCATTTTCATCCCAAATTATAATAACTTATCATTTTCTCAAACCCCAATGATCATATAAAACCAAATGGTTATTTATACCTATATCCACAAGAGAAGAGACAATTATTCCTCAAATATCATTCTCACATGGCAAACTGAGGGGTTACAAATACAAGAGAAAATTATTCCAAAGTAAACCCATCAACAAGGAGTGCTAATACTTTTTAAATTTTTCTCCAACCATTTATTTCCGCATAGCTTCTTCTTTGAGCAAGAAAATATCCTATAAAATAGGACATTCACTCGGGTAATGGCCAGGTCCCCTACATTTACGGAAAATGACTGTAAATGGACTCTTGGGACCATTTTTATCTTCTTCCATAGTACTCTTCATTTTTCTTCGGCAATTCTTCACTTTATGTCCTTCCTTCCCGCACGTAAAACATTTCGTTGTCCCATTGAGACACTTTCCTGGGTGTCTCTTTCCACAATTCCTGCATGATGAAAATTGAGGTTTCTTTTCTCCATGGTCTCCATTGCTGGAGATCTTATCATTTATCACCTTTCTCTTCCTTGTTGAGTCTGGGAGTTGGTTAATATATATGTTGTTGATCATATTTTTGGAAAACTGATTTGGCATAAAGACGATATCTTTTACGCCTATCAAAATTCCATTTTGTTGCTCATTTCCACCACCGTTCCCACCTTGTACATCATTCTCAAAGTCAATATGACTTCCTTGGAATCCAGCCATTGACTAAAACCAGAAATCATTGTGTGAGTAATAGTAGTCGTAAAATCATTTAGTGATTAAAATGTCACCATATTCTCAATTTGAAACATATTAGGATTAACCAAGGTCATTTACTCTCATCTTATGTATATATTACTTAAATCGGTTTGTAAAGAAAATGTAAATTATCCTAAGAATATCCCCTGGGAGTGTCGTAACCAAGAGTGCAGCAAGGCCCGTTGTCGTGCACCAGTTCCCGTTCGATTCTAGCTCAAAGCGGTGTTTTCGGGTTTTACCCCTAGGTACATCTGTGCCAGAGCCGCCTCTACCTGCTCGTATCCAGACAGGGATGTATTTCTTGGAAAACTCACAAAATCTCTACAATACCAAAATTATAGGAAGTTATTTTATACTAATCCTCAAAGTTCATCTTAGGTCTACGTGCTCTAATCAGAGTTTATCTAAATCTAGCTACCAAGGTTTGTACTAAACTTCCTCTGATACCAACTGTAACGCCCCGACCCTAGTTACCCAGAGTCAGTGCATTATTACATAACATTGGCATGATCACGAGAAAGATCAAGTCTCGAAAGTCCGATTAGTTTAGTAGCCTTGGAATAACTAGATACATCCATAAATTTTTACATTACATCATAAAAAAACATCTTTTCCTCATATCCCCTCATACTACCCCTGCAGGTCATTCATAAATTACTTCTTCATAATCCTGGGAAAAATAAAACATTGAAAGGGGTGAGCTCAGATGCTCAGTAAGGATAACATTATAGCAGAAGCTTTCATAAATAAGAATAAACACTTAAGGCAATTTATAACTAAAACAAAAGCTTTTTAAATTTGAACTTCAGCATAAAATGGCAAAGGTAAAATGAAATAATGCCATTTACTTACTCACATGGATATTCTACTAGTCGAATTATCACATGCAATATCAATAACCACTTTCATAATGATGGAATGCATAATGCCAGACTATCATAACCACATAGCCAAGGCCTCGTGCCAAGACTACAAATAAGATTTTTCCAAGGCCTTGTGCCAAGACACTAGTTTGCCTCATGAGACCTACCGATGCATCGAGGAGCTATAGAGGGCTCCACCCGTCACTTATTAAGTCCAATGCATTCCTCATATGAACAGGTTTAAACATAACATAAACATTCGTATTAAAACTAGCATACGAAATGTCAATACTTTTACCACAAACCATGAATGGTATAAAAATAGCACATCCACAGTCAAACATAACTCATTCGATACAATATGGAAGATTGTATTGTATCACATTAACCTGAATCAAGAATAATTAAGGATGTTGACATAGATGAAAATAATCATCAAAACTATTTGAGAAAAATATCCCCCTTTTCTTGAAAATATTTAAAAGTCACACTATTTGTCAAGAAGCCATTTAAAAATAGATTTTTGAATCAAAGTGTCCCATACCACTTTGAAACTTTTTAAAAGTATTTTTAATTTCTAAACATTAATGTCCATATAAATAAATCCTTAAAACCATTTTTAAAACATGGACATTAATGAGAAAGATTTAGATGAATAAGTCTTTAAAACATTTAAAAATGGTATTTTAGTTAGAGATTCTAACCAAAAGAGAGACACTTGAATGAAAATAATTGAGGTAATCAAAACTTTGTAATATCATGAGAATAAAGGGAATTCATGACATACTATGTCAAAGTACATTATATACACCACATAAAAGTGATTTGGTGTATATCAACAAAGAAGTCTCAATGGAATGTAAGTTGAGATGAAATCTCTCATAAAGGCCATATCCTTAGGTTAAGGATAAATCAACAACATAATTATGTGTGAAAAATATAAATACACTAAATATGATTGGATATTCAGTGTAAAACAATCAAAGTATATTCACACATATTTCTGTAAAAACAACACCAACGAATTGGATGTTTAACTCAACAAATGGTGAAAGAGTTAAAATTACTCTTATCAAATTCATATCAATGACTTGAGAATTTTCAATGGAGTGATTATGTGTATCAAAAGTATATCCACATGAAGGGGAGTGGAAATTATGACATAATAAAATGAATAGTGATTCCACACATAATCTTGGGGTAATATAATCAATGAAATATGCGTAAAGCCAAATGAGTGGAAATTGAAATCTCAAATTCTCTTATTGATTAGGTAACTTAAGAAACAAACACCCATGAAAGAAATATCATACCATGATGATGTAAATACCCATAAAATAAAGTATATTACACAATGAATACAATCATGGGTAGTACAAATACACCACATGCAATAATTAAGTGGTGATCAATGGAATTCTCACGGAATTAAAAGTGAGACAAGAAACCCCTTACCACGTTAATCAACTGAGTCGCATGGCCAAAAGTTAATAACCACCAAATTATTTACAGAATAAAATGAATATAAAGTGAATCATGATAATATATATCAAATGGAAGTACACAATACACCACTTTCAATAATTTAGTAGCGAAAAATGGAAATCTCACGGAATTGAAAGTGAGATAAGAGAATCCCTTACTTTGTACTTTTTCCTTGGTCGATGGTAGGTTTACCTCATGTATAATTGTGAAATAATTGTTATTGAATAATACAAGAATCATTTACTTTAATGTGATATCATATATGATCTTTTAACATTGATTTGTTAATAATATCTTAGAATTATCGTCATTTCGGGTGTTAACGGGTTCATTTTACTTTATATTCTTTGTTATGTGAGCCATCTTCTTTATTAATGGGATGTGTATTATTCAAATACAGAATGGTATCAAGTCCTTAAACATCATTTTTAAATCATAAAATGATAATTATACTTGAATGGATACGATGGATAATGAATCTCATCGCGTTCGTGGAGACGGTAGTCCGTACGTACGCACGAACGCTACTTCCATTTAATTTTTATTTTAAAAGAATAGAATCCAAATGATACATAGGTATATTACTATTCCAGTATAATATAATATTTTATATATGTTACATAAGTTCATTAACACCATCCTTTATTCGTTCCATGTGTGGTATGAACGAGTCATATCATTTTAAGGGGGCGGTAGTCCGCACTTCCTCAAATGAAATTATCGTATGTATATACAACATGAAACGAATAATGGTATGAAATAAAATGGAATTACAGAAGATTATATATAAAATATATATCATTAATATCATATTTAATTACAGTGCCATCATAATGGCCACCATGAGAGGCGGTAAGATGTATTTGAACAATCATCGTTTCGTGAGGCGTTAGTTTTCCATCCACAGAAACATTAAGTTCATCATCCATTAGATGGAGTTGTATGTATGTGTAGTTTGAATCCTTCTTATAACAACATCCTAGTATATTTTGGATACTGGTGTTGTTACAAAAGAAAGAAAATAAAAAAAATTTGGGGGTTGGAGAAGCAAAATAAATGAAAATAATTTAAGAGCAAACGTTACCTTTAATTTAGGTAACTCACTTTGGTTGGAACCAAAGGACTTCTTGAAATGCTTTCTGCCTAAGGGGAAGCTTCAAGTATGAGGAGAGGTATGTGGGGAGATTATTGTGGCAGAGTTTGGACGAGCCAAGTGGCTTGAGAGGTGTGAGGAATGAGTAGAAGTGGTCTCCTTTTATAAGGGAGAGGAGGGGCTCTTTAGGAAAGAGTGAAAGTATTACTTTATAATATAATTATATTCGGTTTATAATGGTCCAAAAATCATTGAGGTCGAAGATAAGATGACTCATATTCTAAATAACATCAACCAATAAGAATTGGACAGGTTTTAGATAATATTTTAATCATTATAATCTTATTTATTTAAATGATTTATTAATGAGGTAAACATTGAATCATTATTGTGTCATTAATAATTTAAATTATTTGATGTCTAAAAATTATAAATAAAATATCATTATGTAGGAAATCTTTTTAGCTTTCTAATGAATATTTATAATCGAAAATACAACATGTATAACCCTATGTAAAAATTGTTCTTTTAAAAGATGTAAGCTTATGCCATTTTTGTATTCATTTTAACTTAATTAAAATAAAGTGTCATTATCACTTACAAGTAGATCAATGGGGTCCCAAAATTGACCCAAAGATGCCCATGGTCGACCATGTATCAACCAATAGGGTTAAGACACGTTTTATGGTAATTTAGTATTATTATAATATTATTTTGTAACCCTTATTTACCGGATTTACCCTTAACCATGGTAAATAAAATATTTACCGCAGTAATTATTCAAAATGTCTAAAAATAAAAGTTACCTATTTACACAATTTGAACATCCTGATTCCAAATATGGAATCCATTTTTCTAAATTCAAAACACAGAAGTGGCAGAAATTAATTTAAAATTAATTCCCGCTGTCAAAACAAAAAGCGTGTTTTTAAGAGATAATAACTATCAAAAGATTGACACTTGTTTATGTTCGGTTTAATTGTAAAATTATGTCCAATGACCAAAATTATATTAAATGGTAAAAATATATTCTAAATATTCTTTAAAACCACTCAAATTCATAATTTATCACTATTAATTATTTTGATTAAAAAAGTTGTTTTTAATTAAAATTTAGTAATTTTTACTATTCATCAAAATATGAAAGTTATCCGAAAAGTACCAAAATTTCACCTTAGGCTAAATTTGATATTCCGAATCCAAAAATGAAGTCCATTTTGAAATATAAAATATATATAATTTCAAAAAATTAAGTATAACTATTCATAACGGCTAGTTTGATCGGTTGTGGTGTGTGTTAAAACTCGAAGTTGCGTACAACACACGCTACTGTTTTATTCAAAGGAAAGCGTACCGTGGAAGCTTGGGATGTTTTATTTTAAATTTTTTGATGTCCCCATTTAGTCAAAAAGTTTAAAATATTTTATTTAAAAAGTGTTCACTATTAAAAGTTGGTAAAACTACAATACTGAAGATGAATTTGTTCTTACATTATGTCTAAGAAACTCATAATATGGATTCTAAAATTATAAGGATTAAATAAAGTTTAAAATTTAGTTAATACTATTCATAACCTTTTTTGAATGGCTTGTTTGGTAAGTCATGGTGCGCTTGAACTCGGTGTTGCGTGTAGTGCAAGTTATTGAATTATTTTGAAGAAATAACACACTATGAAATCTTGGGGTGTTACATTTATCTTCTATATATTAAATGGAAATAGTTGCAGGGGATTTCATATCTGGACTTTTACATCTAGAAAGTTTCAAAGGACCATACTTCCCTTTATACAAATCAGATCAGTGTAGGGGATCTCATACATTAAACCTTATTATCATTTGGATATTTCACGTATACCCATCCATGAACTTTTCATCCATCAAACTCTATTCAATAGAAAATATAATATCTCTATAGTCACCGATGACTCTCAGAAAAGGATGACTAGTGTCTTGCGGACACCTTCGTTTAAATGCTCACACTGCCCTAGTGTCTTTGCATATGTTGTCCAAAAAAATGGAATATTAAACAATGGATAATTCTTACCTATGAGAGGCTTTTCCTACTTCCATATTCACATTGGCTCGTAATCCTTGAATCATCCCTTTTGACTTGAGGGCTTCCAAAATAATGGTTTACACCTTCTCCCCCCACTCATGTTTGGGGTGTACTTGGAATTTACCAGCCTCATTATCTAAAATTTACTCATGATCACTTTGATATTTAGTCCCTTCACCATGACATTAAATTGTGTTGTCAGTGTCCTTTCATCATGACATAAAACTTCCTGGACCCACAATAGATATCTCATTCACATCATGTCACCCATGTTCTCACCACATTATGTTAAACAACATTGTCCAATAATATTATTTTCTTTGACCCTTCCATCCCTTGTTGTTGAGTGAAACCCTTTTCATCCCTTGTTTCTCAAACCCATCATAGCTCATGTGGGATTAGGAATTTCTCCATGGAATTCCCCATAGATCCAAGGTGAATCAATCTATAATGAAAAACCCTAATGGCATGACTTTAAAAGTCATATTAGTGTCCTCCCATCCATATTGGGAAACCTAAAATACAAACTGTATGGCATTAAACTAAAAGGTACAAAAAATATAGATAAATCCACCTCCCCCAAAGAATTTACCCTTACTATGAAGGTAATATGATCTTGGGACACCTGGATCTTCAAAAATGGGCCCTGATTTTACAAGGGATTCCAAAATTCCAACCTCACATACAGGTTAAATATGTGTAGAGTGACTCCAAATTACATGAATAATCATGGTTTCAGTGCTTGCAATATATCCAAACCGACTTTATCCATTCATCTAAATCTGGGATTTTAGTGATATCTCACAATTATAATCCTTCATGGCCATCAGTAATAGAAGGTCAATGCCCTCTGGAAACCTTTGTTTGACTATGGACACAATGACCCAGCAGCTGTGCATATGTTTCCCACTAAAATGTCCATTAAAACAAAGAAAAATTCATCCCCTAGATAAGATTTTCTTATTTTCTTATGCCTAACTACTTCCATGACCCATGTCAATTCTCCTAATCCAAGAACCCTCAATACCAGGGTTCACACTCTCCATCCAACCCTTATCCTAGACTTGTCAGAACATCCTAGCTTGATTACCCTCTATTTACATGAGGATTCTATATCAATTTTCAAATCACATGACATTTAAACTGTACAATAATCAATACACAGTATTCACCATTAGGCTTGATCACGTCAAAAGAATTTTTCCCCTCATCACCCTACGTATGAAATGAATCTGCATAGAAAATATCAACATACACCCCGCCTCATTGGTGAATCCATATCCAAAACAAAAAATCCCCATATATATGTGTGAATCAGATCCTCGTTTGAATTATCCATAAAATAACAATGTACTTCTTGATTCCAATCTTCATAGCACACGTAGTGACATATGAATATCATATTTCTGGTTTAGCCTTGAAATAGCAGTGTCCCATCCCTACCCATGAAAGGGTCAAATGTAGGTAAGAAAACCACTAATAAGGACAGGATACAAATTCCATGACCAATTCCCAAAATTCTTAATAATGTTCAACCATAGATTCCACTTTTTCATGATCACACATCCCTCTTCACACAACATACTGTGTGTTTAGAATTTTCCAAATCCACATAACCATTCCAGGACATCATAAATGGATGGATACTGTCTTAAAAATACCTTTTTTGACCATGCACGCAATTCTATGGTGTCTCTTCATATGTTTCCCACAAAAATGGACTATCAACCAAATGCTTATTCTTCATCAAGAGAGGATTTCTTTATCTATGTATTCCCCTAATACGTCTATGTCTCACACATTCCCCAGTTTTTGAAACTCCCTTGATTACAATTTACATCTTTCCCCCTCATTCCAAATGGTGATAGAACATTTATATATAATCTATCATGGAAAATGAAATTTTTTACCTCCTATAGTTTGGGTTAAAAAAATATACTTTAATGCACAAGTCTCAAAATTCCTCATTTTATGACAATAAACTACCCCATACACTTTCCCTCTTATTCACAAGTCAAATTTGTGTGGGAATGGTTTCTAAAACAGAACAAATATTAATACTGTCATACATTCATAAATTTTTTACTTAATAAACCATCAACTATGACCCTCAACATAAAAACAAATTCAAAATTCAATATAAATTTTCTTTCCATCGGAAATGGATGTCCAGTGTCCTGTGGACCCCTTTGTTTTACTATCTTAACAATGCCCCAGCGGCTCTGCATATGTTTCCCACAATAATGGCCTAACATCCAAGGGAAAATTAATCCTCATGAGTGGCCTTTCCAACTTCCTTATGCCCCATGGATTCCATTCCAATATCATGTCTCATATCTAAAACTTACAAGTCAGGGTCAACAAAAATCTCTCATCCATGTCTGAATGTTTTTGGGACATTCTTGGGTAATGAGTCCTAAATTGGTGCCCTTGTCCCACAAGTCATGGTAAAGCTATTCAAACTAAAACATCAGTGATGATAGTATAGTTTTCAAGACATTAAATTACCCATGAAAAGAGACACAAAACTCTCCAGTATGAAATCCCGAAAAGGCAACATGGACAAAAGTTGAGTACTATCTTGCAAAACCTATACTACATACAGTTTATCCAAAACATAGAGAAATAAAAAAATCATAAGGGGACACAATGTTTTTTGGGTCAAAAACTATAAAATGGTGTCCTAGTAAAAATCCAATTTATACTCACTATTCCCCCACCAAATTGGGTTTTGGTAAAAATTAATGTAATAACAAAAGAGACAAAATTTTTGTAGTAATTTTCATGTGTAACCCTAGAAATAGTCAAATTATGCCCACTGAGTCCCATGGATATGAAAAAAAAACTCTAGAATAATCAGATCATTCTAATCAAGATCACGTCTATATCAGAATATCCTTATCAACATATTGGTCAAAGCCCATTATGATGGTGGCATTTTAAGTTTCTTAAAAATTCCAAATTCAAGATGATGAAAAATCTATCGAACTCGAAAAAGGATAGAAATAAAATGTTGAAGAAAGATCAAAGAATAATATTTTAGAATCCAAATTTTGAAATGGAAATTATTCCATACATATAATGAATCTATAAAATAGTTTGGATAAAGGAATCATCTGTGAACTACATGGATCAAGGAATGAAGACGATGACACCATCTCCCACAAACTGTGTAGTTGGTGAAATTGCGGTGAAGAAAATCACCCCCACATATGATGTTCCCTATGAATTGTTTCATTGGTGGAATGGAGGAGAATAATTCAACCCCTACATAAAAACTCTCCCATGTATGAAATCCCCCAACAATTATGGAGTTCCTGGGATGGTGCCAATAAATTATGCCTCTCACCAACAAAGTCGTCTGCGGATCAAGAAGTTCTCCATTTGTAAGAAACCGTGTTTTTTTATACTATCGTTGTGATTAGAAATTTTAGTTTTTACTATTGGATTCTCATGAGGGGTAAAGTGGCCATTTTAACTTTGTATATTGTCTCTGATAATTTTTCTGACAACTGTGTTGGTCTTGGAATAGAAAGTTTAACCTAGGACAAGTGTTTGGAGGAAATATGAGCTGTTCGAATTTTAGTGGAATATTTCATAGTTAATATAATTATATTAAATATTGAATTTCAATTTTAGGTTATTTTTTCAAAAAATTTTAAATGGAGCATTTTATTGATATTATATCTACATCGTTGAGTCTTTAATGGGGATTTTATCCAAGGGAAGACAGAAACTCTTGTCGGGCCCCGGGGCCGGCCCGAGTCTGTTTTTCTGCTTTTCCTTTTTCTTTTCATTTCTTCCTTCTATTCATTCCTCATCCTCCTTGATCAAGTCTCATATGCCTCCTCCTTTTCCATGTCCTATGGGGAGAATTAGAGTTTGATAAAGAGAGGGACATGGGAAGTACGAGGGTTTTTGATTCAAAGCTCTCGACGCGCTGAGTCGACGTGTGACAACTACGAGATGTGAAATCAACTTAAGCTTTGGTAGTTTCTGCCCGAAGGTAGGGACGTTTATGTTTTTGCCATAGATACTATTTAAACATTTTTTTATGTATTTAAAGCCTTTTATTTCTTGTTTGTGGCCTCTTAAGGTCGAATCTATTATTTTAGGGGTGAAAACAGGCATCTCGGGCGTTTTGAGGGATTTCCCGTAAAAAACCCAGAATACACGGTGTGTGTTCTAGTGGAACATGCTGTGTTTTATTTCTGTTCAAGGAAGACAAATTTTTCAAAATTACATTTCGTGTACTTTATTTACACGCCTTGTAGTGGATTTCTGTGTGACCTACCGTGTGAAATAATGCACTGAATATTGGTTTTTAAGGAGTACATGTCGTGTACAGTAAGTACACGCCGTGTAGTGGCACATGGTCATGTGTTCGAGTGGAAACACACATGGAGTGAATTTTGGTGAACTTTATACGTCATATATAGTAATTTACATGCTATGTACTATTACAAAGGCAGACCCCATGGGCCCAGCCATGTACTACGTCAGTTTAGTTGTTTTGGGATAACTTATGCCCGGGAAGCCATAATTGGGTGTCTGAGTTGTCCAATCATGATAGATTTTTCACATAGATCGCAATGGTGGTATTCTTTTACATTTATACTTAATATAAATGGTGTTATGGGGGTTTCTATTTAAATGGATAAGTTCTTCTTCCAGTTATCAATTCAGTTGACACCTGAGAGTGAGACTTGGCGTGGATGGTAGGTTGGGGGTTTAGACCAACATAGTTGATACCTTTAATATGAGATAATCCATGATCTATCTCCTATAACATATGATTTATAGGACGTTCCCCTAGTGAGACTTTTCATTCTAGCATATGAGTCCATTAGACCGGTCACTTCCAAGGATCCATTAATGGATGCCTTTACTTGTGTACTGACCTAGGGTGTCCCTATAGGACCTCTCTCCTATTTTTCATTTGAGAGGACCAAAGTTATGGCATTCCTATTTTGTCCTTAATTTTTGGATCCTGCGTAGGATTCATCACTTACTCCTTGCTAAGAATAACCTATAGGATGCCTTCATTTATGTTTACTTGGAGGATCCTGAGTATGATGCATCCTCAGTGTTTGACTTGAGGGACCCTACGAGTGCCTGTTGTTTAACCAACCTTGAGTTGTTACGTTGGTTTTGGGTAGAGATAGGGTTTGGGTGTCACCTAGAACCCATGCCAAACTAGTAATCCCTTGGGGATATGGATGTATTATTGGGTTGGGTGTTCGGACCACACTAACTCGTTTGTTTATATCTAACCTGGTTTGATGATGCAATAGTGGTTACCAGAGGTGCTTCCCGGTTGGTGGCTGTTAATCCTAACGTGTACCATCTTTCATGTTTTTTGAAATTCCTAATATTCCTTGGGTTTTTGAGTATATTTTTTTTATTGTAAATAGGGTAATTTAAATTTTTATGGATGTGTTTTCACATGTTACATTATTTTGACCATTTGGTCTTCCTTTGCATGTTATGATGATTTGTTTTCCATGACTTGTATTTATTATGATGGAGTTGTTTTATCTGACATGTTGTGATATGCTATATACTGTTATCCAAGTAGTTCTTAAGATTTAATTGGGCTACCACATATCATTTTGCACGATTGACTTGCACAGGGCCGTGAGAACCAGGTGTAGTAGACCATAGGGTGAATGGACATTGAGGGCTTATCAATAGTGTCTGTTTACTTTTACATAGTGAGACCGTAGGTGGTATAGATATTTATTGCTCCCTCAGAGTGTCGGCAGTTCCTCTATGTGGTCTACATGGGGAATTGGACGTTGAGTGCTTTTCTAGAGCACCTTTTAGTGACTGATATCAGCCTATAGGGGGAATTGATGGTGAGTGCTTCCTCAAAGAGTCTTTTCTAAATCTAAACCAGAAGGGTTATACTGTGATTACTTCCCATAGGGTTTCTTATGTTAGATTGGTTGATCCAGAGGGGTTAGGCTGTGAGTACATCCCATAGGGTTATATGTTTTTTTATCTTTATGAGATATATAATTCATGTGTTGGGCAATCCAGGTATATGTCAGTGGGATTACAGACCCATAGATCAACATAATGACACAAGGGTTGAGTGGCATGACATCTAGATCAATGCCCTTGCATGGGATATCCAGGATATCAGGCTTATATTCCCATGGATCGACTGCTGATGTGGTTTCTTGTTATTTGAATCACCTAATCATGAATATTCATATTTATGTATATGTGTATAGGTATGGTACTATACATTTGTATGTATATAGATATTGACATCCATGATGGAACTTTTCTAGTTGACAGTGATTTCAAACCCTAGGTTCTACCATGGATGCACGTTTGGTTTACCTCTTTTGTTGTGTTCCAGCTAGGATGAGCACATTGCTATTGTAGACACTTTTAGCATCACAATTATAGGTTACTTGTCGGGGTGCCCTATTGAGATTATTTCTCACCCCTGTACGTGCACCATGGTGTATGTGTAGTCCTTATGTCTAATTTCTTGGTTGACCACAAGTTTCATGGTGTATAGGGCTGATTCCCAGTGTTTCATGATAGAGTGGAGCTGCTCGAGTGGTTTTACAGATCAGGTTGCTGCAGTTTGACTTTGTCTGGAGATTGGGAACGTGTATTGTCTCGGATTTAGTAGCAAATCCCTACAATTTTACTTTTAGTTTCTTTTGTACTTGTATCTATATGGTTAGCCTAGTGGGTGACTGGTGTTATATTGTATTTCGTAGCTATTCAGACTTTTATATCATTTTACTATTTTAGATTGTTCTATATCAATTTTTTATTGCTTCCACACTGTTTAATTTCCGCTGTGTATGATACTTAGTTATTTTCGCCATTTTATTACTCTGGTGTGAGGGAATAGTATCCCCAAAATCACACCCTACGCCCTCACTACTAGTCGGCAGCCTCTGGCGTACATGGAGGCGTGCTTGAGGCCTTGTAAAGAACTGGCTCAGAGCACCGGTTTAGTGGCTTTCGAGTTGGGACGTTACAATGTGGTATTATAGGATATTCTTGTCCTTGTCTTTACTATTTGGGATATGGTAGAAAAGAGTATTAAGAATGTGTTGGAACCTATGGTGGATGTAGGACTGGTGTGTTAAGAACACTAGTTCTCGTAAGAATTCACAGTTGCTAGGGTTTGGGTTTGATGTTCTGATTTTGCGATGTTAAAGTTGTATATGATTTTCCTCTTATGCGACACACATGTTGTGTGGTTTTTTGATTTTCTATGGTTCTCTGGCTCTTATCCATTGGTAATATTCTAGGGATGGATTTTGACTCTTGACTAAAAAAGGAAAGAGGATTCTCATGCATCATACTAGGCACGTAGGATTCCCAATATATAGGCCTTCAAGTGTGTGTTTTTACTGAAGACTGAGTCCTTTAATTATTCTTATACATACTTTTTACTCTGATGGAAGGTTTTGTGGATATACGTTGAGGTATTATTGTGATGATAATGACTTAGTCCTTATGCACAGTTGGTTCAGTGACCCCATTTGGTCGATATGGCATGTGAATCCTTTCTTTTTAACTCTTATTGTGTGTTGTTTCTTGGGTCTGTGGTTATCTAGTCGGATTGTTGAGAATGATGTCAACAGATAACGAGACTTTTCTTGTGAAATAAACCTCCTTGTGGTATTTCTGTATACGGATAGTCGATGAGTGTCAGTTCAGTTTCTCTTCATCTTGGGTTGTGAACTCTAGGGAGCAGTTCCTTCTAAGGATGCTCAGAGAGTATCAGGTCCCTTGTATGTTGTGTTTTGGTTTTGACTTTGTTTGGTCTTTGTTATCTTTACCATCTTCTGAGTTGTTTGAGATCTTTTGGGAAAGGTGGTTAAACCTTGTGACCTAATTGTGGGGATTTTTCTGTTGGGCTAGGTGGAAGACCTAGAGAACCTTGGTTTTTACTTGAACCCTTATAAGTCGATGTATGTTCTGTTCTACAAAAAACCTGGGTGAAAATGGTTGGCATGTGTTTTCCAATGACATTAGGCGATGATTGTTTTTTGGGATAGGCTTCGACGGACATGACTATTTGGGTTCCTGGCCTGGTCGACCAGTTTTTTTGATTTTACTTTGGTGGGTGGCATCGTTTGATTCTAAACCGATGAGTGGATAGAAACGAGCCAATGACCATTGTTTTAAGTCTTTTCATGGGTTGGGACCTCATAAGTATTGTCGGAATGTCGCCATGTTATAGAGGTGAATTTGTGAAATGTCAGGTTACTAGGAAATGGTTGACCGATGCTTGAATCCTTGTCGGGTTGTGACAGGATGTTAGCATGGCTCAGAGGGATATTGACACACATTCAGTGAAATCTTAGTGCACTCTTATTAGGGACTATCATGCACAATCTTGATTCATCTTGATTATGCTGAGAGAGCTTCAAACCTATATCAAGTTCCTTTTAATTTTTTAATTTTCAACCCTGTTGGGGATGGAACCTGTTCTGGTAGTTATTTCAGAGTAATGTAAGGAAATCCATAGGGTGGAGAGTGCACTATTGGCATTTTGAGGGTTGTTTTCCATGTTTAAGTTAAACTTCGGTGTTTTCTAGGAAGTTTTGAGCTTATCATTTTCTATTAAGATGATGAATAGGGTATTCCTATGGTGGGAAGTTACAGGTTGGTTGTAGTTGAATATCTTTTGTATAGAAGGTGGTTGTTAACATTATAAGGATGACAGATGGAGAGTATAGATAGCTTGGTTGTGTAGATTCTCGGGTTAAGATCATGTCTTTCGGTCCATTTACTAGGGTTCTTGGTGATGAGAAGGTTTATGGTGTGTATTTTGTAAGAACTTGTGTTTTTTCATGATGTTGTTTTGAGCAGAACTTTGAATTTATTCTACTTGATAATATTGAGGGGTAAAATGGTCATTTTCCCTTATCATATGATATCGGATAATTTTTCTGACAACTCTATTTGTCCCAGAATAGGGATTTTACCATAGGATTGGAGTTTGGAGGAAATCTGACTTATTCTAATTTTAGCGGAATATTTAATATATAATATTATTTAATTAAATATTTAATTATTCATGTTGGTTCGTTTATCAATAAGTTTTAAACAAAGTGTGGTATAGACGTTACATCTGTTCCTTTGAGTTCGAAATGGGGATTTTAGCCTAGAGAAGGCATAAACTCATGTTGGGCGTTGGGACAACCCGTGCCCCTTTTTCTTCTTTTCCTTTTCTTTTCTTTTCTTCCTTCTCTTCTTTAATCCTCCTACTTGTGCATGTATCCTACACCTCCTCCATGTCCATAAACTTTGGTGATGATTTTAGTTTGAAAAAGAGAGAGATATGAGAGGCAAGATGGGTACCGATTCGAAGCTCTCGACGTGTTGAGTTGGCGTGCGGCAACCGTGAGCCGTGAAATCAACTAATGCTTCGGTAGTTTCTGCCCAAAGGTAGGTCCATTTATATTTTTTCCGTAGATCCCATTTAAACATGTTTATTTATGTCTTTAAAGCCTTATATTTCTTTTTTTTGTCCTCTTAAGGCTGGATCTATTTTTTTGGTGGTTAAAACGGGCGTTTCAGGCGTTTTGAGGGATTTCCGGTTGGAAAACCCAGAATACACGGTGTGTGTTCTAGGGGAACATGCCATGTGTTATTACTATTCAAGGTAGATAGTGTTTTCCATATTACATGCCGTTTACTTTGAGTACACGCCATGTAGTGGATTCCCATGTGAACGACTATGAGCAATAAGACACGGAATATTGGTTTTTAAGGAGTACACGATGTGTACTATAACTACACGTCGGGTAGTAGGTCATGGGCATGTGTTTCGGGGAAAATCCACACAGAGTGACTTTTTATGAATAGTACATGTCATGTATAGTAAATTACACACTGTGTGCTATTACACAGGGAGACCCCATGGGTCTGGCCATGTGTTCTGGCCATGTATTACTTCAGTTTAATAATTTTGGGATATATTATGCCCTGGAATTCAGAATTGGGTGTGTGATTAGTCCATTATGAAATTTTTTTTACATATATCACAAATTTGGATTCAGTTTTACATTTATATTACATATAAATCTTGTTTTTTGGGTATCTATCTAAATGGATAGTTTCTTCCTCCAGTTATCGAGTTCAACTGACACCTGAGAGTGAGACTTGGTGTGGATGATATGTTGGGGGTTCAAACCAACTGAGTTGATACCTTTAATATGAGACACGATGTGAGATATCTCCAATAAAAAGTGATTTAGAGGATGTTCCCCTTCTGAGACATCCCCTTCTAGCCTATGAGCCTGTGAGACTGGTCACTTCCAAGGATCCCCTTAGGGATGCCTTTACTTTTGTGCTGACCTAGGGATTCCCTTGTAGGATCTCTCTCATGTTTTTCCTTCTAGAGGACCCATGTTATTGAATGCCTATATTGTGTTTGTTTTGAGGATACTTTATAGAATTCCTCCCATACTGATTTTTAAGGACCCCTTGTATGATGCCTTCACTCGTGTTTACCTAGAGGATCCCGACTATAATGCCTCTTTAGTGTCTGAATTGAGGGACCTAGCAGGTGTCCGTTTTTCGACCAACCCTGAGTTGTTACATCGGGTTTGGTTAGATATGATGTTTGGGTGTCACCTCAAACTGATGCCAAACTGGTAATCCCTTAGGGATATGGATGTATTATTGGGTTGGGCATTCAGACCACCCTCACTCATTTGATTATATCTTACTAGGTTTTCTGATGCCATAGTGATTACCAGAGTTGCTTCTTGGTTGGTGGTGTTGAGCCTAACACGAGGCATCTTTCTTGTTTACTGGGATGCCTACTATGCCTTGTGTGCCTGAGTAGAGGTTGTTTGATTGTAAATAGGGTAATTTACCTTGCTATGGATTTTTTCCCATGTTGCTTGATTTTTACTATTTGTTCTAGCTTTGCATGTTAGGCTGCTTTGTTTTCCATGCCTAGTATTTGTTAGGATGGAGTGGTTTTATATGACATGTTGTGAAATGATTTAAACTATTAGATCATAATTTCTTAAAGTTTACTTTATCTACCACATATCATTGTGCACGATTGACTTACACAGGGTCGTGAGAACCTAGTGTAGTAGACCATAGGGAGAATGGATGTTGAGGGCTTCTAAAAAGTGTCGATTTACTTTTGAATTGTGAGACCATATGGGGGATGGACATTGAGTTATCCCTCAGAGTGTCTATAGTTCCTCAATACGGGCCACATGAGAAATTGGACGTTGAGTGCTTCCCCAAATCACCTTTTAGATACCGATACAAGACTATAGGGGGAATTGACATTGAGTCCTTCCTCAGAGAGTTTTTGCTAAATCTGAACCAGAGGGGTTAGACTGTGAGTACTGCCAAGAGGGTTTCTTGAATTTGATTGGTTGAACCAGAGGGGTTAGTCTGTGAGTACTTCCCATAGGGTTACATGTTTTGTTTAGCTTTCTCATAGATATAATTCTGGCATTGGCCGAAGCAGGTACATGTTGATGGGATTACAGAACTATAGATGGACCTAACGATACATGGTTTGAGTGGCATGATATCCATCTCAATTCCCTTGGACAGAATGTTGAGGAGATCAGGCTTATGTTCCCAAGGATGGACTGTTGATGTGGTTTCTTATTATTTGAATCACCTAATCATGAATATTCATATTTATGTATATGTGTATAGGTATGGGACTATACGTGTGTACGTATATAGATATGGATATCCATGATTTAACTTTCCCAGTTGATAGGGATTTCATACCCTAGGTTCGACTATGGTTGCATGTTTGGTTTACATACTTTGTTTTGTTCCAGCTTGGCTGAGCATGTTGTTGTTGCATACACTTTTAGCGCCACCATTACAAGTTTCTTATTGGGGTGTCCTTCTGAGATTATTTCTTACCCCTGCACATGCACCTCGGTGTACGTGTTGAAATTATGTCTTCTTTTCTAGTTGAGAAAGAGTTGCATGGTGTATAGGGTTGAGGCCCAGTGTGTCATGATAGAGTGTGGCTGCTCAAGTGGTTCTACTGATCAGGTTGATGTAGTTTGACTTTGTCTGGAGATTAGGTACGTGGATTGGATCAAATTTAGTAGTAGAGCCATGTACTATTACATTAAGTTTCTTTTGTAATTTTTTCTTTATGGTCATCCTAGTGGGTAACTAGTTTTGTATTGTATTGCATTTTTGTTCAGGCTTTTACAGCATTTTACTATTACAGCATGTTCTATGTTAGTTGTTTATTGATTATAAAGTATTTTGACTTTCTGTGGTGTATGAGACATAGTTATT
Organism: Viscum album; assembly: GCA_963277665.1. Classification (NCBI taxonomy): domain Eukaryota; kingdom Viridiplantae; phylum Streptophyta; class Magnoliopsida; order Santalales; family Viscaceae; genus Viscum; species Viscum album. The sequence continues at coordinate 1,273,897,737 of OY728159.1, forward strand.
TATGTTGTTTTCTCACTATGGTATATGGTAATAGTCTCCCCACTATCACACACTAGGCCCTTGGTACTTTTCTGCATCCTCAGGCATATGGGGAGGCACACTTGAGGCCTTGTGGTGAACTGGCATGGATCACCGGTTTAGCGGATTTTAGGTCAAGACATTACACCATGGGAATACGAAAAAATGCTACATGGCCCATCTATCCAAAACCTCAGATCCTATATAAATAAATCCCAATGAATATTGGAAAATATCTCCCCATATAGGTGAAAAATGGACTAACCATGGGGAAAACATAAAGGGTGATGGTTAAATTCCTCCTTCACCCAAATCAGTTCACAGAATCCATTTGGAAAACCATATATGGGTGGCCATTCACAAACTTAATACCATGAATTGTATGTGGAAGACCCTCTAAAGATGATAACATTCAAAGGTAGTGTCATTTGGGGAAATTAGGCATCATTTATAAACCCTATGAATAAATAAAAAAATAGTACGCAGAAGCTCCTACACAAGAAATGGTTCGTAGAGGTTCTTATAAGGAAAATGGCGCATGGACAGCCCTTGGTGGAAAAATTATTATCAGATGTGCCTTTGTGAAAACTGGTTTGTGGACTATCCATCATGTATGCTCCTACTTAGTCATCTCCAACATAGACATCACCCTATGGGGACACTCCTATGTGGACCATCACATGCATCCAACTCCTATGAGTCCAACTCCTATACTTCAAAACCATTCATTCAAACTAGTCCATATCATGGGTGTTGAGTTGTTGCACCCTTGAGACTCATAAAATACCCCATCACATGCCAACTATCCTAGGTTGATCACAAAATCAGTTGAAAATATTATACATAAGATGTTTTTAATGCTTGTATAAACCCTTCTCTATCCATCAAACTCTATTCCCCAAGAGATTTTAGATCTTCATAAGCCTCCTTGTCTATCAGAAATGGATGGTTTGTGTCTTGAGGACACCTCTTCTTGACTATGCACACAATTCACCAGTGGCTCTGGATACATTTCCCACAAAAAATCATATCAACCAGAGACATATTTGTCCTCAAGAGTGTATTTTCCTACATCCATATACCACAATGGATTCCTTACCTTTTATATTTATCCTAGTACATTAATCCCTAGAGTAATGGATTATACATTCCTTCCTTCTCATGTTTGGGGAATCTCAAAACATCCCAAATGAACAATCATCTAGTAAATCATGGGTTGAATAACAATTGGACCTTTTCATATGTCATTAAACATAAATAAGGATATTTATAAACCACCCTATCCATCAGAAAAGGAAGTTAGATGTCCAGAGGATAGCTTTTCTTGGCTATGCACAAAATTCCCCAGTGGCAATGTATAGGTTTCTGAAAAAAAGGCATTTTAGATAGAGAAAAATTATTCTTTAGGAGAGGCCTTTCCTACCTCCATACACCCAAATTATTCCCATGCCCCATATAATTTCATTCAAGGTTGATTATATTAATGCTAGCTATGGATTCAATAATAAGAGGTCCTCGCCACATGACCTTAAATTAAAATTCCCCAACCAGTCCAAACCCTATGACCTTAACTTATGAGTTATGTTCATGACGAGATGATGTTAAACTATATTGTATTATTCCCTACAATAATAGATTAAACTATGATGCCATCTTCCAAACTATATGACATTAAACAACATCATACCACGTGATTTTGGATCTTCATAAACATCCCTACACATTAAAAATGGAAAGAAAATGTCATGAGGACACATCTTTTTGACAATGAAAAAAATTCCCTGACAACTCTATATGTGTTTCCCATAAAACGGGAATGTCAACCAGAGAAAAATTTATCCTCAGGAGAGGATTTTCCTACCTCCATATGGAATAATGGCTTCTATTCACTATATCATTTCTATAGATCTGAGATCCTCCAGAAACATTGTTTACATGTTCATTCCCTCTCATTTTTAAGGAATTTTGGAACATCCCAACATGATTTTCCTCTAGTTAATCATCATACAATATCTATGACATTAAACTGTAGTATACCCCATATAATGCTCATTTTAGGGCACTCTCTCGGAGGTATGTCACTAAACTTTCCACTAAAGGTGGCAACCTTTCTTTACTTAAGCTCATCCTAAGACATATCCAGATTGATTTACAAATGTGACTATCTTGGATATCATCATAGGAGTAAAATTTGGCACCTTAAAATCCCCCCTCCCTATTTGGGCTTCAGTACCATCTATCAGTAGATGATATGGGACATGCGATCTTCAGATCTATTAGCTCCTCTTGTTTCTCACACCGAGCATGAATCATGTGGTCTTATTGGTTGGTGGTGATCATGAAATCCACAAAGACCCAAAACATGGGAATCCTCCAAGGTGTATGCCTCAACCAAACCTTCAAATCATCATGAGTCAAGATCCTCTTCATGGTTCATGAAAAATTGTCCTCCTCATAGGTTTAATCCCCAAATTCACTAAACTATGAGAACTTGGGTTCCTACTCTAACTAGGATATGCAGCATGCATGTATAAGGGACCATGCTTAAGTGGGTAGCTTCTAAGTGTAAGCCCTATCCAAATAAACAAACAGAACTCTAATTCATTCCATAAATAGGATATGTAGGATGCCTTTCTAGAGGAACAATCTCAAAGGGGGTCCTTTTTAATGGTTATTCTCTAATAATGTCATCTATAAACAGGGACTCATTTGCATTATAATCCCTAACATTAAACTAACTATGAGGGAATTGATTCCCAACTAACTATGAAATATAGGAAGCCTCTCTGAGGTCCAAACACATCACCCAAATCACCCTAGTGTTCACCCGACCATATCCCTGATAGGGAAATATCTAACCAGGAGACCATGCCACTCTAAATTGTCATACACGTATATAGTATGTGTACCACATGTAATAATGATTATTCATCTTCATCTTAGACTTATTAGCCACATGACGTTAAACAGCATGGATGGGTCCCCATTACATGACCTTAAATGGTGGAATATCCAATTATTTGTAACCAAACTATGTGGGTTCTAATTACTGTCATGAGGATATTTAGGAAGAGTATCTCATGTGTTAAATCCCGATAACAAATTAAATTCCATCCTCCCTATATGATGATAAAATCTTGAGAACTTAATCATAGGGATTAAACTAGCATTGCATCAGTAATTTCTATTCCATTCTTATTCATGTTTTATTTTTAAAGTCAAGGGTAATATGAGGACACATCCCTGGGAAGTAACCAATTATTCATGAACATGTGAAAATTTCATAAACTTATATGATAGTGTCAGAGTAGAAAATAGTTCACCCAAAAGGGTGTGATGAGACCGACCTCTATTGTCTCAACTAATGGAGTCCTTAAGTTTCATTGACCAAATAATCATCCAAAGAGAGCCTACATTTGGAAATCTAGTCCATGAATCATATATACATGGGTCATTGTGTGTTTCTAGCTCCATGAATAAACCTTTTGGAGATCATCTGATGACATCGTACCCAATGCTGTCTAATTTCACACATACTCACCCCCCCTAAAATCACCCACGAAAACCACTCAAATATGGAACCTCCTTTACAATACGAGTAGGATACACTGGACAGCCCCCATAGGGATGGACGTGAAAATCGTTGATCACACAGCTTTTGACATGAATCAGATCGAAAAAAAAAATTCTAATCCTTACATATAACCCTTCAAAATAATGGATAATTAGTTACTATCCATTGATCCATTTTTTCCCGGGTATGACGCGAATCCTTTAGAAACAATCCCAGTAACATTAAATAATTATTTTGGAATAAATTATTTCTTACATGTCCATAAAATCAATTCCCACTAATATTTTCCTACATAGACACCTAGTTATGTGTTGTTCCATATGCACATTGTACTTCTCTATATCTCTTATCAATTAGATGTTTTAGTAACCATTTATACGAGGTGGGTTTTTAAACGAAAATATTTTTAAATAGGAAACCATAATTATCACGATCATGATTAAATTTTAATGAATCAATTTATTAATTTTTGTATGCAACACCCTAATTTTTTAAATGAAGAGCATTATATTTGATAGCATATTTGACATAAAACACCAAGCTTAAATGACCTGTGAAATATATGACTATCATAACCTGACCATCAAATTGGTGGGTATGAATATTATTAATTTAATGATGATATATATATATATATAATTCATACTCAATAAAAATTTAATTATAAATTATTCATAATTAATCAGATAATATTTATTAAAGTAATTTTACTCTTCAAAATTATGTCTTCTTCAAAAATTATTTTGTTTACATTTTTGGAGAAAATATTTTAATTAATTTATATATATGTTATAAAATTTATGTTATAAAATTAAATAAATTTTTGAAATAATCACATATAAATTAACGTTGAATAATGTTTTTGGATTTTTCAGAGAACATTGATTTTTCAGTAAACATAAAAAATATAGTTGTTTTGTAAAACAATCATTTCATTTAAAAAAATTCTATAATTAAACATTATCATTATGTTTTGAATATGATTTATTTTAATATATTTATTTTTTATTTATATTTAATCCCTTAAATTACTATTTAATAATGAATATTTGGGAAATTTTAAAAGTATTTTTTTAGGTTTAAGGACATATTTTTTCTTTAGAAAAAAGTTTTAACATTGAATAATATTTCTCCATAATAATTAATTAAAATAACATGAACTGATTAATTATTTACAAGAAATTTATAGAACATATATAAATAAATAAGAATTTAAAATCAAAAAATTATGATAAATATTCATAGATTTAAAATAAACTCATTTTATGTTTGAAAAATATGTTTCATGAAAACCCACTATTTTCATTGCGTTTGTGGGATATATTTTAAATTAAATTTAACCAATTATTTGAAAATGATGTGGTAAAATAACAAAATATTTTTAATAATCATAATTTTTGGTCTAATATGTTAAACTTAATTTTTTACCATAGTGAATATTGAAAATACTTAAAATCTTTTTCCACTGTTAAGGTAAAATAGGTTTACCAGGGGGTTAAATTAATATAAGTGTTAAAAGGACCTGAAACTAGTAAAAAATAAATTTTATAACCATATTAAGATCTTACCATGTTTATTTATTTATAATGGTTTATTTTGGAGCCTTGTTCCAGGTAACAAATGTGGGTATCTTTTTTTCATTTCAAATATTGCAACTGTTCCACTCACCTCACTTGTTAATGGAAAACTGTATCCTCTCCCATACACACCTTTGAAACCTTTTGGTTTAGAATATACATGTTCAAATGACTTCCTTACTTACATCCCCGTGAACTACATCTCTTTTTTTGACCACAAATGCATCCAATGGTGGAATTTGGTTATTTCTTACGGTTGTTATCTGAGAAATAGGTATCGTTCTAAATAGAGAATTTATATTTTATTTTTTTCCCACATTCTTAAAATATTAATAATTTATGCTGATATGATAACAAAAATATCCCACATAGTAATATTCCGTAAAATGGGAATTGAAACCATCACTCATGTGTGTAGAGGAATACTGCCTCACAAAGTGATTAATTTATTTTTTATCACTACCACTAATGGGTTATTATAATGACAGATTTAAAGTATATATATATGATATATTTATCATTATTATACCATTTATACATTATTACATTACATTCTATGAGGGATATTATAATGTCACTCATTTGTGGAGTGGATTGCCGCCTCTACAAGCAATGTAATTGATTTTTCACTGACGCTTCAAATGGAAGGTAATAAGGATGAATTTAATGAAAATATGTGATATATATGGTATAATAATTATATTAATGATATAGTTATCATTATTAAATTGCAATATATCATTTATGTTTTACCTTTTCCACTAACTGAATAATGATAACATCGTTCATACGTATGTGTGGAAAGCCTCCCCTATAAAACGATGTCATTCATTTAATCACCCCATCACATGGATGATATATATAAGTATATATATATTAATATTATAATATTTATTATATGATCATTACTCTATAAATATTTTATAATACATAACTTGTTTCTTTAATTATCATTGAGAAATTTAAATGTTACTCCTACGTATGTATGGCCTACCATCTACATGATCATCAAGTAGTTTGTTTTTCATAACCATATTTAATGATTTTACATAAAAATATGAATGAACTATAATTATGATCAATATTTAAACATTATTATTTGGAATATATTTATATAATGGTTTCCTTAACCTTTATACACACACAGAAGTATTTTTGAAATAATGAATCAAATTTCTTCAAAACATACAATGTAGACATAACTGATTATGTATTTAAAAATGTCATTAATATAAATAAAATAAATGAATTAAGTATAATGTATTAAAACATTAATATTTTACTAAGAAATATAATAATTTATATTATTTAATTATATATGAGTTAAAGGATGTACATGGAAAATATGGACTTGAGGAAAGGGGCTTCTTCTCAAAATCCCTTCATTGAGTAATATTTTATTATTGTGCCCCAAATATAAAATATGTGGTGTACATACAACCCAATTAAAATATTATATAATTAATCCTTCAAAATTCGTGGTATTTTAGGTTTCATCTTCAATTATTTCATCAAAGGGGATTTTGCTTGAATGATACCAACTTGAAAGGGACTTATTTCTAATTTTCCTTTATTGAGGCATGGTGTGATGTAATGTAACTAATTTCATTAATATGGTCTAAATACTACCCATTTTAACTATAATATAAATAATAATTCATAATTAATGGTTATTTATGTTATAATTTTAATTATTTAATCCGTTTTTATTAGACATTAAATTTACCAAGTCATAAGGAAATTTATAACACAATTTATTTTCATTTTGTTTTATTAGTTCTTTATTTTCTCTGATATTCTTTCATTATGTCTATAAATAATTATTATTATATTTATTTGTATTTCAAATTATTTTTTCTGAATCACATTTGTTACAAATAATATATTTATTGATTAATTCTGAATTCAATGTTATCATCATTATAAGGTTTGCTCGTCCCAAATTTTCTTCTTTGGGACATATGTTATGTAATACACATATATTATTTTTTGATGTTAATGCAATACCAATTTGACATATTATATCATGAATATAATTATTTTCAATATATTTAAAGTATAATTTTATGTTATTCTTTTATGGGTTATATGATTAATGAGTACCAAAGTGGAAATGGTTTTGTGTTACAATCTACTTTAATTCATGATTTTTCATGTTCAAGGTTCCATTGGAGGAAATAATATACTCTTTATTTCTGGAAGAACATCTATATATTCTATAATATTTAAGAATGTACTTAAAATTTTTTATTTCCATTTCCTCCCTTAGTGATTAAAAACATCTTGAAAGTCAATTGTAGAAGATAAATATATTTTATTTTCTTTTAAATCAATTTTCTTTATCTTTTATATCATATTCCCTAAAATGTTTTCAGAAATGTTCATTTCTAGAGATAAATTATTTCATTGGGATATTTTACATGACTTTGAGTATATTTAAAAATATTTTAGAAGAAAATTTCTTATCATTTTCAAAATTGGTCAATTTTTCTCCCTTTACAAAAATGTTTGTAACGAATATTTTTTTTAACATTTACATCATGAATAAATGTTATAAACCTCCTAACCACTCAATGTTTTAAATATTCCTTTTTATGTTTCAATGGTTATTTTCAAATAAAATTATATCATTAATGGTTTATAGATTTTTAGAATTTAAAAATGTATTCTTAAAATGAAAATGATATTTTCGATAGAAAATGTTCAAAGTGATATTTTAAAATAATTTTCCATTTAAGATGACATCCTTTGAATTTACTGAACGTGAAGAGGATATTTTTATTAAGAATTTTTTTAATAATATTTTAATGAATTTCCATCATCCAATGTCATCAACCCTTTATTTTTCTTATTATCTATTAGGATATGCTAAAATCATACCATTCATATTCTTTTTTGGTTTGTATTATGATTATTTTCATATATTGTCATTGAACCCATTCATTTTAAATGGTTTAATGAGGATATGAAAGTAATAATGATTTTTTAAGATTTTTACGACAAAATTAAAGCCTTAGGTACTTTATTCATGTTATGGTTCTTGTGATTTTTATATATGATGCGTTGATACCCATTATAGCTTATGTGAGAGACTAATATATATTTTATAAGAGGTGCACCAACATATAAATAGGTGAGCTTGATATAGATTGTATGATGGGTGTTCCCAGATAAATCTCCAATGCATTGGATAATGTTATATGTATTTATATGTAAGAAGTATGATGTTACTAGAGGGTTTTTCTTATGGATTTAACTAGGTTCCATTCATTTTTTAAATGGTTTTAAAGTGGCTTATGATGATATTATTACAAATATAAGAAAATTATTTTTTATACTCATTATGTTATTAATGATTCCATTGATCAAGAATGAAATCACATGGCTCACGATTATTGATTATTTTGAAACATTCCATTGATAAATATTTATTCTATGTTTCATTATAAATAATTAATGTATTTCTTGGTATTAATACTCTAATTTTGTGATCATGCATTTTGATTATGTCATGTTACCCCTATACAATTTTTATGCTAATTGATGAAATTTAATTAATAATGCTTTTTTACCCTTATTGGGCATTTGAGATCACCATTATTATGTTCCTTATTCACTATTATATGACTAATTAAGGTTAAAATGTTTATAACTTCATAGGTTTCTAATGTGGTGATGTTTTTGGGGTATATTAAAACATAATATAGAATATGAAATGTTGGGTGTAGTGGAAAATATTATTTTTTGAATTATTTGGTATTTTTTATGTAATATGTTTTATAAATGATATAAGACACTAAATCTAAATGTTCCTTGGGTATATAATTCATCCAATATTTCATTTTTATTTTGTATGTTTTGAATGGTGAAGTTTGGGTGCCATTTATTAGTACCAATGTCAAATACGTAAACATAATAATTTTTCTAATGGATTCAGGTGTGTGGGTTCAAGGATATTAATGTTTTTATGAAAATTTAATGAGTTCTGATTGAATTTATAAAATACTTCAATTAGGTTGTAATACGATGAGATATATAGGTTTCTTATTCCTTCAGTTTGGAAGGAAAATTTAATATTTCATAGGTTATATATAAAAATCATATATAGAGGGTTTATAAGAGAAATTTTATATGAACATGTCTAGAAGATATACCTTATATATTCCCTATGTTTGGTAAGGATAACACATGTCCCTCGTGTATATCTTTGAAATGATTTGATATATATTCCGGGTATCCATCTACATTGAATTAAATAAGTATATGTGTTATGTAGGTGGATTTTTTGGAGCACTATACTTCTATATGGGATGTTTATAGTTTTTCAAAACAGTTTAATATCATTAATCCACTAAAATAAGAACATGGTATATGTATAGTGATTCTTGGGATCATAATGGTTTCTACATAGAATATTTCTCATGAAATATTCATAGGAAAATCTTATGTATATGGAATTTATGTGTAATGATGTAAGGAAAGACAATGGAAATTTATAGATTTTAGTTGATGTGTGGAAAAATTATGAGTATTTTTTTCATTATCTTTGACTTTTTAGGAGAATCTATTTTTGATTATATTTTTCATTATTTTCAATTATATTTTGTTAAAAATTATATACTAAGATTATAGTTCTAATTTACATTGATAGATGTTATAAAGAAGTCATATTGAGTTACATATTTAGAGTTCATTAATGATTTTGTTACTTTATTACCATTTAGTTTGTTTATTTGAGTTGTTTATTTTCAATTTATTATTTTATGAACCATTTGTGGGTATATAACTCTCCATTAGATCAATGTAGTCCTATACGCCAATATATGAGTCTCTGGTGATTGAGGAGCACACTTGATGTCACATTTGAAGTTGGAATCATCATTATATCAGGACAAAAATTTAACAATGGTATTATATAATATTTAATTTATATTATTTATATAAATTATGAAATTGGTATAAAAAATAATAAAAGTAGTAAATTGGAAGGAAAATTATATGGGAATTCTTAAAACATCATGGTACATGATCATGTTTCGTGGGGAGTATAGGATATAATTTCATTAATTTTGACTAAGGATTGTCGGAATTAAATTTAGATGAATTGAAGTTGAATGGTGGGGTATCCATTCATTATTTTAGAATGTGTTAATTTGAGAAAATAACTTTTTTTCAACATTTTAATTATTAATCTATTATATAGTGTTTTCTAGAATAGATTTTTAATAATTATTAGTTGAATAAAGATGAATAGATCAACTTAATAGTGTAATTTTATTAACAAAATTTAATTGATTACTTTATATATATTGGTATGAAAGGATGGTTTTTTTAATTTTATGAAAATTTATGATATATGAATACAAATAGATACTTGATTTGGTATAATAATTGAACCAAAAATACTTAGTGATTAGCCTCATGAAAAAATGTAGAATGGGAGTAATATATTAAGGAGCATATGGAATGTGATATTGAGCATGATTCTCTAGTATGAGAACTGGGGATTTTATTTAAAGTAACTATTGTGAGTATATTAATTAGGGTTCTTGAAAATAGGTCAAGAAGACTATATGAAGAGGTTTTGGTAGTGATAAATTTAGTTCAATAATTTTTATCACAACATCCTTTTATATTTAGGAGAGATATATAATCCCAAGGTATTGAAGAATGGTTTAAAGGTATCACTATTATTTTTTTATTTCTTGATGCGCCTAATGGTATGATTATGAATCATAGAATTATTCCTATTTAAGGGAATAATAATAAAATATTGTAATATTTTTTTTTAAAAAAAACAAATAGAACCTTCATAGGATAAATTTATGATTTATTTATTTTCAATGTCTCCGTATGTTATAAAAATCCCTTTTAGAGCCTCACTTATTGAACAAGCTTCAAAAATTTTATAACTAGAATCACCATTTGTAAACATATGGATGGAAGAAACTATTATCCAAAATCCCATGATGAATTTTATTAATAACAGAAAACCTTTTGTAACTCACACACAAGTGGGTGTAAATTAAATAGCTCACAATCACACAGAACAACAACTAGATTTATGTGGTTCAATCATTCTCTTACTCCATCGTGGAAATTATATTTCATTCGTTTATAAAGAATGTAGAATATTTAAATATTTAAATTAAAAAAATGTTCCCAAAAACATTTTTATTAATATGTCCAACATTTATTAATTTTTCCCAAACATTTCAGTCATTATAGAAAACTCAACCATTTTTCTGTCTATGTGAAAAACCTTTTGTTTGGTCAAAGCTATCAGTTGATGCACAAACATTACTTATGATACTCAATGAAGAGTTTGAGAATTTTTTTTAAAATTTAGATATTATTTATTAATAATCTCTTATATCCATTTAAAGTCCCATAGTTATTCATGTATGACATTATAGTTATTCCTATATAATTCAATTGTTGTTTCCATATTTCTGTCACCTAGATCAAGTTTTATTTCCACTATTCCCACTCCAATATCTATTTACACTTTATCTTCCACATCCAGAATTCCTTAGTTACACTCTAATTCCTTATTTAATTTAATATGTTATAAATTTAGAATCACTCTTTATAGAGACCCATGTTACTCATATATAAATATTCAATGTTTTTAGATGAATATTCATTACGCATAATTATGATCCACCAAATATCTGTATTGTCTTAGTATATTTGGATACATAGATAAAACTAAATATATTCATTAAAGATATAAAACATCACTTACTTAGTACATAAAAAATATAACCCTTCTTACATATATCATACTTAAAAATATTTCTCACAACAACATAAAAGGAAACATAAGAAAGGGTGAGCTCAAATTCATAGAAAGAGAAACCAATGAACATATCAATAAGTGATCACATGTAAGAAAATTATGAGAATAAGGGATTGAAAATATGATATTATCATATTAAATTCATACCCATTAATCCATAAATTATAGATTCATGGAAAATATCATGATTTTCAAAACACATTAATCATAAAGGAATCAATGAAAATTATCCATGAGAGTATAACATTGGAATAAGGTGATGTCAGAAACTAGTACTATAAAGTGTTTCATAATCATAATCATAGGAATATTATGTTACATATAACCACCATGACATTCATCAAATTTTAGGATTTTTCTTGCCACCCTTGCACCAGCTTCAGGCTTGGGATAACCTCATGTGTACCCTCTTTTGTGATTGGGATAACCTCCCATATAACCGATTTTGGGATTGGGATAATGAACCATGTACCTTTTAATATAATAACAAATTAATCACACAAAATTAATTATAGTTATATAATAGACCATCCAATCACATAATGATAATATATTCATATGTATGACATAAGATCATGAAAACATTTATTGTTACGTAAATTATTTTCCAATGGAAAAGAAAACAATAATCAATATTTAATAATAATAATTATAAACCATATATATAATTTATAAATATTATAATGTTGGATCATATCCTAAATAAGGATAAAATAAACATCAAATGATGTTTTTCTAGAAGAAAATACCATTAAAATATCATTGGAAATTTCTTGAGGAAAATACCATTTTCATTTCAGAATAACATATTTTATTGAAAAAATTAAAACATTTTTTAATTTTTAATTTTTAGAATAACTCTATAAATAAATAATAAAAATTTTAAAAAAAAAAGAAGTAATCATGGATGTAAATTTTGTTCATGTGGTGTTCATTAAAATAGAATTTCCTTTCACATTTTCGATAAAATATAAAATTACCACATTCGAAAAATGATATGATGTTTAATTTAAAAAGAATTATAAAATACAATCATGGGTAAAAACTAAATTATTCAATAATTTGGGAATTATAAAATCATTCATGGAAATATTTTCCGTAAACTATGGATATGGAGGAAAATAATTTCAGATCAAAGAGAGAATTAAAAATGAGTTTCCTTAAAAAATACAATCTCTTGTGTAATTAAAAAGATATAAAGGAAGGAAAAAATTTAGTCAATAGAAATTTCTACATTATAATAAAAATACTGATATTTTTTAGAGATATATCATATAATTTCATCTGAAACATAATAATAAACAATGTTGGGAATATTTAGATTGTATCATAAAACCCTTACCTCATGTTCTTATTTCTTATTAATTGCTCCAAACACATTTAAAATAAATTTAAAACATTAAAATTTTAATTAATAGTAATAACATATATATTCCATTTATAACATTTCAATGTGAATTTATTAAAAATTATTTATTTCAACTCTCGTTTTCAGGTGTTAAATGTTTTACTTTTCATGTATGTTCGGTTTCGGCAGTATGATCTTTTGACATTGATCATGAATCCATCAATTATTGATTATTAATCCAGATATAAATATCATATATATAAATTATATAATTATTTTTAAGTAATTATATAATGCAGTGATGAATAATGAATTACATCACTTTTTGGAAATGGTAGTCCAACCGTATGCTCGAGTGATATTTCTATTTTTTGAGGGGTGGAATAAAATATTTTAATCAAAAAAATTAAATTTCATGATATATTATTATATCATACATATCATATATAGATAATAAATCCATCACAATAGCCAACCATGAAATATGGTGATGAAAAATGATTTGTATCTCTATAAGGAGGTGGTAGTCCACATCTATCTATAAGTGATATATTCATCTCCAATTTAAAGGATAAGAGTTAGGAAATGGTTAATCCATCATCAAAATAACATATAAGTCTATATGATTTATTTTATTATTTATTTTATGGTCTATATAGAAATTTTATAATTATTTGAAGAAAAAATAAAATAGAAAGTGCAAAATTACGATTTATACCTCTTCTTTGAAAGATTTCCATTGACTTACAACTTATGCCTTGATGGATTGATATTTGTAGAAATACAAATAATCTATATTTTTGTTAATAAATTTATTAAGGTTTTAGATTAGGTATTGGATACGATATAGGGCAAAAATGGATTTAATACGGGAGGAGAAGTGGTTCCCTTTCATTAGTTAAGGGAGGGACTTGTATTGAATTTCCAAATAAAAATTAATGATGTAAGGTATATTCTATGTGAAATTGGATGAAAATGGGAAATAAATAAAAGGTAGGATATTATAATATTTTAATATCATTATCTGATAATAAATATAAATGTTTTCATGGAATTAATACAGTAATATCTTAGTTGAACCCCTACATTAAACCCACTTTAACCCTTACCATGGAAAAACGATTTTACTATTTTAACTAGTAATTATAAAAACATTAAGTTCAGCCTAGTAAAATAAATTAATTATTATAAATAAAAATATTGAATCTATTTTAACATGTTCAATTCCAATATTTGGTATAATTTAATTTTTAAATAAACTCAAATCCAATTATAAAATCTGTATAAATTAAGACATTTTATGCATAAAACTAAATTTAAATCCATTCCATGCCCTGTAAAAAAAGATAAACTGAATGTTAAAATATTTTTTTTAAAATAAAAAAAAAATCATTATAAATATTAATCAATATAAATTAATTTACTTCATTATGATAAAAAACCATTGCACTCATAAAACAATTCATGAAAAATTGTGTTTTTTAGAAAAAATAATGAATTTTTACTAAAAAAATTATAAATATGATTCATATGTAATTGATTATAATATTTATAATTAAAGGATAATAATGGTAATTAATGATTAAATTAAAAACATAATTGTACTGGTACTTAATATTTTCCCATGTGCATGGTGTACTTTATCGATATGTTTCTTATGATGTTATTATACATGGATACATTATCTGGTGATATTGAGTTAGTGAGGATAGGTTTGTATAGTTGATTTATTTAGTTTTTTTGGGTTCTAATATTTTTTCATGCGTGAATTATTATGATTATTCCATATATATATCATATAAAGAATACATTATGAAGAGGTTGTGGTTGTGATCAATGTTTTTCAAGACTTTTAATAACAACATCCTCCCATATTTATGGGAGATATTAAACCACGAGGTGTTAAATAATTGTGTGAAGGTATTAATATGATTTTTTATTTCTTGAAGCACTAGATGGTAAGAGGGTGATTCTTACATGTATTAATGTTTAAGGGAAAAATATGAAACTAGTAAAATATTATTTTTTCTAAAAAGAATAAAAAAGAATCTACATTGGATACCTTTATGATTTATTTATTCTGTATAAATCCCTATGTTTCAAAATTTACTTTTAGAGCCTCAGTTATAAAACAATGTTCAAATATTTTGGAAATAGAAACACCTAAGGTTAATGTATGCTTAGAATAAACAACTCTCCAATATCTCGTGATGGATTTTAATAATTTTATAAATTATTTTGTTACACACACAAAAGTAAAATTAAATGATTGAAATCACACCCTCACAAAAAAATTGTATTTATGTTGTTCAATAAAATTTATAATCCATTTGAGAAAAACTATTTAATTCATTTATTAATAAAGTATAATATTAAAATATTTTCGTAAAACAAATGATCCCACACACATATTTATTAATGAGTCCCACATGTAGTTCTTTTTTCAAAACTTTTAAATATTTTTAGAAAACTCCACCACATTTATGTATATTTAAACAAGCATTGGTTTTGTTAAAGCTATCAGTTTTTGAAAATACTCTTATTTTGATACTTTATGAAAATGATTAGATATAATTTTTAGTACTACATATCTCTCATTAATAATCTCATGTAGCCTTTAAAAACCACATAGTTATTCATGTATAACATTATAGTTATTACTATGCAAGTTAGTTGTTCCCACACTTTTATTATTCAAATCAGGTGTTATTTTCACTGTTCAATATCTAAATTCTATTTCCACATCAAATTTCAATCCCAAAAATCCTTAGTTCTATGATAATTCCTTATTTTTGTTCTTGTCTTGAAAATTTTGAATCACTCCATATTAAAACCCATATTTTTCATACTTAAGTATTCAACCACATTAGAATAATATTCATGGAAAACAATTATAATCCACTCCCAAAATATAACATTTTAGTGTCTTTGGAATCATGGATGAAAAAATAGGTTCATTAAAGATCTATAACATTCTTACATAGTAAATACCAAATAGGACCCTTCATATACATATCATACATAAAACATTTCATCACTACCTTGGAAAAGGAAGCATTATAAAGGGTGTTCCTAGATTCTTAGTAAGGGAAGAAAAATGAGATATTGATAAATTATGACATTTAAGAATGTTCTGATAAAAAGGATTTTCTAAAAAGATCTTAAAACTTAACATTCATACCTAATAATCCATAAAAACTAGATTCATGGAAAAAATCTTGATTTTTTATAACACGTGAATCATAATGGAATAAATGAATGTTATCCATTAGATGATAAAAATAGTATAAGAACATATCCTAAAATAGTGTTATAAAGTGTTTCATAATCATTATCATTGAAATTTTATGTTAGGGATACCCACCTTACAATTTATCACATGTTAGGTATTGGCCAACCACCCATTAACTAGCTTCAGGCTTGGGATAGACTCATATGTACCCTCTTTTGGTCTTGGTATATCCTCTTGTGTATCCTGTTTTGGGATTTTGATAACCAACCATCTACCTTTTAATATAATAAATCATTAATCAAGCCCAATAAATTAGAGGGATATAATAGACCTCCCCATCACATAATGACTACATATTAATATTTATGACAAAAGATCATGAAATTATTTTTCATTACATCAATGTTTAAACTATGGAAAAGAAAAAAATATAATCAATATTTCATCATCATAATTATAAACTATCTAGATAAAGAATAAATATGGTAACATTTGATCATATCCTCAATAAGGAAAAAGAAACATCATATTATTTTGTTATAGAAGAACCCAACTTTAAAATATAATTGAAACATATATTTAGTAAAATACCATTTTCATTTTGAAATCACATATTTAAAATAAATAAATTTCAAAAAAATATGGAATTATTTTTCTTTGAAACTAATTATGTAAACATATAATGTTGTATTTAAAAGAAATACATGTAATCATGGTGGAAAATTTTGTTCATGTGGTGCTCATTATAACAAAAATTCATTCACATTTTCAATAAAAGACAGAAGTACCTCATTAGAAAAATGATAATAAGATTAATTAATAATACATTAAAAAAGGAAAACAAGGGAAAAAGCTAAACTTTTCAATAATTTTGGAATTTTAAAAACATTATCGGAAACTTTTTATGTAAAAATGGATATGGAGGAACCAAATTCATGTTCAAAGAGAGAAATAAAGTTGACTTTCCTAAAAAATTGATTATGAATATCTTAAGAAATTAAAGAGAGATAAATGGAAGGAAAAAAATTAATAAAAAATGAAAATATTATAATAAAATTACTGATATTTTGGAGAGACAGATCATATCATTTAATTTGATACTTATGCATAATAAATATCTATAATATTCAAATTGAATCATAAAATTCTTATCTTAAGTCTGTATTTTTTATTAATCCCTACAAAATAATTTAAAACATATTTATATTCATAATATATTTATAAAATAAAAATATTAATTATTAATAATAACATATATGGTCCATTTATAACATTTTAATGCCCATTTATTTAGAATTATTTGTTAAAACTCTTGTTTATGGGTGTTAAATGTTTCATTTTTCATGTATGTTCTGGTTCATACGTTATAGTACTTGAACAATGATCATGGTTCAATAATAAATAGATTATTAATACAGATATAATTATCATATATATTCATTATATAAATATTTATGAGAGATTGTATATAGTGTTGGTGAAAAATGAATTACATCACTATGTGAATATGGTAGTCCAAATGTATGCTCGAATGATGTTTCCATTTTTCTATGGATAGAATGAAATAAAGGTCAATAAAAATTAGACATTAAAGTTAAATTAATATATCATACATATAATATATACAAATTATATCCATCATAATAACCAACGATGATATATGGTTATGGAATGTGAATTTGTTTTCATTGAGGAGGTGGTAGTCCACATCTATTAATATGTTATATTTTATACCAAATTTAATGTATAATAGGTAGGAAATGGTTTTAAAATAATCATAATAATATATAAGTATATATAATTTACTAGATTCTTCCTTTTATGATAGATATAATAGGTTTTTAATTATTAGAATAAGTAATAAAATAGAAAGGAATAATGTATAATTTATGCCTCTTCTTTGAAATGCCTCCTTTTCCTTATACCTTAAGCCTTCAAGGATTTGTATTAGTAAAAGAAAAATGGGTATATATTTATGTTATTAAATATAGGATGTTTTTTTGGTATTTTATGTGATATAGAGCTATAATGGTGTGAGTATGGGAGGAGAAGTGGTTCTTTTTCAAATGCGAGGGGATGGAAATGCATTGCATTTCATATAATATTTCAATTATATAAGGTATATTTCATGTGAAATTTGATTAAATTATACATTAAATAGTAATTAGGATAATATTAAATTTAAATATCTTCACCTAATAATAATTATACTATTTTAGTTTGAATTACTATACCTAACTCTAGGTTAAATCCCACAGTGTAACCATTTTAACCCCAACTAAGGTAAGAAGATTTTACTGTTTAATTATTCGTTCTAAAACAAATAAGTTCAAACAATTAAACTTTTTATTATTATTATGATTAAAAATATGGAATCTATTTTAACATATTAAATTATAATAGGTTCTATAATTTAATTTTTAAATAAGAATAGAAACCATAATAAAAACCATTTTAAGATTAATACATTTTAAGCATAAAACATAATTTTTATCCATTAATTACTTTGTTAAAAAAATAAAATTAATGATAAAATGTTTTATTGAATATTTAGTCTATATATTTAATTAAAAATACTAATAAATATATATTAATTTCATTTGTTGTGATAAAAATACATTGTGTATATAAATTGTTTTTTTAAATGTGTTTTTTAGAAACAAATTGAACTCATACCAAAATAAAGTATTAGGGTCATTCGTATGATATTGATTATAATATTTCTAATAAATTTTTTATTATGTTAATTTATGATTAAATTCAAGACATAATGTTTCTTTTATATAAAAACATGATAGTTTTTACAAAAATAGTTATTTTTACTTTTCATGAAAAACTGAATCTATTTTTCAAAAATTAAAAAAAGTACAATAAGATAACATTTACATGATGTTTTTAGAAAAAAAAAATATTTTCCCTAATTAAATAACTCTGAATATTATAAATTAACTATATTTTTCATGCATAAAATCATATAAAATACTTTTTGATAAAAACATATTTTTCAAGCATAAAATGGCCTTACATGAAATTGAGTACTTATTTATTATATATTAATCAATACATTTTTTGATTTCATACATCCATTATATATATTTATCAAAATTTGGTTATTAATATTCATAAATTCGGATTTAATGGATAAATTATAATGAATTACTATATCATAGTTCATTTAGACTTGGTGTTGCATGTAAATAATGTTATCAAATGCTTTTATTTTATTTTAAGTAAAATAAATATTAAATGATAGGATCTTACATTATACCCATACCATCATAAATGAATTTATCCATTAAAATAATATCACTTTGATGTAAATAAATGAGAATAAATCTGCATTATCATGTCTTTAGTCCCCATAGAGCTTCCTCAAATTTTGTATTCATCAAAATAACATTAACCAGATGAATAGCCTTTTATATATAACATTATCTATTTTATCCATGATTTTTATTTCCTATTATTCTTAGTAAAAAACATTATCCTGATGTAAATCATTGTATTTTACTATGTATTAAGAATTAGTTGTATAATTCCTTAGGATAGATACAGGGAACACATCGTGAACTTGAGAGTAGTTCGGTGGGAGTTCTAGATTATAATCAGTAATTCAAATATGATAATTAATATTAAAAAATAAATATAACTGGTTATATAATTTCCACTATCTCCAAATATCATAATATAATGATATTTAGAAAGTCATTGGAATCCTGTCTCACCAAAAAAATCTGGATCTCACTCATGGCTAACCTACTTTGATGTGTTTCTAAATTGCTCCAAACATCCCTTCCATTTCCTCAGATATCTCAAGTTCCTATATATTTTTTTTATCTAAATCCATCTCAACATGTCATATTTATATACTAATTTCAATAAAAGGATTCATAAGGTGCCATATGAATGCTCGGGCGAAAGCTATTTTTATTAAACAATTCAAATGGTGGAAGGTATTGATCCCAAACACATTTGAAATCTAGTGAAAATGAGAGAAATATATTCACTACGGTTTTAATTCTTCTATAAAAAACTTCATATATCTGATAATGATAAGTTGAACTAAAAAAACATGGAATCCATAGTTTTTCTAAGACTTTTCTAGAACATCATGGTAAACTTCATATATTAGTCTAATTGTATAGAATTTTATAATCTGCGAAACATTACTACATACTGTATATCATAGAAAATATATCAAGATGGAAATATTCTATGATATAAATGATGTGTGCTAACTTTATATGATTATCAACTATAACTTTATAGAATTATATCCTTTATTTTTACAGGCGTCCAATGAAAAGATACATGGTGATGTTTTCCCACTTCTATTCTAATGTGGTAAATAGTTATAACAAACCCTTAGACTTCTGAATCTGAAAATTAGCTTTCTAATATACCATGCATCGAGATACACACACTAAGATATATCACGTAATGTTTCCCCATATAAATACACTTTTAAATATCTAGATATCTTCAAACATCTTGGATGAATATATTATTATGATTTTTGTTCTTTTTCCAATAGCCCAGTTTTCATTTCTGGTATTTATGGGATCCACACATAGTTCATAAACCTTTTAATTCCATTACAATGAAGTTATAACTAATGAAAACAATTCACCTTATTTGTAGCTCCACATCCTCCTTCTATACAACTTTAATCATTATATGGATATACAGTTGAACACTATTTTGAAAAAGATAATAGTTCTCTCATTAATTAATGTTTTCAATGTATATATTTTACAAATCCATATATATTGAATATTTTTTATCCTCAATATAGATAATCTAGAATGATCCTTTTGACTCAAATCATCATTTACCATGTTTTCATTCCAATTGCGGTATGTATTGAATATTCTTAATATTTAGTCAACTCCAACCATTTTCTTGGGTGCATATTAAAATATTTCTAGGTGAATATATATTTTATAATTTTATGATTAGTATAAATAAAAGACATCTCTCTATAGAGATAATACATCCATATTTTTAATGAAAATATTACTACCAGTAACTCCAAATCATGATTTGGGTTTTTCTATTCACTAAACATCAATTAGAATTATGTGTAAGCTAACACTATTTCATTATAAATAATAACACATCCCAACACCTTCATTGATTCATCACATTAATTCACAAACCCTTCTCCACTACAGAGTAGTGTGGGAACAAGTGCATTGACTAACCTTCTATTCATTTACTTGAAATTTTCTTCACATTCATCGATTCAAAGGAAGATAACTCTCTTCAAAGTAAATTGGATGTGTATATTATATTAACCTGAAAATTCCTTCAAAATCAAAAATAATATCCAGAAAATAAAAAACAAATTTGATTTAATGTCATTGTGGTCAGTATGAGTTAATGTTCATTAACTTCTACCTTTGGTAGATCCACCTATATACCATCACATAAGATTATATAACCCAAAAACAAAACATTAAATAGTAAAAATTTACACATAGTTAAAATTTTAATATAGATTATACTTCCTTAGTGTCTTCAGTACAATCCATAGGTGATCTTCACACACTTCCTTACTCTTGTAATATATATAAATATTGACTATAAAGATAATTACTAAAAGTTCAATGTGATATATAAATACTATATTCATTAAAACCACAAGTATTAGGTAAATTATTAAGACCAAATGTAATCACTATAAGATCACAGTGTCTATACCTCAGTCTAAATAATTTCATTGGTATGAAATCACTTTTAACACTCAATAGATAGTAACTAAATTGAATATTAATTAGGGTAAATATTCATATCCACATAATTGATCAAAAAAATAATTAATATGGGTGAAGTATTTATATTCTTGATCATGATCTTGTTATGTCCCTGATAATCAATGTAGAGTCACATTGACTCATCTATTCTCATAAAAAAATAGACTTGTGAAACTCTATGTGTTTCACTTGGTTGAATGAATCCATTATCAATATTATCCTAAAGTTTCTTCTTCAAATCCTATAATACCAATCATATCCATTCTATATGGTGTCATGGAAATATTTGTAGAAATAGGTATGAGTTATATTAACAACTTGACTCCCTAATTTTGTGAAAAACTAGAAAACACATTTTGAAAGAGATCAATAAAATCACAAATAATATGCATTAATTTTATGTTGAGTTTCTCTAAAACCATTTAAGTTGATACCCTATTTGAATAGGAATTGTGACCCTTGAAATGGATTTAATTTCAATTTGATGCTTACATTTATCCTTTCATAAATAGATAATCATATGTTTAATTGAAATAATATATTTTACTTATATAACTCAGAGATTAATATAGGATTTATATAAAGGAAAATAATCCATTCCCAAAAAACATCACATTCAACTATCGGTGGAACAACATGATTTTCATGAATTATAGTCCAATAATGTTCAATTAGAGAATATTGAAAGATCTGAGATATGATAATCATACCATTATAATTTTTTACCAATATCTCAAAATCTAAATATTGTGGTGCTAATGTGATACCCTCATAA
Organism: Viscum album; assembly: GCA_963277665.1. Taxonomy (NCBI): domain Eukaryota; kingdom Viridiplantae; phylum Streptophyta; class Magnoliopsida; order Santalales; family Viscaceae; genus Viscum; species Viscum album. Next base: position 1,273,920,819 of record OY728159.1, read on the forward strand.
AATTCATCATAAATAAAAGAGAAGACAAAAACATAACAAAATAAGAAATTAATTGGTCTGGATTAGATGGTTTGTTTATCTTTTACAAATTTATTATCATACCCCACATATGTAATAATGATCAAGAGATATTTTCCTATAACTCTAAACCTAATATTTTAATTACATTAATCATTATCATTGATTATTTTATTTGAGAAATTTTTAGAATAATTCCCATCCCTCTTGTGTTTGAAACATTGGTGTGTGCGTGTAGTGAATTATATAGAGAATTAATTCTATTTACATCATTAGTTAAATTCTTCCCATAACATCCAAATTCTATTACCTAACTACCTTTATTTATGCACTTAAGGAATTTACTATTCCCCTTAATAAAATTCCCTCCGTCTTTCTTTCCACAAATTTCACATAAAGGAAGACTATTCCTTTGCCCTCTATGGTTTTTTATTATAATTAAATTGGAATTCTATAATTATTTTAATATCACAACCTATTTATTAGTGAGTGACTCTAAAATCGATTTCCAAATTGATATAACATCAACTGATTTACCCATATCTATTAATATCTCTTTTTCCAATATACATTTGAAGAGATGGTTTTAATCTAGTAATTATTTGATCAATCTTAATTTTTGGTTTAATGAGAATATAATAATTGTACCTTTTATATATTATAAAATATCTTTCATAGGTAGAAATAGATTCATTATTCATTTAATTTAGCTCAATAAATTCCTTATCTATTTTTATATAAAGAATATGGGATAATTAATTATTGAGAAATAACCTCTTAAACTCATCCGACTACATGGATTCAATATCATCTCATTCCATCATGCTCTTATGTGATTACAATAAAAATATGCCCCTTATTTCAAATGATAAACAGTTAAAATTAAATTTTCATGTTCTAAAACAAGAGAATAGAAAATATCATTTCGACGATACTAATCCATTTCTTAGCAATCAATGGTTTAGTAATCCCACTAAAATAAGGTTTATAATCCACATAAAAGACACAAAAATATATTATTCCCTAATTTAAATATTTGGAATCTCATCAAGAATCATTTCTTGGGAATATCCAATAATTTTATCCCTTATAGATTTTATTCTAGATACTGTTAAATTTAGTTTCTCTAGAAGATAATCATTTTATTGTTAAGTAAATTCAACTTTCACTTTCTTCATTCAAGATAAACCATTGAAAATAATAAAAATCAAAGTATTAGTGACAATAATTATTGTTTTAAATCATATAATCCAAAAAAAAATATTTATAGGATTCCTATGTCTTGGATAAATCTTTTTAATATATGACACATTTGGTTTATCCTAGTCCATCTATGGTCATTATCCACTTAAATCCTTTATAATGATTCAAAAAACTGTGAAATGACCCAATAATACCCCCTAGGAGAAAAAAATATATCTATTGTAAATTCCTATTTACCATGAACTAGAATGATAGCTACGAAATAATCGACCAACTCATTTTTGAGTAATTACCCCAACATGAATTTTTTCTACAACCATATCCACTTGTAGAATCTCAACATGGATATATTTTTAGAAAAAACAATTAATCTCTACTATACCAATAGGTTTGGATATTTTCAAATACTTATCCTAATTCTAATGGTTCTCACAAAATTTCCCTCACCATAGTTTCTAAATATAACTAAATCATTCTATAATACCATCAATATAGTTCCATAAATTTCATACGTATTTTTTTTGACTTTAGAATAACATTCATTTCATATAATTATGATCCAATCCAAAATTATAAAGGTATAGTGTCATTAGAAGCATGGATTAATAAACATCTAGTACACAAAATATCGAAAATATCTCTCACATAACACTTCATAACTAGCAACCGTCTTAGACATATCATACCTAAAACCTTTATTCCTAACCCATGGAAAAGAAAACACAAGAAATGGTTATATTACATGTTCAATATGAATAAAAAATGAATATATCAATCAATTATCATAAGTAATCATATCATTGGAATAATTTTATGATAACATTGGATTTATATTTCAAATTTATACCCAAAAAGTCATACAATCACTAGTCATGACACAAATATTTTCATCTCATAACACATTAAAAATAATAGAATCAAAGAACATGATCCATTAAAGCATGACATTTTCATAAATTCATGTCATAAAGAAATGTCAAAATTTTCGGAATAATCATAATAATATAAATCTTATTTCATGGCTACCCACTGATACATTCATCACATGTTATGATTGGGTTAACCACCTATGTACGTTCTTTGGACATGAGATAACCTATAGTGTACCATCTCTTGGGATTGGGATAACCTCCTAGGTACCATATTTTGGGCTCAGGATAACCTCTCATGTAAAATTTGATCTCATAAAAAAATTAATTGTCACCGAAAACATTATAGGTTGATAATGGACTAACCTGTCACAAAATCAAATTTGATTCATTTGTATGTCACAAAATAATAATAAGAATTATCATTACATCAAATCTTAACCCATAGAATAGAAAATAGTTTTAATATATATTTAATTATAAAATCTTAAACCACATAGAGATACAATAAATATTGTTAATTTTGACCATATCCCAAGTAAAAAATAATAAAGCATGTTTTTGTGGGAGAAAATACCTTTCAATGGTTGGCATAACATTTTTTGAAGAAAATAACCTTTTAATTTTGAACTATATAATTGAAAATCTAAAAATTTATAAAATATTATGGAAAATAACACATTTTAAATGAACAATGGAAACATATAAATCATTATTTAAAATCAAAATATGTAATAAGTGGAAGAAAATTCATCCCTGAAGTGTTTATACAAAAACAATTCTTTCACTTTTTTAGTAAAAGAACGATATAACACATTTAGAGAAAGACAAGAAGATTACTTTTAGGCATTTATATAGAATGTAAAATATTTTTAATTTTTTTTAAAAAGAACTAGGTAACTGTAATAAAATTATTGGGAAAATTTAAATAAAATATTTTTATAGAGGGATAATATTTCCAACTGAAGAGAAAAATAAATTTGGTTTTACAAAAAAATGTTCTTTTAGACTTTTGAATACTTAAAGAGAGTAAAATTTTAAATAAAAATATGTGACCATATGAGAATAAATTTATTTCCCATTTAGAGATGTATCATATAATTTCATCACATGATACTTTAGAATAAACAATCCCAGTAAAAGTGAGATTGTAACATAAAACCCTTACCTTAAGCATATGTTTCATTAAAAGTAATCTGTAATAATGTTAAATAAACTAAAATTTCTTATTTTTATATAATATAACCATAATAATAAAATATAATAACATATATAAATTGTTGTAATAATATTTCAACACCCATTTATTAATATTGCTTTTTTAAACCATGGTTTCTGGGTGTTAAGTGTTCAGTTTTTCATGTATGTTTTTGATTCAGAAATTATGGTCAATTCAAATTGATTGTGGTTAAATAATATCCATAATTTCAACCATTATGATGATATTATATATATTCATTATATATATATATAACATCTCATATAAAGTGGTGATGAAAATTTACATTCACCACTATGTTGAGATTGATGTATGTACATGCACATGGGTGAAGTTTTCATTTTTCATAGGATGTAACCAATGAAAGGTAAATAATAATTAAATTTTTAATAATTATTATTAAATAATAAATATAATTTATATATATATATATACATTAAATCCATTTTAACAAACAACCATGAAATATGTTGATGGAAAATTAATCATGTTTCTATATAGAGGCAGTAGTCTACACAGACACATGAGTGATACTTTTATCACTCATTTGATAGAGAAGAGGAGATACATTATTGTGAAATATTCATAATAACATCCCATTATATTTATATTATAGTATTAAACGTGTTATTAAGGATAAAATTGTATTATTAGAATTATAAGAATAAATAAAATTGAAAGGGATCGATTAATATACATACCCCTTAATTGAGAGAATTCCTTTGGATACATCATTAGCATAATAGGAGTAGTATTATGAGAAATAAAAAATATCAATAATTAATTAAATGAATCTATTAATTATTTGGAGAATTAATTGGACGAGATAGGATACTCAAATGGTGTGAAACCGGGGGGGGGGGATAAGTTCCCTTTTATTTGTGAGGGGAGGGACACAAAATGAATTCATTAGAATATTTCAATGATATATGGTAATATTTATGTCAAATTTCATCTAAATATATAATTATACATAGTTAGGGTATTATGAGGTTCATATATCTTCATAAAATAAGAGTTATACATCTGTGAGTGGCATTCCTACCCTTATATCTTGGTTTAACCCCCATGATAGACTCGTTTAACCATAAATGTGATAACAATTTTTTTATTTATTATATATTATGAAAAAAAAATATTATATTGAATTATATTAATTATTATAATTATAAATATGGAATAAATTTTATCATATTATATTTCTATAAGTGGTAGAATTAAATTTTAAATAAACTTGAAAACTTCAATGAAAACCCATTTTAGAATAAAGTACTTTTAAACATAAAAACTGAATTTACATCCATTGCAAGACTTATAAAAACCATAAAATGAATGATAAAATATTTTATGAAATATAGTAGAAATAATATCCATTAAATCTATTTATAAATTTATATATATTAATTTAATTCATTAATATAAAAAATTTTGCGTCCGTAAAAAAGGTTTCAAGGGAAACGTGTTTTTAAGCCCAAAAATGAACTAATAAAAAATAATATATAATGATGTTTAATTTGTAATTAATTATATTATATATAATTAATATTTGATTATGATATATAAGTATGAAATCAAAAAAAAATAATGGGAATGTTACTTAAAAATTGCAGTTTTTACAAATATCTCTATTTTTACTATTCACTGAATAATAAATATTTTTAGAAAAATAATAAAAATTAACCCCAAGATAATGTTGAAATGATGATTTTTGAGAATTATATTTATTTTAATAAAATAATATTTTTATAAATGGTAACAATTAATTATATTTTTTTGCACAAAATTCAATTAAACCCGTTTTTGATAGAAACATATTTTTTAGAGCACAAAATGATCTTTGTGAAAATAATGTGACTGCTTATTATGAAATAATAAATATATTTTCCTTATATAATACCTTTATAAATATTTTTATAATGTTTTTTATAATAACCTAGTTTTTTCTCATGTATGTTTACTTTAAAGTTTGGTACAATTCATTATGTTTCACCTAATATAGATACATAATAAGTTAGTGAGGGTCTTAAGTGTGTTCAGGGAATATATGGAGCCCTAAACCCATAATTTGAGGGAAAATAATCCTATAACATGGTTATAGGAAACATTGTGGTTATGTTTCAAGGTTATATATAACCAAGTATATGATCTTCATTTTTCAAAAAATTCATGTTGCGTGGATGGCACATAGTTTCTCAATCCATGCGATACACCCCTTCCTATAGGTGCCAGTTCATGGTTGGCCCACGGTTTGGAAACAGGTGCAGCCAAACCATGCACATGTTAAATGTTCGGGAATTTTACATACTTTCCCTTAATGATATAACTTTAACCCCTCCTTCATCCTATACAATGTTCCAATGGGATGAAATCCATTGTTTCCCATTTAGGATCTTTTAGAAGGCCAAATCCAAGGATCAATGGATCTCCATCACCTAGGATCCATTTGAGATTCAATTAATCATATTGGATGTGCAATGGTAAGTACTTGAGTCAATTTGAGTCATTCATTGCCTCTCTTGATCTCAACCTATTTATCGAGGTATGTGTGTTTTTACTCTATTCATAGACCTACTCCGTTTGAAGAAAAATTTGAGGCTAATCATGGAAGAGGAGAGTCGTACAAGCCTACGGTGGGTGTTTTATAAATCCACCCTCACATTATATTATTTTGGAATTTTTATTTGGGGCATATCAATTTAATTGGGTGCTATTTATTAAATTTATATTCCCTGTTTATAATAATTATAATTGTATTTTTATGGTCTTTCAATAAATGTTATTGGTTGTTTGGGGTAGCATTCATGAAATTGAATACCCCATGTAGTGTGATATTTCATAACTAGGTTTTTGTTGTTTTGAAACATTTAATCCACCGTTCTCATTTGTTCGTTCTTGACCATGCAAATGGTAAGTATCCTTATATTAATTTCTAACAAAATCAAGAAATTGTGTATTGATTATGCATTTTCACTTCATCTTAACCCACCTAAGGTAAGTGTTTTAATATAAGTGATTGACTTAAATTATATTAGGTCAAGAATACATAAGTATATTACTTGGCCTTATTAAATGTAAATGAATGTTTGGTTTCACCTCTATTTCACACCATAACTTTTTTATGGTAGGAATGGAAGTGATCCTTATTAACAAAACTTGAATTACATGGTTTTAATTTAAAGTATGCATGCTACATAGACTATTCAAACTAATTATAGGTAAAGACTGAACCAAGTGAATTTGTTAATGGAATAGTTATCATATTACCATATTAATTGTAATGAATAAATGTGTGTTTCCTCTTTATGAACATGGACCATGACATATTTATTGGAAGGCTTGACTCAGGTTATCTATTGGATTCTTAAGGGAATTTCATTGTAACATAGGATGACATTCGGATTCAAGGAGACTGATTTCCTTGGGTGACACCTACCCCGAAACCTGATCCTTTTCTACCTCTGGATTCCTAGTATGACACTATATCATCCCTTAATTATTATTACATGATGCCTAAGGTACACTCTATAGATCTAGCGTGACATGAGGTGTCCTGTTTACGTCCCTGGCCTTAACCACTACTTATCTCTAGTTTTACCTGGGATGTATTCTTTATACGTGATTACAAACATTATTATTGGAATGACATGGATTATTATCCCAATATTACTCTATTACCCCTTAGATACACTCATTTACTATTCAGGTAGTGACCTCTAAGGTGTAGGTTTCCTTGGTGAATAATATACAGCCACTTCATACTAATTATAAATTATGATTGCATTATTAAATCATGAAACATTCACTATTTATACCAGCATGAGGTGATATCATTATTGTTTATTCCACATGTGACTTGTTTATATAATCTAGAATATAATTAATTGATGAACTAGTTACACATTCAGACACTAGATGAGGGCTAAAGTAGGGAATTCAAAAATTTAGTTACATTGTACTACTTTATTTATATATTCATGTCTTCACACTGTTAATTTTCCATTACATGGCTCGATGTTGTAGACACCATTAGTGGTGGATCTCTATTATTTATCTCACACCCTATAGAGGAACCATTGGAACCTGGGGTAGATTACATGTTTGAATGTGTTGATAAATGGAAATATAATTCTTCGGACACTTGATTACTTGCTATGCTAGGATGGAGATAGTAGCAGATGACCGACCTATATCTTGATATTCCTAGGATATTTTATGTATTTCCATTTATATACATTGGGGTTTTCATTTATTTCTTCTACATTGTATCAATATTTTCTATCATTCTAGTGACATGAAAAATATCATCATCAGCTAGTGTATGTTCTTCTAGTTATTTCAGTTATTATTGATTGGACTCCTTCCATTGTTCATTTTTTTTTACTTTTTGGTACTTATATTTACATTTGTTTATAATTATCCACTATACAACACTCTGTTCGTGAGGGTATACTCTTCCCACAGACACATCCTAGTCTCTCAATTCTTGACGGCATCATTTGACATTTGTGGAGATCTGCTTGATGTCATGTGGCCCACCAGGATCGGGGAACCTATTAAGTTGAATCTAGGTTAGAGACATTAAAATGTGGTATAATAGGGTGTTAGTTATTACATTACTATTTAGAGAAAATAGTTTGGATATTTGGAACACTTGGAACATGGTTATAATTCATGCTTGGGTGTCACAAACCCTTGTTTGGGATAAATGATGACTTTCCCAAATTATAATTATAATGCCTCAAGCCTTCTCTTTCCGAATAAGTGCTTAAAAATGTTGTGTAATTTTTTTATGAATGTAACTAAACTATTAAAAAACAATATATATAATCGAAAACCTTTTACCAGTCCAGGTTATGGATGACTGGACAACACTTTACATTTATCAGAGTTGAATAAGAACAAAATAATTTCATATCATTCATTTATGTGTGCTAACACCAAATGCATTGAAGACCAATTTAGAACATCAATGATTACTATGAAAAAGTTTTTAAAAAAATGGGTGAGTATTTAATTTCCCAATAAATAGTTTTTAAAACCATTGATAAATCATATTAAAATATCCACTTTTTAATACATTTGAAAAATTCAATTAGAAATACATTTGTAAAATAACTTTTATAAAATAGTATAATTCTTTGAAAAATAATTATACTTTGGAAATGATTGTAAACTAATCCAGTGATTCTGTTGAATATATTAAGAAAGATCTTAAAAATAAACAAAAATTGAGGCCACTTGAAACATTTTAGGCTATCTTGGGCCTACCCACTTGAGGGGTTGGTTTCACATTCCAATTCCCTATCGTATATACAATGTTAAAGTATCGGTTTTCATAAAATTCATTTTAAAGCTTTATATACATACATATATATATATATATGCATTTTTACTAGAGTTTTAGTTTTAAGTATATATAATCATTAATGAAATAATAATCTTCACTTTTATTTATATATAATTATATAAATACTAATCCTCATTGAAAATTACATGTTCGACTTGGTACGACCAAATCTTATGATGCATTAACTTTTCATAACCACATGGAAGGTTAATTATTATTCACGTACTCGAAATATCAAAGATATATTTATTTAATTTCTTTTATACATGAAATAATAACATTAAGGTAAAAACTAATATCAATAGTGAACATATAATTTTTCAATCATAAATTTAATCATAAAAAATAGATAATTATGTGTTGCACACAGAATTATCAATGTAGCATTTCGTAATGAAGTAAAATCATCCTTTCATGGATGTGCATATATATATATATAATTAAGTTTTAATGAATATAACTTCAAGAAGTAGATATATATATATATATACTTTATCATAGAACTAGAATTAGAAACCAATTATCTAGAATATTAAATAAATTATTTTTATATATATGTTTGATTATCATATACACATGTATCTCACACCCATAATTAAATACATGGATGGTTTAATCGAGGTGTGTAAAATAACACATCAATATATATATATATTTAAAGAATAAACATTAAAATTTATATATGCTCATATATATATATATATTATATGTGGACCAAACACTAACATATTCAATTTGTGAGTTCAATGTACAGATTTGGACTTCATTGAAGTATAAAACATGGAATCAAAATACTTAAATAATTAAAAACCACGAAAATGGGGTTTTTAATTTGAAATGAGCAAACCAGAACATAAAATTATATCTTAAGAATAATTAAAATATGAAAACTAAAATATATAATCTGGTATCATATCATAAAACAGAAACCATTTTAATAAAATGATCTCTTACTAATATAATCTTAATGTTCAAAACTAATATCAAAATTACCATTCTATTAATATAGTACTTTCATCTCTTACACAAAAAATAAATTAAAGAATATAATCTGATGAACAAAAAAATAGTATGTCCCTTACTTGTTAATATCAAAAAAAAATATTCTTATTATTTCACACAGTGGGTGCAGGATGTCCAAAAGGCATGCAATGCAGCAATAGATGAATCAAGGTAGAAGTATAATCCCATAATCAATAGAAAAAATCAGAAAAGAAATATGGAAAAATGATTTATCGCTTCTGTTGATTTCCCATCCCAGGTCCCACATACCCTTATTTATAACAAAACATATATTTATTTTGTTCCAAATTCAATAGAGTTATATTCCATAAATAGTTTTCTAATCAAGTTGATGAGATAAGATCATTTAGTTTTGAAAATAATAATAATGGTTATATGCAAATGGATTATCTAATGAAATTGATTAACCAATTAATATATAGTGTTTATCATTAATAAAATAAAAATTATAATTTTATAAACATGAAAAATGGACAAATGGTTCATACATCATTTTCAGATATTAATTCTATAGTTATAAATTACCAAAAAATAGAAAGACACAAAATGAAATATGAAGGATAAAAAATCCAGAAATAAGAAAAATATGTCATTAGGAAAAAATCTATAATTATATTTGGTTATACAAACCATTAAATGTAATGAATGATCCAAAAAATCACGAATAAGAGGATGTTTATAGAATCAATTAAGAATAAATAATGAGAAAATGTTTCTTGATTTTCTCCTTGCATGGAGTGGACACAAAAATAGATTCAATGTCTTTAAATAAGAACAAAAAAAATAGGATAGATTTGAATTGAAAAAAACCATTAAAAAACAAATGAAATACAGTTAGATATTTAAGAAGAAGATAAATCAGGAATATAATACCCATAAATTGGTTAATCAAATATGATTTCATAAGGATTTGGGCCATAAAAAATTAAACTAAAACCATACAATTATTGAACCAAAAATAATTCATTGAAAAATATTACGGTATCCACATCTGATCATAAGTTTCATAGAAATTGATGAATAGAAATAGAATGATATTGAGTAACAAGATAAATCTAATCTAGAAAGAGATTCTATTGTACACAAATTTAATAAAGAAAACCAACTTATGATATGGGATAGATTTCAAATTCCACAAGTTACATTCTCCAAAAATCTTGTTCAAAACCTCTAACAGACATAAAATCTGGAGTTAAATCTCCTCATCTTCCATCCATTCGTGTTTAGACCTTCATACACGAACTCAATGGACGTCATCCCATTCTCTATTGGTTAATCCATCATCAAAGCATTCGGTCCGTGACTCCACAAACGACTTTGACCTCATATCTGAAGATGAACCAGATCTCGATACCCCTCTATCTCACTCACGCCCTCACTTCTGTCCCATGTCATCTTTGAAATCCAAAAATGAATCTCCTTAAACTCTTGGACTTCATTGTTTGACATCTTGAGCTCTGAAACCCCAAAAACAAACCCTCGAATCCTATTTTATATTTATTTATAAAAAATAAATTTCTTTTATTCTATATATATATATATATGTATGTATATAATTCATTTTCTGTTAATACATTCATTATTGTTGGTCAGAGTGGATACTCAAGAGGGGGGTGAAATGAGTTCCAATTAAAATCTCTGTTTTAAAAACATTGTCTTAAAACCCCCAAATAAATTACTGAATTAAACTATAGTGAATTTATATCAAAGTAAGGGTTTGGTTGGGTTCTCGAGGGATTGATTATTTCCCAGTTAATCAAAATAGAAAGGTTGATTAACTTTTGAAACTAACTTACCGATTTACAGCTGATATAAAAACTTGCGAATTTATTTATCAAAGTGACTTTAAAACAGTTTTGGTTTTAAAGAGATCAGCAGCGGAATAAAAGAATAACTTTGAAAGATATAACACAGTAGATATAACCAAGAGGTTCACTCTCAAGTCGAGACTTAGTCCTCTCAAAAGATTTTATAAAAAGATTATCCACACCCTGGATCGGGGATAACAACAGCAACCAGCTGTCCAGGTCCAAGACCTCTACCATAGTTATTCGTGGGAACAAACACAACAGCAATTAGTTTTCCATGTCCAAGACCTCTACCACTATCCCAGTGGGATATAAAAGATGAAATATTATTGAGTGGGGATTTACAAATCCTCCAGTTAGAGTACAGGAGACAGTGTGTGTGTAAAACAGAACAGATAACACACACTGCTCAATATGTAAAAGGATAAATCACAGAGCAAATAGTTAGAGTTTGTAAATGGCTCTAGTGATTTGTCGTGTAGTTCTGGACTCCTTTGATTGATTAGAATTCGCTTTGAGTCCTCTTCTGGTTTTTGTCTAGAAAACAGAGTATCGTCTGTTTCCTTGACTTCCAGGTTCAGAGATAGAGAAGTTGTAGTCGATGAAGTTCTTGTTTTATGATCTCGTTCTCATCTCTTCACTGGTTTGCATTGATGAAAATTTCGCTCATGTATGTTCAGTCGTCTCTTTGTATTCACACTCGGTTGTTCTTTCAGCACACCTTGTGGTCTGTCTATTTTTCTATGTATGTCTCACTTCTTCTTGTATTTCTTCTCTCACCTTATTTTCAGTAGCACATCCTTCCTCTATTTAAAGCACATGCTCCGGCAACGGAAATGATTTCTTTTTTTAGGTATGAGGTACGGTTCCCTGACATCCAACAACACATATTAAATAAATGACAGAGAATTTAAAATATTCCTAATATGACCGTTGGTTAGATTAAATAAAGATAAAGAAATTCAAACAACTGTTTATGACTATCAGTGTGTCAAGTGATCGGTGGGTCATTAGCATCGATGAGACATCTTCGGTGACTCATTCGATCAGCATTGGTGAGACATCTTCGGTGACTCATTCGATCAGCATCGGTGAGACATCTTCGGTGACTCATTCGATCAGTATCGGTGAGACATCTTCGGTGACTCATTCGATCAGCATCGGTGAGACATCTTCGGTGACTCATTCGATCAGCCTCGGTGAGACATCTTCGGTGACTCATTCGATCATCATCGGTGAGACATCTTCGGTGACTCATTCGATCAGCATCGGTGCGACCGATTTCCTTTGATATGGATCGGTGTGACTGTTGTCCTTTGATATGGATCGGTGCGACCGTTGTCCTTTGATATGGATTGGTGTGACCGTTGTCCTTTGATATGGATCGGTGCGACTGTTGTCCTTTGATCCAGAGGACTTCCAGAATACTTGTAAATCAATAACAAAGAGATAAAAACATGATCCAACCAATATACACAGATTCATTAAGAGATTGTGATTATGAGAAATCCAACTAGATTAAGTAATTGATGATTTCTGATTATTAAAACAGAAATCATAGGAAGAATTCAACAATCTTCCAGAGGGCTCAACAATCTCCCCCATTTTGATAATCACAACTCTTATCCAATCACAAAGCTTATCCATTAATAAATATAAGATATCATCAATAATAAGGAATAATAAGAATAAAAAAATAATGAGATATAAATCTCCCCCTGAAATTAGGCATATTAAATACTTATGCAAGCATTGCCATACAAAGATATAAATCTCCCCCTGAAATTAAGAATGTTAAATACTTATGCAAGCATTTCCATACAAAGATATAAATCTCCCCCATATATCCCATAGAGCCATAGATATACAGAGATCTAGATTTCTCCCATCTCCCCATATCTCCAATGGATCCATCGATATACAGATTTCTCCCCCTTTGGGATAATCAAAAAGGAGGGAAAACAGATAAAGAAGAGATTAAAAGATGGCAGCAGTGAGAATAAAAAGAAAAGAGAATAAAGTTCATAAGACATCATAGTACAATCACAACATGGTTCAACCTATCAACAACAACTCACAACTATTACTGGGGGTGTAAAGGGGCTTTGCCCTTGTCGGAAGGATCAATGGTGGGTAAGTTGGAAGGCCTGGAGGAAGGTTGAACTGGGAAAATTTGAAATGGTGGTAAAACGACTATAGAGGTTAGAGGATAGGATGCCACCGGAATTAGTTGTGGAGCGGTAGGAGCCAGTTGAGAAGATTGCTAAGGAACTGGTCTAAGATGATATAGAGCTTGAGCAACAGAGATCTGATTTGGAACAACATTAGAGGCACCGAGAGGGTCAGTAGTAGGAAGCACAACGACAGTGGCCTGTGCATTCAGATAAGGCTTCAAAAGATTTATGAAATTCTGAATAACTTCTGCACAATACTGCATAGCCTTCTCAAAGTCATCCTTATTTTCAATGAACCGTTCCAATGTTCGAGTAAAATCTTGCAACTGTCGAACTTGAGATTTGATGGCTTGAGTGACTGGAGGTAGTCTATGATTTTCAGCTAGCACATTGAAATTCGCGGTCATATCATGCTTGGTATAGATTTTTGAAAAGTAGTGATCAACCTTTTCCTTGATTTCTCTCTGAGCTTTAGTGGCATCTGCTAAATATACTGTTACCATATTATGAATGTGATCACTGTGCTACTTCATCTTCCTCAACGAGTCCAAATCAAGAACTTGCCTAATGGTGGCCAATTCATCATGCACAAACTGCTTCAGAGCCTCTAGCTCACGAGTAGTGATCTTGGTTACTTTGGCTGTATGGCTTGAGCAACTATCTGAGTTATCTCATCCTTCAACTTTCTCAGATCAGACTTATTAAGATGTTCAATCAGATTTTGCAACACTCCCATCATACCAGAGATGACGGATCTAAATTGGTTGGATAAATAAACTAACCCAGATTGTAGATCCTTTAGAATCTGATTTAGAGAGGCTATGTGTTTTCCAATAAACTCACCAGTATTGGCCAGGTCTGGTGTAATAGCCTTTGAAATTTCTTCTCTGACTGTGTCTCTAACAGCAGTAAGCAACTCCCTTTTTAACTTGTCAAAATCAGACTGAGAGACAGTAGAACTAGGTAGATGAGCACCAGCAGCATCAACAACATGAGCAGACCTTGCCCCAACTGGTTGGCTTTCCATCATAACCATAGTAGTTTCTGATTCTTCTTCTTCTTCCTTAGAATACTCTAAACCCAAAACAGAAAAACCAGGTTAATCATCCCTGACAGCAGCACACAGAGTATATTTCGGTTTATCGTAACTTGCTTTTCCACTGTTTTTAAGAGATTCTCTCTTGCCATTGGCATCTGTTTCTGGTACAGTTTGATGTGTTTCCGTTGGAGGTACAGCAAGACCATCCACCGCTCGGTTATCACCATCATCATCATTATCATCATCATTATCATCATAATTATCATCTCCATTCTCATTTCCATTCTTCATAGAAACATCACTTTCAGATACATCAGTGTCACTAGCTTCTTCATCACCAAGAACTGGTTCTGATTCAGGTAAGGTTAAAGGTGGACTGGAAGGTCTAAAGTCTATTCGTCTCTTAGGACTCACAGTATCAGGATCACTCCTATAATAAGGAGGTGACATACTTCCTTCTTCTATTTCAACATCTTCCATCCCTTGTTTACCAGACTCTTCAGTGTCTTTATTCCTTTCAACATTTACTTCTTCTTCGTCATCAGAATAAATTGGTTCCTCATCCGATTTCAAACTAGGGTCTCTCAAACCCTTCAGCCTCTTTCCATGATCAGTGGGATTGTAGGATTCATACAACTTGTCCTCATTAGCAACCCATCATTTTTTCCATGGGTTCCAATTTATTTTCATCCGTTTACAAATCTCTTTGGTAATACAAAAAGCACTATCAGATTCAACTATCTCATCAGCTTCATCAACACATTCCAGAATTTTTAACATAGTAGAGATCATTTTAGGATAGAACAGGGCAGTGGCTTTCTTAGAAGGTTTCACCATTCAAGCTATGTGCACCATTAGATATCTAGACAAATTGATCTTCTCATGGGTATTTAGTAAAAACAACAGAAAAATATCCGGGTATCTTACAGCAGGAAAATCTCCTTTCCTGGAGCAAATTTGGTGCTGAATAAACTTAAAGAGAAGTCTACATTCACCATCCATCTCTGATGATATGATTCTCCTTGACTCTCTGTTTTCAGTCAAAAGCTCTAATGCTAACTCATAAGAGAAATACTTAGTGGTTGGAGAAATTTTTCCAGCATAATCCTCATACTGACCCTCGTGGGGTACATTCAAACATTCAGCCCATTGTTTTGACGAAAAAGATATTTTCTTTCCTTTCACTACCGAAGACATTCTGGTAGCCTCGACACCATCTAAAGTAACTTGCAGATTTACATAAAACTCATGCACTAGCTTTGGGTAGTATACACGAGTGTTTTCTGGGAACCAGGATTTCTGTCCTTGCGAATCTAAAACTTGTAAAAATAGCGACTTACTTGTCAAAAGCCAGGAGGAGCTGACTTCCTTTTCTACAGCAACA
This sequence comes from Viscum album, assembly GCA_963277665.1. NCBI lineage: Eukaryota > Viridiplantae > Streptophyta > Magnoliopsida > Santalales > Viscaceae > Viscum > Viscum album. Next base: position 1,273,936,903 of record OY728159.1, read on the forward strand.
ATCCGAGTTTCTAGGTTCAGATTTACTGATATTTGAGTGGTAATACTCGACTCACCTCGAGCAAGCTTTGATGGTTCAGGACTTTCTGATCCTTTGCTCGGTCTCTTCTGCTTAGCCATTTGTTGATTCTGGGGAAAGCAGGAGTTCGAAGGTTCGAAGTGGAGGAGAAGAGAGAAAATAAGGTTTGGCGGGAAAGAAATGAAAGGTCGATGGATTGGGGAATAAGAATAGTCGTGTATCATTTATTTCATCATTTAGGGTTCCCATAATGAAGATAAAAGTAGTTAATTAATCACAAAAAAAAGAAATATAAAGAAAGATCGGTTTCACAGATCGGTTTCACAGATCAGTTTCACCAATTGGTTTCACAGATCGGTTTCACAGATCAGATTCACTGATCAGTTTCACAGATTGGTTTCAGAGATCGGTTTCACAGATCTGTTTCACAGATCGGTTTCACAGATCAGTTTCAGAGATCCCTTTCACAGATCGGTTTCACAGATCGGTTTCACAGATCAGTTTCACAGATCCGTTTCACAGATCCGTTACACAGATCGGTTTCACAGATCCCTTTCACAGATCGGTTTCACAGATCTGTTTCACAGATCTGTTTCACAGATCGGTTTCATAGATTTGTTTCACAGATCAGTTTCACAGATCGGTTTCACAGATCAGTTTCACAGATCGGTTTCACATATCGGTTTCACAGATCGGTTTCACACAATTCTTGTTTAATAAAATTCATTCTTTCAGAGCATAAAGGCTTTCTAAAAATATCAGCTAATTGATGTTCAGAACTAATAAATTTTAGAGAAATATCACCTTTTTGATAATGATATCTTAGAAAGTGATGTCTGATATCAATGTGCTTAGTCCTAGAGTGAGACACATGGTTCTTAGATATGTTGATCGCACTATTATTGTCACAGTTAATTGAAACTTGTTTAAAATCAAATCCATAGTCTAGTAAGGTGTGTTTCATCCACATAATTTGTGCACAACAACTACCAGTAGAGATGTATTCTTCTTCAGCAGTAGACAATGCAACAGAGTTCTGTTTCTTACTACACCATGATACTAGCGATTTTCAAAGTAAATGACATGTTCCAGATGTTCTTTTCCTATCTAACTTGCATCCAGAAAAGTCATCATCTGAATCACTAGTTAGGTCAAATGATTGTCCTTTTGGATAAAACAAACTTAAATTCACGGCATACTTAAGATATTTAAAAATCCTTTTAACATCCAGTAAGTGTGATTATTTAGAATTAGCTTGAAATCTAGCACACATACACACACTAAACATAATATCTGGTCGACTAGCAGTAAGATAAAGTAGACTCTCAATCATACCTCTGTAATTAGTTTGATCTACTAGTTTACTAGTTTCATCTATATCCAATTTACAGGTGGTACTCATAGGTATATCACTTTCCTTAATACTATCCAAACCAAAATGTTTTAATAAATCCTTAGTATATTTACTTTGATTTAGAATAATTCCATCTTTAGTTTGAAAAATTTTTAAACCAATAAAATACTTAAGCTCTCCCATTAATCTCATTTCAAACTCATTTTGCATAACCTATGAAAATTCAGTACATAAAGAATTTTTAGAAGATCCAAAAATAATATCATCAACATAGATTTTTACTATTAACACATCTTTTGAAATCCTTTTTATAAAAATAGTGGGATCAGCTATTCCTTTTGTATATCCTTTTGAAATAACAAAGTTTGAAAGTCTTTCGTACCAAGCTCTTGGAGCTTGTTTTAAACCATATAAAGCTTTAGAAAGTTTAAAAACATGATTTTGAAAATGAGGATTTGAAAAACCAGGTGGTTGTTCTACAAAAAAATATTCAACAATAAAACAATTTAGAAAAGAACTTTTCACATCCATTTGATATATCTTGAAATTAAGATGTGATGCATAATCATGTAAGATCCTAATAGCTTCTAATATAGCTACAGGTGCAAAGGTTTCCTCATAGTCAATTCCTTCTTCTTTATTGTAACCTTGTGCAACTATCCCAGCTTTGTTTCTAATGATGTTTCCAGATTCCTCAACTTTGTTTCTAAACACCCATTTTGTTCCTATGGTTATAGTGTCCTTAGGTCTTTCTACTAATTTCCAGACTTTGTTTCTTTCAAATTGATTTAGTTCCTCTTGCATAGCCATTACCCAAAATTCATCATTGATAGCATCATTGATATTTTTAGGTTCTAGTTGTGATAAGAAGGCTTGATGTTCAACCTGATTTCTAAGAGAAGCTCTAGTCTGTGTCCCTCTATCAAGATTTCCTACAACATCATCTAAAGGATGATTCTTAAGAATTCTAGTTGGTCTAGAAAAGGTAGGGCTCGAGATTTCAGGTTCATCTATAGGTTGTGGTTCAATAGAAGCAGGGTCTGGAAGATTTCCAGAACTGGATGTTTTATCTACAAGTCCATTGTTTTTATCATTAAGGTTCAAACCAGAGAGATCATCTTCATGATTTTCAAGAGAGGTCTTAGGTTCATGTGGATCAGTTTCATCAAATTTGATGTGAACAAATTCTTCCACACATTTGGTTCTCTTATTGAAAACTCTATAGGTTTTATTGGAAGTTGAGTAACCTAGAAAAATTCCTTCATCACTCTTGGAAGCAAACTTATCAAGATTATCTTTAGTGTTAAGAATAAAGACTTTGCAGCCAAAAACATTGAAGTAGTTAACCTTAGGTTTCTTATGGTTCCATAACTCATAAGGGGGCCTCTTAAGAACAGGTCTGATCAAGACTCTATTAATAACATAACAAGTTGTATTTACAGCTTCAGCCCAAAAGTAAATGGGTAGGTCATACTCATTAAGCATAATTCTAGAAATTTCTTGCAGGGTTCAATTCCTCCTTTCTACTACACCATTCTATTGAGGTGTCCTAGGGGCAGAGAAATTGTGACTATAGCCACTGTGTGAGCAGTAAGATTCAAACTCATGATTTTCAAACTCACGACCATGATCACTTATTAGGGTTTTAATCTTATGTCCACCACGGTTCTCTACAGACTTGGAATATTTAACAAAGTAATAACAAGCTTCACTTTAGTGAGCTAGAAAGTATACCCAAGTATATCTAGAAAAGTCATCTACAAGAACATAGACATAATACTTCCCATTTAAACTAGAAACTCTAGAAGGTCCAAATAAATCCATGTGAACCAACTCGAGAGGTTGAGAAGTTGACACTTCTTTCTTTGATTTAAAAGAAATTTTATGTTTCTTTCCCTTTTGACAGGGATTACAATCTTTGTCTGCTAGAAATTCTATTTTGGGTAGGTCTTTAACTAAGTTCTTCCTAGCAAGTTTTCTAAGTGAATGCACATTGCAGTGTCCTAATATTCTGTGCCAAAGCCAAGACTCTTTATGAAAAGCATTTAAACAAGTAATATTTTTCTTAGCTAAAGAATTTAAATCGACAGCATAAACGTTTTCACTTCTTAAAGTAGAAACAGTAAAACATTTTTAGAGTTAAAAACATTGCAAGAATCATTTTCAAATTTAACATAAAAACCATCATCACATAACTGAGAAATACTTAACAAATTGTATTTAATTCCATCAACAAATAAAACTTTAGAAATTAGTACTGAGTCAGTGTTACCAATCTGGCCTAAGCTGATGACTTTCCCTTTAGTATTATCACCAAAGGTGACAAAACCTCCATCAACTCTGACTAAGCTTTTAAAGCATGAGAAGTCTCCTGACATAAGTCTTGAACATCCACTATCCAAGTACCAGGTCTTTTTATAGGAGCTCTTTAAGAAGGTTCCCTACAAAACATATTTAGATAGGAAATGATTTTGGTACCCAGATCTTCTTGGGTCCAGACAGGTTAGCCAATAATACTTTAGGTACCCAGATTTGTCTAATGGGTCTCATAGAATTTCTATAATCAACAGATTTGTAAAGATAAATCTTATTAGATCCATAACTATAAATATAACTCGTTGAAGCATATGAAGTTCCAGAGCTAGCAACATTCTGTCCAGATTTAGGAATGAATCTAGTTCAAGTAATATTCCTTTGTCCAGGTTGGTATCCTATACCAGTAGTGTATCTAGGTGCTATTTTCTTACCTAGCATCTGAGTAAGAGTATCTTTACCATTTGTAAATTTCTCTAAGTCTTTCTTGAGTTCCTCATTGGATAATTTTAGTTTAGTATTCTCTTTAATCAACTGAACATTCTTTTCCATTTCAATATCAAGATCAGATTTATGTTTAACAGTTAAAGCATACTGTTTCTTTAAACCTTTTTATTTGTCTTTCAGCTCATTACGGGTTTCTTCTAACATATCACAATATTCAAACAGTTCATATTTAGACATGTTATCACATTCAGAATCATCTCCAGAATAATATGAATTAGAATCAGGAGTTTCTAAAGTCACCTCAGAAGAATTTGTCATAAAACACATGTTTGCCTTGTTTTTGTGTTCAGTTTCAGAAACTTCAGATTCACTAGAACTGTCCTCAGAAGCACTCCAAGTATCCTTCATGGCTTTATTATACTTTTTATCCTTGTATTCATACTTCTTCTTGTATTTCTGTTTTGGACAGTCTACTTTTATGTGACCCTTCCTTTTTCACTCATAACAGACAACTTCATTTGATTTGTCAGATTTCATCCAATACTTTTTCAAATGTCCCTTGTTGTCATACTTACCTATGTAGTTTGTCTTTCTGAAAAACTTATTCTTCCTATAAAATTTCTTAAACCTTCTAGCAATGTGATCCATCTCAGCATCACTGTCAGAGTCACTCTCACTATCTTCACAGCTTGAACTTTCATTGATAGCTTAAAGCTTTTCCTTATACTTATTCTTTGAGGTTGTAGTTTTGAAGTCAACATACTTCCTTCTAGGTTTATTATCTTTTTATTTGTTCACTTGGAGTTCTTCTTCATAGATCATCAACTTTCCAATTAGTTCCTTGACTGGTAGTTCACCAATGTCACATGATTCTCTAATGGAGACAGAGGTTCCTCTCCATCTTTCCGGTAGACATCTCAAAATTCTCATGATTTGTGCCTTTGCTGGAACATCCTTTCCCAGAGAAGTCATTGTGTTGACAATTTAATTGAACCTGAGATACATATCAGAAATGGGTTCATCAGGCTTCATCTTAAAATTATCATACTTAATAGTATAAGTGTTCAATCTCATCTCCTTAACATTAGTTGTTCCTTCATGAGAAACAGCTAAGGTATCCCAAATCTCATATGTAGTTTTATAGGCAGATATTCTATTAAATTCATCATCTCCTAGAGCAAAGTATAAAGCATTCATAGCTTTAAAATTATTATTGTAGGTTTTCTTAGAAGCTTCATTGCAAGTAGTTATAACAGTAGTAGGAATTTTATATTCAGATTCTATAGTAGTCCAAATATCAAAACCCATGCTTTCTAAATAAATTTTCATCTTTATTTTCCACTGAGCATAGTTAGTGCCATTGAAAAATGGTGGTATATTGGTAGCAACACCTTCAACTCTATTATCCATGATAGCTTACTTAAGGAAATGATTTTAAAGAGATAACAATTTAGAAATAACAGAAATTTTAAGAACTTTAAGATACAACTAAAATCACAGTTGAAAAATAGAGTACTTTAGAATATATTTAAAATAAACCTCTGATACTAATTGCTGGTCGGAGTGGATACTCAAGAGGGGGTGAATTGAGTTCCAATTAAAATTTCTATTTTAAAAACTTTGTCTTAAAACCCCCAAATAAAATATTGAATTAAAATGTAGTGAATTTATATCAAAGTAAGGGTTCGTTTGAGTTCTTGAAGGATTGATTATTTCCCAGTTAATCAAAACAGAAAGGTAGATTAAATTTTGAAACTAACTTAATTATTCACACCTGATATAAACACTTGCAAATTTAATTATCAAAGTGACTTTAAAACAGTTTTGGTTTTAAAGAGATCAGCTGCGGAATAAAAGAATAACTTTGAAAGATATAACACAGCAGATATATCCAAGAGGTTCAGTCTCAAGCCAAGAATTAGTCTTCTCAAAAGATTTTATAAAAAGATGATCCACACCCTGGATCGGGGATAACAACAGCAACCAGCTGTCCAGGTCCAAGACCTCTACCACAGTTATTCGTGGGAACAAACACAACAACAACTAGTTGTCCAGGTCCAAGACCTCTACCACTATCCCAGTGGGAAATAAAAGATGAACGAGTATTGAGTGAGGATTTACAAATCCTCCAGTTAGAGTACATGAGATAGTGTGTGTGTAAAACAGAACAGATAACACACACTGCTCAATATGTAAAAGGATAAATCACAGAGCAAATAGTTAGAGTTTAGAAATGGCTCTAGTGATTTGTCGTGCAGTTCTAGACTCCTTTGATTGATCAGAATTCGCTTTGAGTCCTCTTCTGGTTTTTGTCTAGAAAACAGAGTATCATCTGTTTCCTTGACTTCCAGGTTCACAGATAGAGAAGAAGTAGTCGATGAAGTTCTTGTTTTATGATCTCGTTCTCAGCTCTTCACTGGTTTGCATTGATGAAAATGTTCCTCATGTAAGTTCAGTCGTCTCTTTGTATTCACACCCGGTTGTTCTTTCAACACACCTTGTGGTCTGTCTATTTTTCTAGTTATGTCTCACTTCTTCTTGTATTTCTTCTCTCAACTTATTTGCAGTAGCACATCTTTCCTCTATTTAAAGCACGTGCTCCGGCAACGGAAATGATTTCTTTTTGTAGGTATGAGGTACGGTTCCATAACATCCAACAACACACATTAAATAAATGACACAGCATTTAAAATATTCCTAATATGACCATTGGTTAGATTAAATAAAGATAAAGAAATTCAAACAGTTGTTTATGACTATCAGTGTGTCAAGTGATCGTTGGGTCATTAGCATCGGTGAGACATCTTCGGTGACTCATTCGATCAGCATCAGCGAGACATCTTCGGTGACTCATTCGATCAGCATCGGTGAGACATCTTCGGTAACTCATTCGATCAGCATCGGTGAGACATCGTCGGTGACTCATTTGATCAGCATTGGTGAGACATCTTCGGTGACTCATTCGATCAGCATCAGTGAGACATCTTCGGTGACTCATTCGATCAGCATCGGTGAGACATCTTCGGCGACTCATTCGATTAGCATTGGCGAGACATCTTCGGTGACTCATTCGATCAGCATCGGTGAGACATCTTCGGTGACTCATTCGATCAGCATCGGTGTGACATCTTCAGTGACTCATTCGATCAGCATCGGTGCGACCGTTGTCCTTTGATATGGATCAGTGCGACCGTTGTCCTTTGATATTTGTCGGTGTGACCGTTGTCCTTTGATATGGATCGGTGCGACCGTTGTCCTTTGATATGGATCAGTGCGACCGTTGTCCTTTGATATGGATCGGTGCGACCGTTGTCCTTTGATCCAGAGGACTTCCAGAATACTTGTAAATCAATAACAAAGAGATAAAAACATGATCCAACCAATATACATAGATTCATTAAGAGATTGTGATTATGAGAAATCCAACTGGATTAAGTAATTGATGATTTTTGATTATTAAAACATCAATCATAGGAAGAATTCAACAATCTTCCAGAGGGCTCAGCAATTATTATTTTAACATTATAATGAATTTATATTCTAAAAAACTAATAAATTACAAAATATATAATTAGATAATTTCATAATATATATTTTGATTCTCATATTATTATTCAAATATAATTATAATTATTTCATATGTTCAAATCAATTAAGTATTATTTCATCATAAATATATATAAATTATGTTATTATAATTCTTAAATGTTATTTCATATATAATAAAATTATTTATAATATTTTTATAAAATATTGATTTTCTTTGAAAAACAATTATCAATTAAATGTATTTATTAATAAAAATAATACTCATATACATATATATGCATGAAATCAATTTATATGAATTATAAATTAGATATATATATATATTAAAAAAGTTTTTCTTATAATATGTGTAATATGTTATAAAACATATTTTGATTATTTAAAAATATTTATAAAACCTTTTTTAATTAAACCAATCTTTAGTTAGTTTTTAACTAATAAAAAATCATAAGATAATTAATTACTATTTATATTCTCTTGGGGTGTTACATTCTCCCCACCCCCCCACACAAAATAATTGTTCCCTTGCAATTCATTTTGTCAAACTAAAAACAATTCCGAATTTCCTTCCTGAGAACTATGAAAATAAAGACTATTATAAACTACCACATAGACGACCACATCTAATCTCCAAAGTTGTCTCGACCATTCCTATGATACCAATTATAATGATTCAATACCACTATTCGAGACTTAGTGTTTAAAAATGATATGTATCTTTTTTATGAATGTAACTAAAAAATTACACAATAATATACATAATTGAAGACCTTTTTCCGATCTTGGTTTTGGAGTATTAGACAACACCTTACAATTATCAGAGTTGAATAAAAATAAAAAAAAATTCTTATCACGCTTCCACATGTGTTAACCCCAAAAGCATCAAATACCAATTTAGAACATTAATGATTCCTATGAATAACATTTAATAATATAGGGGTGACCATTTAATTTCCTAGTAAAGAGTTTTGAAAACCATTGATAAACACCATTATAAATATCCATTTTATAATACATTTAAAAAATTTAATTAGAAATACATTTGTAAATCCACTTTTACGAAATACTATAATGCTTTGAAAAATAATTCTACTTCAGAAACGATTTTAAACAAATCTAGTGATTCAGTTTAAAATATTAAGCAAGATCTTAAAAATAAAACAAAACTGAGGCCACTTGAAACATTGAAGGCTCTCTTGGGCCTACCCACTAAAGGGGTTGGATTCACTCTCCAATTCCATGTTGTATTTACAAATGTCAAGTACCAGTTTTTATAAATATCATTTTAATGCTTGCTTTACATATGTACAAATTTTCACTAGAGTTTTAGTTTTAAATATATATAATCATACATGAATTAAATATGTTAACTTTTATTTATATATAATTATATAAATACTAGTCATCATTGGAAATTACCTGTTTGACTTGGTATGACCAAATATTATGATACATTGACTTTTCTTAACAACATGGAGAGTTAATTATTATTCAGGTACTCAAAATTTCAATGACATATTTATTTAATTTCTTATATACATGAAATAATAACATGAAGGTATAAACTAATATCCATAATGAACATATAATTTTTCCTTCTTAAAATTAATTATAAGTAATAGATAATTAGGTGTCATGAAAAAATTATCAATGTATCATTTCATAAAAAAGTACAATCATCCTTTCACAGATATATATATATGTACTTTAGTATTAATGAATATAACATTAAAAAGTATATATATATATATACTTAATCATAGAACCGAATTTAGAAACCAATGATATTGAATGTTAAATAAATTATTTTTATATATTTCTTTGATTATCATATACACATGTATCTTACACCCATAATTAGATAATTGGATGGTTTAATCGAAGTGTGAAAAATAACACTTCTATATATATACATACATATATATATATATCAAGCATAAACATAAAAATTAAAATATGATCATATATATATTATGTATGAACAAAACACAAAAATATTCAATTTTTGAGTTCAAACTATTGATTAGGATTTCATAAAAGTATAAAATATGGAATAAAAATTCTTAAATAATTAGAAACCACAAATATAAGGATTATAATTTTAAAGGAGAAAATAGAAACATAAAATTATATCTTGAAAATAATTAAAAGAAGAATACTAAAATATATAATTTGGTTTCATATCATAAAACACTGATCATTTTAATAAAATTATCTCTTACTTATAAAATCTATATGTTCAAAAAAAATATCAAAATTATAATTCTATTAATATAGTATTTTCATCTCTTATGAAAATAATAAATTATAGAATATAAGCTGAAAACCCATAAATAGTATGTCCCTTACTTATTAGTAGCATAAAATATATTCTTATTGTTTCACACAGTGTGTGTGTAGGACGTCCAAAAGGCATGCAGTGCAACTATAGAAAATTGAAGGAAGAAATATAATTCCACAATCAATAGAAAAAAGACCAAAATAAATACGAAAAGAAAAAAGTGGATTTATCGCTTCTATTGTGTGCCCATCACACGTCTTGCATACCATTATTTATATCCAAAATATGTTTATTTTATTCTAACTTCTAGAGAGTTTGATTTCATAAATAATTTTCTAATGCAAGTTGATTAGATAAGATCATTTAGTTTTGACAATAATAATAATGGTCATATGCAAATGGATTATCGGATGAAATGGATTGATGAATGAAAATGTACTGTGTATCCTTATTAAATTCAAAACTATTGTCTTATAAATAGGAAAAATTGACAATTGGTTCATACATTATTTTTAGATATTAATTATGTCATTATAAATTGCCAAAAAATTGAATGACACATAATGAAAAACGAAGGATATAAAATTATAGAAATATGACAAATATTTATTTAGGAAAAAATCTATAATGAAATTTAGTTATACAAAACATTCAACATACTACAGATCTGAAAAACCTGGAATACATGGATGTTGACAGAATCAATTAAGAATAAATAATCAGATCTTGTTCCTTGATTTTCTCCCTTCATGGAGTGGACACATAGAACAGATTCAATGTATTTAAATAATAACAAAAAAATAAGATAGATTCGAATCGAGAAAAACCATTAAGAAATATATGATATACAGATAGAGATTTAAGAAGGATACAGAAAAAAAATTTAATATCCAGAAATCGATTCAACAGGTAAGATTTCATAATGATTCGGACCTCAAAACAAATAAATCTATATCCATACACTTATTGAACCAAAAAAAATTATTGAAAAAAATTATGGTATCCACATCTGATCATAAGAACCATAGAAATTTATTAATAGAAATAGAGTGATATCATGTAACAAGATAAATTGAATCTTGAATGAGATTCGATTGTACAAAAATTTAATAAAGAAAACGTACTTGTGAAACAATATAGATTTCCAAATCCATGAGTTATTTTATCCAAAAATCTTGTTCGGAACCTCTAACATACATAAAATCTATAGTTAAATGTCATCATCCTCCTTCCATTCAAGCTTAGACCTTAATCCATTAACTCGAAGGACATCATCTTATTCCCCAGTAGTCAATCAATGATCAAAACCTTCAGTTCGTGACTCCACGAACAACTTGGACCTTATATATGAAGATGAACCATAGCTCGATCCTCATCCATCTCACATGTGACCTCACTTTAGACTCGCGTCATCTTTGACATCCAAAAATGAAGCTCCCTCAACTCATGGACTTCACTGCTCGATTACTCGACCTCTAAAACCCCCAAACAAACCCTTGAACCCGATTTTCTATTTTTTAAAAAAATCAGTTTGTTTAATTAAATATATATTTATATGTATGTATGTATGTATGTATGTATATAATTCAATTTATGTTAATTATTTAATTATTATATTAACATTATTACAAATTTATATTCTAAAAAAATAATAAATTGCAAAATTTATACTTACAAAATTTCATAATATGTATTTTGGTTCACATATTATTATTCAAATATAATTATAAATATTTCGTAATTTTAAATAAATTATGAAGTATTTCATTTTATATATATAAATTTTGTTATTTTTATTCTTAAATGTTATTTCGTATATCATAAAATTAATATTTATAATATTTTTATTAAAATATTAATTTTTAATGAAAAAACAATAATAAATTAAATGTATTTATTATTATATATAATACTCATATACATATATATTATTAAAATAAATTTATATGAATTATAATATATATATATATATATTAATAAAAAAATATTGTTTCTTGGAATAAAAAGTAATATGGTATAAAACATATATTGATTATTTTAAAATATTTATAAATACATTTTAATTAAACCAATATTTAATTAGTTTTTAATTTCTAAAAAAATTATCTGATAATTAATTACTATTTATATTCTCTTGGGGTGTTACAATAATTGTTGTATGTTTTGTCCTATTACAATTTTATCATTTCACCATTGGTCATACACCTATTGTGTGATGTTGTTGATAATTATTCTGATTAAGATTCAATTTTATCTTTGACCCAATGATATGAGGGAAAGGATCATTGTTACATGCATCATAGTAGGCACCTAGAATTCACATGTCATGTATAATTTACATTCCATTAATGTGTATTTCACTATACTTAATTGCTTATTATTCTTTTGATTGTTGAGTGAGTCTTTCTAGTATATGCGATTGTGCTGCTTTTGGGTTGTAATTGAGTGATTGCAAGTTTAAATTAATGAGGTGTTATGGTCCCTCATGGGTTGGAATGACTAATTTACCAAATCAAGTATTCAATTAAAAATTCAAGTGGGTGTCCCTCTCAGGGATTAGGGGTATGGGCCCTGATTCAGTAGGACGGGAAACTCATTTTAATGGAACGTTGGTGCAACTTATAAGAAAATTAAAATTTAAAAGTGTAGTTTTTTCATGTACTTATCCATCCTTGTCATACATATGAAAGGTAATAGAGTGGACCTAGTAATTATATGCTAAACGAAACCAAATGGTTGCTATTATAAGGTGTGCTAAGGTACTATTGATCCTTCGTCAACTGGAATCCATGAAACATATAACTGATCACTTACTAAAATCTTTCCATCTAAGAATGTAGTTCGGGTTGTATTCCCCGGTAGTGAGTTTTCATACGTTTAGATTTCTCATGTGATGAAAAATTTATGTTTCTATATTTGTTCTAAGGAATGTGCTTGGAATTTTTGGACTAATTCCGCCATGACTTCCTCAAGATGCATACCAGAAAGGTGGAGATGAAAATTCCCTAGATCTGGAGGGCCTTAAGCCACTAGTCATACTACCGGGAATTCCACTTGAGGAACCACCTATTATACCCAATATATAAACTAATTCCCGCGTCCATGATAGTTTATTATGTCTTATTTATTCCATCCATGGTGATCCACAACTACAACTATGATGGTTAACCTAACTCATGAGTTTCATCTATATAATTATACCACCTTTTGGGGGGATGGAAGTCCATAGGCTAATTAGTCTTGTCCAGAGGCCACCCTTTATATCTTTGAGAATCTAGAGACGCCAACATATTGGAGGGAAAAACATGATACTGACATGCCACATGATTCTACCAAGAGCTCATGGGATGTGAATACCAAGACTTGTCTTCATTGGGCCATATTATAGAATGATTTTAATACTACCTTCTATGATCTGTTATTTCCTTAGACACTGAGAACTGACAGATCCCAAGATTTTATACATTTCATGTACGTTTATACATTAATTATGTAATATTCAACACATTTCACTATGTTGAAACTCTTTTCTCATCTTCTTGCTAGTGATGATCTCTTGCATGTTAGAAACTTCAAGGATGGGCTCCAATATATCATCCATTATCTACTGATTTTTTTCACCTACCAACATTATCTGAATTAGTAAACGATGATCTTATCAATGATCACAACCTAAGAGATGGTGATAGTACCAGGAATAGAGGACTAGTATTGAATCAAGATAGTAGTTATTCCATTGTCTTGAATCATTCCATCGATGTTTCTAATTAGGGAATGAAAGCCACTGTACCTGTTTTGGAATCTCTATAGTGTGTCACCAGTGTAGATACACTGTGCATTTGAATCCTCTGTGTGATGGAGTCCCACTGGAGTGTTGGGCTTTCATCCATATTGAAAGTATTCATTATTTATATAAGACCATTCTATCATCTTCTAGTGGAAGAGAATTCAAACTAGGTCCACTTTCAAGGGAATGTTATTTTATACCACATCAGATGGGTATTTGTAGTGGCACCTGCATGACTTGATGAGAAGGAGGTCATGACCATGATATCCAGATCCCAGATCACCAACAACACCAACAAAAATGTTTTTATCATGGTAGTCATGTGGTTTCACATGGATATAGATTAGGCCAGATGCATGCTTTAAAATTGATACCCAAGGATTATGCTATGGGACCATCTATAGTACAAGTTACTCTTCTAGTACCATCCACTATAGTATCTTATTTATTTGATTTAGGTGCTTCACACTTATTTATATCTTTATCAATCATAAAAATACTTGGGATGGAAATACAATTTTTTGTGGTGTTATGAACCTAGATAAACCATTATAAGTAAGGTGAGAGGGTATACACCAATATAGGGACTGTCCCCTAGAGGCAGGTAAGTATAATTTATTATGGTACCACTTTTTCTTCGAGATGATGGTTTTATATGTCATTATCGGGATGGATTGGTTGGTTCCATATCACACCTTTGTAGACTGATATTGACGAAGGATATCATTTACATAACTAAAGTGATTCCATTATCAACATATGGTTGAATGGGATGTCTAGGATAGTAGGGATGGACAAAAGAATCATGGGATAGTTGGGGTAAAAAATCATATTTCTATTCTCTTCATGGGGAATAAAGGTTTGGGCCAGTCTGAAGTCCCTAAAAGTAGTAGATTGTTTCATGGATGTTTTTTCCAATGACTTATCTACATTTCATACTAAGATGAAGGTAGATTTTTTGATCGATCTTGTTGTAGTAGCTTCTCTAGTATTCATTCCTTTGTATAATATGGCATCTACTAAGCTCGAGGATCTCAATCGGCAGTTAGAGGATCTAGAGGCTAATGGGTTCTTACATCCTAGCACTTTCACATCAGATTTTATTGTTCTTTTATCAAATAATTTTTATGTGAACCTTCCTCTATGAATGGATTACTGATGGTTTAATCAAATAACTGTCAAGAACCGGTATCCACTACATCGAATATATGATCACTTTGACTAGCTATGAGGAGCTTGGGTCTTATATAAGATCAACCAGAGATTAGTCTATCTTCAGGTGAGAGTCAAAAAATCATACATAACTCATACAGCTATTCATATTATTTATGGTTTGCATCAGTACCTCATTATGTGTTTTTTTATTATGAATTCTCCCAATATTTTCTTGGCTATGATGAATAGGGTGATCCACCCCTATTTGGATTCTTTTTTCATAGTCTTTCTGGACAACATATTTGTGTTTTATAACACTCAAAGAGACCATTTTAATCACCTTGATATCCTTATGAGTAAACTAAGAGAGCATCATATTTATGTTATTCATTCTGCATGCCACTCCTAGATTTACAAAGTTCACTACATGGGTCATATTATCATAGAATTAAGAGTCACTACTGACCCACAGAAGGTGTGTGTTGTGGTTTCCTTGGAGAAACCCAAGAATATGTTTGATATATAAAATTATTTGGGGATGGCTGGATATTACAAGAATATCATACAAGAATTATCATTCCTTTCTTCACCTCATACATTCCATACAAATAAGGGTCTTATGTTCATGTGGTCAGAAGAATGCGAGAAATCATTTCAACTAATGAAAGAGAGGTTTGTCTTAGAACCCATTCTGAATATACCAAAGACAAGTAGAGGTTATATCATCTTATATGATGCATCATGTATCATCTTAAGATCAGTGATGATTTAGGAGAAAAGAGTCATTGCATATGGATCTTAGCTATTGAAGTTTCATGAGAATGATAACCTGACACACGACCTTTATCTAGCCGCAGTTTTCTATGCCTTTCTTTGTATGAGAAACTATCTTTTGGGTGATCACTTATTTGGTCAACACGGACCACAAGAGCCTCCAATATAACTTTTTCTAGTTTTAATTGAACCTAAGATAGTGAATATGGGATAAATATATTCAATACAACAATTTATGATATTTACTAAATTATGATAATTGAAAATTTATTCACTGATGTGTTGAATTAGTAAACTCAGGAACATGCCATTTAAGAAACTAGTGATGAATATAAGTTAATAAACCTCTTTATTGATCTATTCCTGGAGTTTAATGATAGTCACAAGTAGTCTTACCTCTTAGACTTTACAGTTACCTCTTCCCTCCTTCATAAGGGTATGTGCATGAAATTTTAAGATCATGATAGTTTGGTTCGATATAGGAGTAAATCAATAGCTGGCCCAACTCCAAATTGGTTTGTGAACATGGAAAACGTCTTACATATACATAGAAATATGCAGGTTCCTAGAAATATGATAGGGGTGTTGATGTAAGATTCCCAAACTTCTTAGTGGGAATTCCATTCAGCCACCTCCAAAATGTTTCAAGATAAGTGATTCTAGTAATGGTGTCCTGGAATGAAACATAATATATAAATATTTATCACTAGGTGTTCCTACTATTAGCAGGTGAAAGAAGAGAATTAGATACCAGTACGCTTGTTATAGCCTCTTCAAGTACTAGAATAAAAATGGTAAGATATTGATATTAATCTTGTAATAATCTTACATGGGTCACTGAGGAGTAGAGATGTTTAATGGGTAGTCATTTAATGAAAAAAATGAATCCCACTTCATTCCAATTCGTTAGAAATTTCTAGATGATGATCTTGGAAGATTGTATGTTTTCATGATCAAACTACTACATGGGATCCCCAATAAAATTTTTTCTGATAGGTATTTTCATTTTAAATCATTTAACTAGTGCGAGTTGAAGAAATATATCTATACATAGGTTCTTCTAAACATATATTTTCACTATCAAACGGATGGGTGTCTATAATAGATGATACATGTTTTAGAGGTCATGTTCTGAGCATGTTTCATTGATTTCAGAGGTTCTTAGAGGGAATCATATCCCCCTCGTCGTTTTCTCCTATAATAACAGATTTTCTTCCATGATTCAAATAAATATTTCTTAGGCCTTATATGTTAGGTTTTTCCATTCACCCATGTGCTTGATAAAGTCAAGTGAGGCATCCGTACTATGTACTCGTCGCATACAAGAGACCTCGAAACAAGTTCAATTGAAGAGGATATGTATGTCTACAACTAGTCTAGATAGAAAACTTATGTCAACCATCATTGATAACCTCTATAGATAATGTCTAAGGATCATGTTTTCCTTTGGGTATTTCCCGTGATAATGCATAAAAGGTTACATAAAAAAGGATGTTATCACCTCAATATGTAGTGTAGTTTGAGATTCTAGAGAGAGTCGGGATGATAGCCTATCGGTTGCGACTACCTCAGAGGTATAAATCCATGAATGATGTATATCATGTTTCATAGCTTTACCAATATCATTTCGATATGTCTCATACCTTTGACCCCTGATGAAGTTGGGTAAGATGTTGAGGCTATGTTTAAGGAGTATCCAGTATGCATTGTGACGAGATCACGAAGGCTCTCCAAGGACAGTATATCCCTCTATTATGGGTGATATAGCAGCATGACCATAGGTAGGAGGAGTCTTGGGAGTGGGAGGCTGATGTACATTCACAATGGCTATATTGTTTCTCAAACAGCGTATTTCAACCCCTTAATGGTGAAATTAGTGATGAGTTTATTTAAGGGGGAGACTATAAGAACATGGTTTTTCACTCATGTATCTATCCTTTAAATTTCTATCTAATTCCTCATTTTGGACCTAATATGAATGACTAAAAAGTTATAAAAGGTTATAATGGTGGACGAGTATAGTTTAGAGCCCATAACCCATTTTCCTTTAGGGAAATGGCCTCGTTACATGGTTAGAGGTAACTGTGATGTTAAGACTCATTACTATATCTAACCATGAGGATGGAGTGCATTTTTAGGAAAATCTATATAGAAAATTTAGTGCACAGTTTCTAAAAGTGTGTGACTTGACGGTGTGGTAGGGTGCTTCTTACAGGTTCCTGTGTAGGGTTGGCACACGGTTTTAAAACGGTGCTTCCAAAATGTGGATAGTAAAACATTTGGGGAATTTTACATTTTTCCCTAAATGATATAATCTTAACCCCTCCTTCTCCCACTATGATTTTTTAATGTGATTAAATCCATTTTCTCCGGTTTTTTATCTTTTTTAAGTCCTAAAAAATGGATCAAGGGATATCCTTAATCTGGGTTCAGTTCTAGCTTCTATTCATCATGTTGGATTCTCAATAGTAACTACTCACGTTAGTTTGAGCCATTCTTCATCTCTCTTCCTCGGCCATGTAATCTAAGTGTAAGAGTTTTTACTCTATTCTCAAACCTACTCATTTACAATATGAATTAAAGGATAATACTATTCGATTATAGTTATACATGACAAAAGCGTGTGGCATATAACTCATCCCTCAAGTTTTTTGATTTTAGAATTGTCATGTCGAGCCTGCCAATTTGATTGGGTGTCAATTATTGAATTTTTATGCCTTTATTATAGTCATTAGAACCATATGGTAATGATATTTTAATAAATTTAATTGGTTGTCAATGGTTTCATTCACAGCTCCCAACACCCCATGTAGGGTGATATTTCATAATAGGGTTTTTGGTGTTTTGACACTTCTGAGCCACCATTCAGTGGTGTTCGTGCTTGAACACACTAATAGAAATAATCTTTTTATTAATTTTATTTTCAATCATTAAATTTTGAATAAATTTATTCTTTTTCACTTCCACTTGACCCATCTATGGTAAGTTATTAGGTGTAATTGATTTACTTAAATGATATTTTGGAAAACATACATAAGTATAGGAATTGGACTTATTGAATGTAAATGAATGTTTGGTTGCATGTCAATATCTCAACATTAAATGTTCATGTAAATAAGTAGAGTGAAACTTATTAATAGAACATGGCATTCATGTTTTTAATTAAAAGGATTCTAACTCCATTACCTTGTCTAACTAATGAAAGGAAAGAGATGAACCCAGTGAATTTGTTAATGTAACCATTATCATGTGACCAAATTAATTGTAATGATTTAAATGTAAGCTGCCTCTTTGTGCATATGGAACTTGACATCATTTTAGGAAGTCTTGACTCGAGTAAGATCTTGGATTCTAAAGGTAATTCCTTGGGTACGTTAAGACATCATTTTGATTCATGGATATCGGTTTCCTTGGGTGATACCAACCCGAGAGCCCGATCCTTTACTACATCTGGATGCCTGGTAACACACTGTAGGATCCCTATATTATTATAACTGGATACCTCATATTCAATCATCAGATCCAGTATGAAAATAGGTTCCTTGACTTCATCCTTGGTCATGGACGCTTCTTTTATCTCGTTTTACCTTGGATATATTTCTTGGACCTCGTTAGAATTTTTGTTGTTGTAATGCCATGGATGATGCTCCTAAGATTACACAAATACCCCTTATCATGACTCAATTACTACTAACTTAGTGGCTCATAAGGTCTTGGTTTCCATGGTGAATAAAATAGAACCACATTATATTAATTACCAGTTATGGTTTCCCTATTACATTTGGAACCTTCGCTATTTATACTATCATGAGCTGATTTAATTGATGGATATGCCTCAAGTGACTTGTTTATATAAACTGGAACATATTTAATTGATTAATTTTATACAAAATTAAACATCAGTTTAGGGATGATGTATGTACTAGTGTATTTAGTAACATTTTTCTGCATTATTTTTATAGGCAGTCATGCACACTGTTACATTTCCAATACACTGGATGAATATTATTGACACCATTGGTGGTGGCCCACTAAGATTTATCTCACACCCTCTCTGGGTGGAATTGGTACTCAGGGAAGATTACATATATGTAGGTGTTGATAAAGGGAGGCATAATGCTTCAGACACTTGATTTACTTCTTTGATAGGATGGAGTTGGTAGTAGATGACCAAGATGTAGCTAGTGATGCTTGGGGTAGTTTATGTATTTTTGTTTTTATACATCTGGTTTTTCATGTATGTATGCTACCTTGTATCCATTTTTTCTAGATTTATAGTGTCATAAAATATATCATCATTGTTTATTGAAATATATTATTGTTATTTTACTTAATATTGGTATGTATCTTTCTATTGTGAATTATTTTTACTTGACACTTATGCTATTTACATCTGTTAATTATTATCATTTATGATGCACTTCGATAACAAGGGAATAGTATCCCCCCTGAAACACCCTAGGTCTTCATTGGTATTTGGTAGCTTGTGGCATTTAGGGAGATGTTCTTGAGTTTATGTGGACCACTAGGCTCGTTGTACATATTAGGTGGCACCGGGTGCAGGATTTGACATTATTGTTATTTTCATTCCTACCAATTTAATGGGTATGTCATAAATTATTACTATATCATGGTTCATTTAGATTTAGTGTTTCATTTAATGTAATCTACTAAATACATAAATTTTATTTCTGAGAAAATATATATATAATATTAGGGGATACATTCCTTTCATAAATTCCAATACATAGATGAAAAATGTTAATTGTACATTTTACTAAAAAATATTATATATGATAATTTTTTTCATGGTTTAATTACCCTCTCTTTGGAATCACTTAGTAAAACCTCAGTATTCTTTATTTCATCTCTCTCTTACAACATCATTTTGATATTTTTCATTTTATTTCATCATAGTAAAATATGACCTACAAATTTAAAACATTACATTATAAATTCTTAGACTATGGAAATTGTTTGCATATCATCCAGATTCTATCTTCTTGATATCTCCAATAAATCCAAAATTACATATTTTATTAAATTTTTTAGGAATAAATATTTTAGTTGAATGTTATTTATCTTTAACTGAAGCAATACATTATTTTCAAGTTGAATTAAAATGTGACTACTGGAAAATAACACTATTCCAATGATTACTTATGATCTCCTCCAATAATCCCTTTAACCATATAATATACTTACATTCTTATATTATAAAAATGTACCATGCTTCCATGGTTGATACTATAACTACATGCTTTATTCATGACATCCAAATTAAAAGGGTTCTTCTATTGTTTAAAAAAAATCATTTGGTGCATCTCATTATGGTAACATCTAGACCAAATTATGCATCATCATTCCCCAAGAACATATAATCCTCTATCAAATATAAGGCTAGTCCTTACAAACCATTAAGATACTAGAGTATCCACTTTACCACTTCCTAGTGTCCCATTAATATATTTTTCAGGAAAATACTAAAAAATAACAAACGTTTGGAAATGTTAATTCTTTTAAAATCATTTCATACGTGAATTCTTACTACTACAACCTATGGAACCAATTGATAGTACCTAATTATCTAATGTGGTAGAGATATGTCTTAATTTTTGCATTCTAAATCCTTCCACTATCTTCTATATGCACTCTAATTTAGAAAAATAAATTTTATATGGTTATATTCTCATCATATTCACTATTAAAAAAATTCTTTCTTCATTGAGATCATTTTTCTCATATATTCTAGATAACTCTGCCTTCATCTATTCAATTTGATTTTTGTAAAATAATTCCATGTGAATGTAAAACATATACAAGAGAGGTATGATGAATCTATTATAATCAATGGCTGTGAATAAGTTTTACTGATTTTTATTATAATGGATGATATTATATTATTATAAAAAGAAATCAAACTTATGGTTCTACTACCTAGGTACTTTATTCATCCCATACAAACTCCATTTGTGGTTTCACACTCGGTTTCCTCTAGATTCATTTAATCATTCTAGTTTCTCTATATACATTTACTCTTACAAATATCTATAATGTAAATCCATATAATCCTCTAATTATTCATGTTATAGACCTTATTCTATAACCATCACAAAACCTATCTCAATTTTATTATACCTAATGACCGGAGATAGATATTCCCAGAAATCGAATCTATCATATTGCTAAAACACCTTCGAAATCAACCTTTCCTTTCACACATTACTAACATCCCTTTATATAATATATCTTTAAAACCATTTATTCTATAGAATATTTCTTCCCAAAAGAAGATAAAATATATCTGAGGTTCATAAATCATGAAAGGAGTCAATCTAGTACTCTATCACTTACACTAGCTACTTTGAGTCTCTGAGACTCCTCAACTCTATTGATTATTCAGATTATACACCATCCTTAATATATAAATAGTGTATATCAAATGAAAAAAATCATTAGTTTTCTATCTTTGGAAGATTAACTCATATATTGAGGTTGTTCTCCTTCTATAATAACATATTATGGGATACATACCAGAGCCTCTAAAGTACTTGCTAATTATGGTATATTTATCCATGGATAAACCTCCATAATCTGTTTACCATATAAAAAATCCACCATTATGTCTTTCAGTTCTAAATTTCAGTTCTTCTTAAACATCCTTGAGAAAATAATGATTCTTTTCTCTCGGTTTTATTTTATTCCATATTTCAATCCTTCTACATTATTCTTTCATTGAATTGTATATTTCATGTCCCATTGTCCATCTAGATAACTTTTATCTAAAAATAAATTATGTAATAATTTATTTTTATAACGTATAAAGAAAAATTATTTCTAGTTTACATCTAATTTTACATTTTCATAGAACATACATAGATATAGGAAATACATCCCTACAGTTTGAGTTGGTATACATCAATCTTTCTTATGGTCCACAACTCTTCCAGAAAATCATTACCAATTGGTATGGAAGGATTTTGATTTATACGGTACGGAAAAAAATTCATAAATTCTAACAAAAGGTCATTGGTAAACAAGGAATGTAATAATAATATTTTTTTCTCTCTCACATGTCATTGAACTCATATGATCCACCACACTATTTTATTATAATGTTTTAAGAATTAGTTTCTCAAAATATATTTCTTTATTTTATAAAAAACATCAATAATAATATATTTATGAATAGCCCACCATTATTGAGGCCCTATTACTTAAAAATACATCATGACTCTCTTTCCCCTAGGAAACTACATTGAATTGAGGTTTGAAAATTGTGTAATTTTTTTTAGAAACACCAACCAAACCTTCTATAAAATATCTTCGATAAAGGTTAAAAAATACAATGAAAATATATAAAAATTAAGTAGGTTCGGTCCTCATATATCCATATATTTCATATAAAACTTCTTGTTTTTTAGTTTCATACATTATTTATTAAATGACACCATCCACTAATTTCCATATATATAAGCTTTAAATGTTTTTTACTCAAAATGGCCCAGTTTCAATATTCCCTTTATAGTTAGGACATTAATCCCCTTCTCACTTATGTGAATGAATTAATCATAAAACAAATTTATGGATCTAGAAGTTATTTTGTTCATGTTACGTGTCATTCAAACTCATAGTGAGATACAATTTTCCAACTTCCACACCTTCGGCCACCACCATGGAACCATGTGTTTTCTTCCACGCCCCTTCATTTAAAATTGTAATGAAATATAGATCACATTGTTTTCTAACTGATATTAAATTCAACCTTAAATAGAAATTATACCACATGTATTGAAACCTTAAAAAATATCCTTTCCTTGTTCGAATGTCTACATGAAAATTTTCAAATTTCTCAAATGTTTCATCACTAAAAATATGTACGTTAGAAAATATTTTGAGTATATAATTACACATACTCTCCCTTATAAATGTTGAGTGAAATGGAGCCTATTAATAAATGATCTTTTAATACATTATATTGGGGAAACATAGAAATAATGATCTTTACCCCTTAGTTTTAGTCACTATTGAATAAATTTTGGAAGTCTACATTCTATAATTTAACCTTATATATCTGTAATTTATTTTCAAGTTCCCATTTTTCCAAAATTTCCAATATATGGGTCTAGTCCTTAATAATTTTCATTGAACTTATCTCTATTCTTGTACCCCTTATTTTAAATTTTCTTTTTATCCTTTGTGAAGAAAACCCTATACCATATGAACATAAACATGTTTGGGTAGCTCCCTCGACTCTTTTCATCCAAATATTCATATTCCAATATATTTTTCAAATTTTCCTCAACACCAACTCATTTTTATATTTATTTACATATATAACTGTCGCATAAAAAGATTAAAGAAGTGATAATAGATGAATTAAGACCCAAAATATTTGGAAAATATTACACCGATATACTCTAGATGACTTTTGATGAATTTGTAATATTGTAAATGATTACCATTTGAATTTATATTAGATATAATAATAATAAAAGGTCACTGAAACATTAACACTTCATTCATTAAAGAATTCATATAATTCATATTATTATGTTTCTCCATCAATTTAGTGATTCAATTAACATCAATGATGTTAATGTCCATGTTTTGTGTTAAAAAATCTGAATTTAAAGAAAGAATTTTCAGGTTGATCCTTTCATATTTCTCTTGGTCCATTACTTATGGTTGTACCAACATCAATGAAATTTAAATATTATTATGATATAGATAAAAACCAATCTTCATTCCATAGATTCAAAATACAAGACTACAATATATTTGTATTCCGGCCATGCTTTATTCCAATACCATTCCCCTAAAAAATAAAAGAAAATATTTTTAATTAATACAGTAAAAGTTTTCTTTTAATTCCAATAATTAATAAAACATCATGTTCCATACTATCTAGGTTTTAAAACACCCTTTTGGTACCTTATAAATGGAATAATATTCAAAGCATCTAGAGTTGGAATCACCTGATATAAATGTTTAGATAAAATAAAGTATGCCTTTCTCACACCAAATATCCATGTTTACAATAGACATTCCGAAACATATGTCCATGTTTATGTAAATTCAATAAACCACACTCATAGATAATAATTGAATTATTTATGGGTTTTAGATATAGTTTTACTCTATGGGAGAAAAACTGATACCTCAATTAATATAGGAAGAATAAATTTTCAGTATTTTCATAAAAATTGAACCCACTCATCTATTTATAAATGAGTATTTTTGGTATTTTTGGAACCACCAACTTCCGATATTTACATTAAACACCACTAAATTGTAATAAATGTGTAAAGGACACCACATGGCAAAATATAATATCTGAGGAACCAACTTAGCTTCTGATACCTAGTGAAAAATTAAATATATATACCTTAATATTTCGTATCATTTCTAAAGAATGTTATATAGATATTGATAATTTATTATTTATTATTTTTTTAATTAATATTTATTATTCTGAATGTTAGTTGTAGATTATGCACTTCTATCGTCGAGATACATTGTTTATTGGTTCTACTAATCCCCCTTATTCTGATTTTTCTTCCACATCGAAATCTCGAATTCCTTGGTTTCACTATACTAAATTCAACATGATTAAATTTTAAAACCTCATTATCACTAAATTCAAAAATTAAAAAAAAAATTAACTAAAAAACATTTATGAAAACATTAAACCTACATTTCTATTTAAAAAAATTTATTCAATGACATAGAGTATAGACTTGGGAAATGAATTTATGTATTTAAAGTAGAGTGATAGGCCTATTCTTGATTATATGGAAAAGTTCATAGATTTCATCATTTTCACTAAATGTGGGTGGGAATTAATTCACTAAGGCATATCATTTTAGGTAAATTTTGAAAACTCATAAGTGAGACACTGTTACATAACTATATTTAGAGAGATTGGGAATATAAAGATCTGATGTCTGAGATATATTTGGTGAAAAAAATGTGGTATTTAGGTGTCGATAATGGACTCAAAATTAATAAGATGAAAAAAGTTATATGATTATCATTTTGGAATGATAGATATCAAGGTTAAGGAAAGTGTCTTAATTCTCCATCATTTATCAATATGGAATCCTTTTAGTATTACAGGTATTTCTATAAATGTTTTACCTGATATATATATATATATATATATATATATATATCATTAATAAAAATAAATTCCATTATTATAGAAATACAAGCCATCATCAATGGTATTTTGGAGGAGAACCCATAGTAGTATCGGTCGTGATTTTATTCTACTCTAGAATTGTATGCATGGAATAGTACACCTTAGTAAAGTGATAGTAAGACATATTTTTTTGGTGGGGGGGGGGGGTTGATAATGGAGGTTTAAATTCTTATTAGGGTTATTATCATCATGAAGATAAGGATCAGGGTAGTTATGAGCCTTAATGTAAATGTAATGGGATCAATGTAAGACATTTATTATAGAGAACACATCAAATAATCATTATAAGGGATATTATACTACCAAATGTAAATTATTGTTCACTTATAAAATTATTTGTTTTTTTACACATGTGTATCAAATTTTTTTATCTCTTTTTTATTTATTCTTATATGTTGTGTTTTTTCTAGGGGTACCCATTGAACGTTCATTACTAAGGGAAATAGTGGATATCATTGGGATATTTATATATTGTGTTTTTTTAAATCTATAAATATTTTATACATTATAGATAAATGGTTTTGTTATTGTCTTCTGTTAATGAATTATTTTCACATTTCAAGGCATTTTCTAAATACTATAAAAATTGGTAGAGTTTATTCCCTTTCTTATAACATGTCTTGTATTTTCCAAAGAGAGTGAAATTGTCATGATATTAGGGATAAAAATGATCATGTTAGCTATGGCTAATCACATTTCATATTGTGTTTATGGTTCTTTGATCATTTTTGGGTATTATCGGGGATTTTTGATATAATACCTGAGACCCTTCTATTGAAGGTAAACACTATATCATAGACTACCAAATAATACACCATTTAAATATATTTTATTCTGGAATATATATAAAATATTAACTATTCAAATTCAAATTGACCAAAAATAAATTCATTTTTTATTTTATCATATCAAAATTATTTTAGAATGAATTTTAAATATTTTTCTAAAAAGATTGGCATTTAGTAGAAAAAATAAGGTTTTCATGAAACTTGAAATTTTTATGACTTTATCATCATATAAGAATGAAATAGATGTTTAAAAAAATTAACTAATAAAATATGAATTTATCCAATAATATATATATATATATATAATATTAAGTTATAAATCATATGTCCAATATTTTTAAAATATTACTTTCAAAAAAACATTATTGTCTTTGTTTGAATCAAGTATCTTCGGGGGAGATTTAGATTTTGAAATCATTAAAAAACTTGTATATTTTAGTCTTTTAATAATAAATTGATTTTATTAACTAAAATCACTATCTTATATAATTTTATTGAATATGTAAATTTAATTATTTTAAAAAATATTTTTCTAAAATACTATTTTTACGCGATTAAGTGTATTTATTTTAAAAGTATCATTTCTAACATTTTGAAATTTTATTTGATAAAATGAATTTAAAATTTAAAATTAGATTTATTAAATTAATTAAAAGGGAAAATATTTATTTTTTTCATGAAATTTTAATTACTTAGGTCAGAAATAAATTTCCAACATAAATGTAAAGCATGGTAGAAGTTTAAAGTTGAAAAAAAACCCATACAACACTCAATGTCTTGTAAAAAAAGATTGGTTGACGTGAATTTTGACTCAAAATATATATACCATACTCCTTTTACATTTTTTCACTTACCCTTGAATTGTAACCTTATATTATTGAAAATGTAAGGGTTACTCAAACAACTTTCCTTCCCTTCACTTATAAAATTGTAATACTTTTTATTGATCAAGGATTTTGTGGCATTAGAAAATGTACATGAAAAAAAATTATATTTTTTCCCTCCAAGAAATCAATTCCACATTACAAATTTTTTGGTCACCATTAGTTATAATAAGACCTTCATTTCCACGGAGACGTTCGAGGAATGTTTTGGTCCCCGACGTGAGGGTTATAGATTACTTAGACATTCCTCTTAACTGTATTAATTCATATTAATTCATGGAAAAGTAATATAATGATATTTTTATAATTTAAAATAATTAATGTTACTATAATAATTTTATTTTTATTTTTAATTTACAAACCTCATACATTAAGAAAAACAAATCGGTTGTTCCTGCGTTGTGCTCAATACAGCCTCCAAGATGAAATGTGTTTCATTTCCAATATCCATACTAATATATGAGATATAAGGTTAGTATTAATGTGTAAATATGGTTTTCATTATACCATTAGGGTTATGATATGAAACATTAGAGAACCTATTAATGATATTGTCAAAAAACATTCATTACTAATTTAAACTTTTAAAATAATAATTCTAAAATGATAATTTTTTAAAAAATTGTGTAATGTTATCATATTCACTAATTCAAAATTAAGTTACTTAAAATAATTATTTATTACAATAAATATAAAAATATAATTATTCTTATGGTATAATTATATTACATCAAAACAACCTCATGATTATTCTTTAAATCTGGGTTAAATCATGGTGTGGTTTTCTTAACCACATAAATGAGATGTAGTATGAATTAATATGATGAATTAATGTGCAAAACTATTTACTGGAATTATATAATATAAATTCATAAATAATTATTTTTTTATTCTAGAGACATTAAATAATTATTTAATTCGTTATTTA
This sequence comes from Viscum album, assembly GCA_963277665.1. NCBI lineage: Eukaryota > Viridiplantae > Streptophyta > Magnoliopsida > Santalales > Viscaceae > Viscum > Viscum album. Next base: position 1,273,965,385 of record OY728159.1, read on the forward strand.
AGAAAAAAACCCATCGATTGTTAAGAATCATTGAAACATACTTGTTACTAGTTTTTTCGTCATGTATAAAGACTAAAATTATAATTAATTGAATCAAAAAAATAATAAATAACTATAATTCATCCATAATAGTAAATTTAATGACTTATATATAACAATATTTGTAATTAGAATGAATATTGCACTGCAATTATGAAACTAGTACAAATGATCACAACTATAAACACCTGATGTTTTAAATAGGTATACTACATATAGGGAAAGACTATTCATGATGAAAATAAATGAAATTATATATTATTAAGTCTATTAATTAAGATATTAATATATCTATGATTATAATACTTGAGGTTAATGAATGTTCATGTAAGTCAGGACAATCTGTAATGGATTTTTGTCTCAAATTCCTCCCTTTGAGAGTTGTTTTTTATTATTCACCTAATTTACATTATATGGTTTATATATATTAACTATTGGAGATTATATATATTGAAAATACTTTTTGCATGACATTTTATGTTAAAATTTATTTCCTCTATTTCATGTGGTTTTATTGAATTTTATCCCAAGTGGTAGGTGGTCAGTTTCCATCTCAATTTTCTTTCCTTGGTACATGTGTCATATTCACCTTATATTTATTTTTTATAGAGAATCAATTAACAAGGAATTATTTTACCTTATTATTCATGGAATTTAATGGATTCTAATTCCTATATTTTATCACTCTCTAGCAATCTATTTATTGAATAGTTTCCAAAACAATTGTAAAACTCAGTTTTTTCCATGTTGGAAAAACTGTAATTTTTAAAGTAAAAATGTGTGAAATTTTATAGAAAATAAATACTTTTTTAGATATTTGTATGTTGATGTGGTTGTGAAATATATTCACATAGATTAAATCACTAAAAAATGGTTTGGTTGAGCATTTACTCAATCATCAACCTGATGCATGATGAGCATCCCAAAGACTACACACATGGTGAGACACTCCCGAATGATATACTTTGAAATTTCACATGCACATAATGAAGCATGAAAAAGGAATTTTACTACCATTTATATGGTCTTAAATTAACAAAAAATATTAAACCCAATTATTATCCTCTATGGATATATCATCACATTTAGAGTACCATCACCCATATATTTCTTTGATGATAGTAACTCTTGTTACTTTGACGATACCCCACATCATCTAAGTTGGTTGTGTTATGTTATCCTAGAAATAAACATTATTCACTTGAATATGGAGGTGTGTGAATTATATATTTCTCATTGTATATATATATATTTCCATTTTTTATTCGGTAATAGGTTCTCTAAGGAATGATATGAATGTTACTGAGGAATATTATGGTAAATACATTGGACATAAAAAGGTGATAAGATGTGTCTTGAATTATAAAACCCTCGATCTATATTCTGGTCTCAAAAGAAAAATTAGGTTTGGTTTTGGTGTATACCTATTCCCATGATTGGGATGTATCTTTGAACAAGGCCTTGATATCAGGTTTTTATGTCTTCCATTATCCATTTCATTAGTATGAGATCAATTATTATTTTTTTCAACTTATTATCTTTGATATAAAATTCCTTCTATTTCAATTGATTATGGTTCTATGTTATTAATTTATTCATACCATATCAATTATTCCATGGTTATGTAATTAAATCATCTAATGTATGCTACTTCATATTATGAATCATATCTCACCCTTATTTTTCCCCTTTCCATAGGAAACCATGATGAGGAATATGTGTAATTTTTAGAGATATAGTGGAAGGGATAATAATGTTAACATAATATTTTCATGTTGTGTCTTATGTTTTAAAATGTAATGTATGTATATATATATAGACTTATAATACTTTTAATTTTTTGATGATGTGGAAACTCCTGTATTCTATACCAATAAGGTATTAAAACTATCATCCCATGTTTTTTAGAGTCAGGAATGTTGCATATGGTACAAGATAAATCTTATTAGAAACCATCAAGTTGAAATTTAGAGGAACCAAGCTAGATATCACATGTTCAATAAAACACTATCAATATTTCAAGGAACACTCCAGAAAATAAAATACGAATAAAATTTTATAATTCAATATCATGATTTTATAATGTGTATGCCATTATAGAGTGATGGTGACTAATATGAAGAATAATAACCATAAAAATGCATACAATAAATTTAGGTATTTTTCTCTAGAGTAAGTAAATGATAAATGATTTTTCATTTAGGACACCATCTGATATTTTTATAACAATGAATATTAACCAAGAATTCTATATTCAGATGAATATATATACCCTAATTAAAAACATGATTTTTATTAATATGGATTATTTTTTAATAATACATATAATGGATTAGAATTTATTGTATAACGATAAAATATATTATAAAGAGAAAGGTATTGAAATCTGAAAATGTGAGGTGAAATATCTTATCTTTATTTGGAAAACATCATCATCTAAATAATTTCTGGATCCTTCCCCAGTTTCTATCCTTAAATATATTATGGGAAGAGAGGATGATCGGGTGTGACCTATGGGTAAAGAAGATATCATAAGGATGTAGGATATACCTATGGTATAAAAACTCATTGATATTTTTTCTGAAATATTTTCTTGGTCATCCACCAGAGCATGATGTTTTGTTCCCCATTAACATCCATCATAATGAATAGACTATATAAAAAACCTAATATAACATCAAATTTGGAGTTGTTGGAGTTGAATAAATAATTGCCAAAGTTATGTTATAAGATATTTATATGCCTTAGTTTTTCCTCATAGAGAGCCCCTATATTATTTTAGAATAAGAAGGACGAGTATATGAGGCTGGATATTGATTATATGGTGATCAATTCCATTACAATAATGAATAATTATCCTTTACCACAAATATATGACTTATTTGATCTAATTAAATGATCCTAATAGGTTTCAAAGTTCAATATACGCTCTAGTTATTATTTGTTAAGGTTAAAGAAGGTTGATATAATGAAGATGGAATTTTTAATGAGGTATGGACATTATGAGTTTATAATAAAGCATTTTGGATTAACTAATGAACCATCTATCTTTATGGATATGAAGAATATAGTATTAAATGAATATATTGATCACTTTTTAGGGGTATTCATTGATAGTATCTTGATATACTCTAAGAATAATGAATAGTATGAGATTTATCTACTAATAATTCAGGAGACCCCCAGAAAAAATGTATTATGTGACAAGTTTAAAAATTGTGAATTTTAGATCATTGAAGTTACTTCTAATAGCCTTATTTTCGCCATGTATAGAATATTAGTTGGCCCTTAAATTGAAAATGTAGTCAAATAATGGTATACACTAACAAAAATCACTAAGATATGAATATTTCTTGGTTTAGTAGGTTACAATTAGTGGTTTGTTCAATATTTTTCATAGTTGGCCAACCCATTAACCAAATTCACGTGTAAAAGGGTTAAATTCACATGGTAAAATTAATGTGAGTATTATTTTAAAGAGCATAAATGGAGACTAATTAATGAACTTGAATTAACATTTCTATCAAGTAAGAGAGTATTTCAAATATATAGTGATGCATCAATTACCGGTCTTGGTTCTATGCTTATATAGAATGATATGGTTATTATATAAAATTAAAAAAAATTAAAATCCAAGAAAATAACTATCCAACTAAAGACCTTGATCGAGTAACTATAATCTATTATTTAAAAATATAGAATAATTAGCTCTATTGATAAATATTTTAGATATATATAATGACCACAAGAGTTTTTAGTATATCTTCTTTTAGAAGGGGATCAATATGGGGCAAGGAATATGGCTGGAACAGATCAAGAACTATGATTACTTAATACACTACCACCTTGGGGTGGAAATAGGGTGGATAATATAATATGTAGAAGAGGCCATGGAGTTCTAACCAAGATGGGGATCAATAAGGCACCCACATATAAATATTAGGTAAAGATAAATATGATGATTTTCAAGAAAGAGCATCATAACTTTTTTAATAAATTGGTAAACCTTCTTTAATATAAAATAAAGATATGTCCTAGCAAGATGATGAAAATGCACAATGTAAGATTAATGTAGTGGATGATTGGATATTGAAATAATTCATCTATATATATGGAGTGTTCAAATTTGGGAAGAGATTATATATTCCATCTATTCCACAATTAAAGATATAAAATCTAATGTAAGCACATATCTAAAATAACTTTATACACCCTAGTATCAAAAAAATTCATAGGGATTTTAGAGAACATTTATAATTAGATGGAATGATGAAACAAATTATACACTCAATGATTATATTCGTAGTATAGTGGTATGTAAGGGTAAAAAGAAAACATCATAATGGATTCACACATCCATATACAACACATATGTTGAAGTGATTAAATTTTACAATAGACTTTATCCTTGGACTTATAAAGACTCAATGGGAAAATGACACTATATGGTTCATTATTGATCATCCCTCTAAGTCTACTCATTTCATAATGATAAGAGAATATTTACTCCTTATGAACCTTCACAAATTTTATATTAAAGTAATCATAAGGGATTAAGGGGAACCTCAATCAACTATATATAATCTTGACCCTTTGTTTATGTTATACATCTAGAATATTATTCAAAGGGATCATGATAGTTAGATACAATTAAGAAGATTCTATCATTCCAAAACATATGGGTAGTAAAAGTGGTCTATCTAAATATTGGAAAACATGATGAAATTATTTTTCTTGACTAATAAGGTATGTGAAACTAGTATCAACATTTGGAGGAATTTTTATTCAATAATAAATTCCATTAGTGAATCAAAATACCATCATATGAAGCAATACATAAAAAGATATGGTGTACACTATCCCATTGGGAAGAATCTGGAGAAAGAAAGTTAGTTTTCCAAGATATTATGGTTAATATTACTGTTAATTATAGACTATTCTAGAATATATTAATGAATCCTATAAAAACAATATGGTGATAATTGAAGGAAAGGCATAGAATTTAATTTTTGGATCAGATATTGTTAATTGTTTCACCATGGAAGGGAGTTGTAATATTTTTAGAAAAGGGGATATTAATCCCGAGGTACATTAGGCCTTTTAAAATACTAGAAATAATTGGATTAGTATATTACTAATTTGATATTTTTACCAACCATTCTAAAATAAATTATTTTATCCATGTTTCATTAATGAGGATATCAAATCCAAATCCAAATCATGTGCTCGCATTGGTTGGAATAGAGTGGGATTTATACTCGTCTTATAATGACGAGCCTATCTAGATTATTGATACTATAGAGAAACTATTCTGGAATCAGATATCTCGATTACTGAATGTACTATATAAGAAATCATAACGTACAAGGGGAAACCTATGATCTAGGAGAATCTTTGGGGAAGAAATAACCAAATTTATTTAATAGTTGACATATATCAAAATTTCATGGATGAAATTAATTAAGGGGAGGGGGATTTAATAACTATTCCTTATATATAGTAGGTATGCAACATATTTTAACAAACATAAATTACACCCTATAAAGATCCTTAATTCATGACCATATTGAAAAGATTAATTATAGAATTTTAAATTGACCAAAAAATCATTGATTAATTCATAATATAAAAATTAGATGAGGATAAATTTTTGGGCCTTTCATGAAAAAAAAATTAGTTGAAAAATAAAACATTCAAACAAAATGTAATTTCTATGAATGTACTATAATTTTAGAAGTAAATAGTAGTTTATAGTAAATTTCAATTAATAAAATATTAATTAAAGGAATAAAAATATTTTTTCACGCATATTAATTGAAATTATAAATCCTATATCACAAATTTTTCGAACATTTCTTTAATAATAAACTACATTCAATCTTTTCTTTGAATCAAATTTTTTATAGAATATTATATTTTTCATTCCTTGAAAACTGTATATCATTTATTTTTTTATAATAAATCAATTTAGGTTATTACAATAATTACCTATGATAATTTTATCTTATATATAATTTTAAATAATAAAATGATATTTTTCTAAAAACTATTATTACTTTATTATGTTTTATTATTTTATAGATAACATTTTACACCATTATGAATTTTATTTTTTAAAATAATTTTCATATTTTTATTTTTATTTTCCAAATTAGGTAATATTTTCAATCTTAATATTTTTTTCAAAAAAAAATTAATTACCAAGGATATAAATTTATTACAAATGTAAGAGGTATATTTGGGTAAAATTTAAAAGTTAAAATAATAACCCCTATAACAGTCAAGGTTTCATAAAAGAAATTGAGGTTATTTTAGATCCACAATCACTTAACCAACCAACATTTTCTATTTTGTGTTCATTAAATCATTAATAGTGTCATTATATTATTGAGAATGTAAGGGTTACTCCCAAATATACCCTTTTATTCACTTAGAAAGGGTTAAAACAACCATTGTTATAATAATCACATATCCTTATAACTTATCCATAAATATATACCATTTCATCCTCTATAACCCTATACTACATTCAAAATATTCATTTCACCGTTAGTTATCCCAAGGCCTTCATTTCCAGGGAGACTTCTATGAAACATTCATGTCCTCAATGTGTGTATTATCAACTTCTTAGTTTTTTTATTTAATTATATTCAATAAAAAAAATATCCAAACTATTACAATGATATTAGTATCATTTATATAATTTTTTGGTACAATTTTATGGGTATTATAATTTTTTATTCTTATATACCATCTATTGAGAAAAACAAAAATATTGTTCATGTGTTGTGAGGACTACCCCATCTACAATGCAATGTATTCCATTTTCTATCCCCACCTAACAATGATGTATCTAGTGATGGAAATAAAGGATAAATTTTATGTTTATGATATCATTCTATTTCTATTATGATGAATATAAAAACATATTAATTATATGATCAAAAAACACTCAATGTTAATTTAATCATTTAAAATAAGCATACTAAGAGGACAACATTTTATTCAAATTTTATAATATTTTCATATCAATTAATGTTTCATATAATTTCTTAATATTAGGATATATAAAAATATTTAATAGTAAATAATATCATTATTCATCTTGTATTTGGATATTACAACAAAACTGCCACATAATCATTCATGAAATCAGGTTATGTTAATTTTTGGGTCAGTTTAACCTATGACATGAACAATATAAATAATATATATCATGAATAACTATGGTAATATAATTACTAGTGTAATATAATATAAATTTTTAAATGATAATCTATTTATTCTAGATACATAATATCAATATTTCATTCCATAATTAAGAAAATACTATATGAACGTCAAGAATCACTGAAGCATTCTTGTTACTGATCTTGTCATCACAGATAAAGACTAAAAACAGATGAATTAAATTTTAAACATCACAAAAAATTATGTAAAATCTCAAAAAATAACTTCTATTACCAAGTAATAATAAAATTTGGAAGTAGAATTAATATAAACACCTCTATTACCAAACTAGTACAAATGATCAAAACTATAAACACCTGATATTAAAAATATATAAAATTCCTATAGGGAATGAATATTTATAAAGATTATAAATGAAAATATATATTTGTACGGTTATTAATTATGTTATTAACATATCCATGTTTATTATATGTGATTTTAATGTTTTTTGGAATATAGGAAAAGTGGTATTTGTTTTTCATCCCAAATTTCTCTCTTTAAGACATTTTTTATATTATACGCATAAATTCCTTTAAATTATGTATATACAATCCCTATTTTAGTTTTAATATAAATAAATGACTTTTTAATGGTATTTTATTAACATTTTTATTTCCTATATTTTAATAGTCTATGATAGAATTTTTATCCATGCTATATGTGGTGTTTTTCTGTCTCAATTTTATTTCTATGGGACTCATGCTATATTCAAACCCCACAACTTTTTATGTGGTGCATAAATTTAAATGGAATAATTTTAACAAAATATTTATGAAATTTAATTTATTTCAAAGTTTATATTCTTTCCCTTAGTATTATTATTTTGATTCAAGAGTTACCAAAATCGATTTAAAGCTCAGTTTTTTATAGTTGAAAATAGAGGATTGTGTAACTTCCTACAAAATACATCCCTATATAGATACTATAAAGTGAATATTGATATGTAAAGGTTAACCAAGGATTAATCATCCTAAAAAATGTTTTCTTTGACCATTTAATCAATTATCACAGTAATGCATGACAAGTGTTCCTAAGACAACATATGCGATAGAATATTCCCAGGCTATTAATAAACCATCAAAAAAATATTTTTATTACCATTAATATGGTCACATTCCAATGAAAACTATTATCCCAATTATTATCTTTCATTTATTACATATTAAATCAAAAGAACATTCAAACTTATATTTGTTTGATGAGGGTACTTGATGTTACATTGATGATACCCCAAAACTTCCAATTTGATTAAGGGATGTTATCTAAAACATCCATATTAATTTCTTTAATAGGGGTCTATTTTATTTTCTTATTTATCGTTATAATAATAGAAAGGTTTTATTTAGTAGTATTTTCCTCGTGGAATGTTATGAAAAGTTTTAATGACTCTTATGGTGAATTCATAGGACATAATCTAGTTATTGATCGGTCTTAAAATTATATATCCCCATGATTCATTGAAAGGTTTTATGAGGAATATCTTTTTGGGTTTGGGGTATACCCATTATTATGATAGGATAGTTTCTTGAAAAAATGCATCAACAAATGTTTTAATGTCCCCAATTATTCTATCCACAGTATGAGATCAATGATAAATATTGTCCATGATTTCATTTATTGTCATTGATATAAAAATTTCTCTATTTCATGGAATAATGAATTTATGTAGTTCATTTATTTAATACTTACCACTTATTCCATGTTTATGTAAGGAAATGTAATATTATGCTCCACTTATTATTGAGCATCTCAGTTCACCATTATATTTTCCCTTTCCTAAGAAAACACAATGGAGGACAACATGTAATTTTTAAGGATATGATATAAGGAATTATAATGTTCATGTTGTATCATATTTTCTGAAATGTAATTATTGTATGTATGTGTGTATTAGGTATTACAAGAATACTAATTTTTTATATCCTACGAGAAATATTTTAATTTTTAACACTAATATAATATAACTAAAGGATATGGGTTTGATGATTCTTGGATGGTTTACATTTCCTAAATAATGGATCTATATGTGGAGTATTTAGGGATGATTTTATCGGATAGTCTTCAAAGAAAATAGTTTTTATTTTATAGACTAGGTACTTGAAAAAAAATCATGCTCTTATTAAACATTTTTATATATATCTATATATGTTTACTGAATTTGATTTCAAGTAAAATTATATTTTATCCAAGATATTTATGGGAAAAAATTTATAACCTTAGTGAAAACTATGTTATTTTTCTAAATTGTTTTTCAAAAAATATTGTAATCTATTGATTATAGACTGTTGAATTAGGTTTCTCTCAGTTACTAATATCAGTTACCCTGTTGAACAATTTTACTAGTTGATAGTGGATATATAGTTTTATAAGAATGATATTCTTATATCATACTATAATCTTATAGGGTTAGTTGAGAACTAAAATATTTATATTATGTTTCTAGTAATTTTATTCTGGGTACTAAATACACTAATAATTTCAATTTTAGATGATATATACTCTAGTAAAATGGAATATCGTTTCCAATGCTTTGAGTATAAAATATAAGGACATTTATTTTCATGAATTTAATGATAATTTTAAGCCTATATATCTTTTATAAGCATTAAATATATATACTTATAATAATTAGGTTCATATATTGATGGAATCCTAGACTATAAATTCATTTTTAATATGGAGGGTGAAATGGGATAGGAGTGAAATTTGTAATATCATGTTGTTTATTAAAAACTAATGGCAGGAAAAAAAATACCTAGATATAATTTGAATTAAAATTATATTATGTATTTTCATGTGAAGTTACCCAATTAGGATCCAAGTATCACAGAATGGGAGAAGATTTAATCAGTGATATGTTTTTCTTTTATGTTTTATTTATTATTAAAACAACATTCACCTCTAGTTAAAGAGTTATTTTCTTACTGAACATACACAACCATAGTAACACAATATTTACAAGGTTCACTACCCAATAAGAGTTAATGAGTCATTGGTATGGTATGGAAAAAATCTAGTACCACATAATTCACTAGAAACAAATCCTTTGATGTGGAATACTATGAGTAGGATATACCCTTACACTCGTATTGCGTTTGGAAGACAATATGTAAGTGTGTGTGCACCCTCTTAGAACAAATAATTAAATATAATGTTTTAGTGATTCTTTACAGTTCAACATGTGTATTCTATGAAGTACAAATCTTCACTTTCCTACCCATAAGCTATTAAGAACTATCTTACGCACAACAGAATACGCGCGAAGAATTCAAATCTTTCGCAAACCCATTTAGGTGTCTTGTGTGTAACTTCTTTGAAAAACATGAAAGATTGGACTTCTATTGTGAAAAACCTTTTGCACACAACTACAATCTTGCAGGAACCACTCTTCTTGCACACAACTTCTTCTATTTGTGTGCAACCCTATTTCTTTCTTGAAACTCCCTTTACATAAAATTATTTTGCACTTCAGTTCTCCTGATTTCTCTAAGTGTAAATCAATAAAAATGAGAGGGGTAACCTCTTATTTATAGTCCTCATTGACCCCCACCTAGAAAAACCCTGACATGTAGTACAAAACTCTGATGCATCACGCAAAACCACATTTGACATTGCATTGGGCATATAAGCCTCTTTCATTCCAACCTCATCTTTCGCGTACTTTTTGAATCATTCACTCACTTCATGCATTTTACATTTTTCGATGTTATGACCATGAATCATTCCATGTGAACAAAATTCCAAACCTTCTTGAATCTTGCACGAAATAGCATTTTCCAAAAACACATTTCTCCATCTCTCGATTTTCAAGCCCAAAAATTTGGAAATCCCAGGAAAACGGTGCCACCTTAAATTGTTCTTTTGTGACGCCTCGAGATCGTTTGTTCCTTTGTCAGGATTCCCTTCACTACATTCCATAACCATTCTTTATCTTTTATCACTAAATCTACTACAATGATAAATATCCTTTGATTGAACAACTTTAACATCGTTAGATTTACCATGGAATGTAATATAACTTCTCTATCTTCCTCCATCATCTTTCCTTCCAACCTAAACTATATATGACTAACATTACCTTTACTCTCCCACTAATAAAATTATCACCTATTCCTATGGTTTTAAACTGTGGGTATAACCCATGAAACCATGGGTATATCCCATGGAAATTTCATAAGACCCATGGTGTAAGTAAATCGTTGGTGTATATATATTCCCACAGTTTTCAGAACTATTGGAATATATTTTTTGAGAAATCTAACATACCCATAGTTCAATGAACTATGGGTATAGATGCTTCTCAGATAGTATATATCTATTCTTATAGTTTTCATAACCATTGAATCAATTCACAACATTACTAATATACTCATGGTTCATTGAACTGTGGGTATATATACTTATCCCAAATGCAGCAGCTGTTAACCATAGCCTTCATGCTTCCTTATTCTTTCCATCTTTCACCCATAAAAAACCAGAATAGAATACCGAAACAAAAAAACTGAACATGCATTAATAATGAAAACTACAAGAATGTGTGATAAAAAAAACAGAACCTACATTTCAAATGAAAATTGTCTTACCAAAACATAACTGGCATTAAATTCTAGAGCATGAAATTTGGCTAGTGCATGATCCATGAACTATAAAAATAATACAGACTTCCTGCACTAATTTTCTATAGATGAGACATTTTATAAAATAATAGATAAATGAAGGTGCACATTAGAAAGATATTTTGAAATGAATAAAGAATGCAGATACATATTAATAAAATGATTCGTAGAAAAAGATATTGTTTATCCAAAAGATAAAGTATAATTCAATAGAATTAGAGGCATCAATGGAAGATAAATGAGACAAGCTTGAAAAAGTTCAAAATAGTTTACTAGTAGATAAAAGATCTTCAGAACATGGAATAAATTCTCATAGTGATACCTAAGATTAATAATTTCTTCCTTAATAGCTAGGAAGACCAAAAAAATGGTGTTTGGGATAAAGGAATATGTTTTCAAAGAAGAATATCCTAAAATGAGACAAAACAAAGGGTTTTTGGGCTAAAGGAAGATGTTTTGAAAGAAGAATAATCCAAAGGAAAATGTATGAAACTCTTAATTTTTCAAATCACACTAAATGTGTTTTATTTGAAAATATAGATTCTAAATACTAAGTAAATGGTGTTTGGGCTAATGGAAGATGTGATAAATTTACTCCAAAATAACAAAAAAAATGTTAATGAAAACCAAGAATACTCCCTTGGGAGAAGGCTAAACAAAGAATAAATGATGCCTGGATTGAAAGTATAATTTATTGTATAGAGTCACCAATATTTTCTAAGATCAAAGCATCAAGGGTAACTATTTGAATTAGGGAACTTTTTTGACACAAATACTTTAATTATTGTAAGGACATGTGATTATCATAGACAAAGAATGAATCTATGGGATAAATCAAAGAAAAGGAATAATAAATTCTGTGAGAACTATGAATAATACAAGAATGTATAAATATACAAGTGAGATGACTAAAAAAAGTCTCTAATGATTTCTAGACATTATAAGAGTAAAATAAGAAGTATAAAAACTCTTCAAAATTTCACTAAAAAATAGAGATCTAATTAAAGAGAAAAATATTGTTTTATGGAAATGAAACAAGGAAGCCCAAATATTTAAGAGAAACTATGTGGGAGATAGAAGGTAATTGGACATGTTTCAAAGGATTGTATGACATTCCTACTATGAAAAAATGAATATATGAAGAAGAATAAGATATCATATAAGGTTTCATTTCAATTTGTTTCACATTCAATAAAAGAGGCCCCACACAATAAGCCTTTTGAGAAGAATGAGAAAATCATGTTTTCTACAAAGATAAATGATGATAAAATTAGGAAAAGATGATTTAATATTATCCCAATGATAAAGTCCAGATATATTGAAGATCTCATTAGAGAGACATCTATCAACATTCCATGTCTAATTAAAGATAATGTACCCCTCATTATCTCATTTCATTTGATGTTTACTAACATGTATGGAATTGAAATAATTAAATATTGGGGAAGTTAGAAGAGGATATCACTACTGTATAACAATAGAATATTCTCATCATTGATTATATAAACTACCATGATGATGATAAGGTGGGTTCATCCCTTTTGAGTGAGGAAAATTTGTTAAAATGATTTCAAAGTGTTTGAAATCATGAAATCTATAATTATGTAAACATCATTAAAAAATGAAACAATAGGTATTCGAATAACATTTTCTACCCCTTTTTTATTCCTTGAACAATATATTATTTATGTTCTTGTTGGGATGTGATAAATATTTTTAGTTCTTGTTGAATAAATTTAAAACTACCCCAAAATGAGAATTTGATAATGGTATCACATAAATGATAATTAATGGACAACCTTGATGTATTCGTGAACACTCTCTTGTTTTCTACACTAGGATATCCCATCTAAAAAAGAATTAGACTAACTGAAGGCTCTTGATTATGTTTTTTTTGGTGTTATACGTCTCTCACAAATGAATCAGTTTGTAATCTAAATCAAGAATTGTTCATCAATAGGTCATTCAGTGCGGCATCCCCAAGTGTGAATCACCTCTTCCTGTGCCAGAAAACATCTGTTGTTCTTGGGCACTGATCTAGTACTTGAGTGGTGATTATACCTCTCTCTAACTCCCTATTCACCCAAATTCAAGGTGGATTACTTAACTTCTAGGTGCAATATTCCCATGCTGCCACCAACAAGGCCTCTCTATCACTACCTTAATGCACTTCTTCAAGCTTCTCGACTGCACACTCTCTATTGTTGCTCATGTGCTTCTAACATGTGATGTCACATGATCTCCCTAATGTGTCTTTTTAAAAGCTGCATAATATTCTAGATGAGTTTTTCTAGGAATCCAATTTCATACAACCTTTTTCAGTATTTTTCTAGATGACTTTTTTCAGGACTCCAGATTTCCTTTTTTAGGAAATCATTTTTCAAATCACCTACGCCATATGCCTTATTCTACGAATTCTCTCTATGCTTCTTTCATAACCTTATTTGATGGTAGATAAGATCACCAAATATATATAAAGGGTCATTTTATATGACAGTTATGACATTGTCCCTAGTATCCATGTGCTCAAGTTCAATACTCTTGTTGTTCACCATTGTCTTCCGACCTGCGTGGTGTACCTCTCTAGATGATCCAGCCTTAGAGACCACCCTTGGATTCGAAGATGCAGTGGTTGATAGTGTTTATGAGGGGAAAATAAATAGCCAGGGGGATTGGGATTTGATCCTAGGATTTTAGGGTTGATTTTCTCATACCTTTTCCACTTGCATAGCCCCATAGGGGGTAGATATATGAAGTGAATTTCTTAGTGTCATTGTTTTCCCTTATTCCATTTTTAAAGGTGGATATTTTGGTGGTGATGAATTTCCCATACTGTTTTTCATCATTTCACATTGATTTATAGGATGGTAACATCCACTTGTTGGAACAAATATTACTTCACACTGGTGTTTATTCACTGCTCCTTTGAATTTCGAATAAGACTGCACTTAGAAATCAATGAAAACACATGAAAATCAAGTATAAAACTTCTGAATATCTAAAAGGATGTTGGTACATGGAGTCATCCTCCAATTTTACCACATACATGCTCTATGATCAATTGGTGTTGCCTCAAGAATGTACCCTTTTCTTGCTCAACATATCCAACAACACACACCCAATCATGCCACTACAAGGTCAAGTGATAATTTTCCATCCTATATGATGGCATGATCTCCTTGGATGGTTGGTAAAATAAAATTTTCATCACAAACACTTTATAAATTTATTGTGTTAAAATTTTCCATTGATGTTTTTTTCCCTCAATAGAAATTAATAGTTATGATAAACTATACAATTATGAGAAATCTATGATCTTTCTTGAGGAATTTTAATAACTTGATGAGAAAAGATTACACATATTGCACAACCTTGAAGTCATCCATTATAGGTTAACCAAAGTGTTCTATAAGACATTACACATCTTATTAATTACTATAGGAGATTTGTTATTATCTTATAAAATTCCTATGAAATCATGTAATTATACCCTAACATTTGATAAAATGTGGGAAAAAACTCCTAATATACATATGGAATTCCCTTAAAAGAATATAATATTTTATTCTAATAAAATTTTTCTCAATAAATACTTTTCATTGATTCAAAATGCATTAATGAACATCCTACCCATATAATGTTAAATTGATTTGAATAGGTACTCTTCATACAACCATAGACTTCATGGAAATGGAATCATTATACTTATATATTTAACGATTGTTTGGGGTTATAGGTTGTTTTGGGGGGTATTAAATGAGAGAGTTGTATGTAGGGGGGATAAAAATCATTTTCCAATTTTTCTGCTACACGTCGTTGGTATTGATCCATGGGAGGTCGCAGTAGGCCCTTCGGAAAAAGAGGAATTCTTCATGTAGGGATTCATACTTCTTCTTATTTTCTTCATCTTTCTCCATCTTATTCTTCCACTAATTTTTATGTTAAGATAGTTTGTTGTAATTGAAGATTCTAGAGCTATTAAATACTGTATAAAAAGTTGTTTTTCTACTCTCTCTCTCTCTCGTTGACCTAACACTCTTTATAGGTTAATAAAATTAAAATTATTTTGGTTTTTTCTTCTAATATGATTTTATAATTCATTCAATTTAGTATAATTAAATGTAGCTCAATTGTATATCAGTTAGTTTTTTTTATTCAAGTCTATTCGGGAAAATTGTTATAAGAAATATATATCACTGTTTAGTAGGAAAACATTGTCTGATGTATAAGAAATTAATGATTCGTTAAATTTAAAGTCCAATGTATAAGGGAACCTACCTCAAACTCCAAGCGCTCTTCTTATAACTGTGGAAACTCAAATCATATCTTTACCACTTTCACGCATATTAACTTTCTCTATATAAGGACACCTAGCCCCTATGTACGTATTTTCATGGCCAAATATGTATAAGGGGATCCTTACATATATGTTTATACGTGCATATACTCCATTACCTTACACAAGTATGCATTTTTCATATATATACATAATCACACCTAGCATCAATATATATATTTAAATTTCCATGAGTGAATATATATATATAAATATATATCTGTGTGTGTGTGTGTGTCGGGGGGAACATATATATGTATATGAAGACCTATGCATATATGTGAAAGTCTCCTTTGACAGAGGCAACCTAAAACAACCGCAATTGGTCCAAAATACTCTAGAAAAACACTAAAAACTCAAAACATTAAAACCCCTAAATTAAATAGAATGAAAAAAATTGAAATGGAACAAAACATTCCTAAAACCTTGCATAACCCACTACCATAGATGGTGGTGGCTATAATCGGCCTCTAACGGGACCCAAGATCCCTAAACATCAACAATCGACCAAAAACCCCCAGAAAACGAGTTAGGATTCAGTTGTAGTGATCTAAAATGAAATGAACAGTGAAGATAAATCCACAAATATCACATAAGTTGATCCATAATAAATAAAACACATCCTATGGAAAACTATACTTCTTCAAGCACTTTCTCATCGAGAAACAAAATAGAAACACCCAATAACATGGTTTCCCTAAAATAAAAAAAATATTAATAGGATTACAGATCAAATACCACCTACAAAAATATAATTAAAAAAATTTGACTTAAACACATTCAAACATCCAAAAATGATAACATGAAATATTATAATGCACAGAATTCAGATACATAGTACACTAAGACATCATTTTTTAAACATATAATAAGAAAAATGTATTTCAAAACTTATAAGCATATCAATATTTTATTCATAAAAAAATTATAATTGAAACAAACAATATATTAAGAGGAACCAGAAAAGCATTCATTAATTCACTAAACTCTCAAGGATGAAAAAGGAATATCAAATCCAAATTTATATTTTAACATCCAATTTCTCTACCCATAATTCTGTAAACACTATAGTTATTCATTTTCATATTTTATTTAAATGAAATTACAGATTATAGTAATATATATTAGATGTTGAAAAAATGGATTGTAACCATCAAAATAGATTTTTTCAATTCTATAAAAATTAGTATACACCCATCTTCCCCTATAAACATTGTTAAATGTCTTCATATAAACTTCCAGATTGAGTAAATATAGATTAGTCTTCATAATTTACTTCAGCATAAATATAACTAAAATATTCTTCCAAAAATAAAAAATATTCATTTTTGGAAGAACTCCTTGATTTATTGTTTCTACCCATTCATCCTAAATAAAACAATTATTTAGATACAAATATAATTTACAAGGGGAGAGTAATACCTCTAAGAATTATCAGTTTCTAGGTTATGGTATATCATGGTGAAGCATCCCATTGTTCATTAATTTATATCAGACCTTACTATTGGTTATGTTTTCAACACTACTTATTGAAGAATCATTCCAGATTTTCAATCCTACCTTCATCATAGTTATAAGAAAAGAACTTTCATTCCACTTTTCTTATTCCATCATTATGTTGAATTAAAAATATTTTGTCCATATGATTAATAATTACTTACGAACTTTCTTGATTATCTTCTTATGTTATCTTATCCACTGGAGGACTCTTCTTTCATACTTCTCTTAATTATTTTTCATGTTTTTTAACTTGGATATATTATCCCTTAGTGGGTTCTTCTTTAATTTCATTCTTATTTCTCCCCAACCCCAACAGAAATATCCACTTTTTATTTCATTAACTTATTGATTTTATTCATTTCTTTCTAAGTGGGACAATATGTGTGTAATAAAATTGATATTGGATTCTCCTTCAGTTGAAGTTTTGATTCTATAAAAACATTATTTTTTTCTATTTTATTTTAGTGTATATACTATCCATGTGTATCATATGGAGAGAGAATTTTTTTTTGATCTCTTTTTTTCTCCTCCCACTCCACTATAATTGGAAATACCCTTGGTTATTATATATAAAACACCTCCTATAAAAAATATACTTTTTTAGTATCTCAACTAATATGTTGATAAAATAATGTATTCTACCACCATTGAGACCATGGGATTCTCGACACACACTCATTGTGTACACCACTTTTCTTTAATAGTATAGCATTTTTTGGTATCTTATTGTGAGAGCATATACTTATATATTTAGATTTATATGAAAATATGTTCCCAAAGTAGCCTTATTCAAATATTTCATACAGAATATTGATTTTTTATAGGAAAATAAATCACCAAAAGGATCAGATTAAATTAGGACAAACAAAGAGAGTATAATAAACCAACCTAAAATAGTGGTAGTTGAACTAAGATTATCCAGAATTCTTTTCCATCGGCAGTGGTTTTCAGAACACATAGTGGACCTAAGAGAACCATGATACGCCCTAGAAACAAGGATCAAAGTTAGAATATCAAAACCTCAAAACACTAACGGTTCAGCTAAATGAAACCAGGAAATAGGAGTGAAGAAAACTCTAACAAATTGAAGAATTAAAGAAGATGAATTCTTTCCTTGATGTACTAACCATGAACCCTAAATAAATTCAGTAGAAATGTCTGGAGGAGAGGGAGTAGAGAGAGGGAGATTTCTTATGGGGTGATTGGTTATATGGGGTCTTTGGCATGACTGTAGAGGACAAGGGGTCCGAGGAATGTCTCTAGAGGAGAGGGAGATGATAGGGGTAGGAGACATCACCGACATCTGGGAGGAGAGGGGGAGAGGGGGGACGTCGTCGAAGGATAGGAAGATGAGAGGGACAGGGGGAGGGAGGCGGAGGATGTGACATTGCGGTGGAGGTGGAGGTCAGGATGTTGAGGTAGAGGCAGAGGCTGGGAGGTCGATGTCGGGGAGGGGTGGAGAGGGCCGGGAGGCAGTGGTTAAGGAGGGGAGGAGAAGGACCACTCAGGGAACTTGATGGAAATGCGAAATTGGGGGGTGAATCTCAATGTAATGGTGAGTTGATTTCCTTTCGTATCAAACTTCCTTGACAACAAAAGACAATATTTCATTTACCCAAAAACGTCATCATCCAACACGGTCCCAACATCATGGAAATATTTTAATTCTTATATATTTGGGGTAAGAGGTGATATGTGAATTCTACATTTCATAATGAGTTTTCATTATAATTTAGTAAGGAAGTACTACACTATTTTAAAACGCCTTTTATTCCCAAGGAAGAAAAATGATATGGTATAATTTATTTTTATCTTCCTTACAATTTTTAAAGTGATGGATAATATCATAGTCTAAAGAATATATTTCATTTATAACCTATTATGGAATATAAATGAAATGTGGTTATCATAGATTGTGTGATTGATTTTTTGATATTTCTAAAATATTGGGATGAATATTGCATATTTTTTATAAGATAACTAAATTTTTCAATATTCTATCAATTAAGGAATTTTATATGATAGATGGTATTAGATGAAGTGATGTTCAAGATGCCATTAAATATTATAGAATGTCTAATAGTATCATTTTTAAAAAATATTTATTTTTTCTTATTGGTTTTGTTAGTGTTTTATAGAGGATTAAAGTACTCATTAATATTAAGTATGACTTACCTTTCTTAGACCGTCTAATAGTATTATCATATTATATAAATTCTTGATAAATGTTTTTATAAGTACCATTTATTGTGGTGGAATATTCTAGGATCATATAAAAACATCCAAGATTTTATTTATATTTCTTTATTTGGGGTATTGTATAGAGGGATATATCAATCAATGTTATAGTAGATAAAAGATATTTTGAATTTTATATATTGACTGATCATGATAATAGAGACCTTGATCATGACTTTTTTATTTAGAAGATTCTATATAAAAATCAACTATTTTATAAATGATGTGCTAATTTAAGATATTTACATGTTATGATTATTATTAAGGATAATGTTTTTCATTATGTATCACCTTGTTATTACATCAATGTTTAAATTAGAAAGGAATGATGAATCCTTATTTTTTTATAATTTTATATTCTTGGGTAAGTTAAGGTAATTTCATACATTTTTTATTTCCTCTCCATTAATATAAGATGCATCATGTATTTCATGTCTCTTAGTTGAGAAAATATGAACAGATGTTATCTATTGTAATCTACAATGATAGTGTGGAATTACTGAAAAACTAATATTTTTTTGAGAAAATATTTTATTTCAACAATTTAAATAAGAAAAATTAGTAGGGAATGGTTGTTCCAGTTATATGTGTCTTATAAAAAATCATCTTTTACATGTGGTTAATTTAGAATCAAAATATGATAAAAGGCATTAAAAATAGAAGTTGTTCATTGACGATTCTTAGTGATTATTCTTGTTAAAGAAAAACCATGTGGTAGGGATATATTGAAAACTCTATATTTCTATGGGAATACTTTTTTTATATACTTTATTTAATTCATACATTTTATATTTGTAAAAAAATATTTTCTACAAAAATAGTATTAGATACAAGGGGAGGAATTGTGTTGTGTTTTTGGAATACAACAAAAGGTACCATAAGATACATTATGGAAGGGTATCATGTACATTTTAATTGATTTTTATAAGTATAAAATCGATATAATAAAAATTGGGTGTTTTTGGAAAATCCATGGGTGGTTAATGGTAATCCATCAAGTACCCAATGCATTGTCCTTACCTTTTTTATAAGGATATTTTCATATTTTCTATCATGAGTATTATATTAATTCCATTATTTTATTCTTCCTAAAGAATTTATATTAGGATATAATATCCCTAAAAACACTATATTTTTATCCATAGTCCCATAAAGTGGTTTCTCTTTAGAATCTAATTGAAATTGAGATCAGGTATTTTCATTGTGATAGTAGACCTAAGTGAATCATTTACACTACTATTTTATTAGAAATCGTCAATGTTTTATTTTAAAATCACTATATTTCTCAATTTTTTATTTTTTCATGATAATATAGTGTTTTGTTGGGAATAAAAACACAATTTTTATACTGGTCAATTAAAAAATAAGTGTTTGAAAACCTATCCCATTTTGTTATTATTTAATTAATTTTTTCTCTTTGTTTTTTGGACCTTTAGTGGTGATTTAATAAATGTGTAGGGTAAAAGAGTTTGATATTTAATTTGATCCGACAAAAATAAATTCAATTTATATAGAATATTATTCATGTGTTTTATGAAATTTATATCAAGAATTATATTCTAATATTTAAATAATGTTAGATATTTGAAAAAATGTGTGATTATTAATATTTAAAAAATCATCTAAATATTTATTGTAATTTTAATGATAATTTTCTTATGTAAAATTGTATTTTTAGGATTAAATGTTGTTTTTAATTATTATTTTAAATGAATTAATTCATATTGATAATGGTTGAATTTATATTAATACTTATTAATTTAATAAAAATAAATTATAAATAATAAATCATTAATATTTTTTGAAAATATTACTATTTGATTAAAAAAACATTTCCAACTAAAACTAAATAGTATAAGTTAAATAAATTAATTTCCATAAAATTATTATAGAATGGGTTTTTTATTATGTGTAAGCTAATTTTTTATAGAATATATTTAATGTTAAATAACTTGAATTTAATATATAAGAGAGGGTTAGAAAAAAAAATCAATTGAATAGGTAATTGGAATGTTAGTGAATAGTTTTTAGGGTTGATAAAAAATAATATATAATATTTCTATAAATTTTATGTGAGTTTTAATTATTTACTATATCGTGATTTGATGTTGAACTGATAAAATATTTTTTCAACTTTGATTGATCTTTTAAGATATAAATTTTTTATGAAACTATGATATATTTATAATTCTTATGAAAATTTAATGATTTTATATAATATAGAAAAAATCCTTCAATTATGACATGATAGGATGAGAGAATCTATCCAGATATGCAAGGGTATTAAACCGAAAGTTTATATAGAATTTTTCTGGTATAAATATTTATACTTCATGGGTTTGGAAATAAACATTATATTCAATTGATGTATAATTGATACCATCATTTCATCAAGTGTTTGGAAGATATTTTACTTGATCCTTATGTTTTTATTTGAAATACTTTTACAAACATCGTTGATGTTTGTTGAAGTTGGATAATGTTGATATATATTGTATCAGATTATCTTAGCAAGCAAAAAAATTGAATGAGTATTTTATTTTATTTTAAAACCATTTAATATCTTTATACAACTCTCAAAATATAATATTAAATTTCATGTCATTGTTTGGGTCACACTAGTTTCTATTAATTTTATTACTCACCCTATATACACGAACACATCATTTAAAAAAATATATTTTGTGTGGTGATGCATAGAAAGGTAATATACTTTTATTAAGAGTAATTCATATTAAGAAGAATCATGGATGTTTTTATTCATTATTTTTTTTCTTTTCAAAGGATATATTTTCACAACTATTTAATTGTAATGTTGTTTTTACTACTTTGAAACATATATAATTAAGTTATAGTATTATATTGTTTGGATAAATGATATCATTTTGAATTATTG
This sequence comes from Viscum album, assembly GCA_963277665.1. NCBI lineage: Eukaryota > Viridiplantae > Streptophyta > Magnoliopsida > Santalales > Viscaceae > Viscum > Viscum album. The sequence goes on from OY728159.1 coordinate 1,273,988,243, forward strand.
GTTTGTAGTTTTTTAATTTTATTTATAATGATGTTAGTTTACTTTTAATACTGAAAATTATTCAAGGTGATTACTTCAAATTTCTTATATATTAATCTATTTAGTGTTAAATCACCCCAAGAAATTTATCTAAACCCTTAATATTAATCCAAAATCTTGGGTGATTAGAGAGGATTCTTGATTTAATGTAGAATTTACCCTTTGATACACAGTCATGGAAATGTAGGATGTTACAAGATTTGTTTTTAAGAAAAATTTACTACACTCTATTGAAGTGTACAAATTAGTAATAAACCAAGAGTGATATAGTTTAGGGAAACCTCTCAAATGAAATTCCATGTATTTTTGGACTGTTACCACTATGGTTAATTACAACATACATTAATTCAATCAATTACTATCAACCTAAATTTGTATATATAATCACGAGATAATTTTCCCCCTCTCAAATGAGTGAGACACTATAGCAGTATTGTCCAAATACACTTCTACAGTATTATCTTTACTTTTTTTATTTTCACATATAGTATATTTATCTTTCTATAAACTCCATTATCTTCTACAAATATGGGGATGTAACGACCCAATCTTTTTAATAATATTTATTCCCAAAAATTTTGTGTTATTTTATTTTATACTCAATAAAACTATTTTCTTTAATTAATGAAGTGAATATAATTTAATGATATTGTTGGGTTTTGACTATTATATGGCCATTGGTCAATATGAACACTGGAAACTAAATTATTTATTTTACAATTATTGTTTATAAATTCAAATGATCTTGGTTAATTAATACAGAAAGAATATTTCATGGCATCATCTAGTAGACTTGGGCCATATGAAGCCCATCTGTCAGAGCTTGGGAAGGAGGTAGCATCACTGATCTTTTCTATAGACCAATCCCAAGTTGGACATCAACATGTGAAGATTGAATAGAATCTCCTAAGAGGGAAGTCTGAGCTGATAGAAATCACCACTTTAGTAATGTTGTCAGAGCCACCATAAGATTCTATCATCCTAGAACACCTTACACTTAGGTCCTATGCTGATGGTATAAGGGGATCTGTAATGAGACCTTGGCTACTTTGTGTAATCATTTTATATAAATAAAGTTTTTATTTCATTCTATGGTAAATTTTGTGATTTTAAAATGTTTGGATAAATATGGGATATATATTATTGATGAATTTAGGAAAAAAACGGGTATTTTAAAAAAAATTATTCTTTAAGTAATTAATAATGTGAATTGATTTTCAAAAAATGTCCTTCAACAGTTGTGTTCAGTAGAAAATTTATAGTCTAATAAGATCAACATAATTTTTAGTGAATATTAAACTATGAATAGTAAAATAACCATTTGAATTGTAATGACTTGTAAATTGACCAAAAAAAATAGAAACTTTACCCATGAATGTATAAATACATTTTAGAAATCTTATTAATGAAAAAACAATCATACATTACGTTTTTTTATTTTTTTTATGTCATAAATATTTTATTGAAAATTTTATAATCATTTTAATAATTTAAAATGGAAATTTATTTTCATAAAATTTAATCATAAATTTTTACTTTATTGTCTTATGTTTATACGATAATTTTGTGGGACCTCGATTGCATTTTTAAGGTGTTACAAAGTGAGTTGTAGTTTTAAAGGTGTATTTCTAGATTAAATAATGATTTTATTTAAAAATTAAATTAAAAATATTTAGAAAATTATTTTTGTAAAATTGAGTTCATTTTTGAATTCAGAGCATCTATATTAGGTTAGAGTGAATTTTTAGGATTTTTCTGAAATAGTTCATTTTTTGATGAATTGTAAAAATAAAGTTGTGAGTTTCGGGTGTTTAATGGCATCATTGATGATGTAATCATGATTTAAATAATCTTGTTGAATTTTGAATAGTAATTTATGTTATGAGGTGTCCCAAATGGGCAATTCCATGGGAAAATACCATGGTAAAACCTGTGGTTTTGCAAATACCACTGATGAGGTATCCTTTGGAAATTAAAATTTTAATCTTCCACTTTTCCTATAAATACAAAGGAATTACGTCATTATTTACATTAAAAAATCCTCCTCAAAAAATATATGGCCTTTATAACTCCCAAGAAGTCTTCCCACTATGCCCTCATGCCTCCCAAGGTCCCGACTTTCATGCTTTCGAGGTTATTATTCAAGGATAGAGAACATTTCACCCTCCTCTTTTATGTAAAGACTTCCTATATATTTTGTCTTATAGTTCAATTTTTTATGTGGGGGATTGTTATTCTATATAATTTCTATTTTCCATTTCATTTCCAATTTATTGGAGCCCATTTTCGCTCTCATCAATTGATTTTCGGAATTTTTAAGTGACATTGTTAGGCTGTCAAATTTTTTGTAAAAGAAATTACATCTTCTCATTCATTTCAATATTCCTTTTCATGTGGAATGACATTAAAATATCTATACCATGTTCTTATCTCCGTTTTATTCTTACTTTATACATTATTATGACTTTTTTATGACTTGGTTACCTTTTTACCCTCTCTTTTTAGTGTTTTATTAAAATGATGTTATATTGTCATTATGCTGCAGACTTTTCCTCTCAAAATTCCTTTCTCTTTCTCTCAAGAAATTATCCTATTTTATTTATGTGAATACCCAGAATTATTTCATTTCCATGGGTGTTCATAAGTACAAAAATGATATATTTGATTCTGTAATTAACATACATAAAACCCTCAATCCCTTTACATGGTTTATAAATAACATATTGATCTTATTTTTTAAGAACTTTTAAAATGTCACGATTTTGAAATGAAACTCATTTCTTTTATTCTCTATGAGTTATTTATGAAGTGTTTCATTATGATATATGTGTTTCACATGAAAGTAAATACATATTAATGGTGTTCCCTGATAGCACTCCAATGAATTTGGTAAATAATTTAATCTCAAGAGATGAAAAGTTCCATGATTCCTTGGTGAATAACCTTGGTAATTTTTATGACACCTTGGGGATAAACCTTTGTGATATGTTATAGAATGTATAAATTAAAATTTTTTCAAAAAATATTCATATTATAGTTATATTCATTTTCATTGTGAAATGTCTCTACTTACATTTCTCATGTATTTATGTTTTTATCAAGTTCTTCTTGATTTCACAAGTAAACAGACTCCCTTGCTTTCCTTACTATGCCTTCTGCTCACCCTTTCCTTTGATGTATGTCTCCAGGTTATGAAATGTAGTAATTGTACTTAGTATGAACCTATGATGAACCCTTGAAAGTGTATTAGAATGATATTTTATGTTGTTTTTATGTATTGTTTTCTTTATTTCCAAGACACTAGTCTTTAAAGATCCTCTGTTTGTAAAATCTAATGAAAAGTTATTTAATAAAAAGGCATGATTCCATGGTTGGTATTAGAGAGAGGTTTTGTTATTTATGGAAATTTGGTTATGAAAACTTTATGAATAATCCTATAGAAAATTTTAAATATAGGAAAACTTCTAGGTATTTTTTTAGTATTTATTAAGTGGTTTATCAAGGAAATACATCCCTGTCTAGATACGAGCAAGTATAGGCGGCTCTGGCAGAGAGGCACCTAGGAGTGAAAACTTTGGCAAGGAGTTTCGGGCTTAACCCAGGATATCCTAGTATACGACAATGGTCCTTGATTCCCTCTTGGTTATGACACTATTATGGGATATTTTTGGTTAATTGTTAGCTTTTTATGAATCATTATAAAGGATTTATAGAGAAATTTAATTTTTTAATGATGTTTTAAGACAAAAAATCCTTTATAGTTAAAAGATTCATAAATGAAATAAGTGTCTCACTAAGGATTTATTATTTTATAAAATAGAAGGAAAAAATTGTAACTGCAAAAATGGTGACCGCAATGGACCATGAAATAATGACCCAATGATGGAAGCCGAAATGGAAACTTTCATGCGAATGATGAACCAACTGACTCAAGTTATGGGGAAAAACATGAATCAAGGTAAGAGACTAATCTCCCCACAAAGGGAACAAACATTTATTGAATCTTTTATGCATCAATGACCACCAACCTTAATTGGATCTACTAACCCTTTAAATGTTGAATAGTGGATCAGCTATATTGAGAATATCTTTTCTATATGTTGATGTTATAAACAAGAGAAGGTTACCCAAGCTCTCTATTTCTTAGAGAGAGATGCTGATCATTAGTGGGAACTGATTAAAAACACAAGGCCAAGAGTGGAAGTTAAAGCTATGTAGTGGGAAGAGTTCGTAGGGATATTCTTTAACATTTATTTCCCTTTATCGATGAGAATAGTAATGGAGAAGGAGTTTCTTGAGCTGAAGCAGAAGGAGAATGAATCTGTGGGATGCTATGATATGAACTTCAAAAGGCTTTCACGTTACACATCTAGTTTTTTCATTGATCCAAGTGGTAAGGTTGATAGATTCTTTGGTGGACTGAGACCACATTTGTGCATTAATCTATCCAACTGAGACTATGATAGCTATGAGAAGATCATTTAGAGTGCGATGAAAGTTGATTTGTAGTTGGGTGAGACACAGTGGTCTCATAAATCTAATGACAAGAAGAGATCGATGGAGCCTAGCTTAGGGAAGACCTTTGATCAGGGAAGAGGATAAAAGAAAGTGAAATTTCCCACGTGTAATAAATGTGGGAAGAATCATTTGAGGAATTTCCCTATCAGGAGAGGTAAAACCTACAAATGTGGAAGAGAATTCCATATTGCGAGGAATTGTCGTAGTGAGGTGAAACCACAACTTCAAACACTAACAACAAGGGGAAGATGGTGCATGCCCTACCCAATTTCCATTTGTTTATGTGTGGACAACTTGGGCACTTTACCAATCACTATCCAAATCTAAGGGTAGTATAGGGGAACCACCATCAACCACAGTAATGGACAATGGAGAAAGGTCATGCTTTTTCTATCATGACTGCTGAAGTTGAAGCTCCAAATGATGTGGTAGCAGGTACTGTTGTTGTTCACTCAAAGCTAGAAAGTACATTGTTTGATACTGGTTCTATACATTCCTTTATTTCCTCCATGTTTTCAATGAATTTATAATCAACCTCGGATTTTCTAAAATTAGAGTTATTAGTCAAGACCCATAGTGAGATTATCCAAGTATCTTCAGTATTTCGAAACTCTAGTATTTACATTATTGAGCACAATATTATCACAAATCTAGTTGTCATTCCCATGCTGGAATTCAACATTATACTAGGGATGGACTGGCTCTCAAAGTATAATTCTAAGATCAAATGCAGAAGCAAGGAAATATCAGTAGTCTTGAAGGGATAACCTACAGTTATCTTCTAAATAGAGATATATCAACTTGATATTTGTCTCGAAGAACCTTCTATGTCGTTTTTTATGGATTTGATTGGTGAAGAAGAAGAAGTAAATGAGAGCTTGAGGATAGAAAATGTCCCCATCATCCAGAAATACGTTGACGTATTTCCTAAGTATTTTCCTAGACCTCCCCATGAAAGAGAGTTAGACTTCTCTATTTAACTCGTACTTGGATATCATCCAATATCAAAGACCTTGTATAGGATAGAAAATGTGGAGCTAGAGGAATTAAAGGAACAACTCCAATATCTTTTGGAGAAGGGGTTTATCCGACAAAGTGTGTCTCCTAGGGGAGAACTTGTTCTCTTTATAAAGAAGAAGGATGGATCGATGCGGTTATGCATTGATTATAGAGAACTGAATGGGATCCCAATAAAGAACAAATACCCTCTTCCACGAATTGATGACATATTTGACCAACTTTTTGGGGCTCAATTATTCACTAAGATTGATCTTCGATCTGGTTATAATCAATTGACGGTGAAAATATAAGATATTCCTAAAACAGCCTTCTAATCAAGATATATGCATTATGATTTTTTTGTTATGCCCTTTGGAATGAATAATGCACCTGCTATTTTTATGGATCTGATGAATAGTTTCTTTAATGACTGCCTTGATAACTTTGCGGTAGTTTTTATTGATGATATTCTGATATATTCCAAAAGTCTCGAGGAGTATGAGGATCATCTGAGGGTTATTTTGAAAACTCTATAGAAAGAGAGGATTTTTGGAAAGATCAGTAAATGTGGATTCTGGTTACAAAAAGTTTCTTTCCTGGGGAACATTGTTACCAATGAAGGAATCATAGTTGAACCTAAAAAGACAAAAGTTGTAGAGGAGTGGCATCATCCTAAAAGAATAACTGAGATTTTTAGTTTCCTTGGATTAGTGAGATATTATAGGAGGTTTTTGAAATAGTTTACCTGACTTACTAATCCATTAACCAATTTAACTCGAAAATGGGTAAAGTTAATATGGACAAAAGAGTGTTGGGAATGTTTCCAAGAGTTTAAGAAGAGATTGGTTACTTCTAGCATGTTAACTCTGCCCTCAAGTGGATAAAGATTTGTTATTTTTTGCAATGAATCTAGGAAAGGGATTGGGTGTGTCCTCGTGAAAAATAAAAAGTTCATTGCTTATACATCTCGACAGTTGGAGACTCATGAGCAGAACTATCCTATGCATGATCTGGAGATTTCTATGGTCATTTTTTCTATGATGATATGGAGGAACTATCTTTATGGGGAGAAATGTGATATATATAGAGACCATAAAAGTTTGAAGTATATTTTCACACAAAAGGAATTGAACATGAGACAAAAGTGATGGCTAGAACTTCTCAAAGACTATGATTACTCAATTCATTATTATCCCAGAAGATCCAACAATGTCACTAATGCATTAAGCAGGAAAGACCCAGTTGTTCATTCCATGATGAGTATTCAAAGAGGTCCTTTGATTAATGACCTAGTAAAATTGGACATGGGAATTATAAGGGAAGCGACATCATCTAACCTATCCCAAATGGTTTCTCAACCGTCATTAATAGAGAAGATCAATGAAGCTCAGAATGAAGATCCTTTTTTACAGAAGAAGTTTGAGGCTATGATGGATGAGAAGCTTCAGGAGTTCAATATTGATCAATAAAGTGTAATAAGGTTTTATACAAGACTATGTGTCCCATATATTCTAGAAATAAACAAGTGTCTAATGGATGACCCTCATAGTTCCACATTGTCTATACATCGTAGAAGAATAAAATGTATGGGGACCTTCATGGTCATTTTTAGTTTGATAATATGAAAAGAGAGATTGTTGACAACACTTCAAGGTGCCTGGTATGTCATAAAGTGAAGGCAGAGCAACAACTTCCTAAAGAGTTATTGCAACCACTACCCATACCAGCATGGAAGTGGGACAATATCACTATAGACTTCATCACTGGTCTCCCGAGACCATCCAAAGGAAATAATGTGATATGGGTTATTGTAGACCATCTCACCAATACTTCCCATTTTATCTCCATTCAGGAAGATTTATCTCTTGATCAGCTTGAAAAATTTACGTGAAGGTAGTGGTAGGGCTTCATGGATTCCGCTTTCTATCATATTTGATTGTGACCCGTGGTTCACATCAAAATTCTAGAGAAGTATCCAAAATTCTTTGGGCACTGAATTGTATTTCAGTACGGCCTATCACCCTTAAACTGATGGAAAATCTAAAAGGACTATTCAAACACTTGAGGATATGCTGAGAATGTGCTCAATGGAATTTAATGGTGGATGGGATCAACATCTCCCTTTAATTGAGTTCTCTTACAACAACAGCTTCCACTTGAGCATTCAAATGGAACCCTATGAAGCTCTATATGGGATGCGATGTAGAATGTCTACTTATTGGGATGAGACTGGTGAGAGAAAGCTTCTTGGGCCTGATCTTGTGCAAGAGATGACATAAAAAATCCATTCCATCAAGCAACACATTAAGGCTGCTCAGTGTTGGAAAACTAGCTATGCCAAAAACCGTCGAAGGGACTTGATGTTTTATGTTGGTGACAAAGTACTTCTTAGAATTTTTCCTTGTAGGAGATTCATGAGGTTTGGGAAGAAAGGGAAGCTTAGATCTAGGTATATTATCCCTTATTAAATCCTTGATCGTGTAGGAGTAGTGGTCTATCGGCTTGCACTTCCTCCAAATCTAGCACAAGTTCATGATTTCTTCCACATATCCCTCTTAAGGAAGTACATACCTAACCCTTCACATGTACTAAATATAGATGTGGTATAATTGAATCATGACCTCTCTTATGAGGAGAATCCAGTGGAGATATTGGATCATCGAGACAAGGTTCTACGCAGCAAGACTACTCACCTTTTTAAGGTGTTGTGGAGGAACCACATATGTGATGATGCCACATGGGAACCAGAAGATTCTATTAGGCAAAAGTACCCACGCATTTTATCTTCTTAGGGAATGATTTAAAATTTCTAGGACAAAATTTCTTAATGGGGGATGAATGTAATAACCCTCAATTTTTAATAATATTTATTTTCCAAATTTGTGTGTTATTTTATTTTATACTCAACAAAAATATATCCTTTAATTAATGAAGTGAGTATAATTAAATGATACTACTGGTTTTTGACTTTTATATGGCCATTGGTCAATATGAATGTTGGACACTAAATTCTTAACATTAAAACTATTGTTTATAAATTCAAATGATCTTGGTTAATTAATACTGAAAGAAGAGGTGATGGCATCATCTAGTAGAATCAGGCCATATGAATCCCATTTTTCAATGCTTGCGTATGAGGTAGCATCACATTTCTTTGCTCTAGACCAAGCCCAGTCCAACATCAACATGTGAAGCTTGAACATAATTTCCTAAGGGAGAAGTTCAAGCTAAGAGAAATCACCACTCGGGCAATGTTATCTGAGCCACCCCAAGATTCTCTCACCATATCACACCTTACACTTGGGTCATATGCTGGTATTATAATGAGAAATTTAACTAGACCGTAGCTACTTTGTGTAATCCATTTATATAAATAAAATTTTTATTTCTTATTATGGTAAATTTTATGAATTTAAAATGTCCGAATAAATATAGGATGTTTATTATTGATTAATTTTGGGAAAAAGGGTTATTTTAAAATACTTTTTTATTCCAAAAATAATTAATAATGTGAATTGATTTTCTAAAAATGGTCTTCTACAATTTTGTTCAGTAGGAAATTTAGAGTCTAATAGGATCGACATAATTTTTATTGAATAGTAAATTATGAATTGTAACATACTCGTTTGAATTGTAATGAATAGTAAATCGACAAAAAATATAGAAACTTCACCCATGAATGTATAAATACATTTTAGACATCTTAAAAGTGGAAAAACGATCATAGTTTATGTTTTGGTATTTTTGTATGTCATAAATATTTTATTTACAATTTTATAATTAATTTAATAATTTAAAATAGAAATATATTTTCATAAAATTTTATGATAAATTGTTTCTTTATTGTCTTATGGTTATAAGATAATTTTATGGGACCCTGATTACTTTTTTATCGTGTCATACAATGAGTTATAGTTTTAAAGATGTTTTTTTGGAATAAATAATAATTTTTTTTTAAATTAAATTAAAAATATTTAAAAAATATTTTCATAAAATTGTGTTCATTTTTTAATTCATATCATCTATATTAGGTTAGAGTTAATTTATGGGATTTTTCAGAAACAATTGATTTTTCAGTGAATAGTACAAATACAGTTTTCATTTTCTGGTGTTTGATGACATCGTTGAGGATGTAATCATGATGTAAATAATCCATTCAACTTGTGAATAGAAATATATGTTATGATTTTACCCATGTGGATAATAACATGGGAAAATATCATAGGTAATCCCATGGTTTTGCAAATACCACCGATTAGGTGTCCCTTGAAAATTAATAATTCATTCCCTATCTTTTCTTGTAAATACCTATCCATTCCATCATTATTTTCATTCAAAAATCCTCCTCACAAATCAATGGTCTTTCTACCTCCCATGGAGTCCTCCCAAGGTGCCCTTAATCTTCCTAAAGTCTGACCTTCAAGCTTTCGAAGTTACTATTCAGGGTAAGGGAACCTTTCACCCTCCTCTTTTAAGTAAACACTTCCTTTATGTTATGTACTATAGTTCCATTTTATTATGTAGGGTATTGTTATTCTATATATTTACTACATTCCATTTCATTTCCAAATTATGAGATACCCTTTCCACTCTCATCAATTTATTTTCATAATTTTTAAGTGATTCCATTATGCTGCCGAATTATTTCTAATAGAAATTACATCATCTCTTTCCTTTCAAGTTTCATTTTCTTGTGGTATGACATTAAATTATCCATACCATGTTCTTATCTCCATGTTATTATTAATTTATAATTTATTATTAATTTTCTATGACTGGGTTACCATTTTACCCTCTCTTTTTAATTTTTTCAAAAATTATGTTTTGTAGTCGTTATGCTGCAGAATTTTCATCTCACAATTACTCGCTCTTTCTCTCAAGAAATTCTATTATTTTATTTATGTGAATACCCAGACCTATTTCATTTTTATGCGTGTTCATAAGTATAAAAATGATCTATTTGATTTTGTAATTGACATACATATGACCCTCACTCCCTTTCCATGGGTTATAAATAACATAATGATCTAATTTTTTTATGAACTTTTAAAACGTCGCGATTTTGCAATGAACCCCATTTCTTTTATTCTCTATGCGTTATTTATGAAACGTTTTATAATAATATATTTGGATCACATGAAATTAAAGACATATTAAATTTGAGTCCTGATATCACTCCAATGCATTGGGTAAAGAATTTAATCTCTAGATATGACATGTTTCATGATACCTTGGTGAATAACCATGGTAATTTTTATGAAACCATGGGGATGAAACTTGGTGATATGTTCATGAATGTATAAATTAAATGTTGTAGCCACATAATCATGTTATAGTTCAAGTTATTTTCATTAGGAAATTCTTCTACTTCCATTGCTCATGTCTTTAGGTTTTTATCAAGTTCTTATTGATTTCACAAGTAAAATGATTCCCTTGTTTTCCTTACTAGGCCTTCTACTCACCCTTTCCATTGATATATGTCTCCAGGTTTTGAGATGCAGTAATTGTACTTATGATGAAACTATAATGAAGCCATAAAAGTCTATTAGAAGGATTTTTTATGTTTTTTTAATGTATTATGTTCTTGATTTCCAAGACACTAGACTTTAAAGATCCTCTGTATGTAAAATGTAATGAAAAGTTATGTAATAAAAAGGCAGGATTCCATAATGGATATTTTGGTATGAAATTATTTCTCCCTTATTTGTAACACCTTTTTTGGTTTTCGTTCTTTTATATTGTCTCTTTTTTAGATATTCAATATTCAGTCACCCAACTCCCATTTCTTCATAATAACTATGTATGTGTATACCCAACCTTTTAACTATTGTAATGATTAAATTGATAGAGAATACTTATTTTTGGGTTATTCTTTTTATATAGTTGTAATATTATATCATATAATATAAATTTGATATATATCATAGGCTTCAGTATATATATAGCATAAGGGACACATGATATGTGCCATTTTAGCTATATCATAATATTTAAGAAGACATAAAATATAAATTTCAGGAGAAGCATGAAACTTATACATCAACTACGGTATGTTTTCACGACTTTTTAATCCTTGATACGGATTGGTTAATTCATATAAACATATATTTTTTAACTATTCAATGATGAAGAATCAAATGAAGTGTAACGTTTCAGTCGACACTAAATACATGGGACATAGTTGATGCTCTTCATTTAGTAAATAGTGTCATGATGGATAAAATAGGTATAATATCCCACCTATCCAAGAGGTCTCAACTTTTATGTACTAGAAAATAATCTATTCTTCCAATATTTTTTCCTTTCACCATTGTTATGGAATTAAAACCCCTATGAAATTGAGGAATACTAAAACCCATTCTATGTTCATTTGGATAGTGTAATCGCCTTGGATATAGAATTTTATCACTCAATAATTTATTCATAATCAAGAATCTTACACAATCAAATCAAAAAAGGATTTCGTAGATTCCACATTATATTTTCAAAATGTACCTCTAATAATTTTTACTCATTTAATCCTTATAGAGTGATCAATTCAACTCATGGGTATTTTACCCTACCAATGGTCATTAAATAATTCACTAAATCCCATCAGTGGTATCAAATCCTTTTTCTTCATGGATTAAAAATGTTATTTCATTTGGTTTTTTGATGAAATATATAACATCTTTCATGTGTAGTTTTATTGTAAAATATAGTACATTAAAGGACTATATTTTTTTATCCATAGTGTATGAATGGATCATATCCTATGGTAAAATATATAGAGAATCCATATGTTTTTAACTAATCCATGTCAGATGATATGTTCTGAAATAAAATATAGTTTTTTCAAGGTTTTTTAAAAAATAGATGGTTGAAGTGTAATTATGATAATTGATTAATCATAAAATGTGATTGGTTAATTACAATATAGCTAGTCATATTCTATTATATGAATCTTGATTTATGTTTTCTGATAAAAAAATCTCTCTAATATTAGTTGAATTTTATGACTAATTATTAGTCATAAAATATGACATCCAGATAAATGTTAAAATATTTATTTTGTTTTATTAAATTATCATTTATAATTTTTTATAAATTATAAATATTATAAATTATAAAATGGGATAGTTCATGCATAAATTTAAATATTAAAAAAATCCTTTTTCCATGGTTGGCGGAATAAATAAAGTATTTATTTATTTATTTCATTACATTATTCATGATTCTATATTTTTTATAGAATGTCAATAATTAGTATTATTAAAAATTATATGAAATATTTAATACATGTTAGTTGTAAATCAATAAGATATAGTTTTTATGTACCTGAACATATTTAATTTTTCATGTAATAAACCCGAGATTAGTTTCTAAAAATAGTTTTTTTATAATAGGTATTAAATATATCATGAATTTAATTCTCTTTTAATAAAAGTCTCCCGTAAGATAAGGACTTGGGGTTGAACTTCCCACTGACATGGATTCTTATGTCTTGTTCTAGAAATGTAAGTGGTTATCTATTTGTCTCATTGGAATTACTAATGTGTATATTGCTAATATCATATAACATTAAGACTTTATATAATTATTTTATTCACCTTTTACCTGAGATGCATTTGTATATGTGTGAATATGATTAGCTTCTATATTTGGATGGGTAACACAAAATAGTAGTTTATGTAAAGAGTTGCACATTAATATGTTTTATAATAATTAATTTAGTGAAAGTAATAAATTTTCCAAAAGTAAATAAATAAAAGTATGTATACAAAAAGGACTAAGTAATAATAAAATAATGTTTTAATGAGATACAAAAGGTTTAATATGGATGAGATATATATTAATGCGGTGATAATTTTATAAAACTCTAGTAAAATTATATGCATGTGATTACATAAAAAGAATAATTTTCAAGCTCTTGATGATTTAGTATATTTGAAACTAATGGTTTGTTTCCTAGGGATAATTTTGGGTATCTAAATTAATTATTAGTGTAACTCTATTGGTTAGGTTCCTTATTTTTAGTGTTTTATTTGGAATACTCTTAGCTAAAAATCTCTAATAGTACGATACCTAATGAATAGATTTGATTGAATCTATATAATTTATATTCATAAATAATATATCCACTCACCTATATAAGAATCATATATTATATGATTGACCAATGATTTTTTTTATCATGTGTTGTAATGGATTATTAATGTACTCAAACTTTTGTATTTTTTAATAAAAAAATTGAACATCTCTCACTAAATATATATTATTTATGGTGTCTACATTTTTATTCATATTATATTCATTAGAATTAATAAATGATAAGATATAAGACATGGTACTCACATATTGATATTTATCTTTTATTGGTTGTGGACAACTGCAAGGTAACCGTTTGAGATCATTTATAGGTATGGCCTATAGACCAATTCATGATCAGAATATAAGGTTGAGGGGTATTCTCAAATTAAAAAATTTATAGAAACTATATGTGAACGTAATAGAGGTAAATTTCATCAAATCATACTCATAAATACCAGTTATTGGGTGTGGATCACACATTTTTTCTTACAAACATAAACTCAATGATAGATAGAAATTGAAAAGTGATTATTTAGATCATTATGTTGTTTATAGAGTGGTATTTTCAATATTATATGTTGACACTTATGATTTAACTCTACCATGTGTATTAGTCTATGAATTATAGAACTATTATTATGTTCCCACAATGCATATAAATTTATGTTTTGTATCTTGTTTAGATAACAATGAATTCACATTCACTATTAATTCAAAGAGTAGTTATATATATATATGAATGAAATGTTTTAAATTAATAGAAATATTTTAAATGGTTTATACATTCTAGATATAGGTATTATAATTTATAACATTCAAAATAATATGGAAATAGTTTATTATAATCAAAGATAACTTTAGAATTGTCCCCTAGGACATATAAAGGGAAAATTCATCTAATGATTCAATTGAAATTGATTCATGGAGATTTTATATTTTCAAACATTTTAAAATTTATAATAATTTTTTTAAGAAATATGACCAAATAAACATTCAGTGGAAATTCAAAAAGAGCTTGTAGATTGCTCGATCTCATATGCAGTGATGTATGTGGACCAATAATTACTCAAGATAATTGTATTTTATGGTAATTCATTACTGTTATCAATGAATAAATAGGTATGAAAATGTTTATCTAATGTAAGAAATTTATGAAACTTTTAAAAAGTTAAAAGTTTCATAAAATGAAGTATATAAAAAATAGGAAAGGATAATAATACCCTTTGATCGGATTAATGTTTTGGATACTTGGTCAATTAATTCATCGATCATCTAAGGGAATGTATAATTAATTCACAACTCACTCATCCTAGAGAACAATAATGGAATAGTTTTCCCAATGGGAGGAATTACACCTTATTATATATGTACTGATAAATGATGAGTTAATTTGACCTTCTGATTTATTTTAGGGGTTTTATCTAGAGGCTAAGAAATTTCTTCTAATTTTTGTTTCATATAAAGCAGTCATAATGCCACCATATAAGATATGTACTAAGAATTATACCATTATGTATTTTACAAAACAATTATATTCAATAAATTTATAAGATATTTAGGTTATAATAAGATTAACTCCAAATCAAACATGTCCCTATTTATTTGTTATCCAAAGGAAACAATGGGTTATTATTTATATTATACTACTTAATATAATATTACTATTGAATGAAATTGATTTTTAATTTTGAAGGAACACATAAGTTTGGTAGTAATTTAATACAATGATTAAATTAGATAATTTTAATATCAATGAATATGAGGTGGTTTTTAGGTGGAGGTTGAGCTGATTCGAAAATGACTTGTGGCAGAAGAACCAGCTCAACATACACAAGAACCTTAATAGTCTGATAGAAAATTTAAAGATATTGAGAGATATAGATTTCTCATAACTAATAATGATGTGTTTATTTCTGTAAGAGACGAACATAACATCTTTAAGACTATCATCTATTATAATGATATATAGTGAAAATCCATGGATTTTGAAATGGACTCCATATAAAAAAACTTGTTTGGAACCCAATTGATGAACATGAAAAGGTGAGACCCATCGTTTGAAAGTGTGTTTTCCACAATAAACTGACATTCACTATAGAGTGTGTACATATAAAGCATGTTTGGTGGTAAAAGGATACATCTAAATTCATGGTATTGAGTATAAAAATTCATTATCACCTATTGTGATGATAATTGTAATTTGAATTTAGTTCACCACTCTAGATTTATTGAGTAATATGAGACGTGTTTGACTACTTATATGTGGGGAATCTGATGTTATCATCCACTAAATAAACTATATGAGATGTATTCATCAAATTTTATTAATTTTTTAATATAATCAATAAATTTTGAGAGAGAGTATACAAGATTATCATGGTTCCATGTTATGTCTCCACAGATTGTTAGGGTAAAAATAATTATATATACGTACATATGATTTATATGATATATCTTGCATTGGAAATGATTATATTAGAAGTGAAATTTTTTATTGAGTAAACAATAAACTGATTAATATCATGAGTAGTGTTGATTCATTGATAGAATACACTGTCTTATTATATTTATGAAATATAGATTTTATATATGTTTTCAAGACTACCAAGGGACGTAGGGTAACGTTGTTGGTCCTTTGAATAATTAAAAAGTTGGAATGAAAAACTATATCCTAAATAATCTTGGTAAAACTAACTAGTGTGGTAATTTTTTTCATCAATATCTCGTGTATTTAAAGTGAATGGGGGAGATTGAAGAAAATGAACTCAAAAGGGGGTTGATTCATATTATATGACGACCAGGATCACACCATATGATGTGAGTGTGATGAGTAACATATTTATTTATTGATGTATGTCATAAGAGTTTCATAGTATATAGATTTATATTGTATCATAATATATTATTAGCACTACAATACACACTACATGAGATGCGTGAACTTTCTATGTCAACTCTCACATGGATTCATTGACTTCTAATCCATGATATTGATTTGTTAATGAATTGAAATATATTCATTAAATTGTTCAAAGCGGAACACTCCAATGAAACATAACATATGGGTTGGAATCCAATACATGTGATATAGATAACTCTATTCATTCAATTAATAGCATCGGGAAGGCTATATATATGGAAATAAACCATCATTTTAGGATAACTCAACTATTTCATTGTAGCCTATTCACTCTTTTTTTATATTTCATTCATCGTTCCAATATAAAGGCACCATCACCCCTTCATCCTTATAAAATTATCTATAACCATTATGGGATCCATTGGTTCATGTAATCCCTTTCGAGGTAGGAATCCATCACTTACTACTTCATAAATCATCAAAAATATTAATCCATTCAAATAGATGTTGAAGGTTATATTTTTCAAATTACATGTACCCATTATTTCATCAATATTCATTGAACATTGAATCCTCAAAGATATACCATGTAATTTCATGGGAAATATCAAATGCAAAAGATGTTTATATGATATTATAAAACAAATAATCAATATAATAATTGTATTCTATGTAAAGACCCATAAATTCCATGGAAATTTTTTTTTCTTAAATATTTGGGATTTTTACGAGTCTGCAAAATTTTACACCGCAGGATTTTGAGGACCGATGTGCCCGAAATCAATTTCTGAAGTTTTTCTTGGGTATGTTCAATAAATATATGAGTGGGATTTTATAACATTTGAATCGGTTCTCGGAATTTAAATATGAGGGCACCGTTGAACTCGCAGCACCGCTATTCTCTTAAGAAGACTTTCACCTCGACAGTAGTTGGTCAATAATAAAAGTTAGTTTTTGGATTTTTAAAAAAATTAATAAAATAAAGTGAGATAAAACATTATGTTATCTTCTGTGTGGAGGTTGGGTGGTTAAATTCCCCATGTTGAGGTTGGAGGTGGGGGCCACCACACTTTAACCTTCTATGAGAGGTTATGGTGGTGGGTCCCACCCGATCATAACCTCCCTTTGGAGGATATTTTTGGTGGGGACCACCTGAGCTTTTAACCCCTTGGAACTCCCCCTTTAAGGTGGAGAAACTCCTTGACCACCCCTCACCTTAATTAAGCCCACTCCCCTATCAATTAATGGTTCCACCACCACCACAATTAATTACCAAATCCACTTTTTTGGATTTTTGAGCCATCTCTCGTAATTAACTATGCGAACGCGTGTGAATTAATTATAGGGAGCCTCTTTACATCCTCTAAATTAAATGTGACACCTCTCATGCAATGAATTTGGTGGAGTTGGGTTATTTAATTTCACCTTTTTGATTTGTTGTGCCAATAAAATAATAGACAAACCATTCCTCTATTATTTTCATTGGGCATTTGGTGGAGCTTGGGAGGAGGAAATATAGGGAGAAAGGAAGTTCTCCCAAAAAAGAACGTGAAGAACGTCGGCGACGATTTCCTACTTTGACTTCCTCCCTCGGATCCTACCAACGTGGAGTCTCTTCCACTGCTGACGCACCTCAGAAGTGGAAGTGTGCGACCGAGGTGATGAAAGATGAATTCGTCTTCTTCCCGCAACTCTGTCAACGAATGTCGAGCGGCGAATCAAATGTTGGGGTTTAGTTTCTTTTCTGTGTCATGTTCTCCCTTCATTTAAAAATGAAGAACGATGATGTTCATCTTTTACGGGTGGAATATTGTGCTTCATTCTTGAGAACCAATTGTTACCACCTTAAATGCGGAGGGTGCAGGCCAAACCAACATGGACCGACCCCTCCATTGATCTTGTTTTGATTGAACTTCGTCTTGGAGATGAAGAAAGAGGCAATGAAGGCAGCAACGATGAAGGCCGTTCAACTCGCGGCCTCCACGAATCGCACCGCCCCCACGGCGCACCGGTGCTATAGGCCAAACACCGTCGGCCGAACGGTGCCCCACCCGCCTACCCGTGGTGTCCCGATGCCCTTCCCAACACACGCCCTGGCTAAACCCGAGGCCTTCCTGGCCCCACCGGTGCCCTGCCCTACGCCCCCGTGCGCTGCCCACGCCCCCACACACTGCCCTGTTCGTGGCCTGGTGCCCCCACGCGCTGACCGTGCCCCTGCGCACTTCCCCGCATGCTGTTTGGTGCCTCTAACACCCTGACCAGTTCCCATGCGCACTGCCCCCCCCCCCCCTCTCCCTGGTTCCCTGCTGCGCCCTGCCCTATGCCCCCAACGCCCTGTCGCGGCCTGCTCGGCGCCCCCAAGCCCTTCCCGGTGCCCCCGCGGAATCCCAGCTCCCTCGCGGCCACCCGGCCGAGACGGTGTCCCAACCCTCTCATGGTGCCCTGGCCGAACCGGCCAGCCATGCCCTCCAGGGTGATCTATGCCAGTCCGCGCCCTGGCAACAGTCCGGGCCGAACTGGCCCCGAGCTCGGGTCGGACCGCCCTCGCGGTCCGTAGGGCAGGGGCTAGCAGACTGGGTGAAAACATAGCAGGTTGACCCGCCCAACAGCCCGGGTCAGACCCAGCGAGTCTGACCAAGTCGACACAGATCGGGTCAACCCAGACTGGATTGGGCTGAGTCAGTCCGGCTGGGTCGAACCGGACCCTAGCCCATTACTACCCCCTTTACTTTCTTTGGCCATATCATTTGCACCGAACGTCCGTTTGATGAACCGTCAACAGTGTCGGTATTCATGGAGCGTAGCCATGCATTTGAGTATATCCCACTAGAATTTGGGGGATTGTTGAGTTACAGTCAACTCGGATTGTACATGAATCCAACCGGGCCCCTAGGACTAAAAGGCTAATAACTAACAGACTGAGCGTCCAATTGACGCACCGTCTATTGTGTTGAGACCCCTATGATGTGACAGATCTTTGAGATACTATTTTTTGGCACTTCACGATAGTTGGGTTATTTACCCGTAGCTCGTGGTGCGGATTCTTCCATCAATGAGCAGACAGAGTGCAAAGACCTAGTAGCTGGAAAACCTGACGTCTACTCAACCGATTCGACTCAGATAGATTCGACTAGACCAGTGGGGAGTGCCTTGTAGTTGGCGGTAGACCCATGGTGGCGGAGCACCTAGTAGTTGGCAGCATACCCATGGTACTCAATAGAAGGAGTACCTGTGCAGGCTATTAGGGGGAGTGTTGGGTAGTTAGCGGCAGACCCATAGTGGAGGAGTGCCTCGTAGTTGGCAGCGGACGCGCGGTACTCGACAGGAGGAGTACCCCAGCAGTCCAAGGTTAGTGAGAAGCGCCTTGGTGTCATGACATTCCCACTATTCTTGATAGAGGAAGAGTTCTCTAAAAGATATGGTTTCGATCATGAAAATCCTGGTTTGAGCTCAGTCAATGAATTTTGTGTTTTACTCATGATTGAGATGGGTTACTAGATGACATAGGTATATGTATGGTCATATACCTATGTAATGGTTATATGTTGATTTCATACTTTGTGATTTATCCTTGTTGGATTTTTTGAGAGCTTGAGGGTTTTGCGGTCCCTACTGAGTATCGTTATACTCACCCCTGTATGGGCTATGCCCGCACCTCGTTGGGTTGGTTGCAGATGATGGACAGTGCTGACTGAGGCAGATAGTAGCAGGACTGGACGGTACCCGAAGGTGGACCACACGGCGTGATGGTACATAGAGCAGACGGACGAACCTAGAGTGCTAAAGAGGCCATCTGTACCTACCCTTCAGGTAGAAACCCTAGAGGATGACCCATTAGTTTCTTTACTTTTATTCATTTGTACTTATACTTTCCTATTGGGATTTTATTCTTGGACCGTTTTACTTTCCATCCCTTCTTTTGTTTATGGTTTTTACTTAGGGTTTAGCTTCCAGTTGTGTACTCTGATGTGTTTTTTACAGTTATAAAGGAAATTATTTCCCTGTTTAGGGTTATACACCTTGGTTCTAGTCGCCATCTTCTGGCCTAAGGAAGGCGGGCTTGAGGTAGTCATGATACGGGCCCCGAGAGACGGGTTTTGACAAATTGGTATCATAGGAGTCGGTTCTACCGCATAACATAGAACTCTGATTTTTTTTCTGTGAAGCAATAGTGTTAAGGGTACTAAGTGTGTTTTTCAGTTCAGGGAGTCTAGTATTGGTGTGGGCATCCGAAATATCCATACACCAGTTCCCTGACATCTGATTTCCGACTCAGTGCATGAAAAAACTTATTGCATGCATGTTTTCAAAAGTTTTATTTAGGTAAGCTCAACCAGGTCAGCTCACCAGGTATAATATTTTGACCGTGTCACATCTGCCTTTTTCATGATTCATACCCATGGACGACCAGTTAGAGTCCCGAGAGTCATACGTACTGACAACCCACCAAGCGATGAGGCCTCGGTGCAGGGCCCTTTATCAGTGGAGGCACCAGCAGTACTACTTCCTGTTGGGCCACCGATTCCACCAGCCCCAGCAGTAGACGATGCACACTGCTTGAGCGCATTGCATGAGTTCCAGCGCCAGAGGCCACCTAGGTTCAGGGGGGAGATGGACCCACAGGTGGCTGAGGATTGGATAGAGGTTGTGGTGCGAGTCTTCACGCTAGTAGGGACACCAGCAAACATCATGGTGATCCTTACTGCTAGCCACCTTCAAGAAGTAGTAGGAAGATAGTGGAGCCTGATGCTCCAGGTTCATGATAAGGTCACCCTACTCTAGGCAGACTTAGAGAGCCTGTTCTGGGTGGAGTATGTACCAGCCACCATTTGAGTGGTATAGATACAGAAGCTACTGCATATACTGTAGGGTAGCATAATAGTGGCGCAGTACTCAGCGTGGTTCACTGACCTCTCATGTTAATCCACAGATATGGTACAGGACCCATTCTTTAGGTTATGGACCTTCGATCAGGGACTCAGGTGAGAGATCAGAGATCTGATGATCTCACTCGGCATCCTGATGCAGGAGAGGGTGCTAGAGAGATCCCTCATAGTGGATAGTTTCCTTGTTGTGCAGTCAATAGTAGTGAGAACCACTACTAGCTGACGCACAATGGAGTCTTTTTCAGTTGTCATTAGATAGATGTCGTAGAGGTCCAAGAGGACCAGACCTAGAGGTGGACGAACGCACTACTCAGGATCAGTTGTGTGGGGTACCGGAGTAGAGATAGGGCTATTTATTCCAGGATCGGACAGTGTTACTCATGCGGTAGAAAGTGTCACATGGCTCATGACTATCCGACCCACTGTACAGGTGATCAGCATAAAGTTGAGGGACCTCCCAGGTAGAGGCAAGGGTTCGAATGAGGCGGTCCGTAGGGAGGAGGCAGACGTGGTAGATGAGCTATATGTGCAGCTGGTGGTGGACGACGTTACGAGGTGTTACCACCATCACCACCACCAAGAGGCCCACCCTGACCACAGGGATGAGGTGGACAGGGGAGACCTCAGCTTTAGGTAGCTGAGGCCTATGATCACGGTTCTCCATAGATGATTCGGGGTATGATCTGTGTCTACTCCACCTTAGTTGAAGTTATTATAGACATAGGTTCCAGTCACTCTTTCATTTCCATATCCCTTGTTCGGATCTCGGAGATTCTGAAGGATCCGTTTGTTTGATCCTTACGATGAGATACCCCAACAAGAGCGGATTCGACGATTATAAACTAGTCCTGGCAGTGCGAGCTTACTATAGGACGCGAGAGCTTCGGCTGCGATCTCCTAGTAGCGGCGTCGAGTCCTTACGACGTCATCTTGGGTATGGACTGGTTATCTACAGTCCATGCTCAGATTGACTGTATTAGGAAAAAAGTGTGGTATATCTGCAATGATGGGACCAGGTTTACCATCACCGTCGAAAAGGGAACTTTTTCAGTACAGAACGGATTTACTCGGAGGAGGGTGCAGCTAATCACTCACTAGTTGGATTGCCTTACCCTCGGAGCAGTTGAGGTGGAAATCCTGACTTATCCTATAGTGGTGGACCAGTATGCAGATGTTTTCCCTGATAATCTCCCAGTACTACATCCACACAAAGAGGTGGACTTCTACATTGACTTTTACCCCAGGAAGGCACCAATATCTACTCCAGTATATCATATGACTCCCACTGAGCTTCGTGAGCTGAGGGTACATCTAGAAGACTTACAGGGAAAGGAATTCATTCGGCCCAGTGTTTCTCCCTGGGCAGCACCAATTCTATTCACCAAGAGGTTGGATGGGATCTTGAGGCTTTGTGTTGACTACCGTTGCCTAAACTAGGTGACAGTGAATAATAAGTACCCACTCATGAGGATTGACGACCTCTTTGATAAGATGAAGGGAGCACGGTGGTTCTCGAAGATAGACCTTAGATCAGGCTATCAACGGCTCAATGTTTGGGACGAGGATGTGCAGAAGACGACCTTCAGGTGTCATTACAGCCACTATGAGTTCTTGGTTATGCCCTCGGGTGTAACCCATGCTTCAGCAGTGTTCATGATTCTCATGAATAGGATCTTCCAGCCTTACCTCAATCTCTTTTTCGTAGTCTTCATCGATGACATTTTTATCTACTCGACTACTGAGGCAGATCTTGCATACCATTTTCAGGTAGTACAAGACACACTCCAAGAGCACCAGATTTATGGTAAGCTCTTGAAGTGCCAGTTTTGGATTTGAGGGGTTAACTTATTGGAACACATCATCTCAGATGCTGGAGTTGTAGTGGATCCAGAGAAGATTGAGGTTGTACCTTCTTGGCATCCACCCGGGAGTGTGACGGAGGTACTGAGTTTACATGGTTTGGCTAGATACTATAGTAGATTCATTCCAGACTTCTCCAGTGTGGCAGCACCACTATAACCCATGATGGAGAAGGGGAAACCCTTTGTCTGGTCGGAGATATGCCAGCAGAGCATTCAAGAGCTGAGGCAGAGGCATACTAGAGCCCCAATCTTGAGACTTCCAGAGGAAGGCGTATGGTATATAGTCTACTACGACGCATCATGGACTGGAAACAGGTGTGCCCAGATGTAGGAGCGAGCTGTGATTGGTTATGCTTCTCGGCATCTAAGACAACACGAGTAGAACTATTCTACCCATGATCTGGAGTTAGTAGCAGTGGACTTCACCTTGAAGATGTGGCGGCACTATCTGATGGGTGAATGTTTGACCATGTTCTCTAATCACAAGAGTTTCATGTATATCTTATCTCACAAGGACTAGAACCTGAGACAGCGGAAATGGATCGAGTTCCTACATGACTATGATTTCTAGATAGTCTATACTCCTGGGAAGGGGAATGTTGTTGCAGATGCTCTCAGTAGGAGATCTGGTATACAACTGCTAGGAGAGGCGACAGAGTAGCTAGTTGCCTTACAGATATCATTTGTAGATAGATATGAAGTAGCCTATCTACAGTCTCTTACAGTCACTCCCCAACTTCTTTATCTATTCAGGGAGGCACAACATGGGGACTCTGATTATGAGACATGAAGTGCTTAGATATCCATAGGGAAAGCACCCGATGGATTTTCTATAGGTGGGGATCATGTCATCCTCTTCAGAGAACATACCTTTGTACCAATTGCACTTCTGGAGGATGTTTTGAGGGAGTTCCACACATCCCCTATAGCGGTACATCTAGGAGTGGAAAAGATATACCAGGACCTTCAACGACAGAACTGTTGTCCATGTATGAAGAAGGCAGTAGTGAAGTTTTTCTCACAGTGCCTCAGTTGTCATCAAGTGAAGGTAGAGCACCAGGTACCAGAATTCTTGGTTCAACCAGTAGAGGTCCCATAGTGGAAGTGGGATAAAATATCCATGGACATCATGAGGGGTATTCCACATACATCCAGGGGTAATGACACGATTTGGGTGATCATTGAATGAATCACCACATCAGCCTACTTTCTATCAATCAGTGTGTAGGGTTCAGTAGAGAGCTTGGGATGCCACTATGTGTAAGAGATTGTGGGACTATATAAAGTACCTTCCTCTATTGTATCTGACTATGAAACACAGTTTACTTGCCTACTATGGAAGGGGTTGTAGGAGGCTTTTGGGACACAGCTTCACTTGAGAACCGCCCTCCATCCTCAAATGGATGGTCAGACTGAGCGGACCATTTAGAACCTCAAGGAAATGATAAATGCCTGTGTCCTCAACTTCAGTCACAGCTAGGAGGATCACTTTCCATTGTTGGATTTTTCATACAACAACAGCTATCACTCCACCATAGGTATGGCACCTTTTGAGGCGTTTCACGAGCGACCTTGCAGACCACCCTTGTGCTGGACAGACCCAGGGGAGTCAACAGTAGTGGGACCAGAGATGGTATGACCTACTACGGAGAAGGTCCAAATCATCCATGAGTATATGAAGACTGCATAGATCAGACAGAATTCGTATGCTGACATGAGAAGGAGACCTCTAGAGTTCGAGGATGGTGACCACGTCTTTCTACGGGTCTCACCTCAATGAGGTCTATGGATATTTGGCTGAGGCAACAAGTAATCTCCGAGATTCATTGGACCTTTTTAGGTCCTCAGCAAAGTAGGCAAGGTGGATTACTGCTTAGCACTTCCACCTCAGTTGTATTGGGTGATTGATGTCTTTCACGTATCCCAGCTGAGGCGATACGTGCACGACCCTTCCCACATTATCGACCATGGAGAGCTCGATGTCGACGATGGGGAGACCTTCATAGAGGTTCCAATAGAGATTGAGGATCGACAGAAGCATGTCCTATGTGAACGATCGATACCTCTAGTGCACGTTCAGAGGCAGCATGGGAACCTCCAGGAGGGAACATGGAAGTGGGTGGCTTAGATTCATGCTTAGTACTGCCATTTGTTCCCATAGACCAAGTTGTAGTTTACGGGGGTGTGAAGCCCTGAGGTGGGGAGAATGTAAAGACCTGGAAATTCCATGGGAATTTTTTTGCCTTAAATACTTGTGATTTTTATGAGTCCGTGAAATTTTATGGCACTTGATTCTACAGCTCGGTGTTCCCAGAATAAATTTCTAATGTTTTGTTCGGTACGTTCATTAACTTACGAGCGAGATTTTATAACTTTTGAACTGGTGCTAGGAATTGAAATCCGAGGGCACCGTTGAACTCGCAGTGCCGATATTCGCTTAAGAAGACCTTCACCTCGATGGCAGTTGGTTGAGAATAAAAGTTAGTTTTTGGATTTTTATAAAAAAAATTAATAAAATAAAGTGAGATAACACTTTATTTTATCCGCCATGTGGAGGTTGGGTGATAAATTCTCCAAGTGTAGGTTGGAGATGGGGGCCACCAAACCTTAACCTCTAATGGGAGGTTATGGTGGTGGGGCACACCGGAACAAAACCTCCCTTGGAAGGATATTTTTGGTTGGGACCACCTAGGCATGTAACCCCTTGGAAATCCCCATTTAAGGTAGAGAAACTCCTTGACAACCTGTTACCTTAATGAAGCCCACTCATCTAGAAATTAATGGTGCCACCTCCACCCTAATTAATTTTGAAATCCTCCTTTTTGGATTTTTGTGCCATATCCCCTAATTAACTGCGACAACGCATGTGAATTAATTATAGGGAGCCTCTTGAAATCCTCCAAATCAAATATGACACCTCTCATGCAATTAATTTGGTGGAGTCGGGTTAATTAATTTCACCTTTTTGATTTGTTGTGACAATAAAATAATAGACAAACAATTCCTCTATTATTTTCATTGGGCATTTGGTGGAGCATGGGAGGAGGAAAGATAGGGAGAAAAAAAGTACTCCCAATGATGAACGTGAAGAACGCTGATGAAAATTTCCTCCTTCGACTTCCTCCCTCGGATCCTACAAACGTGGAGTGTCTTCCACGACCGACGCAGCTCAGAAGTGGATGTGTGCGGTGGATGTGAAGAACGACGACTTCATCTTCTTCCTGCAACTCCATCAAATAATCTCAAGCGGAGAATCCAAGGTAGGGTTTTAGTTTCTTTTAAGTATCATGTTCTTCCATCCTTTAAAAACAAATAACGATTATGTTTATATTTTACAGGTGGAATATTGTGCTTCGTTATTGAGAACCAATTGTTGCCACCCTAAATGCGGAGGGTGCAGGCCAAACCAACATGGGATGACCCCTATGTCGATCTTGTTTTGATTGAACTTAGGCTTGGCGATGAAGCAAGAGGCAACGAAGCTGGCAATGACAGAGGCCGCGCTACTGGCAGCCTCGGCAAATTGTGCAGCCCCCGCGGTGCACCGGTTCTCCTAGCCAAACACCGCTGGTTGAGTTGCGCCCGACCCGCCTACCTGCGGCCTCCCGAAGCCATGCCCGGCCTGCACCCTGGATGAACCTGTGGCCTGCCCCGCGGCCTATATGGCCCCACCGGTGCCCTACCCGGCGCCCCCGCACACTGCTCGCGCCCCCACGCACTGCCCGGTGCCCCTGCATGCTGGACGGGCCCCCGCGCACTGCTCCACACGATGCATGGAACCTCCAGCGCCCTACCCGGTGCCCCTGGTGTCTTGTTGCGCCATGCCCCACTCCCTCGGTGCCCTGCAGTGTCCTGCCCGGTGCCCCCGCACCCTGCCCGGCACCCCCGCGGCGTCCCGGCTCCCTCGCGGCCACCCTTCCAAGCTAGTGTCCTAGCCACCTCGTAGTTCCCTAGTCGAACCGACCAATCGCGCCATCCAGGCCGAGTCATGTCTGGTCGCGCCCTCACAATACTCCGGGCCGAACTGGACCTGAGCTCGGGCTGGACCGTCCTCGTGGTCCACTGGGCTGGGGTCAGCAGACCGGTCCAAAACATAGCGGTCTAACCCACACAATTGGTCGGGTCAGACCCAACGAGTCTGAACGGGTTAACCCAGACCAGGGCGGCCCAGACTGGATTGGGCCGAGTCGGTCCGACCAGGTCGGACCAAACCATGGCCCATTACTTCCCCCGTTACTTTCTTTGGCCATATCTTTGGCATTGCACGTCTGTTTGACTAACTGTCAGCGGTGTCGGTATTTTTGGACCGTAGTCGTCCATTT
This sequence comes from Viscum album, assembly GCA_963277665.1. Lineage (NCBI taxonomy): Eukaryota > Viridiplantae > Streptophyta > Magnoliopsida > Santalales > Viscaceae > Viscum > Viscum album. The sequence goes on from OY728159.1 coordinate 1,274,015,799, forward strand.
GAGTATATCCCACTGAAGTTCGGGGTATAGTTATGATAAGGTCAGGTTGGATCATACACGAATCTAACCGGGCCCATGGGACTAAAAGGCTAATAACGAACAGACTGGGCGTCTTATTGACGCACCGTCTATTGCGTTGAGACCCCTATGATGTGGTGGACCTTTGAGATACTTCTTCGTGGCACTTTGAAATAGTTGGGGTATTGCCCAGTAGCTCATGGAGCAGATCCTTCCATTAATGATAAGACAGAGTATAGAGACCTAGTAGCTGGAAGACCTGACGAATGCATGACCAATTCGACTCGGAGTGATTCGACTAGCCTAGTGGGGAGTGCCTGGTAGTTTTCGGCATACCCATGGCAGAGGAGCGCCTAGTAGTTGGTAGAAGACCTGCAGTACTCAACAGGAGGAGTACCTCTATAGGCTATTATAGGGATCACCTGATAGTTGGCAGTAGACCCACATCGGAGGAGTGCCTGGTAGTTCGCAGAAGACCCGCGGTACCCGATAGGAGGAGTACCTCAGCAGTCCAAGGTTTGTGAGAAGTTCCTTGGTGTCATGATCATCCCACTGTTCTAGACAGAGGAGGAGTTCTCCAGCAGCCGTGGATTCGATTTTGAAAATCGTGGTTTGAGCGGAGTCAATGACTTTTGTGTTTTCCTCATGATTGAGATGTGTTACTTGTAAGGACCAAAAAATTCCAGAGAAATTTTTTTATTAAATACATGGGATTTTTTACGAGTCCATGAAAATTTTTAGCACTTGATTCCGAGCCCCGGTGTTCCCAGAATCAATTTCTAAAATTTTGTTCGGGTACGTTCAGTAAACGTACGTGGGGGATTTTATATATTTGGAATGGGTGCTTGGAATTGAATTATAAGGGCACCGTTGAACTCAAAGCACCAGAATATGCTTAATAATACTTTCAACTCGACAATATTTGGTCGAGAATAAAAGTTAGTTTTTGGAATTTTACAAAAAAAAATTTAATAAAATAAAGTGTACAACACTTTATTTTATTTTAAGCTGCCATGTTGAGTGTGTTTGTTAAAACCTTCACTTGGGAGTTGGAGGTGCAACCGCCACACCCTAGCCTACAATGAGAGGTTATGGTGGTTGGGCCCACTCGAGCATAACCTCCCGTGAGAGGTTATGATGTGAGGTCCACATGAGGCATAACCCCCTATTAATATAGAAGGATAACACCTCCTCAACTCCCCATCAAATGGTGGAAAACTCCTTGACCTTCCCCTTTAATTATGATGGGTCAAACGTATAATTAAATTATGCCATCCTCTCGTGGATTAATTGGAGGAGCCTACGTAATTAATCCTCTTTGTTTAATTCTTTTGTTCCAACTACCGTAATTTACTGCACCAACCCGTGTGAATTAATTAAGGGGGACCTCTTAATTTCATTCTCCATTAGAATTATGTGCCAACAATAAAATAATAGAGAACCGATTATTATTATTTTGTTGGGATTCTCTTTTGGTGAAACGGAGGAAGTGGAGAGCTAGGGAGAACCATCCTCCCAACGAAGAATGTGAAGAAAACTGGCAACACTTTTTCCTCGGTCTTTTACCCTGGACACTTTCTGACATAGAGAAACATCCCTCCCCGTCATAGACAATGAACCGACACACGAGCTTGGATTGGGAGTGCGTGAAGAACATGGTAAACAACGAATGACTTCATCTTATTCCAGCAACTCCATCAACATACGTCGAGAAGTGAATCAAAGGTATGGGTTTTTTTCTATTGTAATGTCTTTTTCTTTTTCTCTTCTTCGAATTAAAAAGGATTTCATGCGTGGTTTTAAAAATAATTAAAAAACATCTTATTTCTTCTTGTTGAAAAAATTGTTACCACCCTAAACGTGGAGGGTGCGGGCCAAACCAACAAGCCCGGACTCCTCCATCGTTCTTGTTGTGATGTTTCATTGGAAGAACGACGAGGCGACGGAATGATGAAGGCGGTGACGACAAAGGACGCACTACCCATGGACTCCTCGAATTGTGCCACCCCCATGGAGTACCGGTGCTCCCGGCCGAACAACGCTAGTCGAGAGGTGCCCGACCCGCCTACCCGCACGCCGCCCTGCGCACTGCCTGGTGCCCCCGTGCACCCCCCACAGCCTGCCAGCGCCCTGCTCGGCACCCCTGCTGCCTTGACTGCAGCCTACTCGGTGCCCTCAGTGACCTGTTGCACCCTGCTCGAAGCCCCCGGTGCCCTGCTGCGACCTTCCTAGCCCATATTGTGGCATGTACGGCGCCCCTATGGCCTGCCTGGCGCCCCTTGCCCTACCTGGCGCCCCCGTGACATTCCGGATCCCTCACGGCCACCCGATTGTGCCTGTGTCCCGGCCCCCATCCCGATGCCCTGGCTGAACCGGCCTAGCCATGCCCTTTGGGCCGTGTCGTGCAAGTTCGTGCCCTCTCCACACTCCGGGCTGAACTGGCACCGAGCCCGGGCCAAACCACCCTCACGGTCCGTTGGGTCGGGCCAAGAGGATCGGGTCAAAACATAGCGGGCTAACCCACCCAACGGGCCGGGTCAGACCCAGGGAGTCTGGCCAGGTTGACCCAGACCGGGTCATCCCAGACTGGGTTGGACCGATTCGGTCTCACCAGGTCGGACTGAACCTGGGCCCATTATGAACCCATTTTCTTCTTAGGCCATATCTTTGGCACCGGACGTCCGTTTGACGAACCATTAGCAGCACCAGTTTTCATGGAATGATATCGTCCCTTTGAGAACACTCCACTTGAGTTTGGGGTATAGTTGAGTTATGGTCAGTTTGGATTGTACATGAATCCAACCGAGCCCCTGGGACTAAAATGATAATAACTAACAGATCAGGTGTCCGATTGACGCGTCGTCTGTTGTGTTTAGACCCCTATGACGGGGCAGAATTTTCAGATACTTATCTGTGGCACTTCATGACAGTTACAATATTTCCCAGTAACTCATGGAGAGGATCCTTCTAGTGACGAGCAGACAGAGTGCAGAGACCTAGTAGCTGGCATACATTATGACTGCATGACCATTTCGACTCGGCGTGATTCGACTAGCCCATTGGGGAGAACCTGGTAGTTGGCGGTAGAACCACAGCAGAGGAGCACTTAGTAGTTGGCGGCAGGCTCGCGGTACTTGATAGGATGAGTACCTCTGTAAGCTATTAGGGGGAGCACCTGGTAGTTGGTCGCAGACCCACAACGGATGAGATCCTAGTAGTTGGCAGTAGACCCGTGGTACTCGACAGGAGAATTACTTCAGCAGTCTAAGGTTAGCGAGAAGTGCCATGGTGTCACAACAGTCCCACTGTACTTGATAGAGGAGGATTTCTCCAGCAGTCGTGGTTTAGATAATGAAAATCCTGGTTTGATCTGAGTCAATGACTTTTGGGTTTTCCTCATGATTGAGATGGGTTACTAGATAACTTAGGTATATATATGGGAATATACCTAAGTAATGTTTATCCATTTATTTAAAACATTTTGGTTTATCCTTGTTAAATTTTGTAAGACCTTGAGGGTCTCAGGGTCCCTACTGAGTATCATTATACTCACCTCTACATGGGCTATGCCTACACCTTGTTGTGTTGGCTGCAGATGACAGACAGTGCTGAATGAGGTAGAGAGTTGCAGGACTGGACGGTACCCAGAGGAGGACCACTCAACATGATGGTACACGGAGGAGACAGATGGACGTGGAGTGATGAGGAGCCCATCGGTACCTACCCTTCAGGTAGGAACCCGAAGGATAACCTATTAGTTGTTTTACTTTTCTTTAGTTGTACTTTCTTCTCAGATGTACTTGTACTTTCCTGTTGGGATTGTATTTCCAGCCACTCTAACATTCCAGCACCTCTTTTGTATACATATTTACTTAGTGTTTTTCTTCTAGTTGTGTACTCTAATGTGTTTGTTTAAAATTATAAAGAAAATTCCTTCCCAATTTAGAGATTTATGCCTTTGGTGCTAGTCGCTAGCCCCTGTCCTGTGGAAGGAGAGCTTGGGTAGTCATGATACGGGCCCCGGGGGATGGGTTGTGAAAAAGTGTTACTAGAGTAGTCGATTCTACCACAAAATGTAGAACTCTGATCATTCTTTTCTGTGAAGCAATAGTGTTAAGGGTACTAAGTGTGGTTTTCAGTTCATTGAGTCTAGTGTTGGTGCGGGCGGCTGACGTATCCATACACCAGAACCCTGTCTTCTGATTTCCAACTCAATGCACAAAAACAGTGATTACGTGTGTGTTTCCAAAAGTTTTCTTTATGTCATCTCAACCAGGTCACCTCACCAGGTATAAATCATTTAACTGTGTCGCATCTGTTTCTTTCAGGATGCCTCCCTGTGGATGACCGTTTAGAGCCCCAAGATTTGTACATACTGACAGTCCACCGAGCGATGAGGCCTCGGGGCAGGGTCGTTCACTAGCGGAGGCACCAGCGGTAATACTCTCTGTTGGGCCACCGATGCCACTTGCCACTACAGCAGACAATGCACGCTGCTTGAGCACGTTGCACAAGTTCCAGCACTAGTGTCCACCCTAGTTCAAATGAGAGACTGACCCACAGGAGGATGAGGATTGGCTAGAGGCTATGGTGAGAGTCTTCATGCTAGTAGGGACACCAGGAGTCTTCATGGTGATCCTTGCTTCTAGCCTCCTTTAGGCGGCAGCATGCAGATGGTATATCCTGATGCTCTAAGTGCATGGAAAGGCGATGCTGGTATGGACTGAATTTGAGACCCTGTTTAGGGCGGAGTTTTTCCCTGCCACCCTTCGAGTGGTGCGAATACAGGAGGTACTGCATCTTTAGCAAGGTAGCATGATAGTAGCCCAGTACTCAACGAGGTTCACCGACATCTCACGCTACTCTATTGATATGGTACGAGACCCAATCTTTAGGGCCCGGACCTTCGAGAAGGGGCTCAATAAACATATCAGAGCTCTGATGATCTCACTCAGCATCCCGATGCAGGCGGGGGTGTTAGAGAGAGCCCTCCTAGTGGGGAGTTTCCTTGCTGAGTAGTCACCAGCAGCGAGACCCACTACTAGCCGACATGCATCGGAGACTTCTGCAGCTGGCAGTAGACAGATGTTTCAGAGGATCAAGAGGACCAGACCTACAGGTGGATGACTGCACGATATAAAATTGGTTGTGTGGGGCACCCAGAGTGGAAAAAGAGCCAAACATGCTAGGATCAGACAATGTTACTCATGCGGCGGGCATGGTCACATGGCTCATTACTGTCTGACCCACCGTTCTGATGATCAGCAGCCAGTTTAGTGAACTCCCAGGTAGAGGCAGAGGTTCGATCGAGGTAGTCCGGAGGGAGGAGGCAGACATGTGAGATCAGCTGGATGTGCATCTGGTGGTGGATGACGTTATGAGGTGTTACCACCACCACCACCAGGAGGTCCACCTCGACCATAGGGAGCAGGTGGACATGGGAGAGATCAGCTCCAAGCATCTGAGTCCTATGATCACAGCACTCCCGATATGATATGAGGTACTATCTGTGTCTATTTCACCTTAGCTGTAGTTCTTTTAGACACAGGTTCCAGTTACTCTTTCACTTCCACTTCCCTCGTTGGGAGCTCGGAGATTCCGACTGATCCATTGACTCGATCCATACAGCTAGAGACTCTACGGGAGCAGACTCGATGATTGCGCACTAGTTCTGGCAGTGCGAGCTTACTATAGGAGGTGAGATATTTGGCTAGGATCTCTTAGTTGTGGCGTCAAGGCCTTATGACATCATGATGAGTATGGACTAGTTATCTATAGTCTATCATCAGGTTAACTGTATTAGGTGAAATGTGTGGTGTGTCTGCATGGATGGAACCAGGTTTACCCTCACCAGATAGAAGGGAACCATTGCAGCACATGACTAACTTACTCAAAGGAGGGTGCATCCAATCACTCACCAGTTGGATTGCCTTAACCTCTGAGCAGTTTATGTGGAGAGTCTGACTTATCCTGTAGTGGTGGACCAGTATGAGGATATTTTCCCTGAAGATGCTCCAAGACTACCTCCTCATAGAGTGGTGGAATTCTACATCAACCTGTACCCCAGTACAGAATTGATATCTACTCCAGAATATCGTATGGTTCCCGCTGAGCTTCATGAGATATGAGTACAGTTGGAGGACTTTTAGGGGAATGGATTCATCCTTCCCAGTGTTTCTCCCTGGACAGCCCCAATTCTGTTCACCAGGAAGGTGGATGGGAGCTTGAAGCTTTGTGTTGACTACCATCGCCTGAACCATGTGACCGTGAAGAACAAGTACCCACTCTTTCGGATTGATGAACTTTTTGATCAGCTAAAAGGAGTATGGTGGTTCTTGAATATAGACCTCAGATCAGGATATCACCAGCTCAGAATTCGAGATGAGAATGTGCAGAAGACAGCCTTCAGGTGTCGTTATGACCACTAAGAGTTCTTGGTTATGCCCTTCGGTATAACCAACACTACAATAGTGTTCATGAGTCTCATGAATAGGATCTCCCAACCTTACCTTGATCGCTTTGTCATTGTCTTCATCGAAAATATTCTTATCTACTCGACTACTGAGGAGGAGCATGCATACCATATGCGGGTAGTACTGGACACACTCTGAGTGCACCAGCTTTATTGTAAGCTCTCAAAGTGCCAGTTTTGGATTTGAGAGGTTCACTTCTTGGGACACATCATCTTGGTGGCTGGAGGTGCAGTAGATCCAGCAAATATAGAAGTGGTACATTCTTGGGAGCCACCCAAAAGTGTGATAGAGGTACAAAGTTTTTCAGGTTTGGCTGGATACTACCGAAGGTTTGTACCATACCTTTCTATAGTGGCATCACCACTATCATCATCGACGAAGAAGGGGAAACCCTTTGTGTGGTCAGAGAGATGACCACAGATCTTTTAAGAGTTGAGGCAGAGGCTAACTGGTGCCTCTATCTTGAGACTTCTAGTGGATGACGTAGGGTACATAGTCTACTATGACGCATCAGGGACCGGGCTCGGGTGTGTTCTGATGCAGGAGCTAGCAATGATCATGTATGGTTCTCAGCAGTTGAGACAACATGAGAAGAAATACGCTACCCAATACCTAGAGTTGGCAACAATGGTCTTCACCTTGAAGATGTGGTGGCACTATCTGATGGTAGAACGTTTTACCGTGTACTCTGATCACAAGAGTCTCAGGTATATCTTCTCTCAGAAAGACTTGAACATGAGACAATGAATGTGGCTCGAGTTCCTCCAAGACTATGACTTCGAGATATTCTATACTCCTAGGAAGGGGAAATTTGTAGCAGATGCTCTCAGTAAGAGATCTGGCATACATCTGCTAGAAGAGGTGATAGAGCAGTTGGTTGCCTTACAGATATCCTTTGTGGATAGAGATGGATCAGCCTATCTATAATCTCTTACAGTCAGTCACCCATGCCTTCAGCGTGTCAGGGAAGCACAACATGGGGACGCTGACTGCGAGACACGGCCTGATCAGATATCCATAGGGTAGGCACCTGATGGATTTTATGAAGGTGGGGAGCACGTCATCCTCTTCATAGGACGTACCTTGGTACCAGTGTAACTTCAAGAGGAAGTGTTGATGGAGTTCCACACATCCCCTCTAGCGGTACATCTAGGAGTCGTGAAGATGTACCATGGACTTCGATGACAGCACTGGGGGCCAGGTATGAAGAAGGCGGTAGCATAGTTTGTCTCATAGTTCCGCACTTACTTGTAGGTGAAGGCAGAGAACCATGTACCAGTAGGCTTGGTTCAGCCTTTAGAGGTCCCAGAGTGGAGGTGGGATAGAATATCAATGGACTTAGTGATGAGTCTTCTATGTACATCCTGGGGTCATGACTGGATTTGGGAGATCGTTGACGGACTCACCAAGTCGGCCCAATTCCTACCAATTAGAGAGCAGCGTTTAGTAGAGAGCTTGGGACGCCTATATGTGAAGAAGATTATGCGACTACATTGAGTACCTTCCACTATTGTCTCCGATCGTGACACGCGATTTACTTCCCAGCTATGGAAGGGGTTACATGAAGCTTTTAGGACACATCTCTTCCATCGTCAAACAGATGGTCAGACTGAGCGGACCATTCAGACCCTCGAGGACATGCTACGTGCCTATTTCCTCAACTTCGGTCATAACTAGGAGGATCACTTTCCATTGGTGGAGTTTGAATACAACTACATCTATCACTCCACCATAGGTATGGCACCATATGAGGAGATGTACGGGTGACCTTGCAGATCACCCTTGTGCTGGACAAACCCTGGAGAGTCAGCACTAGTGGGACTAGAGATGGTGCGAGCTACCGCAGAGAAGGTGCAGATCATCCAGGAGTGGGTGAAGACTGCAATGAGCAGGCAGAATTTGTTTGCTGACAGGAGACAGAGACCTTTAGAGTTCGAGAATGGCGACCATGTCTTTTTATGGGTCTCAACTCGATGAGGTCTACGGAGATTTGGACATGGTTGAAAGTTATCTCTGCGGTTCATCAGACTTTTCTAGGTCCTCAGTAGAGTATGCAAGGTGGCTTATTTCTTATCTCTTCCACCTCAATTGCACCAGGTGCATGATTTCATCCACGTATATAGCTGAGGAGATACGTGCATGACCCTTCCCACATTATAGACCATGGAGAGCTGGACGTCGACGATGGGGCGACCTTCACGGGGGATTTTGTGGAGATTGAGGATCGAAAAGAGCGGGTCCTATGTGGACGGTCGATACCTCTGGTGCATGTTCGCTGGCAGCACGGGAACCTCTAGGAGAGCACATGGGAGCGGGAGGTTTAGATGCGTGCTCAGTACCCCCATTTGTTCCCTTAGTTGGATTTAAAGCTTATGAGGATGTAAATCCCTGAGGTGGGGAGAATTTAAGGACCTGAAAATTATGTGGAATTTCTTTTTCATAAATACTTGGTATTTTTTACGAGTCCGTGAAAATTTACAACGCTTGATTCTGAGGCCCAGTGTGCCCGGAATCAATTTCGGATGTTTTGTTCAGGTACATTCAGTAAACGTATGAGCGGGATTTTTTAACTTTTGAACCAGTGCTTAGAATTTAAATTCAAGGGTACCATTGAACTCGCAGTGCCGGTATACGCTTAAGAAGACTTTCACCTCGACAACAGTTGGTTTAGAATAAAAGTTTTTTTTCGCTTTTTTTTAAAAAATAATAATAAAATAAAGTGTACAACCCATTATTTTATTTTGAGCTTCCATGTTGAGTGTATTGGTTAAAACATTCACATTGGGGTTTGGAGGTGGGACCGCCACACCCTAACCTCCCACAAGAGGTTATGGTGGTGGGGTCCACCCGAGCATTACCTCTCGTGAGATGTTTTGATGTGGGGTCCACATGTGACCTAACCCCCTATTAATAGAGGAGGATAAATCCACCTCAACTACCCATTAAATGGGGGAAATCCCCTTGACCTTCCCCTTTAATTAAAATTGGGCCAACACATAATTAAATTATGCCAACCTCTCGTGGGTTAATTGGAGGAGCCTACATAATTAATCCTACTTTTTGAATTATTTTGTGACAACTCCCCTAATTTACTGCACCAATGCATGTGAATTAATCAAGGGGATCCTCTTAATTTCATTCTCCGTTTGAATTGCGTACCAACAATAAAATAATAGACAACTTATTATTATTATTTTGTTGGCATTATCTTTTGGTGTAACAGATGAAGAGGAGTGCTAGGAAGAACCATCTGCCCAACGAAGAACTCGAAGAACGTCAGCGATGCATCTTCCTTGGTCTTCTACCCCGAAGACTTTCTGATGTAGATCAACTTCCCTCCTCATCATCGTTAATGAACACAAGCTTGGATTGGGAGTGCGTAATGAACATGGAGAACGATGAATGACTTCGTCTTCTTCCCGTAACATCGTCAACGAACATCGAGAGACGAATCAAAGGTAGGGGTTTTGTTCTAGTGTAATATCCTTTTATTTTTCTCTTCTTCGAATTGGAAAAGATTTGATGCATGGTTTTAAAAACAATTGAAGAACATCTCCTTCCTTCTTGTTGAGAAAATTGTTACCATCCTAAACGTGGAGGGTTCGTGCCAAACCAACATGGGCCGAATCCTCCGCTATTCTTGTTGTGTTGTTTTATTGGAAGAAAGATGAGGTGACAGAACAACAAAGGCGGCGACGATAATGGTCGCGCTACCCATGGCCTCCATGAATCGCGCTGCCCCTATGGCGCACCAGTGCTCCTGGCCGAACACCGTCAACCGAGTGGTGCCCGAACCGCCTACCCATGTGCTACCTCGCGCACTGACCGAGACCCCCGTGTGATGCCCCACACACTGCCCAGTGCCCCCGTGAACTGCCTGCACCTTTGCGCGCTGCCAGGCGCCCCCCACGCTGCCCACGTGCCCCCGCGGCCTGCCCCAACCCTGCCCAGCGCCCCCATGCACTGCTCGGTGCCCCCGACACCTTGCTGAGGCCTGCCCAGCACCCTTGGCACTCTGCTGATCCCTATCCGGCGCCCCCAGCGTGCTTCCACGGCTTGCACGGCCCCTTCTACGGCCTATACGGTGCCTCAACGGCCTACCTAGCACCCCATGTGCCCAGCCCGGTGCCCCCGTGACATCCCGGCTCCCTCACGGTCACCCGGCCGAGCCAGTGTCTCGGCCCTACTCACGGTGCCCTGTCTGAACCAACCCATCCGCACCTTCCGTTCCAAGCCATACTGGGCCACGCCCTCACAATGCTCTGTGCCGAACTGGCCCTGAGCTCGGGCTGAACCGCCCTCGTGGTCCGTTGGGCCGGGCCCAGTGGACTGATTCAAAACATAGCTGGTTGACCCACCCAACAGGCCGGGTCAGACCCAGCAAGTCTGACTAAGTTGACCCAGACAGGGTCGGCCTAGATGGGGTTGGGCCTAGTCGGTCTGACCGGGTCGGATCGGACCAAGGCCCATTACTAACCCATTACCTTCTTAGACCATATCATTGGAACCGAATGTCCATTTGAAGAACCATCAGCAACACTGGTTTTCTTATAACAAAGATGTCCCTTTGAGAATACCCCACTGGAGTTAGGGGTACAATTGAGTTACAATTAGGTTGGATCATACACGAATCCAACCCGGCCCCCAGGACTAAAAGGCTAATAACTAATAGACCGGGCATCCGATTGATGCGTCGTCTGTTGCGTTGAGACCCCTATGATGTGACAGAACTTTGAGATACTTCTTCGTGGCACTTTGTGACAGTTGAAGTATTTCCCAGTAGCTCGTGGAGAGGATCCTTCCAGTGATGAGATGACAGAGTGCGGAGACCTAGTAGCTAATAGACCTGATGACTGCTTGACCGTTTCGACTCGGAGTGATTCGACTAGCCTAGTGGGGAGCACCTGGTAGTTTGTGACAAACCCACAGGGGGGAGAACATGGTAGTTGGTGGTATACCCATGGTACTCGACCGGAGGATTACCTCTACAGTCTATTAGGGGGAGCACCTGGTAGTTGGCGCAGACGCACAGTGGAGGAGCACCTGGTAGTTGGAAGCAGACTCGCGGTACTCGACAGGAGGAGTACCTCAGCAATCTAAGGTTAGAAAGAAGTTCCTTGGTGTTCCGAGATTCCCAATGTAATTTAAAAAGGAGGATTTCTCTAGTAGACATGATTTCGATAATGAAAATATTGGTTTGAGCTGATTCAATGACTTTTGTGTTTTCCTCATGATTGTGATGGGTTACTTGATAACTTAGGTATATGTATGGTCATATACATAAGTAATGGTTGTCCATTGTATTCATAATTTGTGGTTTATCCTTGTTGAATTTTGTGTGACCTTGAGGGTCTCGGGGTCCCTAATGAGTATCATTATACTCACCCCTGTATGGGCTTTTCCCGCACCGTGTTATATTAGTTGCAGATGACGGAAAACACTAACTAAGGTTGAGAGTAGCAGGAATGGACGGTACCTAGAGGATGACCACTCAGTGTGACGGTACACGAAGGAGAAGAATAGATGTGGAGTGCTGAGGAGGCCATCTGTAACTAACCTTCAGGTAAGAACCCTGGAGGATGACCCAGTATCTTTTTTACTTTTTTTCAGTTGTACTTGATTTTCAGTTGTACTTTTACTTTCCTATTGTTCTTTTATTTCCAGCCCCTTTTACATTCCAGCACTTCTTTTGTATACTGTTTTACTTAGTGTTTTGCTTCTAGTTTTGTACTTGGATATGATTGTTTACAGTTACAAAGTTAATGCCTTCAATGTTTAGGGATTTACACCTTTGGTGCTAGTCGCCATCCCCTGGCATATGGAGGGCGGGCTTGGGGTAGTCATGATACCGGTTTCGGGGTACGGGTCATGACATTACTATATAACATAAGTATATGTATGAGAATATACCTAAGTAATGGTTCTCCATTGATTTCATACTTTTTTATTTATCCTTGTTGAATTTTGTGAGACCTTGAGGGTCTCAGGGTCCATTCTGATTATCGTTATACTCACCCATGTATGTGTTATGCCAGCACCTCATTGTGTTGGTTATAGAAAATGGACAGTGCTGACTGAGGCAGAGAGTAGCAGGACTGGACGGTACCTGGAGGTGGAACACTTAGCGTGATGGTACACGGAGTAGATGGACAGACGTGGAGTGCTGAGGAGGCCATATGTACATACTGTTCAGGTAGGAACCCCGGAGGATGACCCAGTAGTTGCTTTACTTTTCTTCAGTTGTACTTGTAATTTCATGTTGGGATTGTATTTCTGGCCCCTTTTACATTCCAACCATTTTTTTGTATATGGTTTTTACTTAGTGTTTTACTTCCAGTTGTGTACTCCGATGTGTTTGTTTTCAATTATAATGGCAATGCCTTCCCAGGTTAGGGTTATACAACTTGGTGCTAGTCGCCAACCCCAAGCCAATGGAAGGCAGACTTGGGGTAGTCATGATACGGGCCCCGGGGGACGGGTCATGAAATTCTAGGAATATCTCCCTCACTCACAAATTTAGGGTTCCCCATATCATTGAATTTACGGGTAATGACTTCCTCGCCATGTGAATTTATTTTCTATCATTTTTTGCATTTCAATGTATTTTCCTTTTGTGATTCTCTACATTAATGGTATTTTCTTATTGTTTTTATCAATTTGTTCTGTTTTTTTTAATTTTTTCCTATTTTTTTTTGTTTATTTATTTTATTTCTCTATCAAATATGTGTTTGTTAGAGGTCATCCCACAAATTATGAACCTCTAAAATTTCATTTTTATCATAACCTACTAATGTAAAGTTCATAACAAATTTTCCCTATAACTTCATGTTTTTTGTTGGCATCTGTTTCATGGGATTCAATGTGGGTGTAGAGGGTGTTGAAGGCATTTTGGGTAGGGCTAGAAGTTGTAGGAGTTACTCAAAATCATTTATTGGTTAGGGTTTGGAGGTATCTCTATAGATTTTTGGTTTCTTAAGGGATGATCCTAATTATTAGGGATTAGTAAACTATTGAATCTCCACTGGGTGGTTTGGTCTATTACTAGTGTGAATTTCCATGTTGAATTCAATGAATTACTTTATAGAGTCTTTTTATAGGTATGTTTGTTGGAGATGGTTCATTATTCTTTAATTTCTTATTTTGGATTAGTGTTGATGGATTATAATTACAATAACATTCTCTCATTATCATCGATTATGTTTTGATCCCCTATAAAAGAGATTAATTCAATTTATTCATGATCACTCACAACTCTTATCCCATAGTATTATGTTGTAGTTTTCTATATATTTATCTCTATAATATATCATTCAAGTATATGGTTTGATTAATTTGTTTAGGATGGATTTATTTGGTATAAGTGGTAAAAAAATTATTGTGATTCCCTCAATTGGATTTTATGTGCTAAATTTGTTACTTTTGGTTGGAATGTGTTGAAAGCATTTTGGTGCTTACTAATGGTGCATAATTTTAGTCTCTTCATCATTTATTTGGTATTTTATTTATTAATAAATTTTTTGGTGTATTTTCTACATCAACAATGTTAGGTTGGGACTACAGTATTTAATGGTTCATAAAGGCATAAAAATACCATATCAATGATTCCTTGTATAGATGGATATTTTGGATTTAATTATTCATATCAATGACATTTTGGATTGCATAAGCTGTGTATAAATAGGTGTTTGAATCATTATTATTCATATCTTAAATTAGAATTCTAGTATATATTGAGACATATTGTTATTTGGGTGTTCATTTTCCATGTCTGATTCACTAGTTGATCACCTTATGTATTCTTTAAGACTTCTTCAGAATTATAGTGGCTTGAGCTGCCTATGGTTTACAGTAATGTATTTTTGGTTTTCTTTGTTATATGTCTCTTGTTTTGGGTTTCTATTAAAGATTTTTTTTCTAACATAATATTTTTTCAATTAAATTATTCCCACATCACTATTAATTTTAATTTTTTTAAAATTTTCAAAAAACGATTTGATAGTATATAAAAAATATAGAAATCTCACTATCCTTCTTCTTTATTCCTCTTTGTTATATTATAAAAAAAAATAATTTCTATATCATATGTAGCCTTCAACAAGTCTATATATATTTTTATAAAATATATATGAAATAGTTAAAAGTTTTACTAGCTCAATCATAGTTTATACTTTAATAATTACATTAATTAAAATAAATCGAGAATATTAATTTTTAATTAAAATTCATCAAAATATCACCCAATAACATACAAGTAAGTCACATGGGTCACAATATCCATATTCATAAATAAAAATTTTTCCATTATAATAGAAATGGCCATTGACCATGTTGATAATAAAATATACACTAATGATATCAGTCTTCTTTTTTATTTAAATGTGTCCATATTTTTATCTTTCTCTCACGACTCGAGATAATATAGTTGAAAATTTAATGCATCAATACTATTTTATAAGTGATAAATTTTCAAAAATATCGATTAGTAATATTTTCAAAATTTTAATTGTGATATATATGATTCAATTCAACTTTAAATTTATTATATATTAGAAAGGGTATTATGCCATTGTCACATCATATATAAGGAATCAATTTTTTGGATCAAATAACATTTATCATATATTACAGTCTATGAGAAATCTTATATATTACAAGTATATTATTCATAAAAAATAGAATGATATAATATTTATAGTGATATATATCAACAACTTTACTAGATATGCATTATGTGCATGTCATGGAGTAGGACAGCTTCTTGTATTTGTGAATGATATAAGAATAACCATGATTTTGACTAGTTTATAGATTATGATAAGTATTCATCACATCAAACATTGTGTGTAATGAAATTTTTATGGTCTTTGAAAAACACATTTCATCATCTATGATTTAGTCTTCTCCAGTAATTATCTACATCCCTATATGAAATATGTCCTTACATCAACTCTATACTCCCCATGTATATAGAATTATTCAACACCCCCTTGTAGACTCAATGTCATAATTATGTCATTATGATGAAGTGATTCTCTTGATTACATGATTATATAAGCATTAAAAATCATACAATAAGGTCCTCTTGTGGATCATCATATATCCTTAAATAATACTAATTATTGAGTTTCCTTGATTCAATATAAACAAAAAAAATGAAGAAAAAGAGGGCATCATGTCACCTTTATGATATATACATGTCATAGGAATAGATATGGCTTAAATAAGGGGATTTATTCATCCCTTTCTCCAGTAAGATAAAAAACAATTTAGTATAGAGGATGAAAAAAGGTCATTTAATTTTATTTTTACAATTTAAAATAAAAAATAAACTAAAATAAGATTTAATAAAAAAATTACGAAGGGTATAAAATTGAAAAAGGGTAGCAATATCAGTTTAGTGGTTTTTAGAAGAAATAATATTTCATCACATTATTGGTAACGAGTACCCAATATGTATAAAATAAACTTAATATAGATTCTGGTAGTATAATCCCAAGGGTGAATGTTATTAAATAACAGTTGAAAATTAAAATTATTACAATAGAAGATGCATATAATTGGTGAAAGGTTAATATTGTAATAAAAAAAGTACAAAGGGTAGCAAATTTAAAAAATCCTAGTGAAAACTATTGATTTTTTTTGATAAGGGTGAATTTATAGATCCCCAAAAAATTTAGGATTAGAGATATTTTACATTGAATTCATTATTATATATAAACATATAGTTTCTAGGATAATTAAATTTATGTGGTTTTATTTGTAGTAAATCCCACCATATATCCAAGTAGCTGGGGATGATTTAAAGACCACATAGTTATGAGTGGCAAAGAACTAGCAGGTTATTAGCCAACTAGAGGATAATGAGTGCCTAATATAATATAACTACTTAACATTTACAAAAATATAGTACCATATTATATATTTTTATAACCAGTACCTTGTGAGAGATGACCGAGTGCTCGATTGATAGTCCTGCCAAATGATACTTCATTTATTTTACAAAGAAAACATTATTTTTTATAAGTTTTCTATTAAACCCTAATAAAATTAAAAATTATATGACTTGAAAAAAAATTAAACAACATGGAAATAAATATGAATTTCTAATCATTTAAGCAGATTTAAATATGATTTACTCCAACTATATAATATTTTTTAATGAACATAACCACGTAACACAAAATGTTTAAGAGAAAATATTGTAACCAATACTAAATAATTATATATATTGAAAATTTTAAAAATTTAAAAAAGAATTTAATTAATAAAAACTTTATTGAAATAAATTTACAGATAATATAATATAATTTATAAATAATCTAAAAAGTATTTAAATAATTTTTAAGTAATTATAATATTGAAATAATTATTAAATAAATTAAATAAAATAATATTTAATTTTAAATAAAATAGATTAGGAGAAGTATACTACTATATGATTACTTTAAATTTTCTCTCCCTTTATGAATATAAAATGGGTCTAAATACTTAGAAATAATCAGCCAAAATTTATATAAATATTTTAAATAAAACAAACAATAAAAATAAGAGATAATATGAAGTTTAATTTTTAAAATGCATGGTAGTGTTGTCTTGTTGAAATAGTAACCAACATTGGTATCAAAAACACCTAGAAGTGGATTAATAATCTAGAGAAAATATTAAAAAACACTTCTCGGATTGAAGAGACGTCACCCCTAGAGGATTTCAAGTTGTAATGATTGAATAATCTATTAAGTGTCCTTAGAAACATGATCCAAGAGGCCAAGAGGGAATATATCCTTACTTTATATCTGAGAAATATAATGATCTGATAGAGAATAAACCATGTTATAATCCTATAAAAAATTCCATATCACATCAGCAAAGAATGTTCACTCAAGTATCTTTACACGGTGTTTATTATATCTTAATCAATTTATTACCACTTCCTCAACTTCCTCAATATCCTAATCACCTCTTACATATTATATTTTTGATTGAATTTCAGTTCCATTTATTGTTAATCTTCTTCCTCAAACTCTTATTTTTCATATCCAAAGTGAAACCCTTGAAAATTATGAGTGTATTGTATTCCTTGAGTATTTTATTGTTGAAATTAGGTATGTATTCATTAAGCATACAGGGATGGTAATAAAATCATTTTTTGATCCATGGGTGTTGTAAAATGTACATAAACCATGATAAGTTCCAATTCATTATGTTTGACTTGGAAATAGTCTATTTTTTCACCCTATAGATTTACTTGATAACAGTACAAAACATAATAGACGAATCTTCCAATGTGTTGACAATTTGATCATCAGTCGTGGGAAAAATTATAATTTACTTATTATAAGTTAAACTAAATGAGATTAATGTAAATATATTGAATAAATAAAATAATATAACACCAACGTATATAAATTTAATGTCGTAGTGGTTTCCCCATATTTTATTTGAATCAATGATCTATTAAATGAGGTTATTATTGTGAGTTATTTAGATCATTTTCATCAATATTTAGTTTCATATAATGTAAGTAATATAAGGGGTTTATAACATTCAACAGATGAGTCTTGTGAAAATTAATCTTATATAAACATTGATGATATCAAATGAGAGATGATAATCATGTTAGAAATTTCTAGATATGTAAATCTAAAGGGTGACCCATTGAAATGTTGATTATTTTTTCATATTCACCCCTAGGATTTGTAAAATGATATTATAGTATTATTATTTGAAAACTTAGGTTAACTAATATCACTTAGTGGTGGTTTAAGGAACAGAATTCACTATTGGAACTTAATTTTCCTTCTTATATGATAGTGAAAAATATTTATCCAATAAAAAAATTATTATATCATGTATAGCATTTTAAAAACCATATTTCATTAGTTTTTATGTTTGGAGGTTCATGAGAGGATTCTCAAGCATTAATCTTTCCTTCATGGTATTATATATGTCCTATTAGAGATAATTAACTATTATAATGAAATAAAAGGAGTGTATTAAAAGGAAAGGATGAAAAAAATTATTTTAATAATAACAAAATAAATATATAAAAAGAGGGATAAAGTTTCTATGGAAATTAATATTTGATGAATAATATAAGAAAAATGACTACCAAAGTGATGAAATAAATTTAATATTACATATATAGGTCCTAGAAACTATAGATAAAAAATGTTTTTAAAATGGGAAAACCTAACCCACTAACCTTATTAAATGAGGGACAGAGGATTCTACTATGAACACAGTGAAATTGAACTAATAAACTGATACTGAAAAAATTATGCAGATTTGTTTTGCTACCAGGTACCCGGTAGCATAGGACTAAGAAACCAAATTATTTTTACTATGATAACAATGAAACATGACATTAAATAAAATGATTTATTATGTAATAAAAATCTAGAAGTCATTAAATATAGGTAAATTCACATATAATTAAATAATAGCTCTAATTAAATATTAACCTAATGAAAATAATATTAATTCATGAATTTCACCACACACATATTTTTAAATAACATCAAAATAACGGAATTTATTCAATAAATAATAATTGATATAATTTTAAGTAATGATAATTATTATGATCAATAATAAATAAATTATGTTCTAAGAGAAATTTTATGGTTAATTTTATCTGAATTGGACATGTCTTGTAAGAAATAAATTAAAATTCAAAGTGTATATGTGCCTATAAACAATATACACTTAACTTTCATGTAACATGATTAAATTCGGGTAAAATTCTTAAAAATATATTTTGATATAAAATTAAAGGCTACTCATATCATATATAGAATTAAAATATAATAATATATATCCCCACCCTTAATAAAATTAAAATTATCTTATGTGGGGGATTTTGTAATTAGATCAACTAATCAGTGATTCATATTTATAAAATCAAGAAATATATTACCAATTGAAAAGTTTTCTCTAAAGAAGAAATGCCTAAGGTAAACATGTTAACAATTAGAGCATTAAATAGTATTCTTACTAGTACTAATAAATCAAATATTTTCACATTTTAATGAAACATGATCAAAGAATAATCCACTGTCTACTAGTTTTTTTCATCCAAATAATTTTGGTCCAATAACTACTCTTGAATATTTATTCTTACTCAATTGTACAAAGAGTACATTAATTTTTATTCATACTACTCAAATATAAAATGTCCTTAGGATCCATTAATAATCCCTAGTGGGAGGGTGAATTAGGTATTCCTAATATTTTAAAAAATTATAAACAATAATTATAATAATTATAATCCTTTAATATTTGGACACGTATTGAAATTTATGTAATATATATATATATATATAAACTCAATTACCCACAAAACATGCAATGCAGAATATAAATGGAAGGTCACTACATTGTGTCATTAAAAGGTTTATCCCCTTCTAACAACCCCACTCCTTTATTTGATTGACATCATCCAATTCACATATTTGATAATAATAATTAACTCATCAATTATTATTATTTATTCCGGTATCATTATTAAATTATGCTAACACTATTACATGGGTGGTGATTCACCATATTACACAAGTGAATAAGTAAAACATCACATTTTAATTTTCCTTCCTAAAATCCCATTTTATATAATTATCCCAACTAGTATCTGAAATTTATTCAATTTTTTTTAGAATATCATCAAATAACACTTGATTTCATTAAATCAAAAAATTAGATATATTTTATCAAAACAGAGTCTTTAAATTCTAGTAGATCATCAAGAACCACAAAAAACAACTCATTTTTTAAAATACAAACCATTTCCCAAATCATTCTCAATGTCTGTTAATTTTATTCAATAAATATTAATATCATTTGATGTTTAAATTTTTTTATATAACTGATCATAAATTCTATACATAATTGACAACTAAAACACTATATACCAGTCTCCCTCTATCAGATCTTCTTTTTCTACTTATTTCTCAATGTTTCAACAATACTGAGTATTTCTTGTTATTATTCTTCAATTCATCCACAATGCACAAAAAAATATATTTGAATAACACCAAAATCATTTTCTATTTATTATTTGATACCTATATAGTGGTTATCCATAGACTATTATTGTGTTTTATATTCTTCTCCAATAGAGATTCAATGGTTCTCTAGATAGAATCTATTTTTGAAATAATTTTATTCTATCTCTTCAACTTAATCTGTTATATCATCATATCACATAATATATTTTATATATATTTATTATATAAATTTCCCAATAATATTTTTGTATTTTATATCTCCTCCACTTTTTCCCAAGTACATTATGTGGGTTTGACTACAAAGTCATAGACGTTCCATTTTGAATCAAACCGCTATCTCAATAACTATTCTAGGAATGCATAATCTCATTTTTTTCATATTAATTTAGTTGAATCTGTTTTAAATTAAATAATATAATGTAATTGATAAATGTCTTCTCAAAATATACCATTAATTTTTATATTTAAATCATAATCTATTTTGAATTAAAATCATGAATGAAAATATGTTTCGTTGTGGATTTTTTTAACTCACTATGAAATTTTTAGTATAAAATTCATCTGGAGTTTCAATCACTAACCATATAAGATATTAATATTACACTTATCAATCATTGATATCATCTTCAGAAATATCCAACATAGATCAAAATCCATTTTAGATATTTACAATATTATATAACTACACAAGAATCATCTTCCCCGCCTAAAATTTCTTCATTATTGTTCATCGAAATTGATTTTAAAACATCCTTATTTGAAAATCATATAATTAATTAAATAGTGATCTTATCAATTTATAATTTAATATTTCTCAACATAAATATTAAATAATGGAATAAAAAAGAACCATGATGTATTAATATTTAATGAGAAAATTCAGCATAATGAAATATGATATACTTCATCATGAATATTAATTCTATAATTTATTATATTTTTATACTTTAGATATTTATACCTTCAAAAAAATATATAGTTTTATGAAATTAGTATAAAATCCATTTTGTATGATATAAAAATATTAATTCCTTTTCAAATTTTTATATGGTAAAATGAATTTTTTAATTCCTAAAAAATATAACAATGTCCATATAAAACCAATGCCTTTGTTAGATTTAGAATGATGAAATGTTTTAAGATGTTATTTTGATGTGTTATGATCTCAATAAATATCTTTCAAAGTGAAATGAAAAGCCTCAATAACATCACTATGTTATTCTAGAGTCCCATAGAAAGACTTACAATGCACAATATATAGATGAACATTTCCCTATTTCAAGATCTAATATTTATAAATATTACAAAGTCATGATAATGTATTATTTGTAAATACCTATCTATTTTCCTTTTAAACTATAAATTATATAATTTTTAAAATTAATCCAGGTATTTATCGAAGAAAATCCAAGCAATTTAAAACATTTTAAATTATCATATAATAGGTTCCAATAATTTTCTGAGTTGTCAAATTAGTTACAAATATTTTTAGCTAATTACAATGTTAATTTATAGTATTTAAAAACATAAATACGATTATTTCAAATATATTCACTTACTCAATCACCCTAGATTCATTGAATATTATTTATCCTATCATCAAGTGCTTTTCTTCAATAATTCTAGTTGGTACATTCTTACTTCCATAGGGATGAATTCTCAATCTCATAGCTAGACTATCTTTAATCTTTGAACAACTTTTAATCCTTTTAATTATATATATAAAAGTTTCCTATCACAATTTGAATAGTAATCTTCACTAATCATCATATGTAACATGTATTAGATATATACTCACACATAAAATCAACAATTTTCATATTCTTATACAAAAAAAATATATTCATCAAATTTATGGGATTATCACTACACTAAAACTCGATTATATTTTACCAATTAAAATTATAGGAAATTTATTCATCTTTAATCATTAGGTGGTTTATTTATCCTCTCATATTTAGTTTCTGGATTCCCCCTCCCTCCTCTGGCCTTCCTCATGGACCAATGTTTCATTCAAATACTCCCTCCTCAGGCCCTCTCCTTTGGATATGCCTACATGAAAATAGTTTCATTCATCGTTGATTGAAAAGATCAGCTCATCCTCTATGGAGGGTTCTCTGTTGGTCACTTTTTCCCTCATGGGTTTTGAGGAATATTATTCCCAGATTTAGTGAACTTTAGTGGCTAGATTTTGTCATGAAATACCTCTTCTTTAGGTTTTATAAGAATTGCTAGGAATTTAAGACATATCTTCCCAGGAAAGGGTGGAAATCCAAAACAATAAGGCTTTCTATTTGTCATTATTATATTAAGAGGATTGGTCCTCTATATCCAAATCCAACAAAAAGTGGTGGTTTGGATTTCCCTTCTAGGTTTTCCTCCCCATTTTCTAAATGATGATTTCTTGTGATCTATCAGCAATTCTATTAGATCTTATTTATGTCTAGACCATTGGAATAATGGTATAATGGATGGTGTAGTGACTAAATTCTATGTGGAGATGAATATAACCCTCCATTTCCCTGAAAATATTATTCCTAGGGTCAGTGATTCATGATCTTGTTGGAAAAATATCCTTTACTCTTCTACAACTCAATTCTGTTCAACATGCTATCTGTAGTTACGCTCTTCCTCAATGTTTTAGAAGTTTTTTTCAAGACCAAAACATGCTCATGCTTCTAGTTTTATGTTATCAACTCATAAGTCCCAATTGATAGATGTGTATCCTCCTAAATTGTCAACTTAGGATTTCAACTTTGTGGATCCATCTTCAAAGAATCATATTTCATATGGTCTCAAGTGGATAGTAGCTCATTCAACTAGCTCTCTATTTCAACTGTAGTATTCTTCAATGTTAGTTATTTCACTTCCGTGGGATAGGATCATTTGGAACAAAGTGGTGGATTTTCAGTTAGGCTCCATCCCACAGCCTGATCCTCAGCCTCCCCTAGCCCCTCCCCTTTTTCATTCTCCAGATCCCATTTATTTTTTTTGGATATGGTGGTTTACAATCCTCCAAGGCTTTTCAAACCTCTAAAAGATATTTTCTCAGCATTTTCCACCATCACAATGATAAGTACTCCTCATTACTCTCATTATCCCTCTTCCTCAAGCTACTACTCTCCTCCCAGTGAAATCCCTATGCCACATTCCAATTGATTCATGGTTATCCGATTTGATCCTCCCATCCCAATAGTCATGAATGTCTCCTCCAAGACTTTCTCAATACCCTCCACATGGGTTCACACTATATCTCAATTGAGAAATGATAGAGAGACCCATACACCTCAAATTCCCAATGAGTCATCATATGCTTCCAAAACTAGGTGAACCCTTAATCTTTAATCTCATTCACATTCTCAAATTTTGGTAGACTCGGTACATGGGTTAAGACATATTTTAACTATAAAAAGTTCCGTAATAAGAATATATCTCTCATAGTGGTGTTGGAATCCAAACAACATCACCCTATGATCAACCATTTTTCTTGTCATGTGGGTTTACGTAATTGTATATATGGTTACCAAGAAAATTCTCACATCATTATTTTATGTACATATAGAGTTTCTTTGACAAAGAATTTAGTGACTGAAAAATATATTACAACCTGGTTTTCCAGTGGTGACACAAGTTTTTTTATATATTTTTTTACACCAATTGTGACCCAATTGTTTGGGATCGGTAATGTATTGACGAATATTCTTTCAATACAGGAGATAATGCAAGTCTTATTGGATGATATTTCAATGTCAGTGTGAATAGTTTATAAAATAAGTGTGGTAACATCTATCCTAGGAAATAAACACAAAATTCTATCTCATTTATGGCTCAATCATGACTCATGGATCAGGGATATGAAGGGGATATGTTAACGTGGTGTAATAATTCGAAGACGAAGCACCGAACGTATTCTCTGTTGGATTTATGTTTGGCCAATATTAATGTTCTCTATGCTAGTCCATTTGACAAAGTGACTCACATAGTAAGAGACCTATCTGATCATTCACTAATAATGTTGTCTCTTCGGGGAGATAGGGGTAATAGTGGGTAGTAATATTATGATAATAACTAAAATAAAGATCATGAAATTCACCTTGTTGTGTGCAAGACATGAAACTATCTGACTCATGGAAGTGGTTGGGTTGATCTCCATAATAAACAAGGAAGAATCAATAGGCAACTATTGTGATGGTCCAACACATATCCTCTGAGAAATATTTACTTATCAAATTGAAAATTTGAGATTAACCATTTAGAATCCTCACATGGAGTAGAAAGAGATGATGCAATTTTCTATTCTGTTATTGATAAAAGGATCAAACATATATAATTCCTACTAGAACAAGAATGAGTGGATCAAGATCTCTCTAGGGAAACATTTTTATAATAGGGTGAAATGAATACAACATATTTCCATTCATACTTTAATAAGAAGAAACAAACCATCACTCCTAATATTCTTATGGACAACTACTCCTTCACTAATGATAGTGGGGTAGTGGGAGGTATGGCCAAGTCTCTTTTCGAATTCATTCAAGCTAGTCCAAACCCTTTAATGTAGGAAGGGTACCCAAGAGGTAGTTTATACATTTATGAATCCATTATTTGTGTGATCAAAGAAACTATTAATAACATGATGGAATATATTACTTGGTAAGATGAAATAAAATAAGTGGTTTTATCACTCAATCAAGGGAGCACTCATGGTCTAGAAATCTTCCCATAGTCCTTCTATGTGGAATTATAGGGAATGGTCCAGAAGGACCTTATTGAGGCTATCCAGGACTTCTTCTATGGATGAAATATTCCCATAGTTTTATGTGAACCTGATGTTATTAATATTTTCATGAAATTTTATATACTCACTTTACTGATTTTATATGAAGTGTGCATAATTTTTGTGATATAATAATGTTTTAATACTAAGTATGATTTTTGAGCATCTTTAAAAGTAATCCAGTGAGTCAGTTTACTATTTTATTTATAACTCCCACCATACTGATAAAACATGTGTGGTTCTTATTTTATATTATTCCTTATTTAATTTCACACATATCATTAGAAGGAATCATTGGCCAATTCTACCATTTGAAGATTCATATGGACCATAGAAGAAGGCCCCCAGAATCTGTGAAGAAATTGGACCATCCATGAATATTGAATTATTGTGATCAATCTAGAAGTGAAAAATAATTAACTCTCCTCAAACATTTGGAAAACAATTCAAGGATTCATGGATAAAAATTTCAGGGCCCAAATCCAAAAACAAGGGGGCCAAATTATGTTTTGAAGTCCATCCTACAATTATGTCCGGAAATTAAAATCCAGAAAAATTTGTTGACATACCTCGTGATTTAATCACCAAATAATGATGAGATTTTTCAATGTGAAAAAGGAGATATAGGAGGCCTAATTTTTTGTAGAAATAATTCGTATTTCAAGGCATATACCAGTTCAAAAACCCATTCACAGTTTGGTCATCAAAACGTTTGAATTGAAAAGGACATATAAAAATTGTTTATTCAACCCACCATAACTTTGGCTACTTAAGTCCAATGGACTCCAAATTTTCAAGGTAGATAGAGGAGATAAATATAAGAACTTTTAAGAAGTATATATCTCTAGATTTAGTGGTTTGGATGTCCAAATAATTGAGAAAATTTGAGGTGTAGTTTTGGAATGCAAATTGTCCACCACCTTGGGCTATAAATACATCCCCTCCTCTCCTTTCAAAAAAGTTGGAATTTTAGAAGAGATAGGCACATATTGGTACAACCAAAGCCTTTACAAGGGATTGGGATGACCTTCCATATTCATGTATTCACTTGAGATACCCTTCCTCCTCTCTTTGTTTCCTTTTACTTTTGTGTTCTTCATTATTCTTATTTTGTAAGTCTTTTTTTAATTTTGTTTTAACAAATGTTTCTTATTGAATATATATTATTCTCATCCACCTTCTATAGTTTAATATGTATGTTATTAGATGGTTTAAATATATTTTAATCCCCTTTCATTATTTTTCTTTCTCATTCAATCTAAAGTTCATTTTTAATTATCATCATCTTTTGTGTGAGTGTTTGACGCCCCACTCTTTTCTTATCCATTTATTTTTCTTATTTTCATAATTTATCATCAAAAAAATTATAACTATATTACTAATAATTTCAATAGATGAGTAAATATATCATTGGGGTGAGTTATAATTTAGGGATGTTAATTGATTTAGGGTATTTTCTCGACGAATATTCTACAAATTGACATTTTGTATGTTGGACTTAACATGTCATGGATTAATGAATTGTTATATTCAATGTGTGGTTTCCATTGATTATTGGAAGAATAAATACACTAACATCAAGAAGATATTATTGAGATTTGAACCCTAGGTTATGTTAAGGCTTGTATAAAAGATTTAATACTTTGGAATTCCAATCAAATTTATCTTGTGAAGTGGGGGTTAATTTAAATGCAATATAAAGCAAAGCTCAAGGATATTACAAGCATAACTCCCTAAAAATTAACTCACTCCAATCCTTATCAAATTGTTAAATCAAACACCAATCATTATTAATTTCATTTATGCTCTTCAACCCCCCCCCCCCAATAAAAATACAATCAACTAAAAACAATTGACTGTTATAAAGTATCATCACTGAGGATTCGACCCGAGTGTTGCTATACACATTAGCAGAGCACCAAAACCTTGACCGGTCGATAAGTGATAATTATCCACATATTAAAATGGTGCCATTTCCAATGATGGTTCTTTATATTGTCATTAGTTTCTGGTTACTGTAAAAAACAATAAAAAAAATTGAAAAAAAGTTGAAAAAAACACAAAGAAAAACCATCTTTCTCATAAAAATAATAGACTGAAAAAAAAGGAAAAGTTGTCTTACTCTTTCATACAACATCTCTATGAATGCCCTGTATCCTTCCAAACAATCCCTCAATTTTTTTTGACCCTGAAATTGAGTGAACACTGCACTAACTTATTAGGAACATTATAGATAATCAAATAATTCAAGAACCCGTCCTTGTCCAACCAGTTGAATTAGAAATGTCCAATCCTTGGGAAAAAGAATAAAAGAACTTGATGCCCCTAATATGAATTACCAACCTCTTGTTATTCAACATCCAAACATAGAAGCTGATTTAGAACTCAAATCGGGTTGGATTCATCTTCTCCCTCATTTCCATGGGCTAGCTGGTGAGGATCCACATCTCCACCTTAGAGAGTTCCAAGTGGTGTGCTCCACCATTAACTCTCAAGGGGCTTTTGAGGAACAAATCAAACTCTGAGAATTCCCATTATACGTAGATGACACATATATTTCAGGGCTCTACTGCCTTTCCCCTGGTTACAAAACCACATGGAATGACATGAAGTGACTCTTCTTAGAGAAATTGTTTCCTGCTTCTCGTACTGCTTCTATACGAAAGGAAATAAGCGGTATTGGTCAATTCCCAAATGAATCACTCCATGAGTACTGGGACGGGTTCAAGAAGAATATTAAAACCTGCCCACACCACCAAATCTCTGACCAAATAATGATCCAATACTACTATGAGGGGTTATGTTCTATGGAGAGAACCATCATTGATGCCGCAGGTGGCAGTTCTCTTGTTGATAAAACTCCTACAGCTGCAAGAGATCTCATAATTAATATGGTTGATAACACACAATAATTCCATACTCGAGCACACTCTCAAGTAAAACAAGTCCAAGACAATCAATCCATAGAGATGAACAAGATGAATGAGTGGATGAGTAAACTTATAGGTCTTGTTCAACAACTAGTTGTGGCTTCCAAAACCCCACCCTCATCTTCTCCACAATCAATTTTTCATGGACCTGTCAAAAAATGTGGAATCTATAACTCTCCAACTCATCCAATAGACACCATCACACAACTTCAAAATGATCAATCTGATTCATCTGGACCAATGGAGATCAATGTAGCCTATGCTCAGCTGAACACCGACCCTAAGTTATCAGGTTAGTTCATTATAACCTCTATCCAACCTCACATTGATCCCTTCTCTTCTTCTTATAACCAAGTCTTAAGGTATAGAAACCCCATCCCTCAATTTCTGCCTCAAAACACAAACCTGTTACAATATGTTTTAGGTGTTGGTAACTTCCAATAACCTTATCTGTTTGTTCCTTACCAACAAAGGAGAAATCCTCCTCCAGCTCCTCCAATATTCCACTATCCTAGTGAGAATTCTCAATTACCTAACTAATATGATCACCTTTCCAAGAACCAAAATTATGTTTATCCTAATTTGGGACAAGCCTCTTCTTCCAAGAAACCATAGTAAAGTGTAATGGAAGATTTTTCCTCATTCACCCATTCTAGCCTCAAAAAAATTGGAACACAAATTGGTTAATTTTCATCCCACCTGAGCTAGAAAGAACAATCAAATTCTTCCCAAATTTCATCTCAACCATTACCCAACCCCAAGGGTAATGTAATTGAAAATGTACTCAGATCGGGAAAGAAAATTTCTAATCCTCAAGATAATTCCTCCAACCCACCTCTAAATGCTGACATAGAAAATAAAAAGAAAAATAAAATTGAAAAGGAATCTGAATCCATTCCCTCGCCTCCTTCCATTCCACTTAGGAACCCAATTCGTTTTCCTCATGTTGTTTCTAACCTAATGAAGTATTTTGAACCCGATCCTAAATTGATTGAAAAGATTAGATGTGTTGAAGTCCACATTCCCCTCATAGACACCCTAAAACAAATCCCAAAGTATGCCATGTTTCTTAAGGAATTGTGCACCCAACCTTGGTCTTGGTCCCTTACATCCAACTTGTGTTTCCATTCAAATGGAAAATTGAAGCACTGCTAGTACTAAGGGTATAATCTAGGATTTCCTAGTTCATATAAATGGTCTTATATTCCCTGTGGAAATCTATGTCATTGACATGGAAGGTGAGATATCCTCTTCTTGATCTCCCCGAATTCCAAGAAGGCCATTCCTCATGACTGATAAAACAAATATTTATGTCCATTCCGGAATCTTATCCATGGAATTTGGTGACCAACTGGTCAAGTTCAACATTTTACTAGACATGAGATACCCATCTAAGGATCACTCTGAATTCTCAATCCATTCTTTTGAGGAAATTTTTGAGAGTCCATTAAACCCCATTCTATCATGTTCAGTCTGTTCTGAAGTGGTAAAATATGCACCACGATTAACAAAGTTATAAATGGTGATGTTTATGTAGACCTATCATTCATAGACTCCATAAATCTAGAGGATATTAAAAACCCACTTCAATCCCACATCAAATTTGATCTCTACTGCTCCTCCTTGGACATTATTAAGGAAAATGAATCTGAAGAATCTAAATTCCATTCCTTCATTTATGAGTTGTCTAACCCACAAATGAATGATGAGACTGATCTGAAACCTCTTCCTGGACATCTAAAATATGCATTCCTTTTCCATGATCACTCTTATCCTGTCATTGTTTCTGCTTCAATTACTAAAACCGAGGATTCCAAACTTGTTCATGTGTTAGAGGAAAACAAAAAGGCCTTAGGGTGGACCTTATATGACATACTAGGAATCAACC
This sequence comes from Viscum album, assembly GCA_963277665.1. Taxonomy (NCBI): domain Eukaryota; kingdom Viridiplantae; phylum Streptophyta; class Magnoliopsida; order Santalales; family Viscaceae; genus Viscum; species Viscum album. Next base: position 1,274,045,888 of record OY728159.1, read on the forward strand.
ATTCTCTTTGCATGCATCACATCCATCGTGAGGAATCATCCGAATCAATTAGACAACCACAAATAATACGCAATCCAATAATACTTGATGTAGTTAGGGAAGATATCACTAAGATTCTTCAAGATGGTATTATCTACAAAATTTCTGATAGTGAATGGGTTAGTCCAATTCAAGTTGTACCTAATAAGGGTGGGATAACTATTCTAAAAAATTCACATGGGGAGGTAGTCACAACTCGAGTGAAGAACAAATGGAATCTGTGCATCGACTACAAGAAATTGAATGTTGAAAAAAGAAAACATAACTACCCTCTTCCATTCCTTGATCAAATGTGAGAATGATTAGATGGAAACTAACACTATTTCTTTTTTGATGGATACACCAGCTACTTCCAAATCCCAATTGCACCTCAGGACCAAGAAAAGACTACTTTCACATTCCCCTTTGGAACATATGCATATAAGAGAATTCCTTTTGGCCTTTTCAAGGCTCGTAAAACATTCCAGAGGTGTATAATGAGTATCTTTTCTGAATTAATTAAACACTTCATGGAAGTATTCAAGGATGACTTTACCATTTATATTGATTCATTTGAATCTTTCTTGCATTAATTCTCTAAAGTCCATCAAAAGTGTGTCATGTGTAACCTTGCGTTAAATTTTGAAAAATGTCACTTTTTGGTTACAAATGGGGTTGTTCTAAGGAACATAGTTGCAAAATATGGTATTGAAGTTGATCCTTCCAAATATGAAGTGATCCAATCACTTCCTGAACCCACTTCCATTCGATACATTCATTCATTCCTCGGTCATGCTTGTTTAAATCGGTGATTAGTCTATAAATTTAGTAGTATTTCAATCCCACTCACTCGGTTACTACAAAATGATGTCACTTACTATTTCGATGTTGTTTGAATGAGAGCCTTCATTGAACTCAAAACTTCTCTTACATCTGCCCCAATAATCTAACCCCCATATTGATCCTTACCCTTTGAGTTGATGTGTGATGCTCTTGATAGATCTTTTGGGGTTTTTCTTGTTCAAAGAAGAGAAAAAATTCCTCATGTCATCTATTATGCCTCAAAAATATTGGATGGGACTCAATCTTACTAAACAGTGATTGAAAAGAAATTTTTGCAGTGGATTTTGCCTTAGATAAATCCTGGCCCTATATCTTAGGTTCCAAAATCATTATCTTCACATACCATTCTACTATAAAGTTCTTACTCAAGAAAAGTGATTGAAAACTGAGGCTAATAAGATGGATCCTACTGCTCTAAGAGTTTTACCTTGAAATCAAAGATAGACCTAGAAAAGGAAACCATCTAGCTGATCACTTGAGTAGAATTTCTAATTCTTCACATTCTAAAATCATTGATCATGAATCCCGCACGGAGTAGCTATCATATCTCACTCCAAAGTTACCATGGTATGCCCCAATTGTAAAATACTTGGATTATGGTGTTTTTCCTGAAATTTTTTCCAAAGAACAAAAAATGTAGTTTTAAAGTGATTCAGAACACTATTGTTGGGAAGAAGATAAACATTGGAATAGTAGGGCACACATGGTAATTAGGAGATGTGTTGATGAAGATGAACATTCCTCTATCTTAGAATTTGGTCACTCACTTCCCAGAGGTGGACACTTTAGACCACAAATGACATCCTGAAAGGTCCTAGACTCTAGATTCTTCTAGCCTTCACTCTTCAAGGACTCACATGAGTTCTGTCAATCATGTCCCCCTTGCCAAAAGTTGGGTTCAATTTCAAAGAGAAATTAAATTCCCAAAAATCCATTAATTTTCTATGAGATCTTCAATGTTTCAGGAATCGATTTCATGTGACCATTTCCCCCTTCGAATAGATTCTCATTTATCCTTATTACCATTGATTATGTTTCTAGTAATTTGAGGCTAAATCAACTAGAAAGGATTATTCACATATTGTTTGTGAGTTCTTAAAGACACACATCTTCCACATATTTTGAAAACCACGTGCCTTGATAAGTGACATAGGATCCCATTTTTGAAATAATAACATGGAATATCTTATAAAAGAGAACGATGTTGTACGTAAAACATAAACTTCATATCACCCCCAAACAAATGGCATGGATGAACATTCTAATAGAGATGTGAAAAGAGTTCTTGAGGGAATTGTAAAACCCATTAGAAAAGACTGTCCTGAAAGACTTGGTGAAGTACTTTGGGCTTATCTAACAGCCTATAAAACACCCATTATATAACGGTCTGGAATTACTTCCAGTGGACTATAATTGATACCTATTAGGGCACTCAATGGGAAGCTACACCCCCTGGGTGGGACACACCACCATCCCCAGTGGCAGCCATTTCCTCACGAAGCCCTTGGTCGGAGAGCCATGCTTCGTCCAACGCTCACATGTGAGAGTTCCCAAGGATCAGATACATTCCTACCTCCTTTTCCTCTGATACCGAATATAATGACCCATACTTTACATACATTGTTAGTACTTCAAAAATTGAATCACACTTATTACAAAATATAACAAAACCAGGAAAGGACCGTATAGGTATAGAGTCTTTAGAAACTAGGAAACATAAACAACTGGTTCATAAAGCATCAACTTTGCCTCCCACTTATTTCATCATATCTAGAGTCCCTTTTTGGAATATCCTACTTAATAAAATTCATCCTGGCCAGGGGAAATAAAACATAAAAAAGGGTGAGCTCAAATGATCAGTAAGGGTAAAAAAAAGAAATATCAATCACATCATATACTTAAGAACATAACTTTTGGAAATCTTTACCTGCAAAAGAGATCGTAATTTCATAACATGGGATAAATCATAGTAGTGAAATGTAATCCCAATAATCATAACATAAAACATGAAACTTTGTGGCATACACACATAATCATAGAGAATCATTTCTTATTAGTCAAGACTCATTTCCAAGACTATCGTAGTGGACAAAGTCCATTTCTGAACTGAGTTCACTCCTCGTTTCAGTCCTGTTTCACTGAACCGGTTTAACCTGCCGTTCCAGCCATGTCTATCTCATGAGATATAAAATCTTTACCCAATGCATTGGAGGGAGTTATAGGTCCCACTCATCTAATAATGATACCATTCTTATGTGTGCCACAAAATCATAAATCATACATCATTGCATAACCCATGTAATAAAAATGGGATTCTTAAACAACATGACATCAAAAAACAAATCATATAAGATAAACGAATTCATAAAAATAATTCAATCACAACATAATCAAATCAATGTAAAAATAGGGATAAAAACAGAACCCTTTATTATCTTATATGGAAAATAATTTTGATAAAACAGTTGAACTCCATTCTTGAGGAAAATATCCTTTCTACTTCAAAAACATTTTTCCTTTCTTAACATGTCATTCAATTTTAAACTAAAAGAAGTTGATTAAAAATAAACTTGAAAACTTTTAAAGGAATATTCTTGGAAATAATTTTTTAAAAATCCATTCATGTCATATAAGTTAAAAAACATTCTTCTCGTACTTTTGTCAGAAAAGTCAAAAAGTACCTCGTACGAAAAACGACAAAAGATTCCTTTAATATCTTTTACTAAAAACTCACCAAACGGTAAAATAGGTTTTAAACAATTGTAGGTGGATGGAAATAATATTACATATTGAGGAAAAATTTATTTGGATGATAAAATACACCCTAGTAAATACCAAAGTATAAACAATCTCGGATAAAAATGAGATTTTGATATTTCCCTTACCTTAGGTCCGATTTTCTTCGTAAGTGTCCGAACCTCCTGTGTAATGATTTAAATAATGTTATTGACTTATTAAATAATCAAACTTATTGTTATGATAAAATATATGCTCATATTCTTAGCTTATTATTAGTAATATTTCATTACTACTTGTTATTCGAGTGTTTATTACTTTTTGTTCTTATGCGTGTTTTGTCGAATAAATTCTTATTATTCTCTTTAGGTTATAGATACCTCATTTCCAGAATGGTATTAGGGTAATATATATCATATTAATTCATTCAATTCATTCAATTCATTTATATAATAATTATGAAATGAAGATCATGTAGAACGAGTCACATCACATCGTGGAGACGGTATTCCGTACGTACGCACGAGTGATGATATCGTTCCTATGATCGTGGAATTGTATTGGAGTGTTTGTATACTATTTTAGAATCAATATCACTTTATTATAGTCATATATAGTCATTATTTACACCATTATAACCATCCAAGTAAGGTGGTGGTGGAAAATAGATTACACCACGGCGTGGAGACGGTATTCCGTACGTACGCACGCGCGGTGATTTCTTTTTCCGTAGGATGGATAGATGGTGAAATAGGGTTGTTTCATACATATAATAACATATCATTATATGAGTGATACTGATGTTATTAATTCATAATTAAACAACTAAAGAAGTAGAAGTGGAAGAAGAAATAAAAGATGAAAGAATCGGTAACGGACATTACCTCTTCTTTGAAGTGCTTCTTTGAGACCTCCTTTTAGGGAACTAAAACGGGTCTTTGAAGATATCCAGAAACTCTACGATGTTTCTAGGGAAGTGGAGAGGAGAAATTGTAAGGGGTTGGCCGAGCTTGAAAGCTAAAAGTGGTGTGAGGAAGAGGGGGAGGAGGTGCCCTTTTATAAGGGAGGAGAGGGGCACCTTTGGAATAACTAAAACTATTATTTTATTATAAAGTCAAATTCGGTTTTAAATAGCTCCAAATTGATTTATTTCGAAGCTAAGGTGGGTATGGGTCGAAATCCTCTCATCCAATAGAATTTAGACAAGTATAGGTTCCTATTTTAACCTTATCATTTAGATTTAACATTAAGTTAAATAATTTTACTTTTACCGTGTCTTCTTGTGTTCTTATACTATAAAGTTAATAAACTTACTATAATCAGCAAAAACGAACCCCAAGTTGTTTATTATTAATATATATAACCTTATCTAAGTAATTTGGCCGAACCTTAGATTTTTAGAAATAAAATAAAAATTACTAATATAATATTTGTTTTAAAAACTATTTTATGTCAATTATGAAACTATTTAGTAATTGATTTTTTTGAAAATAATAACTGAATGATTATTTTGAAAAAAGTTACTTAAATCAATACTAACATGTCATATTAACCTAGAAAATTATTTTAATTCATAAAAAGTCTCAAATTAAATTTATTTGGGTATTTATAACATCAATTATGTCAATATTTCATTAATAAGATAATTACTGCATCATAATTGTGTCATAAATAAATTAAATTATATAACGTATAAAAATTGAAAATAAAATATAATTATGTAGTAAATCGTTTTAGCTTTCTAATGAATATTTTTAGTCGATTTTATCTTATGTATAACCATATATTAAAAATTATTTTCTTATTAAACTTTGATTTTAACTATTTTAACCCTTCATTAAATAAATTAATAATAAATGTCCTAATCTAATCCAAGTGGGGCTAAATGGTCATATCTTATTCCTAAGGTTGTTTTTGGTCAAATTAAACTTGTCCAATAGAATTAGGACATGTGTTAGAGTAATAATAATATCATTTTAACCTTAATTACCCTATTTACTTTTAACCGTGGTAAATAAAAGTAAAAAGTTACTATTCATCAAAAATTATTTTCATCTCATTGAACCACATTTTACTTACTGACATCAACCGTGTCTCTTGGATTTTCGAAATTCCACTCACAGAAGCGGTAAAATTATGTTTTATGAAAAATTCAGATTTTTAACTACCACTTAGTGGTTTCACTATTCATCAAAAATTGAAAGTTTTCAGAAAAATACCAAAATTTCACCCTAGGCTAATTTCGATATTCTGAATCCAAAAATGAAGTATATTTTGAAAAATAAAATTTATAGAATTTCAAAAAGTGGTTATTACTATTCATAACGGCTAGTTTTAATAATATTTTAATAGCATATCATTGTTTAGTGAAACTCAGTATTGTGTACGACGCAAGCTATCGAGGAAGGCCGTGGTTGCGTGTAAAGCAAGCCAAGCTAGTGTTGTGTGTAGTGAAAGATTCCTTTGATGATTTATATAACATAAAAACAAAATATTTCACATAAAAGCCTCGGGTGTTACATTCTACCCCCCTTAAACTGAATTTCGCCCTCGAAATTTGTCACTTTGTAACAAACAGATGAGGATACCTCTCCCTCATCATATCCTTAATCTCCCATGTAGCTTCTTCTAATTGGTGGTTCCTCCATAAAACTTTCACCAATCGAGTGGTCTTTTTTTGTAGGACTTTTTCGCTACAATCCCGAATCTCTATCGGTTGTTCTTTATAAGAAAGATCTTGCTCCATCAGTACAACATCTGAGCTAAGTACATGTGAAGGATCAGGTATGTTCTTTCTCAGGAGAGATACATGGAACACATCATGAACTTGAGAGAGATTCGGTGGAAGCGCCAATCAGTAAGCTACCTTCCCATCACGATCCAGTATTTCGAAAGGACCAATATATCTAGGGCTCAACTTCCCCTTCTTTCCAAATCTCATGACCCTCTTCCCAGGAGATATTCGTAAGAACACATTATCACCCACTTCAAACTCTAGGTCTTTTATTCAGTTGTCGGCATAACATTTCTGTCGACTCTGAGCTGCTCTTATGTGTTGTTGAATAGATCTGACCTTTTCTGCCATTTCATCAACGAGATCAGGTCCTAATAGATTTCCTTCCCCAACTTCATCCCATCAAGTTGGAGTCCTGCATTTCTTTCCATAGAGAGCTTCATAAGGATCCATCTGGATACTGGAGTGAAAGATATTATTATAAGTAAATTCCACCAAAGGTAGGTGTTTATCCCAACCACCTTTCAAATCCATAGAGCAAGCTCTCAACATATCTTCTAGAGTTTGAATTGTTCTCTCAGACAGACCGTCTATTTGAGGATGATAAGCAGTGCTGAAACTCAACTCTGTATCCAGAGTATGCTGAAGACTTTTCTAGAACTTTGAGGTAAACCTTGGATCCCGATCAGATATAATAGAAAGTGTTACTCTATGAAATCTTACCACTTCCTTCACATATATCCTGGCAAGCTGATCCAGAGAGAAATCCTCTCTAATAGAAATGAAGTGTGAAGACTTTGTAAGACGATCAAATGTGACCCAGATAGCATTATTGCCTTTGGATGTTTTAGTAAGTCATGTGACAAAGTCCATAGTGATGTTTTCCCATTTCCATTCAGGTATGGGTAATGGTTGTAACATCCCCTTAGACTTCTGTCTTTCAGCTTTAACTTGCTGACAAACCAAGTATCGAGAGACATATTCAGCAACATCTCTTTTAATGCCATCCCACCAGAAGTACTCTTTGAGGTCCCTATACATCTTCGTGCTTCCAGGATGAATAGAGAATGAAGAACTATGAGCCTCATCCAACAGCTCCTTCTTTAATTCGGGGATGGGAGGAACACAAACCCGATTCTTGAACTTTATTATCCCATCACAATCAAGGTTGAATTCAGGAACATTTCTCACCTTCTTTTGTAACTCGGCATCTTCTTTATGTGCCTCTTCAATCTTCACATGTATAGATGGTTGAACATTCATTTGAAAAAGATAAGATTTGTCCCCTTCCATTATAATTCCAAGATCCATCCTTTGTAAATCCATAAATATTGGATCTTTTGTGATCCTCATCATGGATAAACTGGCATGGTCTTGTCGACTTAATCCATCTGCCACCTTGTTTGCTTTCCCAGGGTGGTAATGGATTGAGCAGTCATAATCCTTAATCAGCTCCAACCATCTTCTTTGGAACATATTCAGCTCATTTTGTGTGAAAATATACTTTAAACATTTATGATCAGTATAAATATCACACCTTTCACCATAAAGATAATGCCTCCAAATCTTTAATGCAAAGATTACCGCAGCTAACTCCAGATCATGAGTTGGGTAATTTTGCTCATGGATTTTCAACTGTCGTGAAGCATAAGATATCACCATATCATTTTGCATAAGAACACACCCCAATCCCTTCTTGGTTGCATCACTGTAGATCACAAACCTTTCTCCACTACAAGGCAGTGTGAGCACAGGTGCACTAGATAACCTTCTTTTCAACTCCTTGAAATTCTCTTCACATTCCTCCGTCCAGACAAAATTAACTCCTTTCCGAGTCAACTTGGTGAGTGGATTAGATAATCGTGAAAAATCTTTCACAAAACGTCGATAATATCCAGCCAAACCAAGAAAACATTGGATCTCAGTTACTGTTTTTGGTCTCAACCATCTTTCGATAACCTCTGTTTTTGCTGGATCCATAGATATCCCCTCTTTTGAGATTATGTGACCCAAAAATGAAACTTTTTGAAGCCAAAATTCACACTTGGTAAATTTGGCATAAAGCTTCTCCTTTCTTAGGGTCTTCAATATAATTCTCAAGTGATCTTCATGTTCTTCCTTTCTCTTTGAATATACCAGAATATCGTCTATAAAGACTACCATGAACTGATCAAGATAGTCTCTAAAGACTATATTCATCAGATCCATGAAGATTGAAGGGGCATTAGTAAGACCAAACGGCATCACTATAAATTCGTAGTGTCCATACCTTGTACAGAAAGTTGTCTTTGGTATATCCTCCCTTTTGAACCGTAATTGATGATACCCTGAACGAAGATCAATCTTGGAAAAGTATTGAGCTCCTCATAGTTGGTAAAATAAGTCATCAATGCATGAGAGAGGATATTTATTCTTGATAGTGATCTTGTTAAGTTCTCGATAATCAATGCAGAGTCTCATTGATCCATCTTTCTTCTTAACAAACAGAACAGGTGCTCCCCAAGGTGACACACTAGGGCATATGAACCCCTTATCAAGATTCTCTTGGAGTTGCTTCTTCAATTCCTACAACTCAATTGGGGCCATTCTATAAGGTGTCTTTGAAATAGGCAAAGAACCCGGTACGAGTTCTATTGAAAACTCAACTTCACGATTTGGTGGACGACCCGGTAATTCCTCCGGAAATACATCATCAAACTCCCATACAATGGGAGTATTCTTAATCGTGAGTTTCTCACCAACCATTTGAGATAAATAACCTTCATTTAGTGGAATCAATACCCATAATATGGAAGGAATTTACACTGGAAGGTTATGTTCATCCTTGCATTGATAGACGATCATAGATTGATCTGGAATATGAAATGTGACTTCCCTTCATTGGAAATTGATATGAGCTCCATATAAAGAAAGCCAATCCATGCCAAGAATCACATCAAATTCCACTATAGGAAGGATCACAATATTTGCAGGAAGCACTTTCCCACAAACTTAGATCGGAGAAGAATTATAAACTTTTGATGCGACTGTTGTGCCATTAGGGGTTTTCACAGCTAACTCAACATCTAATTGTTGAGGTAATATGGTGATATCCTTAGAAAATTATTCAGAAATAAAAGATTGGGTGGATCCAGAATCAAATAAAACATTTTCTACTTTAGAGTTCATGGTAAGTGTACCTTTCACCACATCGTTATCGTACTCCACATCGCTGATAGAAATTTCATGTGACATTCCTTTATCTTTAGACATAAGAGTTTTTTGATGTTGACCATCATCATCAACCCTTGGATTTGGGCATTGATTGGCATAATGCCCCATCTCCTTGAACTTGAAACATTGAAGTGTAGTAGGTTCATTTTGTATATCCCTTTGTTTGCATCATTAGACATCTTCTTCCCATCATTGCGGCATTCATATGCCCGATGACCTTCCTTTCCACATTTGAAACATTTACTTGTCCCTTTAAGACAACTCCCTCCATGTTTCTTTCCACACTTTGAGCATAAGGGAAAGCTCATCTTCTTTTCAGTGTGCTCTTCATATTTTCCTTTGAATTCCATTTTCCTCTTCTTATCAAACCCATATGACTGATTGGTTACTCCAATCTCCATCTCGACATTGAGAGCACATCAAACGATTTCCTCGTAGCTATTAAATTCCCTTATGGATAATGCCCTTCGAAGACTTGATTTTAAGCCACTAAAGAATCGATCGATCTTACTCTCAGGTTGGACAATAATACCAGAAGTGTACCTTGAAAGTCTTGTAAAATTTGCTTCATAGGTACCAACAGATTCATTATCCTTTTGCTTCAGTTCAAGAAACTCTTTCTCCATCTTTGTTCGGAGAATACGAGGGAAGTACTTATTGAAAAATAAGTTCTTGAACTCATCCCATTCCATGGACTCAATTTCATCCCTTTGCCTCGTATTCTTAATAAGATTCCACCATTGATCAATATCACCTTCCAAACGATACACTGCTAAGATGAATTTATCATGATCAGAACATTGAAGAACTGAAAATATCTTTTCAGTAGTACTAATCCATTGTTCATCAACTAATGGATCAGTAGACCCGCTGAATGAAGGTGGACGCTGTCTCATAAAGGATTCAACAGAATGTTGCTCCTTCCTTTGCTCGTTTGGAAGTCCTGCATGATTCATAACTTGAGAAAGTTGTGTGAGCATGGCTACAAGATTTCGCATTCCAGCTCCCATAATGTTTGGTTGCTCATGGGGACAATCATTGCATTGCCCGTCACATTCCGAATTAACACAGTTCCTTCGGGTTCCAGCCATTGACTAAAACCAAGAAGAATAGTGTGAGCAACACTAATTATAATAGGAAAACCACATAATCAAGAATAAAATTTCACACTTAAGGTCTTATCCTAGGTTATTCATGGCCATTTCTAAAACACTAATATTATGTTCTATGCTTAGACTTATCCTTAGGGTTCTTACTAAGGCTTTCACATCCTAGTTTCCAAAGGTTGACTATACTTTTCCTTTTATAACAACTGTAGCGGTCTGGAATTACTTCTAGTGGACTATAATTGATACCTATAAGGGACTCCATGGGTGGCTACACCCCCTGGGCGAGACACACCACCATCCCCAGTGGCAGCCATTTCCTCACGAAGCCCTTGGGCAGAGATCCATGCTTCGTCCAACGCTCATATGTGAGAGTTCCCAAGGATCGAATACATTCCTACCTCCTTTGCCTCTGATACCAACTATAACAACCCATACTTTACATAAATTGTTAGTACTTCAAAAATTGAAGCACACTTATTACAACATATAACAAAACCAAGAAAGGACCGTATTGGTATAGAGTCTTTAGAAACTAGGAAACATAAACAACTGGTTCATAAAGCATCAACTTTGCCTCCCACTTATTTCATCATATCTAGAGTCCCTTTTTGGAATATCTTACTTAATAACCTTCTTCCTGACCTGGGAAAATAAAACATACAAAAGGGTGAGCTCAAATGCTCAGTAAGGGTAAACAAAAGAAATATCAATCACATCATATACTTAAGAACATAAATTTTGGAAATCTTAACCTGCAAAAGAGATCGTAATTTCATTACATGGGATAAATCATATTAGTGAAATGTAATCCCAATAATCATAAAATAAAACATGAAACTTTTTGGCATACACACATAATCATAGAGAATCATTTCTAATTAGTCAAGACTCATTGCCAAGACTATCTTAGTGGACAAAGTCCATTTCTGAACCGAGTTCACTCCTCGTTTCAGTCCTGTTTCACTGAACCGATTTGACCTGCCGTTCTAGCCATGTCTATCTCATGAGATATAAAATATTTACCCAATGAATTGGAAGGAGATATAGGTCCCACCCATCTCATAATGATACCATTCTTATGTGTGCCACAAAATCATAAATCATACATCATTGCATAACCCATGTAATAAAAATGGGATTCTTAAACAACATGACATCATAAAACAATTCATATAAGATAAAGGAATTCATAAAAATAATTCCATCACAACATATTCAAATCAATGTAATAATAGGGATAAAAACAGAACCCTTTATTATCTTAGATGGAAAATAATTTTGATAAAACACTTGAACTCCATTCGTGAGGAAAATATCATTTCTACTTCAAAAACATTTTTCCTTTTTTAACATGTCATACAATTTTAAACTAAAAAAAGATGATTAAAAATAAACTTGAAAACTTGTAAAGTAATCTTCTTAGAAATAATGTTTTAAAAATCCATTCATGTTGTATATGTTAAAAAAACATTCTTCTCGTACTTTTGTCGGAAAAGTCAAAAAGTACCTCGTACGAAAAATGACAAAAGATTCCTTTCATATATTTTACTAAAAACTCACCAAAGGGTAAAATAGGTTTTAAACAATTGTAGGTGGATGTAAATAATATTACATATTGAGGAAACATGGATGTGGATGATAAAATACACCCCATTAAATACCAAAGTATAAACAATCTCGCATAAAAATGAGATTGCGATATTTCCCTTACCTTATGTCTGATTTGCTTCGTAAGTGTATGAACCTCCAGTATAATGATTTAAATAATGTTATTGACTTATTCCAGAATCATAATTATTGTTATGATATCATATATGGTCATATTCTTAGCTTCTTATTAGTAATATTTCATTACTACTTGTTATTCGGGTGTTTATTACCGTTTGTTCTTATACGTGTTTTGTCGAATAAATTCGTATTCTTCTCTTTAGGTTGTAGATACCTCATTTACATAATGGTATTAGTGTAATATATATCATATTTATTAATTCAATTCATTTATATAATCATTATTCAATGAATATCATGTAGAACGAGTCACATCACATCGTGGAGACGGTATTCCGTACGTATGCACAAGTGATGATATTGTTCCTATGATCGTGGAATTGTATTGAAGTGTATGTATACTATTTCAGAATCAATATCACTTTATAATAGTCATATATAGACATTATTTACACCATTATACCCATCCAAGTAAGGTGGTTGTGGAAAATAGATTACACCACGACGTGGAGACGGTATTCCGTACGTACGCACGTGCAGTGATTTCTTTTTCCGTAGGATGGATAGATGGTGAAATAGGGTTGTTTCATACTTATAATAACATATAAGTATATTATTGATACTGATGTTATTACTTCACAATGAAACAACTAAAGAAGAATAAGTGGAAGAAGAAATAAAGATGAAAGAATCGGTAACGGACATTACCTCTTCTTTGAAGTGCTTCATTGAGACCTCCTTTTAGGGCACTAAAATAGGTCTTTGAAGAAGAAAAGAACCTCTTGGATGTTTCTAGGGAATTGGAGAGGAGAAATTGGCAGGGTTTTTCCGAGCATGAAGGCTCAAAGTGGTGTGAGGAAGAGGGGGAGGAGGTGCCCTTTTATAAGGGAGGAGAGGGGCACCTTTGGAATAACTAAAACTATTATTTTATTATAAAGTCAAATTCGGTTTTAAATAGCTCCAAATTGATTTATTTAGATTCTAAGGTGGGTAAGGGTCGAAATCCTCTCATCCAAGAGAATTTAGACAAGTTTAGGTTCCTATTTTATCCTTATCATTTAGATTTAACATTAAGATAAATAATTTTACTTTTACCGTGTCTTCTTGTGTTCTTATACTATGAGGTTAATAAACTTACTATAAGCAGCCAAACGAACCCCAAGTTGTTTATTATTAATATATATAACCTTTTATAAGTCATTTGGATGAACCTTATATTTTTAGGATTAAAATGACAATTACTAATATAATATTTGTTTGAAAAACTATTTTATGTCAATTTTGACACTATTTAGTAATTGATTTTTGTGAAAATCATAACAGAATGATTAGTTCAAAAAAAGTTAATTAAATTAATACTAACATGTCATATTAACCTAGAAAATTATTGTAATTCATAAAAAGTCCCAAATTACATTTATTTGGGTATTTATAACATCAATTATGTCAATATTTCATTAATAAGATAATTACTGCATCATATTTGTGTCATAAATAAATTAAATTATATAACGTCTAAAAATTAAAAATAAAATATCATTATGTATGAAATTTTTTATCTTTATAATGAATATTTATAGTCTATTTTATCTTATGTATAACCATATATTAAAAATTATTTTCTTATTAAACTTTGATTTTAACTATTTTAACCCTTCTTTAAATAAATTAATAATAAATGTCCTAATCTAATCCAAGTGGGCCTAAATGGTCATATTTTATTCCTAAAGTTGTTTTTGGTCGAATTAAACTTACCCAATAGAATTAGGACATGTGTTACGGTAATAATAATATCATTTTTACACTTAATTACCCTATTTACTTTTATCCGTGGTAAATAAAAGTAAAAAGTTACTATACACCAAAAATTACTTTCATCTCATTGAACCATATTTTACATACTTACATCAACCGTGTCTCTCGGATTTTTGAAATTCCATTCACAGAAGAGGTAAAATTAATTTTTATGAAAAATTCAGTTTTTTAACTACCACTTAGTGGTTTCACTATTCATCAAAAATTGAATGTTTTCAGAAAAATACCAAAATTTCACCCTAGGATAATTTCGATATTCTAAATCCAAAAATGAAGTCCATTTTGAAAAATAAAATTTATAAAATTTAAAAAAGTGGTTATTACAATTCATAACGGCTATTTTTAATAATATTTTAATAGCATATCATTGTTTAGTGAAACTCGGTATTGCGTACAACGCAAGCTATCGAGGAAGGTCGCGGTTGCGTGTAAAGCAAGCCAAGCTAGTATTGTGTGTAGTGAATGATTCCTTTGATGATTTATATAACATTAAAACAAAATATTTCACATAAAAGTCTTGGGTGTTACACATTAGGATGTCTCCTTTTAGGCTAGTTTAGGTAAAGCATGCCATCTACCAGTTGAAATCTAACATAAGTCATTTTGGGCTATGAAAACATTTAAATTTTATCTTGAAAAATCTGGTGAAGAAAGATTATTGCAATTGGATGAACTGGAAGAGCATCGAATTGGTTGTTATGAGAATTCTAATCACTAAACAAATCCAAGGCACTCCATGATAAACACATCATGAGAAAGGTATTTCATGAAGGTGTAAAGGTAATGATCTTCAATTATCAATTTTGACTTCACCCAAGTAAGCTTAATTCTCATTGGGACGGTCCTTTTGTTATTACAAATGTTCACCTGTTTGGTGTTGTGAAAGTCTAGGACCCCTCTTCCAAAAGGACATTCATGGTTAATGGAAATCGAATAAAGCATCACCATGAGAGGAAACACAATCCTGGAACCACATAGACTTCCATAGAATCCCCAACTTCTGCAGTTGACCCACCACCGGATAGAGATGGAAACCCACCAAATCCAAACTAGGGGCACCTCTTTTCTATTAAATTTCTCTCTCTCTATTCCTCTTCATACATATTTATTCTTCTTCCTCTATATTTAATTTTTTTCCACATTCCTCATCACATTTTTTTATTTATGATTTATTTATTTGGTAGGTGTGTATTTATAAAATCCAAAAAACCTAAAAAAACAAAAAAAAATATATATGAAAAGAAAAACCATGATTACTCACCTTAATATTTTTAAATTGTGTCCAACCATTTTGGTGAGTCAAATGTACATGCTTTCATATAAAAAATTTTCTATTTTAATCATGTCTTTGGATAAAGAATTTTTTGTCATGAATAATAAATTTTAAATGCTCAGTTATTGATTTGGAAAATTATTTTCTCCACCTCTGAGGAATAATATATTCTTTCATGCCAAGGATACCTATGTCCATATTTTTCAAAGGTTGGTTTTTCACCCCCCCTTTGTGATTCTTGAGTTTTTGAACCTTCAATCAGAATTTCAATATTTGGTGTGTATTAATATGATAGAGGCATTTCTGAACCCTAGAAAATAGCCTCGCATTAACCATACATTAATCCTTTTTTTGAAAGCCCCTTGGAGCCTATGAAAAACTTTTCTTTGATAACCACATTACAGTCCCAATACTTTATCCCACCCTATATTAACATGGATTTTGATTATATAGTTTTTTTTTGAAATTCAAGTGAGGGGGAATGGATTTCATTTTTGGGGTACCATTTTAATGATTTTCAATGAGTTATAATATGATTGAGGGAAACCATCCATTTTAGTGATGGGGAGAGTTTTTCAATCAGCGAGTTTTGGTGAATGTAATGTAATTTCAATTATGTAATTTAGTAAATGTTATTGACATGTGTTCAAAAAAAATATCAAAAAAATAAATAAAGGAACAAAAAAAGGGGTTGTGTATTCAGAAATTCAAAAGTCACTCTTCTTAAACCATTGATCTTGTTATAAATATTACAATTAGTTTCATGAGAAGATAAATCATAGGTTGGGATATAAGTGTGATATCTTTTACAAGTTCAAATTTCAAAAAATGAAAAAAAAAGAATAAAAGAATAAAAGAAAAGAAAAAAATAGAACACTTATGTCATTGGGTGAAGTTTTTTGTTTTTTAAATATCTCATCTTCTAATCCCCTTAAAATTTTATACCTATTTTGTGACTTTCTTCACACAATCATCTCCTTGTAAATATGTGTTTTCATTTCCTTCCATGTTTCATTTCAAAAACATTGTGCATTGTTTTACCCATGTTGGTGTTTAACCCCTCTTCTTCTATCTTTTGGACATTAAATTCCTATTGTCCCATAGCCACACAAAAACACCTTGAAAATAAATCTTGATTCTTGTGAACTTTAGGATAGGTAATCTAATCTGAGAGCTCTTTCAAACTCAAATATTTTAACTTTTGGTTGGTGAATGGGTGAAGCTCTATAAATTAATTTTATTATCTTGAGAGAAGTAAGTTTTGTGTGCCACCATTTTCCATTTCTAAATTTGAGCATAAAAAATGAAATTTTTTTAGAACATTTTTTCTGCAAAAACTTGTGATGGAATTCAATATGGATGAGTGAAATTGTCTAATCATCCCCTGATCAAGGAAAACAAAATTTTAATATTTGTTGGTGAATGAAAATTATATTTTAATTTTTTTTATATTTATTGCACATGAGGACATGCACAAGACTGTGTTTGGGGGAGTTGATGTTATTATTAATTTTATAACTTATTATATACTCCCTTTACTTATTTTATATGAAATGTACACAATTTGTGTGAAATATTAATGTTTTAATATTATGTATGATTTTTGAGCATTTTTAAAAGTAGTCCAATTGAGTCAGTTACTATTTTATTTATAAAACTCACCCTAATGATCCAAATTGTGTGGTTATTGTTTTATAGGATTTATTATTTAATTATAAACATATCGTTATGAGGATCCATTGGTCAATTCATCCATCTGAATGGTAATATGGACCACAGAAAAAGGCCCATAGAATCTTTGAATAAACTGGACCATATATGAAGATTTAATTATTGGGCTCAATCTAGAAGTTAAAATTCACTAATTCTCCCCCAAAATTCATATAAAAATTCAAGGAGTCACTGATAAAAATTTAAGGGCCCAAATCTAAAAACAAAGGGCCCAAATGATGTTTTGAAGTACACCCACAATTCTGTCCGGGACTTAAAATTCGGATACTATTCATAACATACCACATAATGGTATCATCAAATCAAGATGATATTTTTCATTGTGAAAGAGGCGATTTATTTGGAAGACTTTTTTTGAAGAAATAATTCGGATTTAGATTCATCTTCTTATTCCATAACCCATTCACATTTTGTTCTTCAAAAAGTGTGGATTGAAATGGACAGACTAAAATTGTTTAATAAAACCACCATAATATTGGATCCTCAAGTCCAATGGCCTAAACATTATCATGTTAGATGGAGGATATAAATATCTACAACTTGTAAGAAGAATATATCTCAGTATTAAGCTTTTGGAATGTCCAAATTGTCATGTCAAGTGGAGGGGTAGTTTTGGAATGCAAACATTCCCCCACCTTGGGCTATAAATACATCCCCTCCTCTCCTTTCAACAAGATGGAATTTCAGAAGAAAGAGGCACATATTGGCATGACCAAAGCCTTTAAAATGTATTTTTAGGACCTTCCATACTCATGTTTTCACTTGATATACCCTTCCTCCCCTCTTTGTTTCCTTTTACTTTTTTGTTCTACATTATTGTAATCTGGTAAGTCTTTTTTTTGTAATTCTATTTTAATGAAACCTTCTTGTTCAATATATCTTATTCTCATCATCATTTTGTAGTATAATTTTTATGTTATTAAAATTGTTTACATTCAGTTGAATCTTTTTCCATTCTTTTTATTTCTCATTCAATCTAAGGTTTTTTTTAATTGTCATCATCATTTGTGTGTGTGTTCAACACACCACTCTTTTCTTATCCCTTTCTTTTTCTTATCTTCTTAATTTATTAGCATAATAATTATAACCTGATTAATAGTAATTTAAATTGTTGAGTAAATCCTTCATTGGGGTGAGTTATAATTTATGTATGTTAAGTGATTGAGAGTATTTTGCTCGATGAATAATCTTCAATGTGATATTCTGTATGTTGGACTTAACATGTCATGGATTAATGACTTGTTTTGTTTAACATGTTGTTTACATGGACTATTGGAACCATAAATACACTATCATCAATAATATCTGATTGAGATTAGAACCCTAATTTATGTTAAGGCCTCGATTAAATCCTTAATACTTAGGAATTCCAATCAACGTTATCTTGTGAAGTTGGTGTTATTTTAAAAGGAAATATAAAGAAATGTTCAAGGATATCACAAGCTTAACTCCCTTAAAATGAACTCACCCCAATCTTTATAAAATTGTTAAATCAAACACCAATAATTAATAATTTCATTTATGCTCTGCAAAAAACCCCCCAATCAAAATACAATAAACTAAAAACAATTGACTATTAAAAAGTATCATCACCAAGGATTCGACCTGAGTGACACTATACACATTAGCAGAGCACTAGAACCTTGATCGGTCAATAAGAGACATTCAGCCACACTTTCAAAACCACTCAGGTTCTCATACCATTGGTTAAAAACCCCTGATCATTAAGTCTGTATAGACATATATACATGTGTTACATCCCATATAAGCTTCTAGCTAGTGTTATTACATGAAGGATTTCAAAGCATTTGGAATTTATTATTTATAAATAAAATATTGATAAATTCAATATATAACCATTCAAGAGGTAATTTGAATTTCTAAAGAGGTAATATATTATATTAATAAAAAAATTGGCACCAGTATTGAGGAGAACATGAACATGGATATGGCTTCTAAAAAAATTGAATAGAGAATTATTTTAAACGAATTGGAAAATATTTTCTTTTCATCTAGGAATTTGGATTTAATATTTAGATGCTTTATCTCATCAGGGATGTCCATTTCCTTCCTCTAAAAAATGTTTGGTTTCAATAAGATAGATATGGGTTTAAGATAAGGTGACCCCTTGTGCCCTAGTGTGCTTATCATAGTGCAGGATGCAATCAGCATATTTTTTTATATTAATATATATAATGGTATTATTTCTCTATTCAAGTTCAATATTCAATATAACAGTGTTTCCCACCTCGTGTTTGCTGATGATATGATTTTATTTCCAAATGGTAATCTAAATTATATCATATTTATCACCTAGTCCTTTGACTAATATTCCAAATGAAGTAGAAAAATAATTAATCAGAATAAAATTATTTTTTATATTTAAAATAATTTTTCAGAGTAGAGAGATAACTTTATTGTTTCCATTATGGGCTTCAATAGAAGGAATATCCCCCACATCATATTTTTATCAGTTCTCAATGTTCCCAGTACCATCATTAGGGTGATGTAAAATATTATCGGTTCCTTTATCTGGGATGCACATAATAATAGATGTTTCCACTGTTCATCATGGGAAATGATGTATAAGAAAATTTCAGAGGGTAGAAATAATCTCATATTTATTAAAGAAAGAATGAATCTTTTACATTATACACTATCATGGCTGGCTATTGAAGGAAGTTCCTTCAGGGTAAATTTTTCTTATAATCATTATATAAGGATCCGAAAAATTATAGAAACAATCCATTTATTCTATGGTTCATTATAAAAAAATCATATCATACTCTGTAAGTGATAATAAAGGTTGATTATCAAATGGTAAGATATAATTTTTGGGATACCAATTAGGTTAGTAGAAAATTATCAATTCTGCGATGCTTGATACCTAATATTTATTTTAGGGAGGCCTGCGAATATCCCAATTTTATTCTTATTTTTCTTGATGAATACCCATGAAAAGCCTATAATCAGATTCAGCAGAATAGTGAGCGAGACAAAGTTTTTTTCACTAGAGCTTCTACATGGTCATTTTATACTAAGGTGTATCGTAATTTTCTGGATGAAAACATTGACATGGATGATTTTGGAGATCAACATTATTGTAGAGAGATCCTGGTCGAATAAAATTTGCTTATCTGAATTGTGTGAACTCGAGAACTTTATATGGGTGAGGACTTCTAGTAAAATGGTATCTAAATTTCATCCAATAGTTTTTTTAACATGTAATAGGAATCATCATTTTATCTTTTCTTCTTAGGTGAGTGGGACTCTAATAATTGGAAGCCTATTAGAGCATTTATGGTCGTGAAATATCAGGCATCTAGTTGTGAGGGTTTTTTAGGAATAGTTTCATTGTGCATGGAATAACCCCCCTTAAAAACACAAGGGATATTCACCTATCACCTAGGTTTTGGTGTATTTTGAATACTTGGAAATCATCCTATATTGAATAATTTATGCTTTCAATTTAGCATTGGATTCTAAGATTAGGTTCATAGTGTTGGATCTTATTACCCTCATAAAGTGATGGGATCTTACACCCTCCCTTAGCATTTTTACGGCGAACACTTCTTACAAGATGTATAATTATATAACCCTTTCCCATGGGCTATTAGGTTCAATGGCATCCACCATCCTATGGATTTAAAATGAATGTTGATGGACCCTGTCCTTCATACTTAATGTGGGGTTGAGGAATCATTTGTGATTATGTGGTTTGTTCATCCTTGCTTTCTCAACCACATTATAGATATGAGACAATATCACATCATAGTATTGGGATATGTTGAAGGGTCTTGAGTGTTGAAGTATAAAGGATGTTGAGAAAGCATTTCTTGAAACATAATCACTGATCATATATGATTCCTTGACATGACAAATTCCCATTGCATTTTTTATAATCTGTTAAATCTATAAGTTCAAGTGTCCCATCTTGGATAGGATTTAGGTTCTCCATATGTGGTGTGAATGGAAATATGCATTGGATTTTATGTAATCTAATATAAATCATGGTCATTATTTTTACTAATTTGGTGGTATTAGATCCCTTTCCAGTTAGTGTGTAAATATAATTAGAGGGTATTCCCTCATACTACACTACTTTAAACCCCCGTGAATTATTTTCTTATTATTTAGCGTTGTTTTTCAAGCTAATTAAGTAAAAATATTTATTCTTTCATCATCATAAATATAAATAATTGAAACCTTATGCCTCTCCAATCATCCAAATATATTTTAATACCCTTATCTGCATTAGAATAATGCATTTCAATAATAATTCAAATGTTTTTTTCTTTACATTATCGATAATAAATGAAAATAGGAAAGGATCCCCCTTATTGATACAATAATTTTAGGGGAATATATTCTCATATCAAAGTTATATCTTGTCCACTTTTCTTTTTTCCCTTTTTCTATTATCCCCTTTAATAAGATAATATACCAATTTCTATTAGAGAAATCATGAACCACATTTTTCTATAAAATTTATAATATAATAATAAACACTAAGACCCCATGAGATAAACAAGTTTAAAAGAAAGAGTGAAAAATTTAAAAAACAAATCTATCCACTAATTAACCACAACGTGATAACAACTCTAAAATTTATTATCTAGTGTCTGTTCAAATATATTTGAAAATAAATTCTATGAACATGGAATCAACCTCAATAAAAACCCAAAAAAATCAAATTAAAGTAATATAATCCCCTTTTAAAAATAAAAAACACTCCCCCTTGATATTGAATTTTATTATCCATCAAAACATATTTGGTAAATTAATTATCATTCATCAATATTCTATTTCATTAAGTCTATCTAGAATCCAAGATTAATATATAAGAAAAATATTTTGGAATCAACACATTCTTCTCTCCCCATCAAGAAATTATCATCAATGTGATTAATAATAAATAATATTATCTTTATAAAAAATATCATTGTATTAATGATAATAATTTAATTTTACTACCTATTAAGAGATAAAAATTTTTGTTTTGTAACGAGAAAAATGATAGAAATTGATGTTTTATTTGATTGATTGTTCATTTGGTTGTATAATGATTTCACAATTCATATATAGTGTTATTTCATGCTTAACCATCAATCAACTATTCTGTGATGCACAAAAAAAGAAAATATAAAATAAGGAGAGTTTCTATAGACTCATTTATTACTGAAATAGGAGTAACACATAGATTTCAACTGAGAAAATATTTTCCTTATAGATATAAAATGTTTGGAACTTTTCCAACCATATTTATTCTTGAATTAATTTTTCTTTTAAACATTCTTTTTTTCTTTGAAATAACTATTACACATAAGACTGAAAACCCATTTTTTTCTTTTCGTCATTCTCTATATTCCTCACAATTTTCTACTTGGTAGAAAAATTTATTAAATAATCTTTTAGAAAATAAATAGCATTATTATTATGTGACAACTCTTTAAAAGTAGTATAATTATTTATACATGGATTCATTGGTTTATTTGATCTATTCATTAATATTTCTTCTTCTTTAGGATTCCATGTCATACATTTTACAATAGTATTCCCAAATGGGTTTCACCATCCATGCTAATTTTTTGTAAACATTAGAATACCCCTATTCGGAAATCTCTTTACCTCTTCATCATGAATCTAAACCACTAAAAATACTAATATACCTTTCCTTTATTGATTCCCTTTTATATTTCACATATCTACCTGCTTTCATGATGTTTAGGCTCATCTTACAGAGTGTCATGATGAGGCCACTTTTACCCCCAATAGATTCATATTCTTTTCTAAGGTTTAACATCTTTTTTTCATTATTCAAATACATCTTATGAGTGTATGGATTAATATTCCTCTTTCCAATCCTTAATGAATACTGGTCTCATTTAATTTATTTCATAAACATATTTTTTTAGTCTTCTTTTCTCAATGGTATATGTGTTCTGTTTGATTAACACATACTAAAATTGTCCTGAGTTGTGACCACATCTACTAAAATACCCAAACAAGTTCTCCAAACAACCAAATCCATTTTTAAGAGACAAATTTTCCCTTTTTATAGTGTTTTTCCAACTGAGACCTCATGAGTGTAACAATCCTATGCATGACATCAAGCGAGATGATATGGTCTCTGAATTATGATGTTGGATGCACTATAAACAGGGTGAGTGACTCATTATTCACACATTTCATAATGGTATGAAATATATCTCAACATAGTGAGACATGAATTTGAGGAAGATCATGTAGGATTAGAACCTGATGACGTTCAACTTGGACATTTCTTATTCATCTAGAAAGCTAAATTCCATACCTGATTCATTGAGCCAAATACATAGACATCAGCCATCAAGGAATCCATTAGTGAGTGAAAATTTATGGCTTTCTTGTCGGATATGTATCTTGAGGTTCTAGAACAACATGGGAAACTAGTTATAGAATATCTAGAATTGAAATCCTCCCATTTGGTGTAGGTTTGGATGAGGTAGTTATCTGGTTTTGGGGGCCTCATTTTTAGGGGGAGAGTCCCATGAGAAAACCTTATCCAGATTGGTTTTTTGATGGAGGTGAGACCCTACTTATCTATGTTTGTGTATGTGAACCTTTAGATATATTTGACGAGTTGATGAGGGAATCACATGCTTCTGTTTGGGAATTTCAGTCTAATCATACCAAGATGTGTGTAGAAATGTGTTGTTAATATTGGTGGAAAAGAATGAAGAGGTAGATATCAGGTTTCATCACTCTGTGTCCACCTATCAACAGGTGAAGGTAGAGAACCAGTGACCAACTGGACTCCTACAACCTCTCTCTATTCCTGAGTTGAAATGGTATGAAGTCACCATATATTTTGTGATAGTATTGTCGAGATCCCCTCAAGATAGTTATAAAGTATGGGTGATTGTGGACTGGATGACCAAGGTGGCACACTTCCTACCAATCTAGGAGACATTATCTTTTGATAATCTAGAAAGTATTTATATATGGAAGATAATGTATCTTTATGGTGTTCCCCATTATATCATTCTAGACCAAGACACTCGTTTTACATAATAGTTACGGAATGGGTTACCAATGGATCTAGTTTCAGAGATTCTCTTAAGTGAAATATATCGCCCTAAGACTGATAGGTAGTCTGAGTCGACAATAAATGTGTTGGATGATATCTCAAGCATTAATTCCTAATTTTGGAAGTCATTTGGAAAAGAGTTTTACGATGTTTGAGTTTTCTAGTAACAACAGTTTTCAAGGAACAATTCAAATGGCACCGTATGAGGCTCTTTATGGTAAAACATTCTTTTCAGATCTATGATAACTAAAGGTATGGGAGACAACCCTACTAGGTACTCATCTCGTTTAATATACCACATAGTAAGTCCATATGATTCATGAAGCGTATGGATACCACTCAGCCTTGGAATAATTCATATTTTAATCCTTTTTACAACTTTAAGATTTTAGGTGGGACATCATGTTTTTTTGCGTGTATATCCTAGATTGGGGAATAGAAGAATCAAGATATTGGGAAGGTTATCACTTTGATAGGTCAGGCCTTTTGAGATAGTGGATAGAGTCTATAAAATAGCTTATTAGTTAAAGATACTTCATAGGTACCATGATATGAATGATGTATTCCACATATCACAACTCTGATGGTGTTATGATGACCTATCTCATTCATTTGACCCATGAGATATTAAGCTAAAATCAGATTCATCTTTTGAGGAGCATGTGATATATATCATTGATCAAAGCTTGAAGGATCTATGAGGAAGGTCAGTTCCTCAAGTTTAGATTCTATGGTATCCCAGATGTGTACAAGATAGTACCTACAAGTGGGAGACTCATGTACATGTGTAGTGGATAAAACTTTTCTCAGATGATATTTTTTCAATTTCAAAAGGGCATATTGGGGATGATTTTTCTTAAGGAAGGGAGGTTGTAAATTACTTTATTTTCTCCAATGTACATACCATTTTTTCAGTTTAAACTCATTTTTTGGGCCTAAAATGATTCCTCAGGGAGTAAATAATGTTTTAGGGGCGTTTGGGGCTCATTTGGGCCTGGAGCCATGAAAATTAAAGATAAGTGCTTGATCATACGATTAGTATAAACTCTGAAACCTAGCCCACATGATTTTTTTAACCATGTATTGGTATATTGTGTGGTGCATGGTCCACACAATTTTTCTACAACTGTGTAACCCTAGGTGCGTAGCTGTGTAGTGATATAGAGGTTGGGTACAAAGCTATTTTTCATGGGATACACATGGTTAGTAAAGCAATGCACCTAGCCATGCTGGTTCCCCCATGAAGAAGAACCTGGTGCATGGTTAGTGCATAATTTGGTCAACTGTGTAGCCAAACCGGGTACTCCTACCTATGTTGGTGAGATTAAAAATTTTCCTTTTCAAATGTTTTAATTAAACCTCATCATTATTTTCAATATTCTCTAATGGTTCAGCCCTTCCCCCTTATGTAGGAGTTCCTCCTCCCATCTTCTTAGGTTTTTTGATAACCCTCTCAACCGGACTCCAAATTTCTCTCTTCAGGAAGCATCAGAAATATCTTGGTATGATTTTCCTTCCCCTACCTTTTATTGGTCATTTATTCCATTCTCTATTACTCTATTTAGGCAAGATTATTTTTCCCATATTTTCCTGGAATTAGTTGATTTCTTCATTTTATTCCATTTTAACTCTATTAAAGCTTCAAAAATGAATGAGTGGAGCACTAATACATCATGGTATGTGGTATACATCCTTATCACTCATTTAATTTATTTTTAAATGACGTTTCACTACACAGAAAGTTAAACCATACCAGCAATGCCTGAAATATGTTTATTAAATTAAGTTAATCAGTTCCTCATTCTATACATGACCTTACCTTATTGAGAAAACCATCCATGGGTTGCTCTCTCTGTCATTGGATACCTCTTTGGGTGTATCCGCCATAATGGCCTAAATTCTCATTCCTTGAATTAATTTCCCTGATGTGTGTGGGTGTGTTCATCCATGAGAAATTCCTTAAAGTTATAAAATTAATTAAGATTAATTGTGATCCTTGAGAAAAACCCCTTGGAAATGATCGTGACTTCATGCTTACTGATTGGCCTCATTCTTTGTTACTTATTTCATTGCATTACATTTATTCCATGATGTGTGTCGTCTAACCAAGGATGTTCGAGGATCTAGGCTATGCCTGGTCCTAAAAAGAATTATTAAAAAGAAATATGAATAAGAAAAAAAGGTCATGTAGTAAAAGGGGTATTACACACCAAGGAGTGAATGACCCCATGCATATCATCATTCACCAAAGTGGTATAGTAATCAAGTGCCCTGAACATCTACTTTGTACTAGCTTCAAGAACCTAAGACTTTGAAAAAGTGTCCTCCAACTTGTTAGATTCTGTATATTCCTGTGAAACAAGAAAATTCCGCTACTTAACCAAGTTCATGCTGTCAATCCATCAGGCTAGGAACATCCATGATACACTTCACATTATTGAATTTAGTGTGGAAACAACATTCTAAGAGTCTAATTCAATCCATAGGGAAAGCCACTTATGGTGGAAAACATATTAAATGGAATACATAATTTCCCAAAGCTCCACTTCATATACAGTCCCACTCTCTATTTAGTTTTCCAACCATCCTTTGACAAATCTGTGATATGTTCAGAAAACACCCCCATATTTGGATAGACCATGACCACCTAATGTCACACCATCAACATTCACCATGATCTAATCTCCTAAAGGGGGTATCCATCTCATATATTTCAGAACAAGGGGCGACATTGGTTTACCTGCAACTCCAAGCCATTTGAGAATGTTCATATTTTCCAAATCATTAGGCGTTGCTCCCATATACAACTTCGAAGAAGAATGTGCATCTATATATAGTAGCATGAGTGTTGCATCAGTGGATTGCTTCTTGTCCTGAAACATATTCAGATTTTGGGCCCTTTATACAACATCAACGATGGATGATGCCGTCAAAAATGGTAGGTCATAAAGTAGCTTAATTTTCCCAGTAGTTCGAATAAATTCTAGTTGCCTCTCCACAGACTGCACAACATGATTTTTTAGCTAAAAATGTTTCCTTCATGTTTTCATAGACATATTGAAAACCTTCAATCCAAAAATAGTTGTTTAATATCCTCACATACTCGAAGACACATTGAGCATGCTGAAGGGATGCATATCCTAATTCTCCTCATCTGATCGTAGGTTGGTATATTATTCCTTCTAAGCTTCTAGATGAGAATAAACCTTGAAATCAGAATGAAATAGACCTTAAATTTATAAATCCATACATGAATTCTATTTGGGATCTCAATCATTAAATTGTTATACTCATTAGAATTGAACAAACCATTATAATTAGGCCACCATATCAGGGTATCAAAATCTATGAAGATAGTTATTTGTACCTTCAAAACAACCTATAAATAAAAAAATCATGTGTGATACAATGTGTACTAAAATTAGAAATAATTATCTACATGTGGTCTTTGGGAACATTTAGCCTATTCTGGAGATGCTGATCAAGATAACATGTGTACTACCAATTAAAATCATAATGCTTACTCACAATCCATTTGGAATTATGCATAATCACCATAATGGAAAACATATGTGAAGTTCATACCAATTATCCATGATAATGTGGAAATCCATCAGTAAAATATCCTTTGATCCTGGTAACTAATAAATCACATCAATGGTCACTGGTGGTTAGCATATTCCATGAGAACATAACAATTAGCCCATCATTGAAAATGTTTAGGTCTTTGAATCCAATCCCCCCATCTTGATAGGCTTAATGTAATCCTTCCAAGAAATAGTAATCATTTTCCTCTCATGCATAGATCCTGTCCATATAAATTTTTTGATGATTCTTTTTAACTCCTTTAGAAGTCCTCTAGGACACCTATAGAAAGAATAGGAATACAAAAACTTTGTTTTGATGAATCACAAGACAAAATCATCCTATATGGGACATGGAAATTCCATTACAATTGGACAATTGATTAAAGATCCTAGTGTTTATCCATAAAAGGAAATAGAGCATTACATTGACCGTGAAAAGTGGAACACCCAGGTAAGTGAATGGTAATGATCCCTTTCGCACACCAAGATTCCTTATGAATCTATTCTATTTTCCCACTAATGGTCCCTCACCAAATACAATAAAATAAATACCCCAAATAATGGATTACCCCATGAATTCTTCATAGTTTTGGAAAATATACCAAATGTTAAAAAAAATTCCATTTGAAGCTTGACCAATGTAGAGAATGTCGTCGGCATACAACAAGTTTGAAGGAGAAAAAAAATTCATCCCAACATTTATCTTTTTAAAAAGTCCTACATGTGAAAGGCCATTAATTAATCTGCTTAGGTAGTCTTCAGCAATATAAAATAGAATCTATGAAAATGGATCACCTTGCCATGCACCCCTATTGCACATGAGATATCCTCTCGGAGTCCCATTAATGAGAATGGATAGTCTTTATGATGACAAAATACATCTAATAAAACTCAAAATTGTGCTTCAAAAACAATACATGTATATGATTTCATGCATAAATATCTATTTGAGAATATCCAAATCTCTAGAGATATCAATATTAATGCAAAAAATCCTCTTTTTGGACTTCTTTCTCAAATTTTTAATGCTCTTCAAGGTTGTAAAAAATAGTTTTGAATACATCCTCATATAATGATTCCATATTATTTTGTTATGATACAACCTTTGAAAATATCCCCTAGACTATATATTAGGACCATGTTGTTAATTTTAGGAATGGGGTTATCATGTTCCACTAGCCTAAAGTAATTCATATCAAATTCATTATTGGTCTTTGGATGTAGGACAATGAAATTGAAATTAATTCCATAGGGTAAACAAGCATGAACAAATAAATATCAAACTTCGTTAGTCAATTCCTCATAAAGGATATCCCAACAAAACATAAGGAACATGTTGGAGAACCCATAAGGTCTATTTTCACTTACCATGTTAAGGAAAAATTGATTTTTCATGATTTTATCCCTATCTAGAATCCTAATAAGGTCTCGATTCTATTTATTACCAATAAAAGGGAGAATGTGACCAATCAACTTTGATTTATTGTTCAGTACATCATTAGTATATAGGATTATTAATTAGTCAACTACTACATTGGAAATTTCATTCTCAAAAGTGTAATGTTTCCCATTTATTCAGATGGCATGATTCCTGGCCATATCTCTTTTATCCCTATGGATTCTATGAAAGAATTTTGAATTCTGATCACCTTCCTTTAGCTAATTCACATTAAGATGATTTATTTTTAGCCTTTCATCGATGATTAATATATCATCAAATTTCTCATGGGCTTTTTTACTAGAAGGAAAATACTAAGTTTTTCAACAGTGTTGGTTATTTTTCTTTTTCTTCTCAGAATTCTGGATATCTAGCTCAAAATTGGAAATTTTGTTTTTTCTCCACTCCCTTATAATACTTTTAGTATGTTTGACCTTCTCTATAAACCGTTGAAGTGTACTTCCATTTGGCATGAGCTTCTAAGCATCTAAGAAAATTTCCATACATCTATGGATAATGATCCAATCATTATTAAAACAAAATGGGAGTGGGGATGACCTTTACTTGGTATGAAGTTACACAACAATTGGGTTGTGGTTAGAGTGATTATTAGAGACTGTGTATACTTAGAGACAATTTTTGATGAATATGTTCCCTATTTAAGGCTCAATTCATATGTCATTTTTTCATACATTTATTCCATTCCAAGGGAACCCTCTCCAAGTAAAATTTTCTCTAGAAATTGGAACCTCACTAAGGCTACACTGATTAATGCATTGTGAGAATTCATTTTCTACCATCCTATTAAAATTTGATAGATAATTTTCATTAGGTTAGACGACGGTGTTGAATTCACCAATCACCACCCACTTTTGGACTGCATTCTTTGAGATTTCCAGTAATTGTCTCTAATTTTCCCTTCTTCTAAAAAAGGATGTTGAGGAATACATAAATGTGACCTCCGTCATATGTTCTGAGGAAAAATATTTTTGGAAGTGATTCACTACTCTCCCTTCTTTCTTGAGACATTTTGAATTCTCTCATGTTAGAGCACCCATAAATGATCCATGTCACTATTCTGGAGGTTCTAATAAACAATGTGGTATCCCAATGCAGACCACATGAAATGTTTCCATTTCTAAAACATCATTTTTAGTTCAATAATCCCAATAAATTTTTTTTGTTGGACATAATAAATTTCTTATGAGATATGGCCTTCATGGGATTCCCTAGACCTTTGAAACTATAATAGAATGTCTTAATTATTTAGGGTACCTACCCCTAGTCACTGGACCTTCATTTTGTGAAATTTTATCATGGACTTGTGTTTTTTTCATTCTACCTCTTTTCTTCCATCCATGTTGATCACTACCTTATTGTATGATCTTATATTCCCATGTGGTTCCCTTGCTAACCTACATAAGGGGATGCTAATCCTCATCATCATAATAATTTTTACCACTCAATGGGGTAAATGTGTTCTTGGATTGAATAGGTTTAGATGTTTACACTATCAGAGTCTTCATTCTAACAGCATTGGAATTAGGGGCCTGTGTAAAACATGCAACCCTAATACTATCATCCAATCACTGTGGCACATGAGTATCAGTTTTACTCCCATCACGTGATGACATCCCTAGATTTCCATTCCTCCCCTTAGGCATAGTTGTTGTATTAGGAACAACACCGTCCAATGCAAAAGGACTCTGGTCACCTATATTGGGAGTACTGACATGATGGCCCTCCACAGTTTCTACTGTCATTTGAGCCACATGTTGGTAACCTATAAAAGAAGTATTAACCTATTGGTTATTACCAATAGATGATGATATTAGCTCCATTTGTGCTTAAGGCTAGTTTCTCGGTGTGGGGTGAGGCCTCCAGCTGATTCAAAACTATGGTGTCCTCCTGCAGACCAGGCATAACTGTAGAGGTTCCATTAAAAGGAACATTGGAAGGAATCCTACATGGATTATAATTAGTGGTAAGCCTCATGTGAGTTTCAGTATTAATGAGTTCAATGAAACCATAGTCCACCTAAACATTTTCCATGCCTTTCCCACAATCCACCTGAGGTGTTCCCACCCGATCAGTTATCAGGAGCACTTGTGCATCCTGCATCTCCTTGCATGATTTACAGGAATCATCAGGATGAGATGAGTCAAAAAAGTGTCTATAAGAGGAACTATCATGTTAATTATCAACATCATGTGTGATCTTCACATCCTGAAAAGGATTCTGGATGTCACTAGGAGAAGAAATATGTCTATATTCTTATTTGTTGTCCACATGAGAGTCCCCTATTATCACCACATTTGAGAGTCTGACAATGTCCCTACTCTATAGTTTATGGGATATAAAATCCTTTCCCTACCTCCTTCAATAGTTATAAAAAAATTCCCTTTATGTTGAAAAGTGATCATTCCTTGTCATTATTACATTCAAAAGAACGATGACAAAAAAACATGCAAATCATACAGAACCTTGGTTTC
This sequence comes from Viscum album, assembly GCA_963277665.1. Classification (NCBI taxonomy): domain Eukaryota; kingdom Viridiplantae; phylum Streptophyta; class Magnoliopsida; order Santalales; family Viscaceae; genus Viscum; species Viscum album. Next base: position 1,274,077,674 of record OY728159.1, read on the forward strand.
TGTTAATATTGTATAAACATATTGATGTTTTAATCCCTCACGGTTAAGACCACTTCCTCAACATGTGTGCTGGACATGCCAACCTCAATACAAATTCTTGAATGTTACTCATACCTTGGGTCAATCTATCTATCCATTAGAATTGGATTCCCCACCTACGAACCAATATCCCATAAAATGTTTGGGTTCAAGTAGTGATATTCTAATTTCAAAAAATGGATCCAAACCTATGCATGATTGATCCTCACTGTGTTTGGGTAAAAATTCTAATCCCACTATTGAATTATTAAAAATCTTGGTCATAAGTATAGGTACCCATGACTCCAATATCTTCTCTTAAGATCATCATAAGGAAATAATGCATAATAGTACCACTTCCCATTTATGTTATTCTAAATTACCCAAATCCCCATATCTTAGTAATCATATCGGTAAGATCATGGAATTTATAGGTTTTTCGAATTTCTAAACCAAAAGTGTCACAATAATCAAATACCTACATAAATTGACCCTTTCCTCAACTACCTCCACGTTCTATGAAATATGAGTTGTCTTTCCCTTTAATATGATCCTTCTACGGGGAGGATGATCAAAGCCATTAAATGAAGAATTCATTACTAATTTCCCAGCCTCTAGAAAATTTTTCTTCTCACTGACCACTTTATCTGATACCCAAACATCCACATCCGGCTTCTTGGAGGTAGAATGAAATAAATCCCTATGACCTATATATTCTTCAAGCAATGCCTTATTTGATATCATAGTTGAGATAGGACTCTTGTGATATTCATTGTCAGTTGATTTATGCCATTAACCACTTTCCCCTTACTTCTCCATCTCCCTCACGTTATCCTTATACATGATATTGTTTCATATGATAAATGTATTTTCCCTTATTCATCATGCCATTATTTCCTGGCATAGATGAAATGATTAGGTTTAGTGCTTGTTTAAATGTTCAGCTATAGATTGTATTAAATTTTATAACAAAGATAACTTGTCTAGCATGTGATATTGAGATTCTAATTGGTGGCATGGGATTATATAGGTTATGCCTTGTGACATGGGACTTAGATTCTATGATTCACTTATTATGGGTCGGGAGAGAACATAGGTAACAACTTAAGTTCATCTTGGATTGACTCACCATGTTATGATTGGATCTAATTGGTGTGCCAAACAAATCTATTGTATTTTCTTTAGTTGGGATCTCTAGGAAGATTACTTATACAAATGAGTGACACCATTTCTTCAAGGGAGAAACCATGGATGGACCCGTTGGCGAGATGGGTACGGCATGCCTCCAGTGATACTTGGTCCCTAATTTAAAATAAACGGCTGGACACAAAGTTCACCATGTCCTCATTAATATAAGGGTTTCCTTTATGGGTTTCCTTTGGTGGACTCGGTGTCATTGGATATATCATATAATCCTCAAGAAACCCATGGTATCCTTTATAGATTGCATTGGATGGGCTCAAGACTCCATCATTGATTTGATGCATTTATTTCTTGTGTCATTTGTTATTTTCTTATTTGTAATATGATCTTACTTGTATGATGTCATTGAAATTTGACCGCCAACAAGAAGCATAATCTTTGGGTCTTTTTTTCTTGGTTTCTTTATTTTCAGTAGCCTAGGTTTTTACCATATCATGTGTACATGTACCTTGGTTCAGAAATCCATCATATGTCAAAGTAGATGTATTGGTCATGTGTATATTTAAGAAAAATAACCAATTTTTATTTATTTATTTATTTCAATTCATTTATGATTATGAAAAAATGTTAATTTATTTATTACATGGAAAGGATTGGCCTATACAAAGTTGGTGGTCTCCTACTGAGATTGTATCTCACATCCTTCTTGGTCCACCTTTGGTACCAAAGTAGACATTATGATTTCTAGAATATATAGAGGGATGTTTGAAAAATCCAATGCTTGATTGATTTATATCTTTAGGATGGAGTCTAAGGTAGAGGAATGAGCCTTTTCGAAATATTATTATTGTAGATGATATTGGTATTTTTTGTTTTTTTTTTGTAACATGTGTTATATGCATATATCCCCTAATCCCTATGTACTATTATTTTTGTATTGATAGATGACATTCCACAATCATCATTTTGTATCTATCATAATTATTCATCTCCCAACAGTTATTTAGTTTTATTTCTTAGTTTATTTCCATTATTTTTAATGTTTTATATTTCTTATTTTTTTCAAAATCTATTTATCATTTAAGATTTTTTGTTCTTATCACTATAATATATGGGGAATAGTCACCTCATAGACACACCGTAGGCCCTCACTACTTTTCCACTACATCTGGAGTATGTAGAGGATCACTTATGGTCTCGTGGACAACAACATGGGGCACATGTAAGTGGCACCTAGGGTGGGACACTATATTATTAATTATATTATAAATATATTTTTCATCTATTTCAACATCCAGTAATATTTTTTATGCTTCATTGGGAGTATTATATAATTAAACCATCTAAATTATTTCATTAGATGGATTTTGTTCATTTGTTAATGATATTTTTTTACAACACATGTTTTCATGAGATAATGAAATCATAATGGAATTATGGATGATTTTGTGTTCATATGGAACACATTTGCATGGTTTATAATTATATGATGGGTGAGACCACTATATCCCTCAAATGAATTGGATAATTTTTTACATCTAATGAGATTAAGATATGGTAATAGAGATTAAACTGAGTTCACTATGATAATGGATTGAGGTGGTTAACCCAAGGACACTATGCTATGGGACTCTGTTTAGCCTAATCCATTATGATATGAATGTATTTGTGGTTAACCTTGATGTATGTTATGATTTATAATCTTATGATTGTTTACAACTATTATGTTACATGCCTATGTTATGTTCACATGAATCGCTATTTTTTTAGTCATGTTTCCACTCTTCTATAACTCACGTGTTATGTTATTTTAAAATCTTAATGCCATCAGTCTTGTTTTGTGGTGTATATTTATTTGTGTATGATTTTATTATTTTATGATGTTATAACTTTTTTATGTTAACATATTCATGTTCTTATCTTATTCTCATATATGATCTTCTATTTATAAATCTTATATTTATCCTTGATGAGTATCTGAGATCACCCTTTCATATGATTCTATACTCCAAGTAATGAAGAAGATTATTATTTATTATGTGTAAAAAAGGGTGTCATACAAGTACAATATGTTTGGGGATATATTGAAGACATTTAAAAATAAGATATTTCTATTTATAATATCAAAATACAATAATCTGTTAGGTTTTTTGGTGTGGTTTTTTATGAGATGAAATGAATATTCAAGTGAAATGAAGAAATATTCATGTTTGTTATGATTGGGTCACCTTAGTCAGTATCAGAGTGAGGTTTAGTTATTTTTAGGGATTGTAATATTAATAATAGGAGGACATAACCTAACCAAACCAATTTTAAACTTCAATTTATATATTATGAAACTATAATTTCATAGTTCAAAATGTATGTGTCCTAATTTAGGATATCATAGGAGTGATTTTCTTTATCATATGATTTCTTACTCTGATTACTATTAGACGATTCTCAAACAAATATTCTAGTTTTAGTATATGGATGGAACTAATATGAATTAATTTAATAATAAATTTGATTCATAATAAAATTAATGTAATAAAAATAAACCAAATAGGATAGGAGATAGTGTACATGATCTCATATAAATTATCACCAAACTATCCCATGCTATGAATAGTAACACATATCATGAAAAATCCATTAATTAACTACGCAATGAATGACACCCCATTAACTAATTAATAAATAAATTACCTTCCAAAATTAGTGGGTTTTATTATACAGTAATTTTCATGTAATAGATCAATAAAACTAAATATCAAATATATATTTCTTAGGGAATGGAGCTTAAAATATTTGTATTAGTTCTTTTTCATTTAGAAGGTTTATTTGAACAACGGTGTATTAAAATTAAGAATATGAAACCAAATGAGTAATTTCACTCTAAGTAATATGATAACATTAAGAAAATAGTATTTACCATATATTTTTTACAAAACACTTCACACAAAAACCTCTAATGGAATTTCAATATTTGAAAGAAACAGAGGATGAATCCATTGGTATCTAGACAAATTCACATGACATGAAAGGTACACCATTGGTTTTATCATTGAACCTAAAAGAAAAATTAATAGTCTCATTAGTGTATTAAAACCAAGTCTCTAAAATTCATTAGTTATAATTTTTTTGGTAGTTATGAATAATCTTCCTAATGTTTCCTCAATGTACTGTTGGATATTGGAGACTCCCATCATGCTAATGGTTTTGGGGAAAATAAAAGAATTATGATTTTTTGGGGGAAAAGATAAAACCCACTAAGGAAAGAATATTAATCTTTCTAAATGATAAAAATTATTGAGAAATTATGGAGGGAACTATCTCAAAATAGTTGGTTAATGATTGAATTCTAGATGAGAAGGGAACCATATACATTAATGATGAAGAGTTATGAAGAGGAAAAATAATGAAAAGGATGGAGAGAGAAACCATTTGAATTCCCCACCCACACTACTATGCTATAATTATGATTTCTATGGAAATTATGAAAACAACTATTCCAAAACAAAGTATAATGGTGGAAACCTACATAAAAACCCCCAAAGTCAAGGTAGATTAGGTAATACAATGCGATTATAATTTTTAAATTAGGTTATGAAAATTAAGAAGTGAAATTTATACTCATTATCCACTCTACAACCTTAATTTTTTTTATTCAGGTCATTATCACTCTATCATATCTAGAAAGTTTTATAAGGGAACCAAGTCCCCATGCCAACAATTACATATTGAGTTATCAGTGAAAAATACCAGTAGTTATATTATTTCATAGCATGTTTACAAATCCTCTCTAATAGAAGATTAGTAAAATTTGTTTCTTGTTAATCTTATTATTCCCCATTTTTTCAAATTTGATTTGATTTTTGGGCTTGGATTATATCTCTATATATAAAGACAATATCAATTTCAGATATTATAAAATCAGATTTCATATCCTTAATCAACCTGTGATCATATATCAGTACAAATATGACCCTACACACATATGAAAATTACATCCATTATATGGTAATTAATAACCAATAATAAGGGGTATTTATCCCAAATGGTATGAAGATAAACTTAATATTGAAGATATAGATATTATGTGGGAATATGTTGATGTATTTATACTAGAGATTCATTATCTTTAACCCAAACCATCAGGTATTATTTTCAATAGAACTTATACATGATTTTTTACCTATATAAAAAAAATACCATAGAATGACCATGATTTAATTATAGGAATTAATGAATTAACTTCATGGTAACTTTGAGAAGGGTTTATACACAAAAAAATGTCATGGATGGTTCTATCATTTATCTTTGTTTGGAGGAAACACGGATCATTTCACATAATCAGGTATTATAAATATCATAATAAGCTCATGATCAATAACATTTATCCAATACTAGTATAAAAGGAATATCCAATCATATGTGAGGGGATAAAAATATTCTAAAAGATTGACCATAGATATGGATATCATAAACAAAGGGTTAAAAATTATAATATATCAATGTTTTATTTTGGTAGAATATATGGACACTAGGAATTCCCATTGATAACATTAAGACTCAAAAATTCCTCTACTTTTTTAGGGAACTAGTTGATATAGTCTTTAGAGTTTATCTAAATAAATTTAAGGAAGTCCTTATAAATGTTATTCTCATATATTTCAAGAGTAAATATATTCAAAAATATCATTTAGTATTTTTCTATAAATCTTTTGAAATTATATATTATATTAATATTTTAGTAGTGTGAATTCCTTCTATAATAAGTTTTATTATTACGCCTTGTAACCATAAGAGATGATATATTTTTTATCCTTCAAAGATATAGGTGTGTGAAGAGTGGAATAGACCATCCACTATAATAAGGATCCATTATTGTTCTGGATTTGATAGATATTATTGATGATTTGCGAAAACTTTCACACAAATTTTTGACCCACTAACCCATCTATTCAAAAGGTAGTTACATTCTTATAGAATGCAGAATAAAATGAATAATTCATGAAGCTCAAGAGAAGTTTGTTTATTTTTCCTAGACTAACATTAAAATATATTGGATAGGGTTTTATAATATATTGTGATTCTTCAAAGATATTATTGGGATGTTCCCTTATACAAAATGACATGTTGTTACATTCTACCTCATGTCAACTAATGATTCATTATAAAAATTACCCGATGAATGATTTGGAGCTATCTGGGGTAATATTTTTATTAAAGATGTGGATTCATTATATATATTTATATTCAAAAGTGTGAAATATATAATATCAAAAAGATCTCGAAGAATATATTCACAAAGATGGAGTTGAATAATCAGTAAAGAAGAATGTCAGATATGATCAAGGACTATGGTAGGTCGATATAGTAGAAACCTAAAACAAGAAAAAGGTTGATAATGATCTAAATTGGAATGATCATAATACCTTATCTGTGATGAGTATTTAAAGTGACCTTATACTCATGGATTTTCAAAGGATTAACCTTGAAATCATGTGGTAATTTGAGAATTCAAATATTTTTCAAATGAAGTATCAATCGTCCATCAATATATTGATCAAAGAGTTATAAAAGGAGGATGTCATGATAAAAATTAAGGCTTAGAATATTTAGGACCTAAGCATTGAAATGATGGAGCTATAATATTTGAGAAATGAATATTGATTTGATCCATAATATTATTAAATTATATTATGATAATTCACAAGGATCATCATTAACTATCAATTATGGTTAAAAAATGATATACAAGGATCTCAGGCATAATTTATGATGGGTTAATAAGAAGAGTGATATTGAAATGTGTATATCTTAAGGCTTTATTTTCTAGCTTGTAAATATTAAACATCATAAGTATAAAGGGATGATGAAATAATTATTCATAAATATATATAATTTGGAGAATATCACCATGAATTTCATTACAGTACTTTCTAAGACTTATAAATTTCATAATGTCGTTCGGGTCATAGTTTATCATTGTATAAAGTTAATTCATTTAGTTTGTATTAAATAATAATGATCACTCAATCAAATTTCCTGGATATATATATATATTGAAAGTGGTAAGACATCATGGATTAACACTCTCAATTAATTTTAATTGAAATATGTGGTTTTTGTAAAATCTCTAGTGAAGTCTTCCATAAGAATTGGATATATGTAGCTGAACATTAACACTATATTTCATCCTCGGATTAATGGTCAATCGGAAAGGACCCTTAAAAATATAAATGATGATATTAGATCAAACATAATTTATTTCAAATGAATTTGGGATCAACACCATCCCCTATTAGAGTAATCATATAATAATAATTTTCTTTTTTACATTCTAATGACACTATATGAAAATCTATATTACCAAAGGTTCAAAACCACACTATGTTGGTTTGATGTTAGAGAGGGTAAGATGATGAGACATGATCATGAACAAGAAATGATATAGATGATTAAATCTATTTGGAATAATTTTAAAACTAAAAATATTGATTGATGATTTATGTTGATAATAATTAATGAATTCAATAGTTTGGTAAGAAGGGTAAGTTGAGACCTAGATACCTTAGCCTATTAAAAAACTTTAAACATGTGGGGATGGTAGCTTATCCTATTGGGATTCCACCAAAACTCTCTCAGGTGTATAATGTATTACATTTAACTCTTTTTAGGGAGTATATACATGACACTATAAATTTTCTGATCATAGATACAATAAAACATTAACATAACCTCTATTATGAGAAACTACTTCTATAAATCATGGATCATTGAGATAATTTATTGTGAAACATGCCCATTTCCCATATTAAAATTTTACATAGTAATCATAAGTTTGATTATGAAATGTGGGAACTCAAAGATGTAATAAGGAATATGTATCCACATTTTCATTCATTTAAGTAATGAAATTCTGATGGAAAATTTATTTTATGGGAATAGAATTTAAACCCCAATGATTTTACTTTTTATTTTTTAATTTTATAATTGAAATAAATTCTTCTAATAAATCATGAAAAACATATCAAGAACCTGAAAAGAAATCATAAAATCCCACAATTAAGGTGGATAAAATGAATAGTGGTCCAAACCATCATCCATAGACAATATTCTATAAAATAAGGGAAGAATCCCCTAATTATAGTATACCTCAACATCACTAGTAAAAAGTCCAAATAAAATGAGAGAGGATAAAATAATATTTCTTTTCCTCCACATGTGTGATATGATATTTCTTTCACCCAACAATATAATAGAGGACTAAAATATGCTTAAGATTGACTCATCAGTAGAATATTACTTATTTATAAAATTAATAAGGGAAACACAACCATTTCAATAAAATATAAATGGATACATATATCAGAGAACATGTTGAACCCAAGTAACACAACATTATCCTTTTCCGATAGAGATAATCCAGTTCTAATGTTAGAAGCAAAGAACAACACAACTGATATTTAATTTTCCGAGAAGAACCCCCTCATTCTATAATACCATTACATTCAGATCCATTTTTTTCAACTTAGGGTGGCAGTATGGAAGATTCTATCAAAAAACATCCCTTATTTCAATGCGGTGGGACAATATTATAGATGGAATATATCCCATAGTAGAGAGTGAATAAGGTCACATGGACTATAATCACTATTTTACACCACCAACTCCCATATGGTAGTAGAGAACTATAGAGGGTAAATTTGTATGATGTAACTTGTTCCTATGATTATTGTCATTACAACTCTGTCATAGAGTCTATCTAACATAAATTACAAAAACTCGACTAAGGATTTTTTTATTGATGGAAAGCATGTACAGAAATAAAAAATTATAGAGAGACTCAAAATGTACATCTAGATATGTATATCCATTACACATCCAAAATAATACCATAGGTCAAATATAAGGCCTCAAAAATAATTCCATGTTCATAATAAATTATCTCCATCCATTCCTTATGATTGAATGAGTTATTCTATATTTGGGTGAATTACTTTGATCTTTTGAGTAACTTTTTCGTTCTTTTGAGCCTTTATGGTTTAACATTGGCTACACCATGACTGTGGTGAAAATCATGGGGGTCCCTTTTGAGCCCTATGAAATAAAAATTAATGAAAAATTTGGGAGGCCAAGGAATGCATATGGACATGGTTCATTCTAGTCCCTTTAGTGGACCATGCCAATAGAGACCTCACCACCCCCATAGTGGAGCTCATTATATAGGAAGACATCCATGATATTAAAAAGATTTCATCTTGGGGTTTTGTGTTAGTATATCTATACTTGGAATAGTCCAAGAGACCATGACCATGGCGAAGGCCATTGTGGAGGTCATTGTGGAAGTCACATATATTTTCAAACATCTAAAACATCCAATTTTTTTATTGATATCGCATATTTTAGATGGAAAACATATAATATCATTATGTGGGGTAATAAATGTGTTATTAATTGATTAATTCCTAAATAAATTTATTATAGCTTCATCTTTTGACCCTTCTTCTGATCAACATATTACTCAGCTGAATCAAGAGTGAGTTTGGTCTACCCACTATACATTGAGTTTGCTACATTATAGAGCCTCAATCATCTCATCCCACATAACTCCATAGTACCATTATATCATACCTCTGGATATTGACACATGTTCATAATGGACCAAATTCATGGGATCCTTACATCAATTATCTTTTCACATACCAAGAGTGATAGAAATTCTCCTTCATTCAACCAAATTTGATGTCTATCATTATTGGTGTATGATGTAGGGTAAATTTTAGCTCTACCCTCCTTCCATCAACCAAATTTTAATATCTCCATTATTACTAGTTGATGTAGTTATCTCTTGGTGTGAAATATTATTCTACTTACTGTGATAAAGTGGTTTAGGTGATGACACTCTTGACAAATCATGATGTTGACTTTGACATGCTTGAGGTAAGAAGTTCCTTACAATATATAGGCAATTTATATGATATTTATCATGGTGTTGTGTTTTTTTCTTATATGATTTAGAATATTATTGATTTTTATCATAGGTGTGTGTATGTGTAGTCGTAATATAAAGTTTTATGTTTGATCATATATGTCTGAATGTGTACCCCGTGAGACCCATGTTTGAGTTTGATCACATGTGTGTGTGTGTGGCTAATGATTATTATAATTTTTAAGTTATTCCTTTATATATATGATTTATATACTAACTCTCTCACCATGTTATTTATTTGTTATAAGGTATATTTTTATCATTCTATGTGTGGTATCAAATTGACAAGTGGACCCATCATGCCTCGATGAACCCAAAGGGGGGGCATTTACAAACCCATTATGTGACATGGTGATGGGACAGAGTTAGTTAATGGGGAATGATAGACATGTTTATCCTAACCTAGGGGTATTCTGGTCTTATTTGATCTTACTTTATATGTGACAGTGGGTAATTATTATCGTATGTGATATATCCCATGAGATAAAATGGGCTTGATGGACTTGTGTCTTGAAGCACTAATCTTTAGTCTTATGACTATTGTTGAATATATGTGTGATCTTTTGGTTAACCCTAGTTTAAGAATTATATTATATCTATGTTTTTTGGTATGTTTTTAAGTAGATATAACCATGGGTTTTGGTGTAATTTTTATCGTGTGGTCGTTTGTATTTGACTGTATATTGTTTTATTATGTGTCTATTTATTAACATGGACTACAATCTTATGCATGTGTACTTGCGTCAAGGATGAATTGGTGGAGTCTTACTAGGTTTATAATCACACCATTCATGCGAATCTCAATTCATGTGTAGACATAAAAATCGTGGATACTTAAAAGAGAATAGCCACAGTAAAAGGGAGCTAGGAAAAAAAGAATGGCGATTATAGAAGGCTCTAGGATAGACCATAAGGTATTAAAAGATGCTTATTTACATACCTATATTTATCACACTCTTATTTGACCTACCACATTGTGTGTCCCTTGTTTATTTCCCTATATGACATTAGATTCATTAAAATACTTTTGAAACTGAAATGATTTATTACTCTACCTCGTTATTCTATGTCATTATTTATATATATCCTTGTAGATAAATAGGGTATAGTCTTCCCATTTATCTTATTTTAACCCTCACTTCTAGTTGTACACCAATTTCATATGAGGAGGTGTGTGTTAGGCCATGTAGCAAACCAACTTGAACTTTTTTTTGGGATGGGTCATTCCAAAATGGTGTCAAAGGTGGTTCTTCATTATATTTTTTCGTAACTACGATTTTATCACTGTATAAAAGAGTGAGGTTGTGTCAGACTCAAGAAGAATATATTCACGTGTTCATGGCCAGAACATGTGTATCATACCTCTGATTCACCATTTTTTGGACTTTTTTAAAGTTATGGTTTTACAGTTTAATTTTGATACGGATTATATTATGTAATTACAATTTTATAGAATTCAGATTCATTCATGCAACATTACTATGAAATTATTATAACATGTTATATATATATATATATATTCAGTTTTTAATGGTTTTTATTTAATTAAATTCCCTGATATGTGCTAATTTTTTGTGATAAATCTCATTTTCCTACTGTTGTCATATATTATTTCTCACATTAGATAGCAAAATATGATCGTACTATTCTATATATATATATATATATGATTGTGACTAGTTTAAATTTACCAAGAACTAGCATTGAGAAATTAATATTACTAGGATACATTTTTTAAACCCCTTTTCCATGACTATGAAATTATTAGTTTGTTATATAAGTAAGTTCTTATAAGAATTCTAAGAATATATCGGCATTTCATACAATACTAACTCGTTATAACATTATTAGATCGCTTGGATAAGATGGTCATGATACTCCCCTATGGGTTGGAATCCATGTTTTACCACAATATTTGTAAGAGAATTCAATAGAGTATGGTCTTTTACAAATTCTAGTGGCTCAAGAAGGGTTAATTCATCAAGGAGTCTTATGAATAGTGTCAATTGAATTTGTAATGTTTTTTAAGATAAGGGTTGATTGTGATCAATACATTCATCTCCACCACCATCTGTCCTTATTGGGAATGACCTATAGATTTTGTGGTCTAGATTTATTTCCTTTAGGGGATATTTGATCTGATAGATACCCCATAGGATCCATAGTTAATGTTAGATACTTTCATTCATCAAGGACCCACTAGTATGTGTTTGGGTATTATGATTCAATATGGGAGACAAGAATTCATGACATGTATAAACATGGGGACCCTTTTATTTGAGTATTTATTTCCATCTATGATAAAGTTAGACAATTTTCATGAGCTTATATATCATCACATAGGATTGATGACGGTTTCTGGTTACTTGGAACATTTTACATAGTTACTTACCATTGGTCCTCCCGGTGCTGAGAACGAGGTAAACATGGACAGGATTTTTGAGATATAACTCTAACAAAAATTAAGGCCTCATGTTAGGAGCATCAACATAAAATCATTTTTTGAGATTATTTTCAAATCCCTAACAATCAATAAGTTACCATAGGAGTAAAGAGTTATAATTCTTAGTTTAGACATTATTGTACTTACTAATGATAATATTTGTACTATGAAGAGGAAGGTTGGGGATTCCTACCTAAGAAGAACCAAGTAGCTAGAGTAGAGAATGGATTTTTTTATCACCTTCTGTAGGAGGAGGAGGAAATCATTGTTTAAACTGTGGAAAGTGTGGATATTATCACAAAAAATTACAAGGCCTTAGATATACTATCATTAGTGTAGTAATATGGGGAATATTTAGTAGTTTTGGGTGATGTAATGGTGTAAAGGTTATCACTAGGGTGAATAATAGACACATATTGTGACATAGGGTTATGGTTGGGGTCCTCTATAGTAGATAGTGATGACATAGAATTCCAAATACATATTGAGCCACAAGCTACAGTGGTAGGGACTTATTTTAGAATAAAATACCACATATCTAGTAGACCAAGTTCTAGATGACAATAGTGAGGGATCATTTACTATTCAGGGTACAATATTGATTAAATAAATGATTCAAACAACCATATTTGATACAATTTATTCTCATTCATTTAAATCTACTCGAATTATTTTGGGTATTGACTTACTACTCAATATATCTTTTGAATTATTGTATCTTGATACACCATTGGGGAAGAAAGTGTACCATAATTAAAGATATCAGAGATATCTCATAGTAAATGTTATCCAAAAAAATCTATGTGATTTTATAATCACTTAGATTACTAGATACAATGTGATCCTTAGAATGGATTTGTTGACTCTTTATTGGGAGCACATCAACAACCCTAAGAAACATGTATCATTATCTATCCCATGGGGGAGAATTTTGCGATGATCATTGAATGGGATGTTGGAATAGGAAATATGGGATCAGACCTGAGTCAAATCGGTACTATCTTGAAATGGTTGGATGGCTTGGATCTTGAGATAGAGGTAGTAATATCATATTCTACCTTTCCAACTTATCATATGAAAAAATATATTTTGGGAGAGGTAAAGGTAAATATAGAGGATTGGAAGTTGACTGGCATTATCAAACAGAGGAAAATGCCTGGGTTTTTTTGGTGATGTTCACAAAGAAGGATGGTGGTAGTATTTAATTTTTTATATACTAAAATAAGATGAACCATGTTACCATAATGAATCAAAACTCATTGTTGAGGATCGATGACTTGTTTGAAAAGTTTTAGGGAACTTTATAGTTCTCCAAAATTTACTTATAGTCAGGATACCACTAATTTTGGGTTATAAAGGTGGATATTCATAATAAAATCTTCAAAATAAAAAAACAACCATAGGAGTACATTTTCATTCCCATCAGGTTAAAATATTCAATTTTATTGTTCAAAACTCTCATGAATAGTATTTTTCATCGATTTTATGACTCTTTTATCATTGTATTTGTGGAATATATCTTGATATACTCAAATAAATAATACAGGCATCATAGTATGATTGAGATTATATTGAGTACACTTATAGCACATTAGTTATATTGTAAAATTTCTGAGATCAACATTTTATTTTGAGAGGTGTGTTTCCTTAGTCATGTAATTTCCTAGGGTTCGATTTTAGTGGACTAGAGACGGTGGATGTTGTGATTTATTAGGCTCATTATAGGAATTTTTATTATAATTGTATTCTCCATAAGTTTTCTGGATACTATAAATTTTTCATCCCAGACTTCTCCCATTTGAAATCACTAATGAAAGAGCTGACTAGATATTGGATAATGTTTGATTCATCTAATAAGTGTAAAGAGGTTTTACATGATCTGAACAAAATATTTACAACAACATTAATTATTTTGTTTCTAGGGCCTATGATTTGATACAAAATTTATTAAAATGACTATATTGTTGGTTTAGGACATGTGGTGATGTATAGGGATCATGTAGTAACATATGAGTCACCTCAGTTATAACCCTATGTGAAACAGTACCCTAAACCAGACTTGGAATTTTCTATCATGGTATACACCCTCATTTTTGTCAATATTCTCTATTTTTTGATTGGTTTATCATCTACACATATCACAAGATCTTATCGTACATATTTTTTCAAATAGATTTGAATCTAAAATAGATTTTTTTGGATTATTTTTAAAATTTTGACTATGAGATGGCTTATACTCTAGATAAAGGTAATGAAATTGTATATTCTCTTAATAGGTAAATGCTATTGATAAAAGAGTATACAGAGATTATATCATAGGATGAATTAAATATGATGATTTTGATGGTGAAATGTCTAGTTGATGAAATACCGGATCAAGGAGTAATGACATTTCCCCCATTGATTTTTAATTCATCATTAGTGGACCATGAGAAATAAATCCAGGTATCATATCCAAAGTGAGTGGGGATGCAAGAATGCTTGGAGAGGGATTATCTTATTCTATTAAGGCCCTTAGATAATGTTTATGTGATCTAAATTCATGTGAGGTTAATTATGACATCACCATTTTTGGATTAGATGATGAGGCACTCTCAATCCATGAAATATGTAGTATATTCAGAGTAAAAAAAGATGTGTTATGAAATCTAATGTTAGTTTTAGAGGCCATGTATGAAGAGAGACATTGTTAGTTTTTTTATTCCTTACCAACCAGAAGGTAAAGTTAGATCCTTATAATATTGGTTATTTAATTCATCCTCTCACGTTTCCTTTGTGGAAGTGGAATGAGGTGACGATGTGCTTCCTTAAAGGGTTACCAAAAAACCTTATCAGTTAATATATTATTTTGGTGATAGTTGATCAGTAAATGAAAGCATCACACATTTTTTAAATTCAAGAGACTCACTCTGTAGATGAGTTGGTAATAATTTATGTCTTAGGGATTTTATGACTACATGTATTTTCTTATATTATTTTATCATACAAGGAAATATGTTTTACATCACATTTTTTTCATGGAATGTAGAAGTATTTTGAGAGTTGGTTGAAACTAAGTAAAATATATCATATATAGATTAGTGGAAACTTGGATAAGAAAATTTAGATCCTTGAGGATTTTCTTCGAGCATGCATTAGAGAATTTATCGGAGCATAGTTTGATTGACTAGACATATTACTATTCTCGGACAATAACAAGATATAGGCTTATTTTCAGAAGAATCCTATTTAGGATCTTTATGGTTTCTCCTGTCATTCACCATTATTATAAATAATTGAAAAATATATTTCATTTAAAAAATTTACTTTTTTTATCCATTTTCATGGGTTAAGCCATTTTTTGGTTGGCGCCTTGGGGAATGGAGAAAGCTAATGGAATATTAGTGTGTATTTTCATGATTTTTTAAAATTGGTAACACCATGGTATAGGGGGAGATATGGTGGTTCCTTTATGTAAGACAAAATGTGGGTACAATAATTTAGTTTTATCTCCTACTACATAGTGGTCATACAAATTTTCATGAAATCAAGGACCTCACGTCCACCTCTAGGTTGTGGTCAATGTCATTTTGTATTTGGGAATTTTGGAGGGTGTTGTAAAGGTGTAACATGGCTTGACTTGTTGGTCCATGTTGCAGTCTTGGACATTTCATCCTTGGTGATTTGAAGAACCAACTTTAACATGGATCATCCATGGTTCTAGCCATTTCATCTTTGATAAATTTTTTCCTTCCCCAAGATAATTATCTCTTCTTAAAATATTGGCCTAAATGAAGGGGTGAAACATATGGGGTTTAATTATTGATTTTTAAAGAATTACTTAATCAATTACAACCAATTATTAATTGAACCAACACACAAACATAGGGGTTATTCATTCCATGGTTATTTGGATGATCTTTTTAAACCCTTCAGAAATTGAGGTTGTTTGATTATCCTTAATTTATATCTTTCGTTGTTAATTATTTCCCTGATGTCTGTCAATCTGTACCCACCTCTAATACTCCATTATTCATGTTAAGAATTTAGGTGTTTCAATATAGAATATTTGTTGAGGTCTTATTTGTATTAATTTATCCCTCTTTCTCCATTGTTGGATGACACTAATTTATACATTTATGTTGTAGATATATTACTTCATGTAATATTTTGGGTCTTTAATAAATTTTAAGGGAGAAAATCAATTATTTTAGATTAGTGACTTTCCTTGATGTCATGGTGGTGAATTATCCTTTTTTATCCAAGAGATATGACTTTTTCTTCCTTAAACTAGAATCAGATTCAAGTATTGTCTATATTCATCATTGGCTATGTGATTTTATATACCTTTTCTTGTTATTTCATATCCCATTCTCTATAAACCATACCATTTTATATGAAATTTGTTCAAGGAGTTCTTAGCATGCATGGATGTTTTAGTTCATGTGATAACATGATTTGGGAGAAAAAAACCCTTAATAAACACTAATGTCTCTATTTAAAACCCTCATGTAGGAAGTTCCTTACTAATTGAGGATCTCATATACACATTTCAACCTTGAAATAATTCTCTTATTAGCAAACCATGATGACCTTTCCAAATTATGATAGCATGTAGGTGTTTGGGTGTATCTAGTGAGACACATTGTGTTGCTTAATTCCATGACTTTTCCTTGTATCTTGTTTTCCATATTGTATGTTGATTATATGTATATATGTTCCCTATTTATTTTCATGATAATATGATTTCATTGTATGATCAATGGGGTTATGGATGTTACCTTTCCATAATAGGCATATTTCGTAGTTCTTGGAATTGGTGGACCTTTGAGAAATATTTGTCCCTTAGAGGGGAAATTCCCATGACATGTGAGTATGGATATAATGGAATTGTGCCTAGGGATTACATAAAATGATTCCATGGAATTATATGTTGGGAATTCACATGATGTGAGGATGAATGTAACAACCAGATATTTTATGATAAGTATTATTTATAATTTTTTTGATGTCATGTGTTTTATGCTACAACAAGATTATCGTGTGCCATACACAACACCATATTAGCTTGCAGTATACGCAAAACTATTCTTAGATTGTGTTACACACAATTTCAAGTTCGTTTGATAATAGTCATTCTACTCAACATTGAGTATATATATATATTCAATGAATAAATGAAAAATGGTTGGTTCTTGTTATAACGAAACAACAAAGGAGTCTTTCACAACACACAACCTTATCTTGGCTTGCATTAAACTCAGTCGTGACCTTCCTCGATAGCGTGTGTTGTACGCAATACTGTGTTTTACTAAACAATGATATGCTATTAAAATATTATTAAAACTAGCTGTTGTGAATAGTAATAACCACTTTTGGAAATTTTATAAATTTCATTTTTCAAAATGGACTTCATTTTTGGATTCAGAATATCGAAATTATCCTAGGGTGGAATTTTGGTATTTTTCTGAAAACATTCAATTTTTGATGAACAGTGAAAATACTGGGTTACTATTTAAAAACCAAATTTTTATTTAAATAATTATTTATTTTATTTAATTTTATTTTAGGTAAAAATTGATACATAATACTTATATAAGTTCAAAGTAATTCATTGGAGTAATTTTATAATAATTTTAGATATATAAAAAATTTATTGAACTTTTCACCGTCTTTTACCCACCTCCAAGGAGAATTTGCAACTTTACATAAAACATAATTTTACCGCTTATGTGAATGGAATTTAAAAAATCCGAGAGACACATTACATGTCAGTAAGTAAAATGTGGTTCAATGAGATAAAAATAATTTTTGGTGCATAGTAACTTTTTACTTTTTTTACCACGGTTAAAAGTAAATAGGGTAATTACGGGTAAAAATGATATTATTATTACCCTAAAACATGTCCTAATTCTATTGGATAAGTTTAATTCGACCGAAATCAACCATAGGAATAAAATATGACCATTTAGGCCCACTTGGATTAGATTAGGACATTTAATATTAATTTATTTAAAGAAGGGTTAAAATAGTTAAAATCAAAGTTAGATAAGTAAATAATTTTTAATATAGGGTTAAACATAAGATAAATTCGACTATAAATATTCACTAGAAATATAAAAAGATTTCCTACATAATGTTATTTTATTTATAATTTTTAGACATTAAATATTTTAATTTATTTATAACACAAAGATGATGCAGTAATTATCTTATTAATGAAATATTGACATAATTGATGTTATAAATACCCAAATAAATGTACTTTGAGACTTTTTATGAATTCCACTAATTTTCTAGTTTAATATGACATGTTAGTATTGATTTAATTAACTTTTGTCGAACTAATCATTCTGTTATGATTTTCAAAAAAATCCATTACTAAATAGTGTCAAATTTGACATAAAATAGTTTTTAAAAACAATATTATATTATTAATTGATATTTTATTCCTAAAAATATAAGGTTCGGCCAAATGACTTAGATATGATTATATATATAAATAATAAACAAATTGGGGTTCTTTTGGATTGTTATTGTATGTTTATTAACCTTATTGGGTAAGAAAACAAGAAGACAAGGTAAGAGTAAATTTTTTTAACTTAAAGTTAAATCTAAATGATAAGGTTAAAATAGAAACCTAAACTTTTCTAAATTCTATTGTATGAGAGGATTTAGACTCATACCCAAATTATCTTTGAAATAAATCAATTTGGAGCTATTTAAAGACGAATATGACTTTATAACAAAATAATATTTTTAGTTTTTCCAAAGGTGCCCCTCTCCTCCTTTATAAAAGGGCACCTCCTCCCTCTCTTTCTCACACCACTTTGAGCCTTCAATATCGGCCAAACCCTGAAAATTTCTCCTCTACACTTCCCTAGAGACATCCTAGAGGTCCTGATCTTCTTCAAAGACCAATTTTATTTCCCTAAGAGGAGGTCTCAAAGAGGCGCTTCAAAGAAGAGGTAATGTCTGTTACCAATTCCTTCAACTTTATTTCTTCTTCCACTTCTTCTTATTTAGTTTTTTCATTATGAAGTAATAACATAAGTATCACTCATATACTGATATGTTATTATAAGTATGAAACAACACAATTCCACCATCTATCCTCCCTATGGAAAACGAAATCACTGCGCATGCGTACATACGGAATACCGTCTCCACGCCGTGGTGTAATCTATTTTCCACCACCACCTTATTTGGATGGGTATAATGGTGTAAATAATGACTATATATGATTATTGTAAAGTGATATTGATTATGAAATATTATACATACACTTCAATACAATTCCACGATCATGGTAATGATATCATCGCTCATGCGTACGTACGGACTACCGTCTCCACGACACGATGAGATTCATTCTCAATTATTAACCATTCACGAATGATTATAAAGTATATATAATATGTAATCATGAAATATATGACATAATAATGATACTGGATTTATGTATATATATATATATATGTATGTCATCTACTTAATTCCATTCAATTCAATAAGGAAACGAAAACAGTGTTCATGTGTACGTACGACCTATCGTCTCCATGAACGGTGTATTTCTTTCCATTTATCGATATATTATATATATGTATATTATGAATATATATTATATATAAATCATGTTTTACATTCTAGATTTAAGTAACTATGATCTAAGTAATCATATGAATAATTACAAGTTGAAACACGAATGACAAATTAAACGATTTTACCCAAAACGTTACTTTAACATTAATTTACAAAAGAATGGGTAATATAAAGTCATAAGTGAACCATATATGATATCATAACAATTAATATGATTCTTTAATACGTCAATGACATTATTTAAATCGTTATACCAGAGGTTCGGATACATATGAAGCATATCAGACGTAAGGTAAGGGAAATATCACAATCTCGTTTTTATCTGATATTGTTTATACTTTGGAATTTACTGGGGTGTATTTTATCATCCACATCCATATTTCCTCAATATGTAATATTATTTCCATCCACCTAAAAATTTTTAAATCCAATTTTACCCTTCATTGAGTGTTTAGTAAAAGATATGAAACGAATCTTTTGTCGTTTTTCGTACGAGGTACTTTTTGACTCTTCCGACAGAAGTACGAGAAAAATGTTTTTTTATCTTATACGGCATGAATGGATTTTTAAAAAATTATTTCCAAGAAGCTTCCTTTAAATGTTTTCAAGTTTATTTTTAATCAACTTCTTTTAGTTAAAAATTGTATAACATGTTAAGAAAGGAAAATGTTTTTGAAGTAGAAAGGATATTTTCTTCAAAAATGGAGTTCAAGTGTTTTATCAAAATTATTTTCCATCTAAGATAATATAGGGTTATATTTCTATCCCTATTAATAAATTGATTTGATTATGTTGTGATGAAATTATTTTTATGAATTCCATTATCTTATATGAATTGTTTTATGATGTCACGATGTTTAAGAATCCCATTTTTATTACATGGGATATGAAATGATGTATGATTTTTGATTTTGTGGCACACATAAGAATGGTATCATTATGATATGGTTGGGGCCTATATCTCCCTCAAATGCATTGGGTAAATATTTATATCTCATGATATATACATGGATGGAACGGTAAGTTAATCCGGTTCAGTGTTACAGGACTGAAACGAGGAGTGATCTCGATTCAGAAAGGGACTTTGTCCACTAAGATGGTCATGGCAGTAATGCCTTGGCTACTATGGAAATAATCACATGTGCTTAATGGATGCCATAATGAAATGTTTTATTCCCCTGCTATTTTATCCTTCTTAATGTTTCTTTATGATCTATGACTTACGTACTTCCATGTTTTATGTCATTGCTCACGATTTTGATGTTTAAACATTATGTTCATATTTTTAAGTTCAAATGTATATGGTTTGTTTTATTTTCTCCATGCTTACCCTTAATGAGAATTTGATCTCACCCATTTTATGTTTTCTTTTCCCCAAGGATTAAATGAAAGGTTTTAGTTAAGGAAACAAAAATGGGAGAATCGTTATGGGAGATGTTGAAGATCATTCAACATGATTAGAATTTTATATTCCAAGTTTCCAAAGACACTAAACTATTACGGTCCTTGTGTGTCTGTTTTTGTTATGTATTAGATATTCCACAAAAGTAATGTAATTTCCATGTACGTCAAGCTTCGGGTCTTTACAGTTGGTATTAGAGGAAAGGTTTAGTCAACCTTTGGAAACTAGGATGCGAAAATGTTAGTAATATCCCCAGATATATTTCTAAGGTATGTCTAGGGATTTCCCTAAGGATAAGTATACGTATAGGATATAGTCCTAGAACTATAGTAAAAATCATAGAATTTAACCTATGATGTTAGATATTGAAGGTACTTCCCCTTTATTATGTTGTTTCCCTAGCATGATTTTTTCCTCTCACACTATTCTTTTTGGGGTTTAGACGATGGCTGGAACTCGAATGAACTGTGTTGATCAATGTAATGGAAAATGCAATGATTTTCCTCCTGACCAAACCAATGTTATTGGAGATGGAGTGAAAAATCTTATTTCTATACTTACACAAGCTATGAAACATTCTGGACTTCCAATGGGCAGAGAAGGGAACAATATTCTATTGATTCCTTCATGAGGAAACGTCCACCTTCTTTCAGTGGGTCTTCCGATCCACTTGTTGCTGAACAATGGATCAGTACCACTGAAAAGATATTTTCAGTTCTTCATTGTTCTGAACATGATAAAGTCATCTTAGCAGTATATCGTTTGGAAGGTGATGCTGATCAATGGTGGAATCTTATCAAGAATACGAGACCAAGAGATGAAATTGAGTCCATGGAATGGGACGAGTTCAAGAACTTATTTTTCAATAATTACTTCCCTCATATTCTTCGAACAAAGATGGAGAAGGAGTTTCTTGAACTAAAGAAAAAGGATGATGAATCTGTTGGTATATATGAAGTGAATTTTACAAGGCTTGCAAGGTATGCATCTGGCTTTATCATCCAACCTGAAAGTAAAATTGATCGATTCTTCAGTGGATTAAAAACAAATCTTAGAATGGCATTAGCTATAAGAGACTTCAGTAGCTAGGAAGAAATTGTGTGTTGTGCTATCAAGGTATAAATGGAAGTTGGTGTTACATATCCATATCATGGTTTTGACAAGAAATGAAAGATGGAATTCAAGGAGAAATCTCAGAATAATGGTGAAAAGAAGATAAATGTTTCCTTATGCTCAATGTGTGGAAAGAAACATGGTGAAGATTTTCTTAAAGGGACTAGAAAATGTTTTAAGTGTGGAAAAGAAGGTCATCGAGCAGCTGAGTGTCGAAGTAATGGAAAAAGGGTTGCTAATGGTGAGAATAAATAAAAGACTACAGAGAATGCACCACCAACACTTCAATGCTTCAAGTGCAATGAAATGGGGCATTATTCTCATCAATGCCCTAATCCAAGGGTTAATGATGATCGACATGAGCGACCACTTAAGGAAAACGACAAAGGGAAGTCACATGCGATCACTATTGGTAATGTTGAATATAACACCAATGTGGTGGAATGATTAAGTGTTTATGTTATGGGATTCCAATATAATTTTGCATATAGTATCATGGAATATTGGAATATTTATGTATTGGTCTATGGTGGTTTTCAATAATTTTATGGTACCGGTAACCATGGAATGTGATTGAGATATTTTTGGAAAAAAGATGATATGCGCATAATGAAGGGATAAGGAGAAAATGAAATGTTTTACAGTATTCATGATCTCATGAATGATATAAGGAAATAGTTATATCATGGTTTGAGTATATAGAATTTTGGATTTTTGGTATGTGGAAAGAGTTAACTTTTGACAGCAGTCATGTTTTAACTAAGATTTAATGGGTATTAATTTTTCAAGAGAATACATGATTAAGGCCTTCGAATATTTGGAATGTGACCAACAAGACATATCTAATGATATATGGGGGTCAACGATGGTATTAACATGCTTGTTATATGAAATCTCTGGTAATCGTTTTCACTATATTATGAGAGTAGACTGTAGTATTATGGATAATCCTAAAGATTGGAATGGATTATGTTGGGCATAAGTTAGTATTGTTTAAGGATATAAGTTTTTTCGATATTATTGATGGGATGTTATAGTAATGTAGTTTTAAAAAAAGGACAACCTGCAGGATGGGCGGCAGCCCATCGCGTCAGACAAGGCGTTGGGAATCGAACCCACAACTGATGTGTGACTGGCCTTTATCGCATACCACTGGCCTACAGGAAGTCCCTGGTTAGTAGAAACTAGTTTTATTTTATTACGCGGTATGATATATGAATTATAAGTTCATTTTTGGAATCGTATACGATTAACCTCGCCATAGATAGACTTATGTATATTTGATAACTTTTGCTAACCCTTTGTTTGAAACAGATGGAATGACCCATCATTCTATTACATGATCTGCTAACACATCATGAATAACAAATTAAACTTCATTTCTTTAATGTATGAAGTGTAAATTGTTCAATTCATGAACAATAGTGAAATTGTACCAAAATCATGTCAATATTTCTTTTAGTTCATCAACTTTAGGGAAATGATCTTGAAAACCAAAAATGTTGTCCTAGTTCCTTTATATCCGATGAATCAAATGGTACCTTAGATCATCAAAAATATATGGCTTTTTTATTGTTGTCTTTTTCATAGCCATGTTCTCTACCACACTCCATCAGAACATGATGGTCAGGCTTCTCTTCCGTATCCATATTTTGACCTATGTTCTCCTATGTGGAAACCCAGTGATTAGTTAACTTGGGTAACCGTTAAGTTTCATACTTTATTTTTTAAAGTTATTTTTTGGTATTTCATTTTACGATGTGGGTTTCAATTAAAGAAACTTTCAAGTAGAAAACCATGTATAACCCCGACGAATTTCAGGGGCGAAATTCATTTTCAGGGGGGTAGAATGTAACAACCCGATATTTTATGATAAGTATTCTGTTTAATTTATTTGATGTCATGTGTTTTATGCTACAACAAGATTATCGTGTGCTATACGCAACACCGTATTAGCTTTCAGTATACGCAACACTATTCTTAGATTGTGTTACACACAATTTCAAGTTCGTTTGATAATAGTCATTATACTCAACATTGAGTATATATATATATATTCAATGTATAAATGAAAAATGGATGGATTCTATTATAACGAAACAATAATGAAGTCTTTCACAACACGCAACCTTATCTTGTCTTGCATTACTCGCAATCGCGACCTTCCTCGAGAGTGTGTGTTGTATGCAATACCGAGTTTTACTAAACAACGATATGCTATTAAAATATTATTAAAACTAGCCGTTATGAATAGTAATAACCACTTTTTGAAATTTTATAAATTTCATCTTTCAAAATGGAATTCATTTTTGGATTCAGAATATCGAAATTAACCAATGGTGAAATTTTGGTATTTTTCTGAAAACATTCAATTTTTGATGAATAGTGAAAACACTAGGTTACTATTTAAAAATCGACTTTTTATTTAAATAAACATTTATCTTATTTAATTTTATTTTAGGTATAAATTGATACATAATACTTATAAAAATTCAAATTAATTCATTGGAGTCATTTTATAATAATTTTAGATATATAAAAATTTTATTGAACTTTTCACCGTCTTTTACCCACCTCCTAGGAGAATTTTCAAATTTACATAAAACATAATTTTACCGCTTCTTTGAATGTAATTTCAAAAATCCGAGAGACACGGTTGATGTCAGTAAGTAAAATTTGGTTCAATGAGATAAAAATATTTTTTGGTGAGTAGTAACTTTTTACTTTTTTTACCACGGTTAAAAGTAAATAGGGTAATTACGGGTAAAAATGATATTATTATTACCCTAACACATGTCCTAATTCTATTAAATAAGTGTAATTAGACAAAATACAACCTTAGGAATAAAATATGACCATTTAGTCCCACATGGATTAGATTAGGACATTTAATATTAATTTAATTAAAGAAGGGTTAAAATAGTTAAAATCAATGTTTAATAAGTAAATCATTTTTAATATAGGCTTATACATAAGATAAATTCGACTATAAATATTAATTAAAAAGATAAAACTATTTCCTACATAATGGTATTTTATTTATAATTTTTATACATTAAATATTGTAATTTATTTATAACACAAATATGATTCATTTATTATCCTATTAATGAAATATTGACATAATTGTTGTTATAAATACATAAATAAATGTACTTTGAGACTTTTTATGAATTAAAATAATTTTCTAGGTTAATATGTAATGTTATTAGTGATTTAATTGACTTTTGTATAACTAATAATTCTGTTATGATTTTCACAAAAATCAATTACTAAATAATGTCAAAATTGACATAAAATGGTTTTAAAAAAATATTATATTATTAATTGATATTTTATTCCTAAAAATATAATGTTCGTCCAAATGACTTAGATAAGATTATATATATTAATAATAAACAACATGGGGTTCGTTTGGCTTGTTATAGTAAGTTTATTAACCTTATAGTGTAAGAAAACAAGAAGACAAGGTAAGAGTAAAATTATTTAACTTAAAGTTAAATCTAAATGATAAGGTTAAAATAGAAACCTAAACTTGTCTAAATTCTATTGGATGAAGTTATTTCGACCCATATCCATATTTTCTTTGAAATAAATCAATTTTTAGCTATTTAAAACCGAATATGACTTTATAATAAAATAATATTTTTAGTTTTTCCAAAGGTGCCCCTCTCCTCCCTTATAAAAGGGAACCTCCTCCCTCTCTTCCTCACACCACTTTGAGCCTTCAGGCTCGGCCAAGCCCTACCAATTTCTCCTCTCAACTTCCCTAGATACATCTTAGAGGTTCTGGTCTTCTTCAAAGACCAATTTTAGTTCCCTAAGAGGAGGTCTCAAAGAGGCGCTTCAAAGACGAGGTAATGTCCGTTACCAATTCCTTCAACTTTATTTATTCTTCCACTTATTCTTCTTTAGTTGTTTCATTATGAAGTAATAACATCAGTATCACTCATATAATGTTATGTTATTATAAGTATGAAACAACCCTATTTCACCATCTATCCACCCTACAGAAAACGAAATCACCGCGCGTGCGTACGTACAGAATACCGTCTCCACGCCGTGGTGTAATCTATTTTCCACCACCACCTTAATTGGATGGGTATAATGGTGTAAATAATGACTATATATGATTATTTTAAAGTGATATTTATTCTCAAATATTATACATACACTTTAATATAATTCCATGATCATGGTAATGATATCATCGCTCGTGCGTACGTACGGACTATCGTCTCCACGACGCGATGAGATTCATTCTCAATGATTAACCATTCATGAATGATTATAAAGTATATATAATAAGTAATAATGAAATATATGACATAATAATGTTATTGGATTTATGTATATATATGTATGTCATCTACTTAATTCCATTCAATTCAATAAGGAAACGAAAACAGCATTCATGCGTACGTACGGCCTACCGTCTCAATGAACGGTGTATTTCTTTCCATTTATCGATATATTATATATATGTATATTCTGAATATATATTATATATAAATCATGTTTTACATTCTGGTTTTAAGTAACCATGATCTAAGTAATCATATGAATAATTACAAGTTAAAACACGAACGACAAATGAAACGATTTTACCCAAAACGTTACTTTAACATTAATTTACAAAAGAATGGGTAATATAAAGTCATAAGTGAACCATATAAGATATCATAACAATGAAGATGATTCTATAATACGTCAATTACATTATTAAAATCATTATATAGGAGGTTTGGATACATACAAAGCATATCGGACGTAAGGTAATGGAAATATCACAATCTCATTTTTATCCGAGATTGTTTATACTTTGGAATTTACTGGGGTGTATTTTATCATCCACATCCATATTTCCTCAATATGTAATATTATTTCCATCCACCTACAATTTTTTAAATCCAATTTTACCCTTCAGTGAGTTTTTAGTAAAAGATATGAAAGGAATATTTTGACATTTTTCGTACGAGGTACTTTTTGACTTTTTCGACAAAAGTAAGATAAGAATGTTTATTAACTTATACGGCATGAATAGATTTTTAAAACATTATTTCCAAGAAGCTTACTTTAGAAGTTTTCAAGTTTATTTTTAATCCACTTCTTTTAGTTTAAAATTGTATAACATGTTAAGAAAGGAAAATGTTTTACAAGTAGAAAGGATATTTTCTTCAAGAATGGAGTTCAAGTGTTTTATCAAAATTATTTTCCATCTAAGATAATATAGGGTTCTATTTATATCCATATTATTACATTGATTTCATTATGTTGTGATGGAATTATTTCTATGAATTCCTTTATCTTATATGAATTGTTTTATGATGTCACGATGTTTAAGAATCCCATTTTTATTACATGGGTTATGCAATGATGTATTATTTTTGATTTTGTGGCACACATAAGAATGGTATCATTAAGAGATGGGTGGGACCTATATCTCTATCCAATTCATTGGGTAAAGATTTATATCTCATGAGATAGACATGGCTGGAATGGTATGTTAATCTGGTTCAGTGTTACAGGACTAAAACGAAGAGTGATCTCGATTCAGAAAGGGACATTGTCCACTAAGATGGTCATGGAAGTAATGCCTTGGATACTATGGAAATCATCACATGTGCTTAATGGATGTCACAAGTACATGTTTTATTCCCATGCTATTTTATCATTCTTAATGTTTCTTTATGATCTATGCCTTATGTACTTCCATGTTTTATGTCATTGCTCATGATTTTGATGTTTAAACTTTATGTTCATGTTTTTAAGTTCAAATGTATATGGTTTGTTTTATTTTCTCCATGCTTACCCTTACTGAGCATTTGAGCTCACCCTTTTTATGTTTTCTTTTTCCCCCAGGATTAAAAGAAAGGTTTTAGGTAAGGAAACAAAAAGGGGAGAATCGTTATGGGATATGTTGAAGATCTTTCAACATGATTAGAAGTTTATATTCCAAGTTTCCAAAGACACTAAACTATTACGGTCCTTGTGTGTCTGTTTTTGTTATGTATTAGATATTCCGCAAAAGTAATGTAATGTCCATGTACGTCAAGCTTCGGGTCTTTACAATGAAGACTATCATGTTCCTCACTGCCTGCTAAGTTTTTGATTATCATGATCAATTTCTCTTTTTTTTCAAGTATCATGTCATACTTGAGACCTAGAGAATGTCGATTCATATATATTCATAATGTATTAAGAATTATAATATAAATATTCACTAGAAAAATGCCTATTTTAGTTTACTATTGACATCTCCTCATTATCATTCTAGTTGGGGGATGGGGGAGGTACAACTGTGGGTATATAGAGGCTTGTTTGTAGCATGAATGGACAATACATGAATTTATTCCTTTTATACTTGTATATATATTTATTAATATAATTAAATACACATGGTATTAATGTTCACATTTTTTAAGGATGCATTGTTGGTATCATACTTGTTTTTATTACTCACACACAGTATGAGAATTTCGATTTTTGTATATACATCATGTACAGTGATACAAGCAAGGGTATGTAGCCCAATGCAGAAAGTTGAGATGAGTAGTGTGGAGCTAGAAGTGGTACTGAAACATACTCTGGATGATTTCCATAGTTTCATTTATCTATTACCTATATCACTTTTACTCTAGTTTGTATTACAACATTAGGATCCCTTTTTTATTATATAACTTGTATTCTATCTAATCAGTTTTCTCATGTTTACTCTAGTTATTGTATTTTATTATATCCCATTATATTATTATTTTTTTCTGTAAATTATATTGGGTGTATGGCTTCCCTACTAAGGGAATTTGAACCTTGCTACTACGTGGAAATATTTTTCATTTGTGGAGGCATGCACCATGTTATCTGACACTCTGGTTCGAACCTATTTGTTTAGGTCTTAGTTCTAGAAAATGTAATCAGACAACAATTGTATTTGGAATAACATGGGATAAGGTAGAAAGGATATATGATATTTTGGAATCAGATACAAGAGTTACCATATTCTTGTTCAAATCATGTTTAACAGACCTTTTGAGTTATGATTTTTGATATTATAGTGACTTTTATGAGATTTTGGCTGCGTTTATGCATAATGACTAGATATGTAGGATTGAATGCTATATATATACCCTTTATAGTGTTGTATATTAATTATTTAATTTAATTCCGTGATGTGTGATATTCATTGATGATAAGATTGTATTTATGACTACGTGATATATTTATTATCTTATTGTTGTGATATATCTCTATTAGCATTAATTAAATTAATTGAGTACGTTGTTTTGTTATATATATATATATATATGATGATTTTAACTATTTTACTATAAAAATAACCATGGTTAGTGCAAGGATGGATATACCTTCAGTTACATGTAGACTCCTAGGTAATCAGTTGTGAGATCTCATAAATTAGTTATGAATATAATTAAATGATCTAATGATTCCTTGATGTTACAGAAGTCTAAACCTCATAGATGACCAACAAAACTATTAACTGATGTGTCTCTAGATTCCCCCTTAATATAGGATTCCATCGGTCTACCTCCTATAGAATATGATATATGGCCATGTTATTCGGGATCACTCTTGCATGTTCCCACCCATGTCATATGTGTCTCATGTACCATGGTCGTCTGAACCAGGGACTTCTAGTTTGGAAATTCTCTATCCTTTTAGAGCATCACAGGACCATATGATATTGAGGTTAGGGTGTATTTCATTAAGGATGTCTTTATTATTTTTGATACACTAGTAGATATCAAGGTCTTACAGGTAGTGTTCATTTATAAGAATCATCATGGTGGTGCTGATTCCTGATGGGATAAGAAAATTGATGTGAGAGTCTCACTGGGGAGGGTTTCAAGGACTAGTTCTTTGGGTTTGTTTCCCCCAACATGATAAAGCTTAACTAAGAATAGGAGTTCATGGAGCTTTAGTAGGGTTTCATGAAAGTGTCTACATACAGTTCTTGTTTTACCGAGCTTCTATGAATTTACCCTCTTCTTGATTGAAATAATACACATAAGGTTATGGTGTTTAAGATCAGAATTCATCCCAAAATTGGAAAACATGACAATAGATTTAACCTAGAATTATACCCATTGGTATTGCGGAAGCTGTTGACCATCAAGAAGTTCATTTAGGATGGTCATGCAGTTGATCTTCTTATACCATTCGATACATACTCGGGTGGACCTCACATTGCTTACATGAGTACATATTTCGATATAATGAAGAAGAAGATTGGGGATGTGTATAAGAATAGTGGTATATAGGTGGAGAAGAGTGTGGATTCTTCAACCTATTTAGGATAATATCCATAGTGTTTCAATTGTGGAATGTCTAGGCCCTACTGTAGGGTCAAAAAAGTACCCTAGAGCCAATGTTGAAAATGAATAAATACATTACATCTCCATTAAGTATGTAATATACATCAATTTGGAGGTTCCATAGGGGTGAAAGGAAAAAAATCAATATTTGAACAACAGATCTGGTTAGGGTCCCTAGAAGAAGGCCCAAACAGTGGGGACTTAGGTGCGTCATGGAAATGGTCATAATTTTGAGTTGGGCCATGTTTTTGTAGTGGATGGGACACCAGTATATGGTGTTGAGGGGCCATATACTATACAATGTTTTTTCTTGATATTATTTACATTATATACTGCATTTTTTGATATTAGTGCTTCCTATTTATTTGTTTCCTCACATGGTATCACTATACATTGCATATTAGACATGATTTCATCTGATTTACTTTCTCTCAACACATCATGAGGCGTGAAAGTTGATTTTGTTCAATGGTTTCTAGATTTTCTTATATTGTCATATATTTATGGACCTTTGTGGAATTTAGGATTCAAGAGATGATAACCTTTAATGTGATTCTTGACATTGATTGGTTATGTAGTTTTTGATATCAAATTGATTGCTTCAAGAGGTGAGTATCATGAACACCACTATAGGGAGTGAGGTAAGTGATAAGTGGTGAATGGAACTTTGATTTGGTATAGTTGATACATACATGACTCATATCAGGATTATCATGGTAAATTTTATGGGATTGGATACTTCAGCAGAATCAGTGTGATCCCTCTCATCTTTTCTTCCTATCATGGATCACTATTATGATATATTTCTAGACAACTTAACATGCCAATCCCATTTTATAAGAGTTATAATTGGTATTGTTATTTTATATGGTTCACAATACATTTGGATATCCCCTTATTATATGACACAATTCAAGTATAATGACATAAATTTGAATCTTGAGGACTTGGATTAGAAACCCTTTATCAATCTGTGTACTTCACCTTGGGGTGGACCTATCTTGTTTTATAATAAAGAGGTATATATTCATTTACATTGTATTTATTTCTTAAATATGAACTACGTTATGGTAAAAAAATATCCCTTATATAAAATTAATTAAATTTGTTATGAGTTATGAGGAGACCAGTGGCTCTTTGAGATTAATATTAAATAGGGTTATCACTATCAATGCATTAGAGAGTTCAATATACCGTAGATGGAATTTCAAAAGTGGTATGGTTTATATGAATACTTTATTATTCTATTTTTTTAATGTGTCATTAGTTTTTTTTGGACCTTATGATGAATATATCCTACGCCTTCCTAGAATATTCCATCATGGTTTCTATTGATGGAGTCATCACAGAATGATTATTTACAAAGACGCAAGCTAAATGAGTCGAGATAGTCCTAATTATGATTCAGTCACATATTTATTATGCCAAAAAGAATTACTTTAACATATTGATTAAAGAGGATAAATTAATGAGGCTTGTTATTTCAGAGACAGGTATATCTATTAGCCCAAAAAATTTGAGGTGATTTTGTTATGTAAAAGTATCTATAACAAGATTTAGATTAGGGGATTTCAAATCTTAACTAGATAGTACCAACCTTCTATCTAGAAATTCCCTCACCTATCATTACCCATTATTACTTTGATGAATAAGGGTGTGATGTTATAATATGTGACATTGGATTTGTTTATCTGAATAGAAGGATGATTACAGGTCCAGTATTGATCCTAGATAATCCTTCGATCAATTATGTTATATATTGTATTGTACCAGGACATGGTTTTTGAGCATTCAGGATGTAGATATAGAATTAAGTTTCTTATCATTCACATCATCTATGACCCCATGAGTGTAACTATTTAACTCATGACATGGAGATGAAAGAGGTAGTCCACACTTCGATGTATTGGACGTATTATATCTTTGAAGATAGGTTTTTGGTTTACACTAACCACAAGATCCTTATATATATTCAAATATAGGGACCTAAATTTGAGACAAAGGTGAAAAGTAGAGTATCTAGAGACATTAAAATTTGAGATAGACTATTCACTAAGGAAATTTAATGTTGTTGAAGATGCACATATCCATAACATGAAGTTGGAGAATGATCATGGTGAGAGGACTTTCAAGGAACATTGGTACTTTATGAGCTTTTTAGTTGAGTGGGGGATGAATTATTAGAAGGATCATGGATCGATGACTTATTCCAATTCGATGATCATGTATTCTTTTATTTACTACGTAAGTAAAGGTTAAGAATCTAACCCTAAGTTTATTTTGATGAGGGAACAAATTATTGCTGATGACCCATTATCTAAGTGGTCATCATATATAAATGATATCCACTTTTGAAAATAAGTGATTTTTTACATGATTATATCAAAGAATATCTAATGATAGTCTTTTATATCTTTTTATGGGTGGTACATCTTCAAGAAACAAATATGTATCATGAATTTAGGTGATATTTCTATTGTCCATGGATGAATAGATAAATTTCTGGTTTTATATCTTGATTTATCACCTTCTAGAGGAAAATGGATGATCACTAGAATCCTAATGGTTTACTCGAGATAATTCTCATTCCCTTATAGAAGTGGTAAAATGTCACAATGGCCTTTTTAGTGGGGTATCTCTAGACCCTAATTATTTTTCACTCTATCAAGTGATTTTTGTACTGATGAGGGAATTTTATCACTTCTTACCAACCTGTGAGACTCTTATATAGATGAATTGGAAATGACATATGTGTTTCTAATTGTATGCTTAAAATGCATCCCATAGGGAATTATTTCATCCAAATATGAATTTTTTACATCATGGGTTTGGAAGGTGATTAGAAGTCCATAAGGACTCAACTGAGATTGAGAATAATGTACTATCATTAAACAGATGAACAGTTAGTGAATATAATCTATATACTAGAGGATATACTTTTATTTTGTGTTCTATAATTTGATGATGTATGGTATGATCATATATACTTGTATAGGTTCACATTAAACAATAATCTCCAATATTTCATTCATATTTTACCTTACATGGATCTATATGGATGATCATGTCAATCATTACTCTGTTGGGATGAGTCTTGATAGGTAGTGATTTTAGGGCCTAGTTTTGTTTAGGAGACCTATGATAGATTAAAATTAATTCATAATGGGTTGATCATAGCTCGGATAAAATAGAGATCTTATAGATACCTGATGAAGAGACCGTTGATTTTTTTTGTATGGGACAAAGATTTCTTGAGAGTTAAACCTCAATTAGGCCAAAGGAATATAAGGAATAAATTAAATCTACCCTAATGTTATTTTGGACCCTTCATGATCACCAAGAGGTTCAGGATAGTGTCGTACCATTTGGACATTTCTTCACACTACTAAGGTATGCCCAATGTATTTATTGTGTCTCATCTATGGAGGTTCTTGCATAATCACATGCATGTGATCAACAATGAGGAAGTTGGGTTGGATCCTAATGCATCATACAAGTAGAACTCGGTTTAGATCATAAAATGTAGTGAGAATATCATTCCAGGTTACATGGTACCACTTCTCCGGATCTTGTGGAATGATGGGAATAATATAAGAGGATTTATGGGAGTGGGAGGTTGTATTTCAAGATTAGTGGTCTGATTATTTTGAATGACACCCCCAGGGAGGTTTCCAAAAAAGATAAGTCCTTATATGGGGTGATTGAAACAAATTGAATTTTTTTTTCAAAAATAAAAATTCATCTCTAATTTTGTTGTCTTTATTCTTTTGTGGGGACATGTTTATGTGGAGGATAAGAATATTTGAGAATTCTTGTAGAATCTTTGTGTGTTCTTTGTGACATTTCATACCAAAATAGGAAACACCATGATGTAGGGGCATCTATAGTGGTCTATTTTGTGTGAAATAGAATGTGGTTAAAATATCATAGTTATATTCCCTAGGACATAGTTTGAATACTATTTTTCATGAACATGAGGTAATAAAAATTATATATATAACGTGATGAAAAACATTTTAGCATTGGGAGATTTATAGGGAATGAGGAAGGGGGAAAACTTGTCTCCTTTTTCCACTTAGTAGGCCATGACATTTGACGATCGATTCTTTCAAGAATCAACATAGTCATGTCTAGGCCATGGTGCAAGCCATTTCAGATTTGAGAAAACTATGAAACGGCCAAGTTAATTCCTTACTCATTAGATCATGAACTAACTAAATAGACACGGGGATTTTGTGCCATTTTAAATACCAAAAAAAGGGTAGACCACAATGGAGCAAGCCCATATGAGGATTCAGAGAAAAAATAGGAACCACTAGAATAGAGAAAACCAAGTTAAAAGAATGAGATGTTGTGAAAATTACATTATACCAGGCACCATGATGCTCTAAATGGGGAAATTCTAGTCGTTCAGCCATGTGAGGTGGGGAGCGAGGCGAATTCAAGACGAAGATGCTGGGGAGGGACTGTTTGAAGTCTTTTAGGTCTTATGAAATTAAGATCATGTATTCAGTCAAGTTTGTGCCTTGTGTCTTGGGCTTATGGTTCATGTACGGGATCCCCTTCAACCCTTAAAAGGGTGATGATCCAAAATAAAATAAAAATAAGGCATTCCATCATTTCAGGCAATCTTGTGGGTTTTTAATACACTCCTTAATCGATTATAACTCCTTATTAATAGAATTGAATCCTAATATTATGAGACTATTCATTCATGGATTATTTGGAAGATGTTTATAAACCCTTGATAAATTAAGGATTTTGTTCCATTATACTCGATTTATCCCTTTTTTAGTTATTTCCTTTTCATTGGTCAATATAAGTCCTCCTCCCATCCTCCATTACTAGTATTAATAATGTTGATATTTTTAATGAAGAACTGTAGTGAGTTATTTTTTGGATGATTTCTTCCTCCACTCTCTATTCATGGATGGTCCTTAATTGGATTATTATGGTTATGTTTTTATTCAATCATGTATTTTTATGGGTTTAATAAATGTTAATGGATATAAATAAATTCTAGAGGATTAGTGGTCTTGTTTGACATATTAGTAGTAAATTCTCTTCTTATCTCTATCCAAGAGTGAAAAATTCTTCTTCCATTAACCAGATTTATATCCCACTGTCATTGGTGGTTTTCATTGGGTATGTTATGTTCTATCCCTTTGATTATTACTTCATTTTCCATAATCTCAAACTATATAATTTATTTTGAAACAAAATATTGTATTTATTTGTGTGGTGGTGTGTTCTAGTTGGTTTGCGAACATGATTAGAGAGATGGAATCCAAGAGAAACCTTAACATCCACATTGAAAACATTGATAAGGGAAGTTCCTCTCCATTTTGGTCCCTAATATACACTTGTTTTCCTGGGTATAATTCATTTTTAACATACCTTTATGATTTTTCTTTATAATGGTTCCATGTTGGTGTGTGTGGGTGTGTGGCATTTGAGACCTGTTATAACTATTGATTCCATGAGTTTTTCTTCTATCTTGTTTATCATGGTCAATGTTAGTCATATAAGTGTATAGATATATGATTTTACATTATTCTCTTGACTATTTTCTTTTTTAGTATGTTCTACCTTGTTTTGGATGTTCCCTTATGATTTCATATAATGTCTTGTTGAGGATGTGTATGATTCCAAGATTCCATGTACCATACTACTCTATGAATATTTTATTTACTAGTAGAATGTACAATAATTAGTGTTATTCTAAGTATATTTTCTTATATAATACAAAAGGAATAAAAAGTCTCATATACACATGGTTCCAGTAATATTCTAAGAGATTTATTTTCCATCCCTATAGATAGTTTTGGTCAATTTGGATATAGTATCATTATCCATCCGTCATGGAGTCGATTCTAGTATGACTAGGGGTTATTGGTGTCTTGGTTAGTACAATATCACATGATACATGATTGTTGTTTTTTTCTTGTTTATAAATTTGTTATTATATTTTCAAACATAGGTAATAAATTTAAACATTTTTAAAGATGAATTGGTGATTTTCTACTGGGTTTTAATACTCACACCTTGTACAAGAATTTTGATGTGCATGAAATCTTCATGACTAGGGATCCATGAAAGGGAAAGGGGACCATTTAAGATGGTTGAGTTGAGGATCATGTAGATGTGAGATATACCATAATATCCTATAGAGGATTTCATTATTTCTTTTTATTTATTAATTTATACACTTTAAATCTTTTTTTATTTTCTCTTTTGGATCCCTTTTATATATTGTATGATTGGTATTCTATATACACTATTTCTATATATTTTGTATAATTATTTTATTTCACTATATTTCACTATATTATTATTTATGACATTACATGATACTGAGGGTATAATCATCCTACTGATACACTTATATGCACACTTATATTTAGTAATCTCTTATGTATGGAGAGTAATGCAGTTGTTTATGTGTTATTTCAATTCATAATTAGTGGTTTAGGTCAGGATGTTATAATTTTATTAGCATGATGTGGGTAAGGAAAATTTTTTTATGAGTATAATATATGAAACCTCTAAGAGATTAAATTTTATTAGTAATTGGTTGTTTACCATGTAGAGTGCATAGTAATCATATACCCACTCAAGGATAATGCCTTTTTTTATGATGTCGGTGGCCATGTTTCCTTGTTGGTATCACCTCAATGGAGGAATTGACATTTTTAGAAGAAAGGAAAGATGGTTCCATGGATTGTGGGACCATATGACATAACCAATAGTATCAAAGTAATGTATTACTAATTGGTCATCCCTTTATGGTATCGAGGAAAACATTATATAGTCCATGTTTCTCATCTTCAGAGGTACATGATTAATCTTGGGAATGTGATCGATTGTGAGAGAATTCAGTTAGAACAAGATGTATTTTGTGTGGATCATCTAGTGAAAATTGTATATTAGAGTAACAAGGATTTCAGTGAGAATGATGTGCCACTTTTTCATGTCTTTTGGAATAATTTATAGGTCTAGAAGGGAATGTGGGTGTGATAATCTGATGTCTATGTGTAGTGGACTGATTTATTCTTGTGAAACCACCTAAGACATTAAATGAGGATGATAATCCCTAGACAGGAGTATTATAATGACATATAATTTTTATTTCTTTAACATACCTCCATCCCTAATTTATGAGTATCTATGTTTTACCATTATTGGATGAAGTCCATTGATTAATTGAGTAAATTTTTTTGGAGTTTTGGAACCATTTTTGGTCAACACTCGCTGAAACATGTCCATGGTGTAAGCCTTGGTGGTCCCTATCATGTCATGTTCCAAATATAAATAGGGAAATTGGGGAGGAAAAAGTGTGTCCAAGGGTGTGTAGAACTATGGGTCCTTTAGTGTAAAATGACCATAGAAAGCTCGCCACTCCCATGGGGGATGTTGTAGTGAAGGGAAGCAGAAATGATATCACCAACACATCATGGGGGTGGCTGTGTTAGGATACCTAGACTCGATTTCATTATGGAAACCTGGATCATGGTGGAGTTCATGGTTGAGGTAGCTGGGTTTTTTAAAGTAGATGAAAACACTATTTCTCATCATGGATCATGATCATTTAATTTTATAAATATTTGTAATCCTTAGGATGTGTCATAAATTATTTATTATTTTATTTGTTACTTTATTAATCAATTAATACCTCCTCTCATGATCCTTCATTTGATCTAATTTATATCTTAATTAACGTTTGGTGAGTTTGGTTGAACCTCCTTGCATGAATTTTTTTATAATAGAGGACCTATATCTTCTGAAACATCATTTCTTAACCATTCTAGAAGATCATACCGTGGGATATTGAGATCTATCTGTGAAATACTATTTTTTTGGAAGCCTTTCATATATTTTCTTGTAACTATCCAATAGTGATTAAAATTCCCCATCCTTCAACCATATTTAAAAAATTCTATTGTAGGTTTTTGACATTATGTAAGTGTTTGTTCTACCCTCTTTCCTTCAACTGAATTTTGAGACTCTTGTTGAATATGTTTAATGATAGTAACTCTTGGGTTGTAAACATTTTATGGTTGGTGTGTTAACATGTTTTGAATGATGAAACTCATGATGATTTTTTATTTTGGTATCAATATGATTGAGTTGGTAATTTTCTTACCATGTAGAGGCCATGTATAATATTTTTATCAAACTATGTCATTATGTGTTTACATTATTTAGACCACTAATGAGTTTGATCACATGTTCTCCCATGTATAGTCTTAAAAATGTATTTCTTGTTTGAACACAAGTTTTGGAATTTTTATCCCATGAGATCCATGTGTGAGTTTGATCACATGTGTGTGTGTGTCTGGCTACTAATGATCAAGCTTGTTTTGAAATTCCAATGGATATGGGACCTATATGATTCTATTTCTTACATAGTATGTATTAGGTATATGTTATAAATATTGCACTCTATTCATGGTAGAAATGTGATAGGTGGACCCACTGTGACTTGGTGCCCTGGAAGGGGAGAGTGTTCATATGATGCATGTGACATAGATACAAGACTGAGTTAGTCGATGGGGTATGGTGGACTTTTGTAGATAAACCTAGGATCATGATGGTCTTATGTGATCAGACCTAAGAGGAAATAGTGAGGCATGATGGTCTTATGTGATATGACTCATCAGTGATGTGGGTCTCGGTAACCTTATGTCCTGACCCAAGACTCGTTAGCTATGTGGATAATTTGGGATACGTGTGGTGACATTATGTTCTACCCTAGTTTAGAACATCCATTATTACAATATTCCAGCATGGCACAGAAGAAGGTTATTCCATGGATTTTTGGGGCTTATTTTGTTCATGAATACTCAATAGATGACTTTATATCATTTTCTTATAGATTTATTAATTACATTGACATGCACTTTTATTCTTGTACACTCATGCCTAAGAAACATCGGTGGTGTATGACTTTGTCAATACTCACACCATGCATGAGCATCATGATGCATGTAAAGATTTCATGATTAGGGATATAGGAAAGGACAAGGCCTCATTGATTTTGAACATAGATTCAGAGCATGGTAATTTGAGGCAACACTGGGATAGACTATAGAGGGATTTGATAGGGTTTTATTTACATATTTATATTTATCAAACATTGTTTAAACTTCCATATTGGGGGGTCCCTATTTTTTTATCCTATATCAATTATGATTCATTCCATGATATTTTATAATTTAATTCTTATTTACTATGTTGTATTATTGTAACACCCTATGATTTTATGATATGTTTATTTTTAAATCAACTTAATCACATCTATAGTTTATGATACATACAATCCCAATAATAAATGAATTGTAACATATTATATCATTATAAACTACTTTTTAACTTGGAGGATATGAATATTACTAACTAAATTATAAAAATTATATTTTTTACTCATGTATAAAATAAATTCATTGGTTATCAACTGATTATAAATAAGTTTAAAAATATTTTAAAGTAAAAGAAATGTTTTTCTAGAAAACTATTTTTATGTGGGAAATGTGTTTATATTATAATAAATTAAATTAAGTACTATTTTTGAATGATTTTAATAAATTTTATAAATTTAATATTTAATAAAAAATTATCAGTAAACTTATATTTTTTTCTAGGAATGGGGAAGTCTATATCCACTTTTTTTCATAAAAGCATGATGTTTCTAAAAAGTAGTATCATTAAATTTTGTGAATATATTTTAAAATTAAATTTGTATAATTTTATAAATATATTCAAAAATGGAACTTTATTTTTGAAATAAATATGTCAAAATTATCATAGAGTGATGTTTCTATAATTTTCTGAAATGATTATTTTTTTGTTGAATAATAAAAAATATTGAATTTTATTAAAATTTACTATTTAATATAAAAATATTTTAATAGAAAAAATAGTTCAATTATATTATTGTTAATCCAATTTAGGTCATTGGAATAAATTTTATACTGGGTTTTCTACAAAAACCTTTAATAGATAAGAATAAATTATTTTTAGAGATCCTCTTATCATCGCTTTTGAGGGATAATTTTTAAATTAAATTCAACCAAATCATTTAATTTAATTTCATAAAATGGATACTATATTTTAATCATAAAAATTAATATTATTTAAAAATTTCATCTTAATTTTTAGTCCTAATGAATAGTAAAAATAGTAAAATATGTTACAATGGTTAAAGTTAAAATAGGTTTACTGGGATGTAAATCTATAAATATACGGTTTAAAATGTCAAAAAAAAAAATTTTAAACCCCATTGGGTGGTTTTATTTCAACCTTAAACTTATCACCAGTGATAATGATCTACATTTTAGAAATGTTTCTAATAAATTAAAATGAAATTAATTTAAAACTTTCTGAAGTTAGAATTATTCCTCTCACATCAATTATAAAAATGAACCTCCTCCCCTCACTTTTTCATAGATATTAATACATTTACCTCAAGCACACATAAATATATCTTCGGAAAATCCTTACCAATGCTCCAATTCAACTGGTACTCCAAAACTAACAATCATATAGTTCTTAATAAGAGACCCAATTAAGGTTTTTCTAATAAAATATAATTGTCTTCATGAAGATCATTCTTTTTTACTTATTTTTTTATAAACATCAATTATGTATTAATAATTACAATATAAAAAAATAAATATATTTCATCTAATAATATGTTATAATGTTATTTTAACAACCTATATCCATCTTTTGTTGCATCAAATGGGAAACGAAATCTTCAATCATGTGTACAGAAAACTACATCCTTGTGAACTTATGTAATTTGTTATCCATCACTACATCTCACAGATGGTTATATTGATGGATATAAACTTTATTTATATTTTATTTATGAAATAATTGTACTTATACAATTATAATGTCAAATATACCTTTCTTCCTTCCAATCATTTGGAAAATGAGAAAGTTTCTCATGCATACATGTGGGCTACCGCCTCCATGAGGTGATGTGATCTATTTTGTATTTATGCTTTACATAGATGGTAATGGGGATATATAATGAATATATATGACTTATACAATCTAGTAATGATTTTATAAATGGTTATTAATATTTAAAATTCTTGCATTCTATCAATTGAAAAGTGAAAATAGTTTTTATTTGTATATAAATTATACAATCCCTATGAACAGTGTAATTACTTTTTCTATATCAATACTTTATGTATGAAACTACATAAAAATTATTATATTTTAATAGAAACCTCTTTATTTTAATAATCCCAAATCATTTTTACAATTTATTAATGAATCATGTTTTTACTATTGGTAAATGTTCTCTTGCCAAAACATGGAACTTATTATGACAACATTACCACATGTGCTAGGTTCTTACCATATAAAAACTTTGAACTAACCTCAAAGGTAAATTTACCATGTCACATTAATGTATGTTCTAATTCACCAAATCTCCTGAAAAACTATCCTCCGTTCATCATATGAGAAAATTCAAAAAAGTAAGAAACCTACCTTTTATTGAAGATTAACCAACAATGTGTTTAGAATCACCTTACCACATCAAGTATTTGACCTTCCATGACATGATATGTTTCCAATTGACCATGAGAAAATTTAAGAATGATTTAATTAATGAGATCATTTCTTGTCTAGCTTAACAGTGGAGAGTTTCAAATATCCAAAAGCTAGTTTTTTAATCACTAATTGAAGTGTCAATGCACATAATACTACATTGATGGTTCTCAAATAAATATTTTTGGATGAATAACTTCATAATAAGGAAAAAATGATCATGTGAATGGACGTAAAAACATATTCCCACAAACAACTATGGAAGAGGTCCTATGTGACCTAGTATCTTGATTTTATCCCAAATATAACTATATAAGAGGATTGATTCGAAGAAAATCATGTACATTCATTTATTTAAATCCCTATCTAGGTTGTGGATCATTTTATTAAATAAATAAACTTCTTAGCTGTAGGTGATTTTCATGTTGAAAGGATTATGTATTGTCTTTAGAGTGAACCCTTAGTTAAATTATTTAGTGCTTTATTTGTTTTATTTTCGTTGTATTCAAATATAATTATTTTCTATTTATATTTTAATAAATAAAATCTTACTTTCATATTTAAATTAAATTACTGTTGTATATATATATTTTCTTATATGAGTAGATATTTTTCAATATTTTATGATGGGAAAAAATCCCTCAAGGTATCATTGAATCATTTTTTAGGTGATTGTGTTTGTTGACAAAGTGGACATCTGAATGGTGGTTGTTGACAAAGAAAAACAATGACATATGAATTTTTTGACAAAGAGGATTTCATGATGGAATGTCGAGTTCAAGAGCTAAGGTCAAAGATTCATGTTTGATTCAAAAACGTTGACAAAAGAGATGGATTATCTGGAGGTGGTACAAAAAGAACATATACAAGGTGGCGCCGTTTTCAAGTGTTTGCCAAATTTTTGGGCCTGAAAATCGACAAATGAAGAAAAGTGGTTTTTGGAAAATGGACTTGCACGCCGTGTACATGAAGGCTTGAAACTTTCACGCCATATGATTTTCAAGATCAGATCATCAAAATATGGAAAAGGGATAAGGGTCGCACAAGTTTTGGTTAGGTCATGCAGGTGACTTGTGCGTTGTGAAAGATACTTGCACGCCGATGCCTTGGAAACATGATAACTTGCGCGCCTATGGTTTTCCAAGATCTGAAGATCAAAATATGGCAATGAAAAGAGGTTTGTGCATGTTTGGAAGTGGGTCACGCAAGTAACTTGCAGGGGAAGAGACCTGCGCGTTGAGACTTGCGCACCGAGGGTTGACTTGTGCACCGTTGCGCAGGGTGGTCAGATTGCCTATAAATACTGGACCACCCCTCCTCATTCCACACCGGAGTTCAACACTTTGAGAAATCAGAGCTCCCGTCGCGCAGGTGTGGTGGTCGTGCAAGTGGTGTGTGGGTCGTGCAAGTAAAGTTATGCGCCAATGGTTGAAGTTGCACGCCGGTTGGCAGTTGCACGCCAATATTGGTATGGGCGTAAAAGGAAGAGACTCGTGCAAGTTTGGAGTTGGGGAAGATTGTGTCGTACAAGTGTTTGAGGTGGACTTGCATACCCGTTGTGACTTGCATGCTGATACTTGTGCACTGAGTTAGACTTGCTCACCAAGTAAGGTTTATT
The DNA here is from genome assembly GCA_963277665.1 of Viscum album. NCBI lineage: Eukaryota > Viridiplantae > Streptophyta > Magnoliopsida > Santalales > Viscaceae > Viscum > Viscum album. Next base: position 1,274,121,873 of record OY728159.1, read on the forward strand.
TCTAGCAGTGATTTTTGGGCTGCGTGGAAGCAGGAAGTTTTCCCGATACCTTCAGTGCAAAGATATATTCATCTACGGGTGAAAGTTGTACTTCAACAGAGCATCTACATAAAGAGGAATATGCATTCCTTCATTCAAATGAAGAGACCTACAGGTCTATAAATTGTGAGTGGATCCTTTCCAGAGCAGTGAGGGAAGGATGAGGAAGAAGGTGATCCTCTCCACTAGCAGTGATCCAAAGAGAGAGAAACATGGAGTGACCCTTGGGAAAGTAGTGAGCTGACCCTAAACATTGTAAAGGTAGTGAGCCTGGCCATAGAAGTGATCTAGCCCAAACCATTGTATCCACATCTAGTGAATAATAGTGGAATTTGGAACGACCGGAAACTTGTCGGCGTATGCTCCTTGGACGTAGCCTAGTGAGGGTGAACTAAGTAAAAATCTATGTGTCTGACTGTGTACTTCCCTGCATTGCATTTAAAGCATCATTATCAGATAAAGAAGAAAATAAGTGATCATAATAGACACACAAGTGCAAACAAAGTGACCCTTGTAATAGAGAGGTCAAGATCTAGTGGGGCAGTAATAACATTGAAAAAGAATATTCATACCCTGATTCACCCCCCCCCCCCTCTCAGGGTATATAGGCCCCTATTGGTCCTAACAATTGGTATAATAGGGAAGGTTTTTGTTATCAGATTTGTTTGCTCTGACTTGGTATAGTCGATCTGTGTGGTCAAAGAATCGGTCTGCTCTTATCTCGGTGTGCCAGGGCGAAGGGAAAAATATCAAAGAAGAATCATAAGTCAGGTGGTATCCCTCAGTGTGGAAGTGTTTATCGGAAAAGTGTGATTCAACTAAAAGAATTAAACAGCTTACTGAAGGAAGTCCTAGATGAATTAGATATGGAAAAGATTGATTCACTCAATCAAGATGAAGTCATGAGTGTAGTACATGAACATCAAAGTGATGCCGGAACAACTGATGATGATGAAGTTTCAAGAAAAATTCCACTAGTAGATGTTGTCAACATGACAAAGGAAGTGGACCGGAAGTTGGATGAAGAAGTTAAATATAAAGATATCTGGATCAAAGTATTAGAAATTGAGGTCACCAAGCTAAAAGGCTTAAATAAAAGGCTTATTGATCTAGTTACTGACCTAACAGAGAAGAATGATTCACATGCCGATGAGATACAGAAGATGGCTAAAGTGAAAGGAAAACAAAAGGCTGATGATTATGAAGAGAGTCAAAATTCAGATGATGTTCAGAGTCTGAAAGCTAGAAATGATAATCTAGAAACATAGTTGTCTGAAAAAGTTCAGAAGAATCGAAAGCTACAATAAGAGAATGAATCTGTCACTAAATCTGTTTCTGAGGAAAAATGTAAAGTAAAGGAGCAGAGTGACATGGTGGATAACCTGACACGTGAATTGGAAGATGAGATGAGTAGAGGGAAGATTCTCAAGGGAGAACTTGATGTCCAACTTGAATCAAGGGATATGAAGATTCAATAGTTGTAAGAAGAGCTAGAATCAGTCAAGAAAGAAATGGAGAAGTCTAAATCCAAAGATAAACCTAAGTTGAAGGATGCACTACACCTACTATTCGATTTTCCTTCAGAAGGTGATGATAAAATGAAAATGAAGTATGAGATTTCTGAGGAGAAACAACAAAATATTTTCTCAGCACAAAGACCATATAGATTTTGAAAATCTGGAATTAGATTTGATGAATCCCCTCTCATGCATGAAAGAAGGAGAGCTGTGAATAGTTCCCGAAATAGAGAAAATCTTGTAGGTGCTGGAGATAGGCCTAAGAGGACAGTTCCAAGAAGTAGTGAAGACATGTTCCATTTCTGAGGGATTCATGGCCACACATCAAGCTTCTATTTAGAGGCACAGGAATACATCTCAGGCTGTGAAAATAGAAACATTACTAGATCTGAGAAGAAGAAGATGTGTCATAAGAAATCAGAAAGAAGAATCTCTCAGAGGAAACCATCTGTTAGATGCTATTACTGTGGAATAATGGGACACGCCATGAGTATGTGTCAGGAATCTCAAGATCCTCGTGTTAGAAGAATAACTCAAGGTGTATCAGCATATCGACATTGAAATGATGAAATGAGGTATGCCTTTGATGGAAGATGTTTTATATGTTCAGATTATGGGCATTTTCCCCGAAATTGCATCAAGAAGAACGCAGGAAAGGAAAAGGAATTCCAAAGGATATTCTTGACTCCAGTGATGCATAATGAGAAATTCTACACTGGGAGACAGAGTGGTATAGAGAAGAATAGGCTTAGAGCTTCAGGGGAATCACATGGAGATGAACGAAAGGTGTATCAGTCACCTTCTCTGTCACACTCACAACTGCCCTCTAAGAAATATCATGAACAAATCTGGAAGAAAAAGGAAAAAATACTTCAGTAGTGAGTATGAAGAATGTACGTTCAATAGAGGACCCACCACCAATGAAAAATAGTGTGATGACTCAGAAATGTGATAAAATGAAAATAAACAAAAAACTCATTGAAAAATTTGCAAGTCGTGTTCCACAACAAGAAGTGGAGAAAAAAGGATGGTCCATGCAATGGTGGAAGAAGCAAGGGAAGATGGATGGAAAAGAGATTCCTTCTTAGAGAAATAATCAAGTAAAATTGAATTTTGGTAGAACATCAAAGACAAAAATGTGTACTAGTGTGCTTAAACCCCAAATTGCGAGAAAGGCCAGGCCTACAGAATCTTCATATTAGAAAAAGACTTAGCTTGCAGGTGAAGAATTCTTAGTCATATGGTCAGAGCAGTTGAAGTTGGCTAGGCAGCTAGAAGAATCCAGGAAGGAGTTTGATTCTCTATAAGAAATAATAAAAGGGTTTCCCCATCAGGACCAACCACAATCCTCATCTTGAAGAGTCTGGAAGAATTCCCTATCCCTATATATATAAATTCTATTAACTGATGATTCATGTGTTTTAGGTTTTAGGGAGATACGATCCAAGGGTAAGTGGCATCTAAAGATGAAAAGTGGATATGTGATATGCTGCATTGTTTTTATTGACTCAAATCAGGTATCAAAGTTGATGATGAAAGGGAGCAACAGAGCACAACAGGAAGTGATTGTGTTATTGACTTTGTCTCTTGTTTCCTACACCGAGTTCCAACTCAGTAGGCTTAGAGAATTGGTTAATGGCTAGATGTTTTGTGCCGGATTAGAATAAATGATGCATGAGGAGAATAATGGTTAAGAGTCTAAACAATGGTACTAACCCCAGGAAGTGTTTCATAACATAGGGGGAGCATTATTTATTGGAAAAATCAGATGTAAGAGACATCAATGCAATAATCAGATGACTCGGATCAGGTTTTGTCTATGGAGGGAAGACATATTGCAGGGGAAGTAGTAATAATAAAACATTTCATGCTTATTTATTTTTCTCTAACAATGTGGTATCAGCTGACTGCTTTCAGGATACCAAGAAGCTGCGAGAGAAAATCAAAGGGGTGTCAACAAAAATCTGATAGAAGATGTTCAAAGAAATGACATCATTGAACAATTACACGGAGAAAAGTAGCTGAAATAAATGAAGCCAATGAAGAATTAGTCAGTGGACAATTTCCTGATGAATGTGTTGAGGAACAAAGTAACACAAGGGAAGCAGAAGTGGCTTATGCTAATTTAGAAGAAGACACCGATGATGAACAAGAAAGTGTCTAGTCTGTGTCTATAAGAAATCCAAAGAGCTGAGTTAAAATTGATAGACAGAATATCATTGGTGATGAGACAGCTCCTGTTCAGACTCAAAGAATGAATTCATTACAACAAACATCATTTTTATCTCAGGTGGAGCTGAAATGTTTTTCCGATGCATTTGAAGATGAAAACTGGGTTCAAGCTATGAATGAAGAGCTTGATCAGATTGAGAAGAATCAAACATGGGAGATTGTTTCGAGGCCAGCAGACAAGAATGTCATCAAGACTAAAATGGGTCTTTCACAACAAGATAAATGAAGATGGAACAGTGTTTCGAAACAAAGCAAAACTAGTGTGCAAGACATACTCCTAGATATAGGGAATATATGTAGATGAGACATTTGCACTAGTTGCAAGGCTGGGGACAATCAGATTATTTTTTTCCATAGCGGTGAAAAGAATGTTCAAAGTGTTTCAGATGGATGTCAAATCCACATTCTTGAATGGGGTTCTGGAAGAAGAGGTGTACATTGAGCAGACATATGGTTTTCTCATTCATGAGGATGAGAACAATGTTTTCTGGCTGAAGAAGGCGTTGTATGGGTTGAAACAAGCACCAAGAGCTTGGTACTCAAGGCTTGATCAGTACTTGAAAAAGCATGGTTTCCAGTGTGGTGGAGTTTATTACAATCTATATTTCAACAATAGTAGTAATCAAAAGATGATGGAGTTGGTCAATGTAGATGACATAATATTTGGTGGATCAGATGAAGCTCAGTGCAAATAGTTTTCCGAATTCATGAAACATGAGTTCGAAATGTCAATGATTGGAGAGATAATGTTTTTCCTTGGTCAACAAGTGACACAAGGAAGGAATGGAACATTCATTTCTCAATCCAAATATGCCAAGGAGGTGTTAAGATGGTTTGGCATGGAAAATTCCAAGGAGATGAAAACTCTGGTTGCTACCCGGATGAAATTATCAAAAGATGAGGATGGAAAGGCAGTTAATATCACAGAATACAGGCAAATTATTGGAAGTTTGTTGTACTTGACCATAAAAAGGCCTGATATTGTTTTTGCCACATGCCAAGCAGAGAGATGTCAGAGTAATCCCAAGTAAATTCACATTCTCACAGTGAATAGAATACTTTGGTATATCAAGGGCACGGTGGACTTCGTCTTAACATATAATGACAAATCTCAGACAGAGTTATTGGGATATAACGATGCGGACTGGGCCGTTTCAACCGATGACAGGAAATCAACATCTAGAGGTGCTTTCTATCTTGGTGGATTGTGTATTTCTTGGCTAATAAAGATGCAATATTTCATTTCGTTGAGCACCGCAGAAGCTGAGCATATTGTGGCCACTCAAGCATGCACACAGTTATTATGGATAAAGCAGCAGCTTGAAGATATGGGAGTTGAAGTGAAGTCTCTGATCGGAATTTAGTGTGATAACTCAAGTGCTATAAATCTCAGAAAAAATCATGTACATCACTCAAGGACAAATCACATTAAGATAAAGTATCATTTTATCAAGGAGAAGGTTGAGTAGGGAATCGTGATGTTGGAGTATGTGCCTACAGAGCTACAGGTTGCAGACATTCTAACAAAGGCCTTACCCAAGGAAGCTTTTGAGAGGCATCAACTGGCTTTGGGAGTTCAGTCAATTCCCCGCACTTGAAATAGTGTGGATGTGGAACACCCCCCCCTCTCCCCGAGGTATGATGTGTTTTTCCCTAATGTTCTGATTTGTTCTCTACTCTGTTACAGACTACAAAGGGGTGACCTTTGGGTTCGTTGACAAATGGGGTGAAAATATTGATTGTTCAAGGGGGAGACAATGTGGAGATTTGATAAATCATGAATGATATGGGGAGAAGCTGACAAGTGGAGTAGCCAGAAAGGGGGAGTTGAAGCTAGTTGAACATGATTAGCCAGAGCTTAGCTTGGACAACACAGGAAATATGGCTAAAGATGTTTTGAAGCTGACAAGGGATGAAGCTGTGACCAGAAATGGGGAGCGTATAAAATTAGACAATACTAGAAGTGATTGATCAAATATTAGATATCATGATAGCTAATGATCGTGATAAAAGAAAAGAAGTGGTGCAGAAGGGTAGTGTTGGAATGTGGTAAGAATATTTCCAATAATTGGTATTTCCAAAAATTGGTATCAGTGAAGTATCAACAAACAGTATCAATTTGGTAATTGGTATCAGTTTGTTGTCGATAGTGGATGTCAACGTTGAAGTGATTCATTGATGAACTTTTCATTTACTCTTGTTTCTCATGACGAGCATTGATCATGTGGGTTTAGAGTATGTGTTGAGTAAATCCTTTATTGCTATAAGAATCGCAATGAGGCGAATGGTGACTAAAGATTCAATGATGTATCTTTTTATGGAAGAGTTGTCAACAAACCCAAAGGGGGTGATTGTTGGGAAAAAATCCGTCAAGGTATCATTGAAATTTTTTTCAGGTGATTGTGTTTGTTGACAAAGTGGACATCTGAATGGTGATTGTTGAAAAAGTAAAACAATGACTTATGAATTTTTTGACAATGAATATTTCATGATGGAATGTCGAGTTCAAGAGCTGAGGTCAACGATTCATGTTTGATTTAAGAACATTAAAAAAAATAGATGGATGATCTGGAGGAGGTACAAAAAGAACAGATACGAGGTGGCACCGTTTTCCAGGGTTTGCCAAATATTTGGGCTTGAAAATCGACAAATGAAGAAAAGTGGTTTTTGGCAAAGGGACTTGCGTGTCGTGTACATAATGTCTTAGAAACTTGTGCGCCATATGTTTTTCAAGATCAGATCATCAAAATATGGAAAAGGGATAAGGGTCGCACAAGTTTTAGTGAGGTCGCGCAGGTGACTTGCACGCCGTGAAAGATACTTGCGTGCCAATGCCTTGGAAGCTTGAGAACTTGTGCCTCTATGGTTTTCTAAGATCTGAAGATCAAAATATGGAAAAGGAAAGTGGTTCACACAAGTTTGGAAGTGGGTCGAGCAAGTGACTTGCAGGGGATGAGACCTGCGCGCTGAGACTTGCGCGTCGAGGGTTGAATTGCATGCCGTCGCGCAGGGTGGTCAGATTGCCTATAAATACTGGACCACCCCTCCTCATTCCACACCAGAGTTCAACACATTGAGAAATCAGAGCTCCCATCGCACTGGTTTGGTGGTCGTGCAAGAGGTGTTTGGGTCGCGCAAGTAAATTTGTGCGCCGTTTGTTGAAGTTGTGCGCCAGTTGGCAGTTGCGCGCCAATATTGGTTTGGGTGTAAAAGGAAGAGAGTCGTGCAAGTTTGGAGTTGGGGAAGATTGTGTTGCGCAAGTGTCTGTGGTGGACTTTCATGCCCGTTGTGACTTGCGCACCGATACTTGCGCGCCGAGTTAGACTTGCCTGCCAAGTAATGTTTATTTCCAGTAGTGATTTTTGGGCTGCGTGGAAGCTAAAGTTTTCCCAATACCTTCGGTGCAAAGAGATATTCATCTATGGGTGAAAGTTGTACATCAACAGAGCATCTACACAAAGAGGAAGATTCATTCCTTAATTCAAATGAAGAGACCTACAGGTCTATAAACTGTGATTGGATCCTTTCCAGAGCAGTGAGTGAAGGAAGAGGAATAAGGTGATCCTCTCCACCAGAAATGAGCCAAAGAGAGAGAAATAGGGAGTGACCCTTGGGAAAGCAGTGAGATAACCCTAAACATTGTAAAGGCAGTGAGCCTGGGTATAGAAGTGATCTAGCCCGAACCATTGTATCCACATCTAGTGAAGAATAGTGGAATTTGGTACGACTAGCAACTTGTCGGTGTATGCTCCTTGGACGTAGCCTAGTGTGGGTGAACCAAGTAAAAATCCATGTGTCTGCCTACGTACTTCCCTGCATTGAATTTAAAGCATCATTATCAGATAAAGAAGAAAATAAGTGATCATAATAGACACACAAGTGCAAACAAAGTGACCCTTGTAATAAAGAGGTCAAGATCCATTGGGGAAGGAATAACATTGAAAAAGAATATTCATACCCTGATTCACCCCCCCCCCCTCTCAGGGTATATAGGCCCCTATTGGTCCTAACATTTTATCTATTTTCCAAATTATTTTAATAGAGATTTGATTAAGTTTTTTAAAATATCTTTCAAATATCTAAATATATATTATTATTTTTTTAATTATTAAGTTTTATAAAATTATGGGTTTTGAGTTTTTAGATTTTTTTAAAATATAAATATTTATTAGGATGTCAATTTTCCACCCTCTTGAGTTTTCCAATGGGACCATCATTTGATATCAAAGTGTATTCAAAAATTATTTTTACAATGATATAATTTTCCGTAATGTTTTTAAATTTATTCTTTATATAAATTTCATTCTTTATAGATAATCATAGAAATAAATGAACTTTCACTAATCCTCTTCCATGTTTTAGTGTAAAATAATATTCTCAATTAAAAATTAAGAATAAAAATATTTTAGAAAGTATGGGTTTTGATATCAATAATGTAATTGAAGAACAATATAAAAAACCTCAAGTTGGATTATATATTTGGATTTGTTCCTATAAGGAAAAATATTATTGTAATTGCAATGCTATGAATCCATTTTATGATGCTTTAGGAAAATATGAGTTTAATAGAATATCTTCTTTTGATAATGCTTTTAAAATTTGAATACCCTGGTTATTTATCATGAAGTAACATCTAATTTTAAATAAATTTTTTTAAACAACTATACTATTATATATGATACTTTTTAGATGAATTCACATTATTTTATTTCTGATATGTATTTCTTATCCAATGTTATTTTTAACATGGTTCACATATCAGGAAAAAAGATTACCGATAGGGATCAAGTCATGTGTGTTACCATATATTTACTAGATAGTTTGGAGGAACATTTCATTCTATTATATTGACATGTGAAATTAGTAAACTAATTGTAAAAGAACTAATTGTATGTCTCATGATGTATACAGAAGAATTAAAAGTGAAAAAATAAGAAGTGTATGAACCAAAAAGTGAATCACTGGCATTTAATACTTCATACTCTAAATAAAAATAGAATGGCAGTGATGAAATTTTGAGTGTTAAGGAATCAATTTCATTCAGTGAATAAGAAATAAACCCCATATCCAGATATTTGAAAAAAATTTGTAGTAATAATGTTTTTTTTTAAATCATAATTTAATTTTAAGAATGATAATAGACGGAATTAGAGAAAATAATGGAGAAAGTATGGTTCTTTTAATAAAATAACCATCTATGGGTGTAAGAGTAAAGGGAACATCAAATAACACTATGTGAAGTTAAATTATAAGAAGATATATATAGAAAACAAAATAAATATAAAAAGGGTATTAAATCCAGTTGAATTGTCTCTGAGGATAGCTCAAGTGATTCAGAATCATGAAGATAAGAGATAAATGAAAATGGTAATATGTGTTTCATGGAAAACACATCAATTTTTTTAAATGTCTTACCTGATTTATTATTATATATTAATATTTCTATTGAATTTGGAAAAAATAATGAAAATATGGGAAATGATTAATTGTTTTGATATTTTAATACGTAGGAAGATATATTCGATGAGATTAATGATAAATATAAAATATTAAAGAAGAATAGTTTTATTTCTGCTAACATTAATAGAATATTAATATTGAAAAACATAACAATGATAAACTGCTTATGGAAAATAAATATTTAAAATTTTAAAATAAGAAGCTATGTAAATATATAGATATATTTTAAAATGTTACAAAAACTCTTACCCAGATGCTTGGTAAATATACTAATCCTAAGTATACTATAAGAAAATGTATCCTACCAAGATAGAAGAAAATCTAAAAAAGTAAATTTATTCCAAGTTCTAGTTATTTTAGTTATATTAATAGTTCTCATTCAGCTAGATCAAATAAAGTATATATTTTTGGAATTTATAACTTCTATTTATAGGAAACCAGTAATAGAATCATGTATTTCTAAAGAATTATCTAATAACATATCTAGACCTAAGAAAATATGGGTACAAAAATCATTTCTCATTTAAATCTATTTTGTAGGAATACTATTTAAAGAGTTCCAGAAAGAAATTATTATTTTTTTGGAAAGTGGATATTATAGAAATATGATTAAATACATCTATGTTTTGAGATAATTATCATGATCGATGGTGGACATGTCACTTTCGATGAAAATTCAAAGGAGAATATAAATTGGATTAGACAAATCAGTTACTCATGTATGATTTTAACCTATAAATAATTATTTGTAGATAGACTAAATTATTATCTACTTTTATTTTAAAATTTTGTGTTGATGGTTTTCATTTTGAGTTTGAAAATAATACTTTTGTGGTTTTTGATGCCAAACATGAGTTATTTTTTACTTTTATGGTAAATTAAAATGTTTCTATTATAGATTCAAATTCATTCTCTTCTCAAGAATATTTATTATTATAGTGGTTTTCACAAAAAATCTTATATTTTGAATAAGATACTAGGTCATTATAATATTAACTCACATATAAATTTACCTTTGAAAGGATTAGTTAAGGATCTACCTAAGATATAATTACCAGTGAATACATTCTTTAATCCCCATCAAAAGGGAAAGTAACCAAAAAATATTGATACCAATGAATGAAGTATCAACTTCTCAAAAATTATATTTGGTTCACATATAAATTTTTGGAGCTTGTACTGTATCTATTTTATCTAGAAAACATTATGGTTTTATTATAATAGTTGATTATTTAATATATACATAGTGTTCTTTTTGTCTCATAAAATAAGAAATATTTACATTTTTTAAATATAATATATTTTTAAAAAATATAGTGGAATTAGATTTAATTCTCTAATAATTGATCATGGATGTGAGTTTAAAAATCAAGAGGTCACATATTTATGCTCAGAAAATGTTAATAGCCACAAAGTTTCTACCCCTAATACCCAGTAGTAGAATTATATATTATAAATAATAAATATAAAACTTCAAGAAATTTTCCTAACCATGATTAGTGGGTATTATTTACCATTCTATTTTTGAGGAAAAATTTTCAACACAACTTACAATATAAAAAATAGAGCATTAAATAGGTAATTTATAAAGAACACCCCTATGAATTATAAAATAGCAGAAAATAAAAAGTTAACTACTTGAGATTTTTTAGGCATAAATTATTTTTACTCTTCACAAAAGGTATTTTAGACTAGTTTTCTTCCAAAAAGTGATGATGTGATTTTTCGTAAATATTTTACAATAAGTAATTCATATAGGATAGTTCAAAAATTGTAAAATTGTATAGGAATATATACATTACATGTTTGATGAGACAGATCCACATGAGCCTAATACCCCTTTAAAAAATCTAAAAGATGGCCTTTTAAATTTGAAAATAATTTCTTCCAGACATCCTATAATGACCATTCACTATTCTGATGAAAATATTGAAAATGAACCAATAGATATGAATTAGGTGTCAAACACTTGTATTTGTAGATATTTTAAGACTCATAGATATATTAACATATAATATGTTGTAGAAGACCAAGTTAAAGGACTTTATACTAGATCTTCTCATAGAATTCATGTTGAACATCAAGATTTATTTTCAAAAATTGAACCTAATAACCTCAATGATGCAATTATTGATGGATTTTAGGTGATAGAAATGATGGGATACTTAAATCAGTTTGAAAGAAATATATTATTTAAACTAGTTAAAATACACAAGGACTACCTAACTATGGGCTAAAATGAGTGTTTATAAATAAGTTTTATGATTCAGTCATAATAGTTAGAAATAAATATAAAATTTTGCGCAAGGATATAGTCACGAAGATGGTATTGAATATGAAGAAACCATGGCACTAGTGGTTGGAAATGATTCCAAAAAATGTTTCTTTACTATGAAACACATTAAGATTTAAAAAAAATTATCTAACATATGTCAATATTTCATTCTTAAATTTTTATACAGCAGAAATATTTTTTTAAAAAATACCCTATATTTCAAAACCATCAATTTTTAAAAAATATTTTAAAATTAAAAAATCTATATATTGTTTAAAATAAGCTCTTAAATCTTGAAGTAATATTATAATCCCATTTTTAATTTCCAAAGGTTTTAGTAAATGAAGATCTAACCCTACTTTATTTGTTAAGAGAATCTCAAAAGATTTTTTAGTTACCCAAATATATATTGATGATATTATTGAAATATCATAATGAAATTATTTATGTATTGAGATTTAAAAAAATAATGAAAAATTAATTTTAAATGAGTTTGATGGGTTAACATTAATTACTTCTCAATTTTAGATTTTCAAAAATAATTAAGAAATTATATTAAATCAAGTAAATTACCCTAAATATTGTTTCAAACATTTTGGTATTGATAGAACTTATGATAGTTATACCCCCATGAGTAATTTATAAAAAACATGATCTTTATAAAACTATGAAACCATTTTATCATAAGACTTATAGACGCATGATTAGATTTTTAGAGTATTAAATTTCTAAATTTTCCTATATAAAGTATAGTGGGTGTATACATGCTCAATTTCAAGAAATGAAAAAATATTCACATTTACATTTTTTTGAATTATTTTAATATATTTTGAATATATAAATAACTTAAGATTATTATAATTTTTTTGGAAAAATAATTTGATTTAGTATTTTATTCATGTGGTAATTTTTGTGGTTGTAAGTTAGATAGAAAAATAACTTCTAGAACACCTCACTTTTTGGGATAGTATCTAGTTTCATGGTTTAGAGAGAGACATAATTTTTCTTCATTATCCACCGTTGAATCTATGTACATTGCTATTTGATGTTTTTTTCACAGATTTTATAGATGAAAAATAAATTACTAGAATATGGATATAAATTCTTACATGTCCCAATAAATTGTGAAAGTACATGTGAGATAAATATTTACCATAATATTTCTTTTCATTATATAATAAATCACCCTGATATGGACAAAAAATTGGAGAGACCAATTTCAAAAAGGTTATATAACTATTTAATTTAGAGGTAGTAAACATTAGCTTAATTAATTTTTAATAAATCCTTTATTTAGAGAGAGAATAAATTATACCAAAAATTAATTGGGCTTGATATTTTATTTGTAAATATTTTAATTTACCTTGGTTATTAATTCTTGGGTTAAACTATTTAAAATTTGTTTTAAGAATTTTTGAAGAAGTAACTATGAAGCAATGTTCACATGATTAGTATTTCGACTTTGAGTTTTTGGTCATGTGATTAATATTTCTACCATGAAAAATTACTCATGTTTTCATTGTAATTAACAAGATTATTAACTCACATGGCCATTATAGATAATATGATATTTTATCATAGGGTCAACACTTACAGTGAATAATTTATTCATGTATTTATCATTTCTACTATGATTACATGGTTAGATTTCTTATCGTACCATTGATCTCACAGATCCATGTTTTTCAGTAAAGACATGTCTACATCAATATTTATATATATATATATATATTCATGAAAAAATTGGTTTGATTTTCATTATAGTTTTTTAATATTTTACTCAATAAATTATTACATTTGGTTTTGAATCAAAATTCCAAATCAAAGAGTAAATTTTACCAAACCTATATTCCCCACTTTTGAATCATTAACATTAAATCAATATCTAAATATCTCTAATTCTATCTCACTCTTAAACTTAAAACATAGTGTTTTTAGCTTATCTCATAAACCTTGATATTTTGAGAAATTTGGACAACAATGTTGAGTATGGAGTGTGTTTTGGAAATGGTATTTCTTATTCAATAGAATCCTTCTATGAAGTCAAAAAAATTGAATTCCAACTTGATCATGATATTATATCCAAATAATTTGTACCTCATGGATCATATTTTTTCTAGAAATAATTAAATTGATGCATGGTCATTGAAACCAAGTATGTTGCAAGTCTGGAATATGATTCTGAAATAGCGGTGCTTGGTTAAAATATAATAGTGATCCTTTTAATTAAAATATTATTAAATAGTTTTATGTACACCTTGAGTTCTTACCATGAGAGAAAAATGATATAGTTAAATCAGGAATAAATTTTGATGTTTGATAATTCTATTTGAGGTGGTGGGAATGCTTTTTGTGTGTACCTCATAAAGGATTGTTTGGAGATTACCCGTTCTCAAATCCGGTTAATCATCTAGGATTTGAGTTTTGGAATTCTTTAGATAATCTTATTAAAAATTAAACGCCTTAAAAAACATTGGATATTGAGTTGAGTTGAAAAACTATGTTGCTTGATTAATTTATCTAGAACCTATTTTTTTTAGGAAAAGTATATGTCATCATCTTACTTCGTTAATATCAATTTTTATTGATTTAGATGGATATGTATTTCAGGTCAACCTCTATAGATATGTCATTGGAAATTCGGTATAATTATGTAATCCTTATTTGAAAGACATTTTTTTAACTTACATGAAGCTGATTTCATCCTAATAAGAGTAAAAATTCTTAGTTCCATACAGGGAGGAGATAATTACCTCATTACATAGTCTCTACCATACACGAACTATTTAAAAAAAGATGAAGGTAAATTAGAAAAAAATAAAAAGTAATGGTTGGATGATACATAAAATATTTACTTAAAGTGTGATCCTATGAATTACCCTAATATACATAGGTATATTGGGGATCTATTTTGTGAACCTGATGGGATTATTTAGTTTTCAGATAATGGGGTGGCTATTGGTGAGAAAGATGGCTTGGAAGAAGATGAAATGGTGGATTTTAATCAAGATATAATATATTTTCATGAGTAAAATAGGTGTGTATCTCATTCCATATCATTTAGACCTCCAAAAGCTCCCTTGTATTTACAATCACATTAAGAAGTGATTTTTTGTGAGGGTATAAACTACACATATTATTCTATGAGTGGTTATTAGCCCAAATTTGATGATTTTGAGGACTATGAAAGTGCTAATTTCATCTCAAATAGATCCCCAATAGTTGAAAGTAATTCTGGGAATATTAATCAAGATGAACCTTTTCTGGGGGAGAAGACCCCTAGATCATTAGATTTGTGGATGGATTATACAGATTCAAACGATTGTGGTGACAGTTCACCTAGACAAGGTGAACTACCAACCCTTCTTCTAAGAGTGTATTGGAGGTTTATATTATTACAGCTATAGATACTCAAGAGATACATCATATATCTACAATAAAACCTTTAGTTCAATATAATATTAGTGACATAAATAGTTCTACTCGAACAAAATAAGTTGACAAAACATAGGAAGGGTGTGGTCGTTTTAATGATGTTGAGGATGTTTCTCCTATTGTCGAAGAGGAAGAAGTGGATGTTACTCTATAATTTATTCTCATTCATATAGAGATAAATCAGTCAAGGATGTTATTTATTCATATGGATGGAAACGTTATTATTATCCATCTTCTATTATCCCTTCTATGTCATATGATACCATGGTTGATTTGAATGGGTGAAAATCAGATTTATGGTTGCTTTCAAGAAATCCTTTATTGGTTTTGGAAATTCTACAGAGCCAGTTAGAGATGAATATATCAGAAGGACTATGATGATTTTAAATTCTAATATTTATATAATGTTTAATATTGAGATGAATTTTCTATAAAATGAGATTAATGATCTCAAATAACAATTGGGTTCACTAAAAACAGATCTATGTGTTATAATGATTTAGTTATACTAGAGGTTCATCTATACATTATTTTCTTCACCATATACATCTCCTCCTATTTAGTTAGTAATTGATGAAGATATTGTCAGAAAAATAATAAGGGATGAGTTGAAGATAATTTTTTATAAGTTTAGAAAGACCTGTGAATCTATGTTTGATTGTTTTTTAACACATTCTTCCAAAACCGTGTACATTGTTAGAGAGGATTCAAAGCAAGATGGTCAAAAAATGAATCTATTAATAAGGATATTGATTATTATCTTAAAAAAATATTTTCTGGATATAATTTAAATATAATGGTTAGAACCCAGCCCTAGATCTCAATATGTGTCCCTTGACTCCAAATTTTATGTTAAAAATTGAAAATCATAAAATTGTGATTCCTATTTTTGAAGATTCAATGGTGAAGAAAGATTAGTTGCTTTCAATTTTGAAGCATAGTTCTAGAGAAATAAGTTAATTTACTTGAATTATGAAACTATATATTTACACTTATAATTTATTTTTACTACCTCATTCATCCATTCCTATATCCCTAGATCTAACCAATATCTCCTATACTATTAACCCTTTATTCCTAACTCTCACACAATCCTTTTAGTGATTATGAACTATTTATAGATGTGTAGTCAATGGTGAGCATATATCCTTGTGTTATCCTCATAATACCTCTACAATGACATTTAATTCAGATGGAAAGGACCATATACTTCCTAGAGATGTCATAGATGTCCTAAATTTAGATTCAAATAAGGAACTCTAATGAGGAATATTGGTAACATTTTTAATCATTGTTTTTTGGGATATTAATGAAATATTTATTTTTCTTTTTGTATTTTTCTTTTTCACTATTTCCTCCTTTTCAAATTTATTATTCAATTTCTGATTATCCTAAAATGTATAGTAGTGATTAATTAAAATAAATTGAGTCATTTGTAAAACAATTCATGATTTGGGAAACTTTCTAAATAGTTAATTTAATTCTCTTCAAAAACACTTTTTTTATAATAAATTCTTTTCAATATGAATATAATTATTTATGATCATAAAAAAGGTGTGGATTTTAGGATTTCTATTTAATATCTTTATTTTAATGATCTCAAATCCAATTTACAATGTAATTAATGAATTTAGTTTTTTCTATTAGTAAATATTTTTTTCCCAAAACGTGTAAAAATTTATAATTATAGAACACAACATAACAACCATAACACATTTTAATTGTGCTTAATATTTGAAAATATGATCTAACCATGATGTTCAAGTGATCATGTCACCTTAAATCATGCTATACTTCACATAACCGTACAAAATTAATCAAACCATGCATTAGATTAAAAAATTCTTACAAAGTAATGACCCTACCATATAATGAAATTAAACTTCCCATGCATTGAGATTGACCTCTCCGTATGAAGTATTAGACCAAATGAAAAAAGTTCATGTACCAAATTGTTATACTAACTAAATATGAGATTAAATAAACATGCTTTACATAAAAATAGTTTCCACATATAACATAGAAGTTGAGTATTTAAAATATCTGATGGTATGTTTTTGAATCATTAATTGATGTTTCAATGTATTTAATACTATATTTATTGTTATATAATGGTTAATTTGGAAGAATATATTCTTAATAACAAAAATAGATCAGGTTAGGGGAGATAAAAAAACATATTATCTTATATAAGATAATAAATTGGATGTTCTAAATAGAATATTCATTCATAAATTTCAACAACACTTTTTTTTCTAATACTTCTACAAAACATTTTCAAGATCATTCAGAAGAAAAATTAAAAGGATGTCAGTAATTCATTTATTTAAGGATTGAGCATCACACAATCTTATAATCATTATTTTATTTTACATTTTTTTATTCCTTACATTTGAATTATGTTTTTTATTTCTCTATTTATTTGTAAAATCACAGTCTCCTATATTAAACTGGGGAGTACTTGATACTCTCTCGAAAATTTATTTTTTATTCCCTTGAAAAACTATGAAAGAGGTCTTGTGTGACCTAGTATCATGTTTTTACCCAAGTTGTAAATGATTTAGAGGCTCTATTCTTAGATAGTTCTATGTACCATTTTATTTAAAACATGATCCATGTTATTTATTGGTTTATTTTGTAAATAAACAGTATGGGGGAAAGTGATTTCTATGTTGATGGGATTATGTCATTAAATTAGACATAAAACCTTGTTATATTATTCTATTATATATTTTTTCATTATATTAAAATCAAATTACTTTTGTTTTATAGTTTGTTAAATAAAACATTACTTCAGTAGTTAACTTCAGTAAATGTTTTATATATAGTTGTCAATATGAGTATATTAGTTTCAAAAGTTATATTATTTCCTAATGAATTTTAACTGAGACGTGATAAATATTTTTAGAATATTTTATAATGATAAAATTATATATTTATACAATTTTTTCCTGTATTATTTTATAAAATTAGGGGGATCAAGTTTTTCAATTGTTTTTAAAAAAAAGTTTTATTAGAAATATAATTATCCCCTATTGAGTTTTCCACTAGGAAAAATATATAAATATATATATATATATAATATTTTATTTATTACATATATAATATTTTCAAGATGATGGAACCATGATCGATATACAAGGACTAGAACTACTAAACCAATAATTTAATAAAAAATAAAATTTTAACATCTAAAAATGATTATTTTAATAAATAATTATTAATAAAAAATGTTAAAATATTATAAGTGAATCATATGTGATTTAATAATTATTTACATGATTATAAAATCGAATTATAATAATTTTAAATATATTAAATAGGAGTTTAGAATTCATTTGGTGAAAGTGGAACTTGAGGTTAGGGATTTTTGTCTTGGTTTTACTTATGTGAGACACATGACACATTCACCACTTGTTTCTATTATGTGATATGTATAATTCCCATGATTTTTATAATTAATATCCTTATTAAAATTATGGGGGTATAAATATCCATATAAAGTTTTCACTTTCTTGAGGATTTGTTTGAATGTTACCAAAGTGGTAAGGATTTTATATTATGATCTCATTATTTATCATGATTATTTGTGATTATTTTGTCAATTATAAAATTTCAGGATTTACCTCTCAAAAAACTAATGAATTTTCTTATCCTATGGTTATTCATGTGTATTACATGTTTTCAGTTCATTTTCCTCTCAATAGGAATTTAAGAGACTAAAATAATGTTTTTAATGAAAGCCAACTATATTTCTCTATTAAATCGAAAATACTTTCACTTAAATGTCCATGTTTTACAAAAATATTTTCAAATTTTTATTGTTATCTAATTATTTTTAGAATTATTTTTTTACCGATTTTTTAATTAAGAAAATTAAAATAAACCTTCATATTACTTTATGAATGAGGTAATTTTTACTACTTACAGATAATGTGAAAGGAATATTTTTTAACATATAAAGAATATATTTTATCTCATTCTGTTTACCAAAAATGTGAAAGGAAAAGATCTTAATATTGGTGAATTTTTTATATTTGAAAGAAGTGACTTAAATATGAAATGGTTATTTTCTTAAAGAATTATTCTAGATATCTATTAAATGAATTTTAATCAAACATGAAATCCTTTGAAATTTTCTAATATTTAATAGGGATATAATTCAACAATAGAATCCATCTTCTTTCTTTGTATAATTTATTATTATTATGGAAAGATGTTGTTGAATCCAATTTCTTTTTCATGGGTTACATTATGATTAAATGTCTATGAAACCATTTATTTTTATTGTGTTGTGATATGAGGAACATTTTATGATCTAGTGTCACATATATGTATGATTTTAATTATGTGATGGCTTATCCAGTAATTATATATCCCTTCAATTCATTGGGTATGGATAGAAATCTCATGTGGTATATAGGACTGGAATGTGGATGAACATAGTTTATAATGGGGCTTTGTCCACTATGATAGTCTTGTGAGTGAACATGGACTACTACAATGATCTGGGGAGTGTACCAAATCCACTATAATAGTTTCGAAAGTAATACTATACTAATAATGAAATTATTTTCTATGAATATGTGTATTAGAAAAACTTATGTCCTATACCAATATTATACTCACTTGGATCTTGTTCTTTGATTTATATATGATTCATGTTTTATGAACATTCAATATTTATTACATGAATTAATATTATGATCTATAATATGTATTGAATCATTTTATAATATTGTGATATTATTCTCACACCCATATGATCATGTTATATTAATATACCCCTTGTTTACCTTTATATATAATCTAATATCAACCTTTATTAAGTTTCATTTCCCAAGTTATGAAGAAAGGTATTATTTATTATATATTTGAGAAAGGTTCTACTTATGGAGAAAATAATGAGATATGTTGTAGTTCAATTAGGGATGAATTTTTTATGTTCCAATGTTTATAAAGATAAACATAGAATAATAATTTTTTTCCAACATATCCAATGTACTGTAAATTTTTATGATCTCAAATACCCTTCATACATTACTGATGATTTTTTAAGTGTGGGGATTGACTTTAATTTTATTTTAAGTCATTTGGCCATTAAAATCCAAATTTTTTCAATTTTTGACCCGTTGGATGAAAATTCCCTATATTTGTAAAAAATAAATATATAAGCCATTTGGAAATTTGGATAAATGGTTACATTAGAATTAAATTATGTAGATTTAATATATGAATTACTCTCTTATATAAATTAGCTACATCATATAATCACCTATGTGAATGTTTCCTATTTTGATGGGATCGTTTATGTGAGAAATTTGATATATAGATCAATTAACTTAATAAATCAGATACATGGATTGATCGACTACATGGATCATATATGTGGTCAAATATGATAAGTGGTTGCATCCATCTATGTCAGTTTTAGATCCATTAGTAAAAAATCCTACACGAATTAATTTGGCTATGTAAATAAAATTTTTCTAAGTGAAAAAATAACCTATGTGAATAAATCCTACATCAAATAAGCTATTTGAATTCAAATCTAAAATTG
Source organism: Viscum album (assembly GCA_963277665.1). Classification (NCBI taxonomy): domain Eukaryota; kingdom Viridiplantae; phylum Streptophyta; class Magnoliopsida; order Santalales; family Viscaceae; genus Viscum; species Viscum album. Next base: position 1,274,142,391 of record OY728159.1, read on the forward strand.
AGCTATGTGATAACTTGATATTAGATATGTCATGTTGCAATATATGTTTTTTACCATTGAAGTAGTTGGGTGATATTTTAATGTTATCATAAATTATTTAACTTTTGTATTAACTCTTTATTGTAAAAATTGCAATCATAAAAGGAAAGTACCGACACATGAAAAAGTACATAGATATCATATTTCCCTTTAATGTTTCTATGGTATTTCATTGAAAAGGTCATATCTCTGGAACTAAATTTTATATAACATGTTATGTAGATTAAAGTGAGAAAATTTTCATGCATTTTTAATTATCATAATATAGAATGAACTTGGGGATAGAAAGGTGAAATAAAGAAGAGAAGAAGTGTGAAAATATTCAAGAACACTTTTTGAAGAATCTATTCAACACCTATATATTTAATTTAAAATTAAAAATAAACATCATGAACTTGAGTTGTGATAATTTTATTATATTTAGTGTTGTTTTATAATCTCCCCTTATATTATAATTTTATTTTGAACCTCTCCCTTGCAGATGTCCCCTTTTTTGGTTAAATGATATCAATGTTTGTGGAACCTATAAAATTGTTTTCCATAATTTTTTGTCCTAATAGTTCCAAATAAAATAAACTTAAGTCTATTGTTTCAAAAGTGTTCATGGATCCTAACAAAAATTGAAGATCCCACATTGTGTATGGATTTTATTTTTTGTCAAATTATTGTCATTGGTTGAAAATGGTGATCAATGAGGCAGGAAGATTTCATTAATGTCAACATGATGAAGAGGCTCCAATGTTAATAGAGTTGGATAAAGTGATGAAGACTTATAATTTGAATAAACATTTGAATGGTTTGAAGACATTGGGATTCATGGTGATGCGAGAAGAATTGGTATGTTCTCCTTTGTGGTGATACTTGGATAATTATTATGGATTTATTGCATTGTATGTAACGCTTAAAAAAATATACATGTTGTTAATTTATATGATTTTTTAACATTTTCTATTTTTAAATATATGTATAAAAATTGGTACATTGTTTATAAAAAATATGAATGAAGTTTGTGAAATAAATTCATAGGAATTTTATTTCAAAAAATAATAGAGGAAGAGAACGAAGGATTATTTGAAGAATTCATGAATAAAATTCTAGGGCTGGAAGAATTGTATACTATAGTTCTCATCATATAAGGGTCCAATAACTTTATAATAATACCATTAGATAATTGTTTTTTTAATTAGTTGTTTTTATGGGGTTTATTTATAAAATATATCTAACCTACTAAGATGACCGGCTAGCCTCAACTGAGGGCTTACACGGGACACTAGGTGGACTGTACTCAAGGGAGGCCAACTAGGCCATATGATAGGTGGAATGGAGGGTTTTGTGTAATCCATATACACTATTGTAGGTGTTGATGGTCATAAGATAGGAAAAAACACCATTCAGGTCCTCATGATAGTATGAGAGAACAGATATAGTGTAGTACCAGGGGGAGGTAGAAGATAATTATCAATGTTCGATTCATAAGTTTGATTATTTTACCTCGCATCATCGACTGGGGATTTCAATGTGGGATGAAACTCATGTGATATTATTAACATAGTTAAAATATGGACATAAAAGCATCCATTTGATCATTGTAATCTCCATCTTCCATCATATCCCATGTATCACTGGTCTTAGTCAGCACCATCTGATCACTCACACATTATTATTTTAAATAAGTCATGCATTGTAAAACTAGCACAATAATCTTCCTCATTTATTCCTTTTATGGTGATTCTAGTTTTAAAAAAGACTGGGATGAACCATCATTGGTCAAAGAAAAGGATTCCATGATCTTTATGAGGTCTAAATAATTGGATAAACATGATTGAAATTTCATGAAAACTCATTTTTAGGATTAACATGAATAAATTTGAAGGAAAATATTAATTATAACAATAATCATAGTTTTAGGAGGATAGTTATTATAATTAATGGGTTCAAGACTAAAAAATTAAGATCATATGATCCTTATCACCTAAAAGTAATGGAAACCATAAATTAACATAACGACCATGAAGGAATAATTCCATGAAATGCAGTGTACCTAAAACTGCATTTTAAGTATTTAAAGTTGACATCTTCAGATATATACTTTGTTCTATGACAAAGAATATTTTGTAGGGATTCAAGTAGAAAGATACATGAACCTAATTTGGTGATCCACACCTATATAAGGAAAATAACCAATATAATGAAACTGGGGGCTGCTCACCTATATACAAGGTTTCTTAGTTTCAATGTAAAATAATGTCTCAACAATCTTCATATTTTTGAAGGGAATGAAAAACTCTTGTGATCTTTTCAGACATCTCAAAGAAGGTTAGTCCCACGAAAAATTATACTTTTGTGAAGGAGAATGATATTCACACCCACAAAAGGTGATCACACCCTCATTTTTATGGAGAATAAGGTTGGTTTCTTGAAGATATCTACTTTTATGAAGATGAAATCCCAAAAACTTACCACTATTGTGTAAACACCCATTTCATGCCTTACAAAGAAGAATATGTTCTTTGAATCTTACTTCTTGCATTAAGAATAGTATTACATGCCACATTGTTCAATTTTTTTACTCTAATTGTATTTAATGAAGTTGTTCTATTTATAAACCCATACACTAAGACACTATGTGTTCATTTAATAGAAAACTGATAGATAAGAACAAACCTAAAATGTTTTTTTTTAAAAGATAACCTGAAATGCACCTATGTTCATACATGAAAGATGAAGAATTTAGAATCACATTATTAAGGTTTCTATATGGAATAAAGTTCATTAATTCACAAACTATTGATAAACATGGGTTAAGGGAACCGAAATTGGCTTTTGTGTGAAGAGATCAATATAGAAGGAAGGATAAGAAATTTAACAGTGTGTATGTGTACATGAACAAGTGAATTCTCAATCACTCATGAAAAGTTAATCGTGGAATTAAGTGTACTGCATGAATGTGTAAATCTTCAATGAATTTATTTTGAAAGTACATGTAAATTAGTTTCATTAAGTATTAGCTACCTGAATGTAAATCAAACATGGCCTGATACACGGATTTGTTGATTTTGATTATTGAAGATAGAGTATAATACATTGTTAATCAATTAAATGGAATTTTGTGTCCATGAAGAATAGTGTTTTATTATTTAAAGATTTATTATTATTCATGGAATAATAATTTTGATGATTCTATGTTTATCTAATATTCATTATTTCAATAATCACAAATAATTATTTGATTATGGAAAGAATAATTAAAATAATCAGTGCAATTAGTTCTCTACTAAAGAATAATGATAGAGAAGAATATAAGAAGAGTGACTGGAAATGATCATATCAGTTGATTATCATTTCGGTTAGGGAGAATTCAATATATTAGTCCACAAAATATTCAATTTTTTTCATTTATAGAATAATAATAAAGCGCATCATTTAGTTTTCCATTGGGTAGAATAAATAATATTTTCATTATTACTGTTTTGAATGAAACAAAATGAAGAAAACGTTTGTGGAAGAACATTGAAGAATAGTAACATCCAGTCAGTCTTAAGAGGTTTAATAATATCATGGTGTTACAAAACGTTACCAACAAAGAGAATACTATCTTCAAAGGAAGTATAAAGATCTAACAAAGTGCTGTAAAACATGCACTATCAATTCAATACAGTTCATTTCATGTGAAAGAATATTTTTTTACTTGTTGTAACAAAATTCAAACGATTAAATTCTAGTGTTTGGGTGGTTAGAATCATTTATATACCCTTCCAAGGACTAGATACTCTTATCGAGTGGTGAAACTCATAAAAATACCTTCTTCCATCATTACATTCTTTCATATTAGTGCGTGTGATAGGAAAAATAAAATAAGATAATCATTATTCCATCTGGTCTAGGATGTATTTGGATAAAATTTGTAATTGGATTTAAAATTCCCCAACACTGATCTCCCCCCCAGTGTTAGGAATATCCCAAAATGGTTCATTCAAGCAGTATCATATCCAAGTTTCACCTTCTTTGGATTCTCTAAAGTTAAGTTATTCTCATTTAAATATCTTATCTCCTTTCCAAATTCTACAATGAAGTGATGTCTTGGTAACGATTTGGTGACCTCTGAGAAGAAATACTTATCTACCAATTATATGATAAACAAGAAAAATAAATAGAAGAGGAATTTGAAGAATATGAAAATCTTATCTAAATAAAATAAAGTATTTATTTCTTCATACATTTTTTACAATGAAGAAATATCAGGCTTGGATTATAATGAGAATTTGGATAATCTTTCCACCAAGATGATGGATAATCATACTACCTCTAGTTATCAAGAATTATGTTTTAGCATATTTGAAAAATGTCATGAGGATTAAAATTCTAGAATAAGTGTTCATGATGATAAATCTACAACTTCTCAATAATTATCATTTGATATATTAAGATTTATTGTACATGGTATTCCTGAATAAATACACCCCCTTGTTTTTGGATTCTTTCAATGTATACAAGAATTGATCTGTCAACTTGAAGGTGAAATTGATGTTTTAGAGAAGGTCTTGTATGAAAAAATTATAGAATGTTTAAATCTCTCCAGATAGCTTGGAACCTTTTAAGTAACAAATAGGTAACTTGAAATAATTTAAAGTAAATTTACTAAAGAAGTTTAATAGAAATAGAGATTCAGTAATATTATGGAATAAAATATCTAATAACATGAATATAATCTGAATAATAGAATCAAATTCAAGTGTTTACATTTAAAATAAATTTTCAAGAAGGTCTATGTACATGAATATTTTTTACAAAACAATGTTAATATAGATGAATATGTATTTGAATTAAAGAATAAATACTTTTAATAGAATATTATGATGATTTAAGATCAAAAAATCATATTCAATATGAAATGTCTAGAATTAGTAAGTAAGTTGGACAATCCTGAGAAGGAACATGTTGAGTCTTCAAAAAAGAATGAAATAGTTTTTACTTCCACTCAATTCTCAATATAGTATTCTATTTTTGAAATACATCTAATATGTGAAAATATTATCATCACTTTATTCAACGATCTATCACAGGAAGCTGAGAAGAAAAATGCACCACCAATACTTCCTTGTATTAATGTTTCTAAATAAGTTTCCAAAAATGGTGTATGTTTCTTAAAAAATTATGAAAAATTATGGATGAATAAATGTGATTATAAACCAAATTCCATGACTATGGTGGATTGGAGAAATCATGTAGAGGATATTTTCCTATATGGAGCATAAAAAAATATCAAGAAGACCAAAAAATATTAAACAGGTGATATCATGAAAGGATGATTTGTGGTTCAATGTTGGTGATACAAGATATTTAGTAATTGTGAATTATATTATTTTTAGAATAATAAAAATTTAATAGAATAATGGAATATTATCATAATGGGGAGAAAACCAACGATTAAAAAGAAACATCCATAGATCCAAAAGAATATGTATATATCAAATTGATTTGGAATGCTTGATAACATCTTTTATATATGTAATGTAAGTGATCACAAGGATGGTACATGCTCATTTCAATATGTATCCAAATATCATATGAAAATAAGATCCCAAATTAAGTATAATAATAGGGAAGTAACCTTGGGATGAAAATAGAAGAATGTTGGGAATAGAAATCCTCCAAAGAAGGTATCAAAGAATAATGGTGATAATTTCTTGGATTCTAAATTCACGGAGTTAAAGGGTTCTGCATCATTCAAAATAACTTCTGATGAAAGTGATATAATATGTATGAGCCCATTTAAAATATCCAAAAATGTTTCTAAAGATATCTTAGTTATATGGCCTAGTGATTTGGAAATAATTAGGAAACATTAAGATTCACATGATATGTCTATTGCAAAGGGAACAAAAAATTTTACAAAATGAAGACAAAATTAATGATGTTTTTTAAACAAATGGTATATCTTCTGTTCAATATATTTTGTGTGATAGATACAAGAAATCCTTTCATTTTGGAAAAGTTTAATTAACATTACTAGAAGAACAATAAGTATTCTCAAAGATAAATAATCATGTATCATCCATGTATGATGTTAAGAAGAAAATTTATCCACACAAATCAGAAGAGGATGTAAAGATATCCATTCTTCTTTAACATCAATCAGAACAGAAGTTCTGAAGTACAAGTTTGATTTTTGTATCAAATACCAAAACTTGTTTAAGAAAAACGTCTCAATCTTATTATTTATATTCATGGAAAAATAATGATACACCTTATTCTATTAAACCTTTTTGTACCATATTTGTTCTTATAATGCATGGAATTTAAGCTAAATTAATTTCTCAATGGGAGAACCAAAGAAGTGGTGAGTGCTACAAATTTATGATCATAAATAAATATAAACCCCCATATATTAATGATTTATCAATTATTATTTAAGAAAAAATGGTGGAGAAAAATTATTTGATGAAGATGTACTATGTGAAGTCTTATTATGGATAACCACGATAAGGAGGATTCCATATTGTCTTGATCTTATATTTTGGCACTCTCAAGAGAAAATTTTCTAAAAGTTCATCCATATTAAATTAGTGAATGTTGTTTAAATTGGACTGTAATAAGTTGAAAATCCTTTTTGGTGTATTCTCTCTAATTTAATTTCATGAAATCCATTCTTGATGATATCCATCATAATGAAGATGATGAAATTTTTTTACCTTTAGGGGGAGGAAAATGATGAATCTTCCATAATTATTATTTTAATTAGTGGTAAATTTGATTATTATGGAAATTGGTTGATGTTCATGTCATTAGAAAATGAAAGTCTCCATTAATCTCTCATCCTTGGTTATCAAAAATAACAATCTTTTTACAAAGGTGGAAATTGAATTATTCAGTGACATGAGAAGAATGTAAGTTCCCCAATGTACCTAATCATGACTATTGCACTTGAATTTTTTTTATGTGCTTGTTGAAGTGATTGCATGAGTTTAAGAATGATTCTTCGTAAAAATAATCATCTCATATTTAGTAAATGCAATCCCGGAATTAATGTGAATAACCCTTGAAGACAAGTATATGAGTTCTAGTTTAATAAGCTATCATGATCAGTTGGTAAGGGACAATTTTTATTTCAATATAAAATCCCCCTTTTTTCTACATTGATCATATCTGAAGTAGAATTATATTTAAATAATGGTTGATACATTTCTTAATTATGGATTGAAAACCTTTTTCCCATCAACATTTAATAACTTGTCAATAAAGAGAAGAAAAAGGGAAATAAAATTTTGAAAAGTAATGGTGAGATAGAATTGATAATTCCATATATTGATACATTCATGTGGAAAGAACATTGAATTTATTGGGAAAAAATAAAATGGGGGAGATTGAAGTAGCCACTTTTTTTATAGATTGAATTTTTTGTCAAATGATTTTCATGGGTCAAAAATGGTTATCAATGAGATAATAATATTTCATTAATTTCGATATGATGTAGATGTTCCAAAGTTAATGGAGTTTGGATCAAGTTATCATGTCTTGTAATTTTAAGAAACATGTAAATGGTTTAAAGAAAATTATTTTCATGGTGATTCTTGGAGACTTTTATGGATTAATTCATAGTGGTGCCTTGAAATTTTTTATGGATTCACAACATTGGATGTCTCATTTGATAAATTATCAATATTATAAATTCATTAAATCTTTTAAATGGATCTTATTTCAAATACATGTATTAAAGTAGATACATTGTTTACAATAAAGATGAAAGTGGTTTTGATGATACATAAGTTATTTTTACTTTAAATTCTATAAATAAAAGTGGAAGAGAATAAAGGATTATTTAAATAATTTATGAATAGAAATTGATGTACCGAATAGCTATATACAATATTTCTCAGCATATTGGTGGACATGTATTTTATAATTAATTCCATTTGAAACATGATTTTTTTAACTAAGTTTTTATGTGGTTTATTTAAAAAAATAGAGCTAGCCTACTAATCTGACCATCCATAACCAACAGCTTATGATTGATATAGGGTCAACTCCACCCAATTTAGGATACCTAGGCTGGCCTAAGGGTAGCATTGAGGATTTTTTGTAATCCCTAGTGATGATTGAAGGCATTCATGGACACAAGAGAGGTAGAACCACCATGTGGTGTGGCACAAATGCAGGATAAGACTAGTATGATGTGATTTCAGAGGAGGGAGAGAATAATTTTGAGCAATCCATGGAGTGGTTTGATTATTATAGTTCTCCCCACATGCTTGATATTTCAATGTAGGACGAAAATCGAGTCAAACTATTCCCCCAATTAAAATATATACATAATTGCATCCTTCTGATAGGTGTAATTTACACCATACGTCACTTCCTAGGTCTCACTAGTTTGAGTCAAGACAATCTAATCACTCGCATTTTATTATTTTTTATGATTCATGCCTTTTATACTGAGAATCATTTTCATCTTCCTGTCTTCCCTCAATGGTGGTACCAGTTTCACCAAAGACATGGTTGAACCACTATTAGATGAACCCGATACGTCGATAATCATTATGAGGAATATATAATGAGAAAAACACAATTTAAATATCATGAAAATTTATTTTCCTTATTCACATGAAGAAATTCGAGTTACAATCCTTGGGAAAACTAAAATGAATAATTGATGGAAGTTGTTTTGAATAAAAAATGGGTCTGATATTAACAAATGAGAAACATGTGATCCTCATCGCATGCATGAGATGGAACACCATGAATAAAAATCCCAATCATGAAGGAATAAAACCATGAAATGTAGTGTATCATAAAAATTGATTTAAGTATTAAAACTTGAGATATTAAGCTCTTTATTTTGGCGTTCATTATGACATACTTTTTGTGTTCTGAAGTTATAAGATACAAGAACCAGAAGAAGTGATCCACACCTATAAAAGAAGAACCCCTAATGTTATAAAATTGGCTACCACACATCGATTTTCATGATTTATCGGGTTTCTCTATAAAGAAGAGTCTCACTAATAATACATTTCATGAAGGTAAAGAAAAAAACTCCATGATCCTTTTTAGTGTCGAAAAAAATGGGATTCCCATGAACCATTATGATTTCACGAAGGAGAAGTATCTATGAACACATGAAAGGTGTTCACACACTCGTAATTTTTTATGATGAAGTCTTGTTCCATGAATCATTATTATTTTGAGAATAATATATTCCGCAATCATGTAACTAGTGTGTAAAAACCATTTTCGTACATCACTAAGAAGAACTAGTTCTGTGAAGTGTACTGCTCACGTGAAGAACTATATTGTGATCCATAGTGCATGATTTTTTTACTCTCAAGGTGTTTCACAATTCCGTTCTATATATAAAACCTTAGTAAAAGACATTGAGTATTAGTTTGATGAACAATGGACAGAGAACAACACATCAACATAATTTTTTTTACAAAGAGAACCTAATGTGCATCTAAGTTCATACCTATAAGAGAAAGAAGAGGATCTCACATTGTTTGGGTTTTCATGTGACATTAAGTACATCAACTAACATACTATTGATGAACATGGGTTATGAAATCCAAACATTACTATAGGGTAAAGACAAATATATATAACGAAATAGATTAAATTTAATACTATGCATGTGTACTTGTACAGGTGAATTCTTAAGCACTCATGAAAAGTAAACTGAGGTAGTAAGTGTACTACCCAATGTTGAGAATATTGCATGAATTGATATTTAACGTGTGGTGTAAATTAGTTTCATTAAATATTAGCTTCACTAAAGATGATTAAGAGTCATCTGATATACATATATATATTAATTTTCATTATAGAAGTTAGATTATAAGACACTATTACTAAATTTCATATAATTTTGTGTCCAATAAGAATAGAATATTACCACCAAATGATTGATTATTATCCGATAAAGACTAATTTTGATGATAGTATGTTGATCTAATATTTATTTTTTCAATAATCAAAAATAAATTTTTAATTCTATAAAGAATAAGTAGAATAATTAGTGTAGTCATTTATTCACTAAGTAATAAAGAAATAGAAAAAATATAATAATATTGGCAAGCCATGTTGATATCAATTGACTAAAAATTGGTTCAGGAAGAATTTAGTTCATCGGTCTACAACATATTCATATTATTGTGACAGTTAGAAGATTAATAAAGTACATATTAAAACTTTCTATTTGTATGAAAGATGTAGTGTTTCTTTCTTTCTATTGTGCATATGACATAACAAAGAAAAAGTTTATAGAATAACAATACAACAAATTTACATATTGTTGGTATTAATAGGCCTAATACATTATTGGTGTTACAATCTTTTATCAAAAAAGAGTAAACTCTCTTAAAAGGAAGTATAAATATGCATCCATGTTTTATTAAACATGCACTATAAATTGAATATAGTTCATTTCAAGTAAAATTTTATTTCATACTTACTATACCCATTGAGAAAGGATTACTTTCAATTGGTTCTGTGTTCAAGTTTATTTAAAAACCATTCTATAGAGTATATACTCTTATTTAGTAGTGAACCTTGTAAAAATATCAGGTTCTATCTTTATATTCATTCATATTATTACATGAAACAGGGGAAAACAAATAATATAATAAACACTCTAATAAGTCTAAGAGGTATAGGTATAAAAGATGAAATTAGATTAAAAAGTTCCCAACAATGATTCACCTCCCCCACCCACCTCTCATTTTTAGGAATATCCCAAACTAGTCCTTTTAGAAATATATTTTTCTTTTGTAAGAAGTATCAAATAATTGAACTCAGTCATATAGTCCCTAGAAAATGGACTAGAAGTCCCTGAAAAAATGATTAGTCTAGTGAGATCAACAATCTCATGGAGAAAAAGTTTGGTGGACTATACAATGATACTTTTATTCCCATGCCACTATAAATATTTGTGTCTTTTTATTTTCCATGTAGTTTTATTTTTTTTCTTCTTCTAATAAGAAAATAATAGGAAGTACATATTATATAATAGTGGGTTCTTTTTTATGTGAAGTAACTTTCAAGAACCCAATCCCCCCTCCACGATTCTATCTTAGACCATTCCAAATAATCATTAGTATCATAGATTTTACCTCTAATGTTCACAATTGTAAAAGGTCGAATTATAAATATAATTCTACAAATGGTTGTGTGAATAAAAATAGAAAAGATGTGTTAATAGAAAGAGAAAACTAATTTAATGGTGAGAATTATAGATACTCTAAAAAAGAGGTGATAATTTATGAAAAGAATCATAGTCTAATGGTTTTTCTTAAATCATTGAATCATTGCGAAATTCAAGAAACTGCCCAAAAATGTGGGATGGTGAAACAAAATCTAGTTGTGATTTAAATTAAAAATCAATAAAATCTATAATTTTTGGACGTGGTCCAAATGGGTTCATATTATTATCATAATGACAAACATTCAACAAAATAATGACTACCATTTTAGTTTCTTATGAAGGTATGAATAATGTGAGAGATCTATGATAAGATAATGTAAAACTTGAGTTTTATATATTTAGAATAATGGAGGGAGATAGAATCACCTAATTAAATAGAAGAATTATAGAGATTAAAACTAATTTTTTTTTCTCCTAGAACAGCAACTATTGAGTAAGAGAAATTAATGAAATTGGAAATAGTTTTACCACGTAAGTATAGTGGAATTTCTGTTTATATTAGAAAATATGTAGAGTTCAGTAATTTTTAAAATAATATATCATATTGGAACTCTTATGATGTATGATTAATATATATAATATTAATCTAGAGATCATATATTATTTATGAAATAAAATGGTTCAATGAAATTATCAACTTCAAATTATGGAATATTAATTGTGAAGAAATTTAAATAACAGAGTCATTATATGATGATACATCAAGAATTTCTTATTTAGATTGTGACCTTGGTCACTATTCAATGAAATATAGAATTTTCTATAATAAATTAATATGTTTCAATAAACCTTTCAATTAATATAATATGTATTATAGAAATTCAAAATAAGTGAGATGTTATGAATGCAAGAATCTTGGACACATAAATTCAGATTTTCCATAGTTAAAAGATAACAAATTGTTAGAGATTAATTATTTCAATAAATATAGTTCCTTAATGAGATCTAATAATGTCCGGAAGGAAATATGGAGTGATTCTAAGGATTCTAGTGATGTATAATCTTTATAAACTGAAGTTAGACACATTAATTAGATGTCCATCATGTGACTTATGACACATTCTAATGAGGTACATTTATTTTATTCTTCTATTCATGAGTCTAAATCTAAAAATAAAAATTTCATATATGAGAAATTAGATGAATATTATACCATGAAAGAAACTATTTATGGATCCTTAAAATGGAAAACTAAATATATTAAAAGCATATTGTGATATCCTAAAAGAAAAAGAGTATTTAAAAAACAAATTCTAGAACAGAAAACCAAGAGGGAAAATTATGTTGCATCTTAATTTGAACATGGAAAAAAGAGTTAAAAATTATAATAACCTGCACAATCATTCAATTATATTAGCATTATTTCAACTAAAGGTGAAAATTATTTATTTAAAATCCTTGTGAACAATAAAACAAAAAATAATAATTTTTTGATGGTAATCCATGGTGAAAACCCAATGTTCTAAAAAACATTTCTTGACTATTTCTATAAAAAAACATTTTAAAACTACTTGTTCCATTGTATAGGGTTTGGATATTATAAAAAAATATAGTTTGAAAACACAAAAATTATATGGAATTAAAAAAAAATTTCTTCTAAAATAATTTCAAAATTAGTTGTTAGAATTTATTAATAGTAATAATAGATGAGCGTTCCCAAATATTTAGTGGGTAAAATTGATATACCCATGAACATATTTGTACCAAAAGAATTATTATTTTTATTATCCCTTATAAGAAATAATGTCCAAGAGGGTCAACAATAAATGAAATATCGATAGAACAACACAAGGCATATTACTGGAGAATTCTCAAATGTTCAAAACATAGTAAAATTTGATGGAAGATATGGCACTTTAAGTGATAATGACAAAAGAAAAATTTTGATTATTGGATCAGTTGGTAATCCAAGCATTTTTCTCATAAAATATTTCTATATATGGAAGGATTGAGGAATCTCCATATATTTATTTCTCAATATTGTGATGAAGGTTATTTTTTTAAATTTTAATTTGATACATGTTTTCGTTTTTAAAGATAAAACTCATAAATTCAAGGCACATATAATAGATAATTTATAGACAATAGATCCTAATTCATTGATTTGGAAAAAAATTGGACAATTTAAATGATTAAGTATATTAAATTTAGATATTGAATAGAATATTAGGACAATATAATGTTTATATTTTGATAAAATTATCTAAAATGAATTTAGTTTCATATTTACCTCATCATAAATTGAATGAAAAAAGTTATGTGATTCCATCCAAATGGGAAGGGAACACAAGTCATATTTTAAACCAATTGAATAGGTTACTACTTTTAGACCCCTATAACTAATTCAGGTGGATTTGTTTGGTCCATATATAGTAAAAAACCAAATAGGTAAAGATTCCAAAATTATTTCACATTTCTTCAAAAAGAGAAATATGAAAATTTTATTACATTAATAATTTTTCATAGAGTATAATTTGAAAAACATAATTTCAATTCTTATTTTTCAAAACATGGAATGTACAAAAATTATAACCCCAAAAATCCAAAAAAATGGTATTATTGAGAGGATAAATAAAAATGGTAATAAATTCCAAGAAAAATGTTTTCAAAATATAACCTACCTAATAAGTTTTGGATAAATATATGAATATATCATGTTATGTCACAAAAAGAGTTCTAATTAAAACTATTTTGAAGAAAACACCCTATCGTCTATATAATAATTTAAATGAAAAAGTTACCTTAAAGTATTTTGATACATTGTTTATATTCAAAACACCAAGGATAATCTTAGAAAATTTCATCCAAATTATGTTGAAGGAGTCTTCCTATGATATTCTACTAATTCCAAGGAATATATATATTTTAATAAATGGTCAATGATTGTTGAATGATCAAATCATGTGATATTTGATGAATGTGATGCATTTGATCACAAAATGACTCAAATATATGAATTGAGAGAATCATTTGAAAACATGTGACCAAAACCTATATTTTAAAGAAAAAGTGATAAAGAGTTGGGATTTGATATTCCAGAACCAAATCCAAAAGGGATTGATACCAGAAAAAAAGAAATTCGGATTCCCAATCAGATTACAACCCTGATGTACTATCCCTTAGGAACAATAATATGATTCTTATAGGAAGAGATAATTACTATAAGGATTCTTGGAAACCTTTTAGAGTTTATTATATGTAATTATAAAGTATATCATAAGATTATAGAATAATCATTAGTAGATGGGTGTTGGATTGTTGTTGTAAAAGAGTGATTAGAATATTTTAAGAGGGTCAAGAATTGGTAATTAGTTGCAAGAACATATTACCATCCAATCATTAGAATAAATTGGTTTATAAGGATAAAATAGGATGATCGTGGTGTGATCACCATGAATTATTCATGGCTAGTAATTAAAGGTTATAATCAAAGAGTAGGTATAGATTATGAGGAGACCATTACATGTATATCTAGATTAGAGTTTGATAGGATTCTCTTATCCTAGGAATAATATATAAATTTTAAATTATATCATATGGATGTAAAATATTATTTTTTAAATTTTTTTCTTATGAAGGATGTCTATGTTGAACAACCTCATAGTTTTAAAAATCCCCAATTTCCAAATTTAGTTTTAAAAATACCTAATATTTCTATGGATATAAACCTGTAACTAGTGTTTGGTATTAATGTTTATGTTTTTATATTTTTTTAAATGGTTTTTTAGTATTTAAGGCATGTCCTAGTTTATTTATGAAAACATTGTTTTCATATATTTTGTGTGAATAGATTTATTTAGATGATGTTATTTTTTTATAATCAAATAAAAAATTATGTAATGTATTTTAAAAACTCATGTAAAAAGAAGTTGAAATGATCACAATGGGTGAGGTAAATTGTTTTCATAGATAAAAAATCTCTAAAATAATATTCTAATGTGTTTAATATAAAATTCATACTTTATTGAAAAAAATATATTTAAACTCGAAAGAGGTAAATTATAGACAACCCATATGAGTTCTAATGAAAATCATAACGTTGATGAAACTGTGAATGTAGGTGAAAACAATTTTCAAGGAGGAATAATTTGGAATTTCTTGCATTTAACATTTAATAGTCTAGATATTACATTTTTTAATATTTCTTTTTTCTGTACTATTTGAAAATCCTATTGAATCTCATTTAAAAGATACCAAAGAATTTTAAGGTATTTAAAAGGAAAAATTTCACTTTCCTTACATTTTATAAATACTTATGATTTTAAATTAATATCATATCTATATGCCAATATCGGTGGTTATATACTATTTAGAAGAGTGCCTCAAGAAACATCCATTTTCTAGAAAAATAAATAGTATCTTTTCATAGTAAGAAACAATATATTTTGCATTATCTACAGTTGATGTAGAATATATTGTTTATGGTACTTATTGTAAATATGTATTTTGGATGAAACCCACCTAGGTGGATTTTAGATTAATTAATAGTAAATCATCAATTAAATAAGATAACACAACTTCTATCGAAATTTATAAGAATCTAATAAATAATTCAAGAAAAAAAAACATATATATTTAAGGGATCATTTCTTGAGAGATTGGGATAAAAAATAAGATATTTTTATTGAATTTCTCTCTACTAAAAATTATTTAGTAGATATTTTTAAAAACCCCTTTCTGTGTGAATGATTTTATTTTATCAATAATGGGATTGGTTGTGGTCGAATTCAAATTAATTTTTATTTTTTCCATGATTTTAATTTTTACTCTATTTGTTAATATTTAATTTTATTATTTATAAATATTTATTTAGAAAATTTTATATTATTTGTTTAAATATTTCGTTTTTTGTAAATAAAATTTCTTTCTATTATATATTATTTTAGTTTAATTATATATTTATTGGAATTGACCCAAACCTCATTTTGGTACATAAGGGTTTTGGAAATTAGGTGTGAGACCAAGAATTAATTTGGAAATCAAACCATTCCACATTTTCAAACATATCTTATTATCTAATTCATAAAATTTACATAAAACTTTTAAAATTATGAGGACCTTCACTCGACCCTATTAGCATTGGAAAAGTCGAAGACTGTGGATGAGGGAAGTTTGGGTTCATTGATGAAATCCAATGGAAGTGAATCTTAAAGGGTAATCATTAGAAAATCAATTTTTATAGCATGGATGAAAATAAATGAAATGTAATTGAAGAGAGTGATTTAGTTTCATGGATATTAATATGTGGTTGTTGAAATGATATCATCTTTTATGTTTGATGAATAAGTAAATGAGTTTATGAGTAATTAAAAATTCTAGTTTAACTAAACATAGGGCATGGATTTGTTAAATGTCAATGGAAATATAGTGACTATTATTTAAATAGATTATATGTTCTATTATCCCTGTGAGGAGGAGTAACATTATAGGCATACCTTAGAGACTACTAGTTTTATTGGCCCATTATAGGTGCTTATGTTCTAGTTCAGCACCTCTACCTTTGAAAATAACTATGTGAAAGAATTTTGAATATAGTTTAAGGTGTTATGCAACTTCTTGTAGACTGGAATAGATGAGAGAGCAATTGAAATTGATAAGGTTATATTTACAAACATTTTTTTGTTGTATGTTTTGATAAATAATGTGAAATTGAATTTTACAACACACATGTTGCACATTATGAATCATTAATTTAATGGAAATGTTACTCTTCACTATTATCCTTATTGAAGTTTGATATCCCTGGTTATGAAGAAGAATGTGGTGGATCATAATGAAGAATATGTAGTAAAATGTCCTAAAAGTTACACTCTATCTATTGTTCTATTAAAGAACATTGGTTATTTTTTGGAAACATCTTAAAGATCCTTGAAGTGAGTATGACAATAATGTCTTGCCTATGGGGAGCCATCACAAACCTCACTACCAAAGGATGCATCACCTGAAAAGATGGTGCATTATAGGGAAGTAGATGAGTTATTACTTAAAAGATATGATCCTTTAGTGCTAGCTTTAGGTTCAGATATAGTTGGGCATAATCAAAGTCAGGTGGAAGAGGTTTTTTAGATATAAGAATCTCGATTTTCTGAATATGTAGAATTTTTTCTACATGTAAAGATAGTCCAGGATACAATAGTATTAGTTCCTGAGGAGAGGTCATTGGAGACATTTCATAGTGGTTTAGTTAATAAGGACTAACTATAAGCTATAGAGAATCATCATACAACTAATCTAATTAATCATGTATTATATTTTGATTGAGAAATATTTGACTATGTGGTTATGGGGTTGGATGATAATTCACATGCACCTCTTATAAAATCACCCCCACCCGTTTCTCATGAGGATACACCCTCGGTATGTAAGTGCTTAAATAGTTAGTAAAATTCATCTTTTTCTTCTAATATAACTGGGTGGATTTAAAATCTCAGATATGATTATTATGATTTAATTTTAGATATTATTTCATATAATGATATGATTAGAGAAATAAAGGAGACCTCTATTTATAAATCTAATTTTGATAAGCTATTTTGGATTTAAACTTCCAAAATAGAATTTCTTAAGAATATTATACATGTTACTCATGTTCATCTAGTTACTTTTGAGGTAATTTAAAAGAAACATGAATAAATTAATTATTTGGTGAGATTATTGAAAGATTTTTTCCCTACCACAGTTTAGTTTATTGATCTTGTAATTATTGTTTCATCTTAAAGATATGTGTTTGAAAAACATCAAGTTTTC
This sequence comes from Viscum album, assembly GCA_963277665.1. NCBI lineage: Eukaryota > Viridiplantae > Streptophyta > Magnoliopsida > Santalales > Viscaceae > Viscum > Viscum album. The sequence goes on from OY728159.1 coordinate 1,274,160,371, forward strand.
TAATCAGGTGTATATCAATAATTTATTAATTAATTTAAGTCATTTAGGACTAAAATTATAATATCCCAAACCTAAGATAAGATATATCCTAGATAAGATTTTTGGTCAATGGAATGTTTCTAGGAATTATTATGGGTATCAGGGGTGTTATGGGGGTTCGATACATCAAATAAGGGGGGATCCAATATTTATATAGAGAATGGTTGGTAAATAGTTTTTTGTAACTTTTCTCCATAATTGTATGGCTCAGATGGGATAGTTTAATGGTTTAGAAACTATGAAATGGGGAGCCTAAAACAGATCCATCTTGGATATATCCATCCTACATGGAATCCATAGAATTTTACAAATCATGTGGGCTCCCAAAATTCCTCCCCTCTTGGAAATAGGATGGATTAGGGTTGGAACACAGTTTAGAAAACCATGGGGCCAAACCATATACCTCATTAAAAAGGGAAAATTATAATTTTTACCTCTTAGGATTAAATTTTTCTTTCCTGATTCTCTCCCCCATTCAACCCCATGTAACTAGAATTATGAAAAATATACCTCTTATGACTCCATGGATAATGGTCCCTTATTTATTAGGAATTCTAATTGTCTTTTTATCTAAATCATTGATTTGGGAAAAAAATAACTTCTTTTACATCCATTTTATGGAAGAGGTTGTATGTGTTGTTTCCTCTCCTTCTAAAGCTGTATACTTTTTTATATGGTGTTATTCATATGGACATTTAATTTCAATTTAGTTATTCAAAGGTTTTGTTTGGATAATTAATCAACTAATAGAATTATGTAGGGGGTATATAAGATTTTTTTCCATAGTAGTGATCTATATATTTGTTTGTGTAGTCATTAAAAGTTAAATCCTTGACTTTTTCTTATGTATTTGGATAAGGAAATTATATTGGGAATTAATTTGAGGTGTGAGACCCCTCCTGGACACCATCGGGAACATTGATGATTTAACATTAGACCAAGGTCTACCCACAGGGTATGGAAAAACCTTTAAATATTTAAATTAATTATTTCAATTTAATAAAATGTAATTATGTAAGTGAATGGGTGGTAATTGGTATATGGGCATAGTTAAAAGGATAATTGAATATTATCTATGCTTGATTTTGTGAAATTTTTAATATTATTTTGAAGTGGTTTTAATGTTATGTTTTATATTTTGATCCGATTATGGTTTTAATGAAGTAAATGATGTTTTGGATTTGGTTAAAGTTTTTATAAACATGGTGCTTAACTCAATGTTTTGGAATAGGGGGTTCTTATTGGATTTCAAATGGTGTTTGATTTTTGTGTGTGGATTATACATATATAAATTTCATTTGGATTATTTTATATAATTGAAGGAAAAATGTGTCCTTTTCCATGAATTTATGTTTAAGAGAAATACCCTTGTTTAAGGGTGATTTAAAAAAAATTGGTGGTGTTATAAAATTGTGAATAGTGGTTAGGTCTTATTGTGACATGTTTGGATTTAAAAGTCGGTTAGGAACATGGTAAATGATGAATTATTAATGATATTGAAATTAGATTAATGATGTGAAAAATATGGAAATGGATGTTAATAGAATGTTTGGGGATGGTTGATCAAGAGAAGTTGAATACTGGTTTTATTCATGGAATGTTGTTCAATTTTATTTATTTGGTGACTAAGGGTTTGGAATGTTGGTCTAATGCTCCACTACCCTATTTTGGGTGGTCCAGACTAATGCGCTTGGTACCCCAGAGAAAAAAAATTTTTTGGCATAGTTACTAACACTCTTGAACCCAAGGGTATGGACATAGAATTCCATATCAAGGTTTGGATGGACGAACATTGAATTTTGAGTCTTGATTGGATTCATGGACATATTATCTAATTATTCTGACTTATAAACTATTGATTGTGTTGTCCAAACATAGATAACTAGATCCTAATTAGATTCTTGGGATAAGGATCCTTGATTCAAAACTCGTGACCCATTGATATATGGTATTTGTACCCTGACTAATTCTCTAAGGTACACCAAATTAAAGTAATGGATAAATTAATTCCATTTTAGAATAAGATGGTAGATGCCCCATGGTGATGATATGATAAAAATTGAGGAATTAAGTGGATAATTAATAAAAATTTGAATGTAAAATATTTTTACCTTTCAGATTATTTTTTTATTTCACATTTTATTATCTATATGAACTGTTTTATCGAATATGTATGGATTTAGACATCATATTTGGGGACCTACTGAGTTGTAATCACATCCTGTTTGAGCCTCCATGGCACTTGTGTACCCATGAAGATGTAACTTTTTTTCTATCACAAGTTCATGATTGGGACCTAGTGTTTGGTTTGTACTTGGGTTGATAGGTGGTAGAATTAGATGAAAATGTAGAGTTGGGAATCGTGTTCATGTTTAGGATCTTTTTATTACATTTTGTTTTGGAATTTTTATCTGTATGTCTTCCTGACATGTTGTATATAAATGATATTGTTAAAGATTTTATTACTTGGATACTTGTTAGTTCTTTCCTTGTGTTGTCCTTTTATTATTTTGGTTATTTATTACATCTATTGATATCACTTATGACACTAGTACACTTTGATAAGAGGTTATAGTATCCCCAGGTTTTTCCATCAACTGGTGCTGCTTGTCAATAGCCACTAACGTCTATGGAGTTGTGTTTGAGGTTCTATGGTGACCTGTATTGAGGCAACTGTTTTTGTGGAATCCATGTTAGGGGTATTACAAAGTGGTATTAGAGAGGGAGTTTTTTGCCTTACTATTTGAGCATGGTAGACAAAAGTATAAAAGCTTCTTGAGGACTTGTAATGACCTCATTCATGGGTGCATGTATCCCCTCATACAATAGAAACACCACGTTCTCATGGGTGGTATTAGATGTTTTGTTTTTTAATTTTACTATTTGTTGATATTTCCACCTTGACTGGTGCACTTGGATGTCATTTTATTATTTTATTTTGTTTTATCTCTTATCTTGGTTTGGAAGTAAAAGTTTTCGGGGTTAAATCATCTTGTTTGGTAAATAAAATTGATAGGTTATCTCCATGTTGCCTATGAATGATATCTCTTTGAGATTCATATTCTAGTAGCATTCTTTTCTTCTTTTCATTTTTGTATTTTTATCTTTTTTTAAAATGATTTTAATGAAATTATTTTGAGAAATAAATTAAACTAATGATGTGATTTTTTTTAAATGTTGGGTAATAAAAAGTTTTTGAAAAGTGTAAATCCTATGGTTCTCAAAAAGGATGGTTTCAGAATATGAATTCTTGTGTTAAAAAATGGTGCAATTAATTAAAGAGGAATGGGTAATAATGGGACCATAAGACATTGAAATTGTGTATACATAGTGTTTTTATTGGACCATGGGTATCAGTAGCTTGGAAAGTTAGAGTTCCCTAGATTGAAACTATGGTTATTGGTCATGATCCTTCTTGGGATTTGATGTGTTGTTAATGGTATATTCATGTCACACCTTCAGTATGGATGTATCCTTAGGGTTGTTACACTTTGTGGGTTGTGATTGTGAGAGTTTTTATTTTTCCCTAAGAATGCATGTCCTGGTTTCGATGTTTTTAGTAGTGGTTGTGTTGATATTGGTATGGATCCTAGATTGAAGGATATCTTAGTATGGTAGGTGTTGTGTGATATATAACATGGGGTAAGAGTTCTTCTTGTGGGAATCAACTTGTTCAGGTATTATGTGTATGGTTTAGCAAGAGCCAGTAGCTTATGCAAGACATGACTCTTGTTTAGGGAGTTGGTATCATTTTATCTTCTAGGATGACCTGTGAGAGAGGTCAGCTGGGTTTTTGGTGCTTTTGACTTCATATAAAACATGGGGATGTTGTGTAACTTTATAGCATTTAACAAGGAGTACTATCTAGTATGAGTTTGGCCTATAGCGATATCTGGGAAATTAAATGGTTGTATTTGTGAATTGTGCTTTGGACAAGTATTGGTGGTTTCTTAGAAATTGAAGGCAACCTCAAGGGAGGTTATCCAACTATTACAAGTTCCTTTTATTGTGAATCACGAGTGGTAACATCATATGTTTGATCGATGCACGGTGTGTCCAATCAAATTTTAGGAAAACTGGTGCATGGTTATGCATTTCTTTTAGGAGGGTAAGGGTTGTTTGGTGTATGACCTATTTATATGTATGATTGTTGATGAAGGACCCGGTTTTGATTTTTGGTGGAGATGATAAGGGAAAACAAAGCATGGATTAATGATTTTTTGTGAAAGTGAAACCCATAATAAGGGTTGGTCATGTGGTTTGTATTTTTGTGTGACTGGTTGGGTTCACATAAGGGTTCATTGACAATGACTCGAGTCTGATAAGGCTAACAAACATGGAGGCATGGTTAGTTATGGGAGTTGGAATTTGGGACAAGAATGGGGAGGTACATCTCATTGGATCATCAACCGAGCTCATTTAATGACCTTAGGTATGTGTGTGACCTCAAGGGTTCTATGGAGGATCATTTTTTGGGAACATTCTAGAAATTTACCATGACATTTCTTATTTAAATAAGTGGATTGGATGTATGCACATGTTGGTAACATTAGCGATGGATCAGAAGTGGTTTCCCTTTTCAACAACATATTTGTGTACTTATAGACTTGTGATGATAGTTACCAATAACATAAAACCATTCTAGAAACAACGAGAGAGCATTGGTTGTGTTCCAAGCTACATATGTTTTTCTTTTGATGATATGAAAGGTTTATTGAAGGTTGGACCCTTGTATCTTGTTAAGAGAGATATCGTGTAGTGGGTGGTGAACCACTGGTGGTCTCTAAGTGAGTTTAGTCTAGTGGTTCACATTTCAGGGAATACTAAAGGATTCATTCTTGGAATCCCTAGATGAAAAACAATTAATGGTTCATTTTTGTGCTCCTGTGAGTAAGAGGTGGTCGTGACCACTTCTTGGGCTCTATAGAGATGGAGGATTTATCCATGATGGTTTAAATTGGTTGGGTGAGTTTGTGGAAATGACACTCATAAGGTAGGTAGTGATATTTCATATGTATATGTGGGGACGAGATCTTGGTTGGGTGTGGTGGAAATAAGATTCTAATAAGAAACCATTGAGGTTCATGTTGGATTCCTCATAGAAGGCTAGGTGGTCCTTAGATGTGGTGTATGTTTAACTCGATCTTTTGATTTGGACCCTAAGTGGTTCCAAATTTGATCATAGGTTCTTGTTTCAGAGGTGTTTATGGGTGCAGTGTGACACAATGATGATTCATGGGAAATTAAGGTTAACTGTCAATTCCTCACTGATAGGTCGGCATGGGGTCTATAAAGTTCATTTGGACAATTGTAGTGTTCCCTAGTGTTAATGTACTATGTCTAGGTGAGGTGGTAACGTTCCAAAATGGGATTTAGGCCATTTAGGATGAGTCAGTTGGCGATGGTCCTACCTAGCATGGAAGGACCAATAGATGTGGAAAATTATAAACCACCTCCTGTTGATTTTTTCAAATGGATTGTGAATTTTAGTATTCGAATTAAACCTTGAGGTAGGTGTAGTTGTTCTCCATTGATGCTTGGATAGTTAAGCTTCATCCATTCTATGTGGTTTCAATGGGAATGACATATGTGGATGTTGGGTGGTTCCCTTATAGATTGTTGGGAATGATGAGTTGGTAAATGAGTCGGGTGCATTTTGGAGTTTGAATTCAAGGTTCAAGTAGTCCTTTTCAAATGATATATGTTTCAATTACAGGAAGATGGGGGTTGTGTGATAAAGTGTATGGTGGGGAGAACCATAATGGGTAATTTTCCAGTTGATAATGTGATTAGTATTTTGGGATAGATGAGGTTGTGAAAAATATTCCTTGGTGTTTCAGTTAAGGGAAAATGTTGTTGCATCAGGTTTTGAATGATTGAGTGCGTGAGATAAGTTTTTTCTTTGGTACTTTTACAGATGTTTAGATATGGAATGACGTCAATAAGCCTTGATTTATAGAACAATGACATTCAGGGAATATGGTTGGATCATTTCATATTCCCTTGGGAGACACTAGGTGTACAAGTATATTTCTATAGTCAGTATTAATGATGTTGAGTTTAGATTGATAGGTCCTTTTTGGTGTAGAAGGTTTATTTTGGGTATCACAATGGGAAACTTTTTATGGTAAGATTGTTCATTGGCCTAAGTTTTATGATGGTATGAAAATTTTTAGGGGGGAAATCAGGATATTTAAGTAGACAAGTTGGCCCACCAGTCAGACTATTTGTTTTTGAGACTTGGTGATGTTGTTGAATGCAACTCTGGGATGAATAGTTATAATGTATGAAGGTTATAATATCCAACTTGTGAGATAAGGAGAATTACATACTGAATTTTTGGTCTATGAAATGTTTCTAAGATGTTTTATGGGACACAGTGGTTTTATAGGGGCTCGAGATAAAAAAATAGAAAAGGAAAATTTGTGCAAATAGCATAGCTGGTGAACGGTAAGTAGTAATTGTGTTCCGTAACTATACAACATAGAGGGGACAGTTAAACGGTTGATAAATTGTTCAAGGGGGATCCTAAAAGTGTGTGGTCTTTGATAGCCATTTCATGGTTTAAAAACCCGTGCTAACTGCCTGGAAACCTTTTGACCAAGACCACCTTTTGGACAGAAGGTGGTACAGGGGTTGACCAACCGTGCGGCCAAACCGTGTGCCTCATTAAAAAGGAAAAATTAAAATTTTTCTATCTTGGTCTTATGTGTTAATTCCCCTATTTTCACCCCCATGTGAACCCCTACATCTTGGGTGATGAACTAGTAGCCTCGTTCCTCTCCATGGATGATTATTCATCATTTCTGATGTGTTTTGAGTGTCTTTTGGGTCCAATATAAGATATTGTTAATTATTAAACTCGGTTCCCTAGCATTTTATGGAAGATTATTAGTGTGGTGATTTCTCTCCTTCTAAATCTCTAAACCCATGTTTCCTAGGGTGTTATTCATCTAGAAATTTGAGGCCAGTTTAAATTGAATCAAGGGTTGCGTTTGGACAAGTAATTGTATACGAGAATAAGGTAAGCAGTCTATTTAATTTTTTCCATTATATTGGAGTTTATATATGGGTATAATATTCTTCCATGTGGATAATTTGTTGTATTATTATTTATTTGGCCTAATAAATCAAATTGGGTATTAATGTGAGGTTTGGGATCCTTTATGGACCCTAATGGCCGTGTTGAAGATTTGGCACCAGACCTAACGATACCCATGGATTATACCAAATGTTTGAAATTTTAATATTAATTGGAAATATTTTTTAGTGAGTAATTATAGAAGTTAATTGGTGGTAATAGGTATACATTCATTTTTAAAGGGACAATTAAAATGTTTCTAAGATAGATTTTATTTTAAATTCTTAAGATCCTTTTTAATGGATGAAAAGTTATGTTTTAGATTTTGATCTTGATAGAGATTTCGATTAAGTAAATGATGTTTTAGATTTGGGTTATGATTTAAAATGGATTTGTTGACCTCAAAGGGAATTAAAAAGGGTTTCTTATTGGATTTAAAATAGTATTTTATTTGTTTGTGTGGGTTATACTTGTGGAATTGTCATAGTTATTATCTTAAATAATGGAATGGAATTGGTAGAATTGGATGTGATTTTATGTTTAAGGGAAGGACCCTTATTTAAGGGAAATTTTAAAAAAAATTAATATGGGTTATGAAATTCTGAAAATGGTTTAGGTATTATTGTGACATGTTTCATTTTAAATGTTTGTTGGGACTATGGTAGATGATGAATAATTACAGATATTTAAATTTGATAAATTATATGATAAAATTGGAAATGAATGTTTATTTAATGGTTGGGTATGTTCGGATAAAAAGTGTAGAATACCAGTTAGATTCATGGACTAAGGATCCATGGTTTTAGACATGTTACTAATGGTTTTGGGTGTTGGACTAACGCTCCACTCCTTGGTTTTTTATAGGCCAGACTGATGTTTCAGGTGTCCTGGTGCACCATAGTTTTTCAGGGTAAGGAATGATTCTTCTAAACCCAAGTGTATAGATATGGCTTTCCATATCAATGTTGGGATAGTCATATGTGGCATTCCATGTCGTAGTTGGATTCATGTAATGATGATCTTTGATTCAAGACATGTGACTTAGTGGTTGGGATGGTCAGATGTATAGTACTGAACCCCGATTGGTTTCTTGGACTGAGGTTCCCAGATTTCTTACATCTGAACCCTTTGATATATGGTATGGATGCCCATATGGATGCTCTAAGGTACACAGGATTAATATAATGGATAAATGAACTCCCTTATGAAATAATAAGGTATATTTCCCACTGTGATGATATGAAATAACTTATGGACTCAAATGGATATTTAATAAGTTTTTTAAAGTAGAACTAGTTTACCTTGATAATTATATATATTATCCTTTTTATTATTTTCATTCACAACTAAACAAACATGTTATGTATTTAGAAACCATTGGTGGTCTCCTACTAAGTTGTACTCACAACCTTCTAAGGACACCAAGGAACTTGGATACTTGAGTAAGTGGTACCTGCTTTCTGTCACGAGTACAGTTCACTAACCTATTGTTTGGTTTATAAAAGGGATGATGGGTTGGATCATGGAATGATAAGACTGTATTTGGAATCGGTTCCATATTTAGTATCTTTTTTATAGTTTTGATTTTGGTTATTAAATTTGTATGACTTGTTGACATATAGTGTATACATCATATTGTTATAGCATGTGTTACTTGGTTACCAATTGTCCCATTCCTTCCACTATATATTTATTTTTTGTATTTATTATTTCATCTATTTAAATTACTTATTTTTTTGTCTTTTCTCTGATAAAATGGTATATTCTCCATAGGTTTCTATTTAGACTCTTACTACTTACGGAAGCCTCTTGTATATGGGTAGGTGTGCCTAATGTTTTATGGTTATTCAACTCAAGGAATTTTGTATAGTGCATTTAGAGTGATGGATGTTATAAAAATGAAGGAAACCATTCAAACTTTTAGAAGTGCGGTGATAAATAAATTTTAATTTATCAAGAAATTTTATCCCTCTCTATTTTCTCTATCAAACCCTTCAGTTGTCCCTGATTTTCAAAGTATATTTGATCAGCTATTGTTTTAATAAATTATGGGTCTTCTCAACTTTAATGAATTCATTGTGATATGATTATACCTATATTTAAGCATCAGTTTAAGAATATATTTTGAGTGAGTTTCAAGAAACCAAAGAAGTTGTAAGAAAGCATAAATTTTGAGTAGACATGTTATTGAATGACCATGTTGGTTATCATAAAGAATATCTTAGTCTAATAGTAAAGGGAAACTAAGAAGTTTATAGGAAAATAAGGTCTTTGGTTTCATGCCCCTTTAGAAAAAAAATAATGATGAATTATCCTTCAAGAGGATGAAGTTGATTAATCCTGAAATTATAGATCTAATTTTTGAATCTTCATAAGAAGTTTCATGTTTAGAATCAAAAGAAAATCCAGTAGTGGCAGTTCCTATCACACGTAATGATTTGGTAATTTGTAGATATCCAAGGTCTATTACATTTGTTTAAAGTATTTACCCTATTATAATTGCATCAGTATTAGTTGAACCTGATCCTATTGATAATAGTTATCTAGTTTTATAATCTTCTATCAATGTTATAAAAGTGTTTTTTATGAGTTTGATATAGAAAGTATAAAGCGTGGAAACAAAATTACAAAAAATTAATTTACGGATGATTTTCATGTAGATTTTATTACATATGATTTATTCAAAGCCCTTATTGGAAATTCCATCAGCTCAAATTTCTTGGGAAATTATTCCATTATTCGTTCATCAAGCTATCAACACCCCTTCAATTTTTTCATCGGTCTAGCCAAAATATTTCAATAAAATTCTAAGAAGTGTGTTCTCTTCTATTTTCTAGATTCACAATAAATCCTCTTTCATTATTTTTGAGTTCTGTAAGTTATAAATTATCTTTAGGATTTACATGTCTCCTAAAACGTTGCATAATACGATAAGAATAATACCTATTTGAAATTATCATCCTAATAATTATAAAGCCGCTATAATAATAATAAAATGTTTTTATAACCCATACTTAATCTATCAAAAAGAGAAATACAAGGTAGATATGGCCTTATTTATTGATCATTCAATAGAATACCCAATTCATTTAAGCCTATTAGTAATGTTCTTTTTTTGGCTACTGACAGTTATCATTTTGATACAACTCATGGTCAATTTCAAAATATTCAAAATGGTGCTACATAGAATAACCATGTCAAAGACTCTACTAGTTTAGAGAATGGATATATTTAAGCACTAGATGATGAACTATTTCTATCGTCAATGGAAAATACAACTACCCATGAACCAAACCTATAATAAAAATGCCTCCATCCAAACCACCTTCTCAGTTCCACCCCATTCATAGGACAGGTTCTTCTGATTAATATATTTTATTATTTTTATGTTGAATGAATGTATATTTTTATATGATGAAAATTAATTAAATAATTCTTTATAAGTTTGTTATTCTTTTATAAAAAATAATTTAATTTTATTTATTTCAAATATTTCTGTTAGTGAATGTTTTCATTTAATATTCATTTTTTATTTTCTTCTAATTTTTTCTACTTTAAATGTTATTAATTTTTAGTGTTTCACACAGTGATTGATTTCATTTATAATCATTATATTAATGTTTTTTTCATTTAATTATCTTTAATTATTATTTTTTTGTTAATGATTTTTTTCATTTGATATTAATTTATTATATTTTTCTTAATGATTGTTTTTATTTAATTTTTTCAATCTCTTTATTTTTTTAATACATTGCATACATACCTTCATTCACTATTCTATTTTCGTATAATGATCAAATTATTTATTACTCTCTACATGCTACAATAATTGTTTTTTCCTCTCATTAAAATTATTTTTAATGAAGGAATAAAGGGGGATAAGTTAGATAGAATTTACCATAAAGTTAATTAATTGGGGTGATGTTTTTTGTATCTTGAGAAAAGTGTTAAATTAAGGGGGTAAATAAACAATAAACACTAAATCTTAAATGATATAAATATATGAAATAGTTTTTTGGAAAATCATGATCAATGCTTTTAAAATTTCATGTAAAATATCTTATGAGATTTTTGATCATCAAAAAGGGAGAGATTTTTGTGCTAATAATGTTATTCTAAAATATCCCATTACTTTAGGTTTTGATGATTTATAATATACCTCATACATTAGTGATGTTTTTTTTGTTTTCTTCATCAAGTTTTATCTCATTTTATATTTCTTGGCCATCAAAGTCCTTATGATTGAAATTCTGGACACATTGTCTCAAATTTTTGGATGAATGAAAAAATATTTGTGCAAGGAATTTGGTGACATCAATTAATGGATATGTGATCATTTGGATATATAAATCACCTATTTTTAGGATTCACCTTATTTAAATTAGTTATGTCTCATAATTATCTTTTTCTAAATCTCCTACATTGATGAGATTAGCTACATGTGAAATATTCTATGTTGATCAATCACCTATGAAAATTAGTGAAATAGAGTAATAATAGACATGAATTTAATACATGGTTAAATTATCTATGAGGTTCAATTCGAATACATCATTTATATCTATGTTATTAAAAATTCTTCATGAATCAATCAGGATACGTGACACAAATTTTTCTATACGGAAAAACCAGCTATGTGAAGAAGTCCTACATCAAATCTGCAACATGAATAAAAATTTGAAATTTAGTTACGTGAGAACCTAAATTTTTTTATGCCATGTTTCAATATATATTTATTACTATTGAAGAATTTTGATCTAAATATCTTCAATATTTATCATGATATATATTCTTTTAGAATATTATCCTCGAGTTTCATTCCTATTTTGATTGTCTCTAGTGGGTGTTTCTTATTTTGGTAGCTTTCATCTTATAATTATGTGTCAAACTTGTAAAAACTCTTTTATCTCATCCTTCATTGTAAAAGATCCTAGTAAAAGAACCTAAATGTTATTTTCTTAAATGATTTTTAAAATTTTTTAATTATAATATTACTTTATAACCATTTTTTATTACTTGAACATAGTCATCCAGACCCTAGAAAAATAACATGTAGTCTTAGAAAAAAGGATCAGTCTATTTAAATCACAAAACTGCTTGAGAGTAGGGTTAGTAGAGTGAACTAGGGGACTTCAATTTCCAAAACTACTGTAAATCACTATTTTTTTCTTTTCATTATTCTTTTATATTCAATTTGAACTTGTGATAAAGATAGAAGAGGAAGTGAGTCTTATCTAAAAGTGGTTGGTTTTCTATTTGGAGAATATTTCTTGAACTCCATCTCCCCTCTTGAGTATTTTATTAACCATTTGGTATAATTGATACTAAACCCATAATATTATGGGATGGATCATAGTGATTTTTTTAATATTAATCTAATAAAATGTTATATTTATATATTAAAAGAATGGGTTTCTATAGATTGATTTAGAGGAAAGTTTGCTTGACCCATGGAAAATACAATGAGAACACTATAATGAGAAAAATTAGGACAATACTATGTATATGATAATGTGTTAAGTTATTTCAAATAAATTAGTGTTGTTTTGTTTAAAAAACAACCTTTTCTAGATAATATAAGTGGATTTGGTATTGTAACATATGCATCTAAGGGTAATAACCTTGAAAATAGTTGGTTGATTATACCTCATCCATAATTCTGGTGCATAGTGAGTGTTACCTTATTGAATACCTATTTTGAAAATCATGAGGTATATTCTTTGGTTAATTCACATTTTATTTATGAACCATTATAAATTATTTGAATAGATTATATACATTAATTGCCTAGATTAAACATAAGTTTTAATAGATTGAGAAGAATCATCTAGGATCTATACAACTTATATTTGATTTTCCAGGATTATGAGGCTTTCCACTATGATTATTATTTCCCACATTATGATTTTTTTTAGTCAAGATATGGAACCTGAATGAATTTTTTGAATTTTGAATATGGCAGATAATTTAATGAATTCCCTTCAAAGAAAAGCAATGTAAAGGGAGTGGGAATAAAAAATATTATTTCTATAATTACATATCTTTCTCAATCTATGAATCATGATGGTATTACATAAAATAAAATGATATAATAATGGTTTATTTGAGTTCTTTACGATGCAACACACCTTCCATTAATCAATCCATTGATCTACTATACACTTAGTAATGGATCATCATCATTAAAAATAAAATACTCATTATCCGCTATTTAGAATATAGAAATTTCATTTTGGTTATCTATCATTTAGAAGGATAAGTGGATAAATGGTGTAACCTTATCAAGAATATGAGAAAAAAAAGAAATTGGATATATGTATTGTGTTGTGTTAAAAAACTTATTTTCAAAAAATTAACTTCGTCATTTTCTTCAAAAAAATGGGGAAAAATTTCTTGAGTTAAATAAGAATGATGATGGTCCTATTGTAACCTATAAGGAAAATTTTATAGGACATTTGAGGTATGAATCTAGTATTATAATCCCTCTTGGATGTAATTTTTTTTATTCATTAGTGGATAAAACCATTTATCAAAAGTGTATTATTGATAAGTTACTTTCATAATTATGTAGAAATTGTTTGATGTTCTATAAAGGTTGAAATGGTGGTTGGTGTTACCCATTAATATCATGGTTTTGTTAAGAAAATAAATATGTGATTCAAATTAATCCCTAAAAACCATATAGATAAGAAGGAGATCCTTACAATATACTGTAATTGTGGAAGGAAATATCGAAGAAGATGTCTAGGGGACTATAAAATATTTTAAGTGTTGAAAGGAAGGACATAGGGAAATCGATTGTGGATGTGAGGAGAATAATTTAGCTACTGATATAGATTTGGAGAAATATCCACAACATCAACCACCCACACTCTAGTGTTTCAAGTTGGTGGTGTTTGAGAATTATTCTAAAAATTGTAAAATATGAAGGATAGTGAGGATGATAAAATTTAAAATCATATTAATTAAGGAGACAAAGGGAAATATAATTTGATCACTATTTCTGATAAAGGTTACAATAACTACATGGTGAAAGGTACAATTACCATCCTCTATCTACTGTCTTATTTGAATTTGGATCCAACAACTATTTTATATCTGAATAATTTTCTAAGGGTACCACATCACCAACTCAATGACATGATATTCAATTAATAGTGAAAACCCATAATGGTTGTCTATGAAAGACTTCTTGACTACTTCTCTTCTTTCTTTATTCTTGGGCATGATAAGAAATAATGTGGATTTAAAACCACACGATCTAAGGCCAGAATTGTTTCCTGGGTGGTAAAAGGCAGGAAGGGTCCTGAAGTTGATGAGGCCAATGTCTGTCACATAGTTAATGTTGGCTCTTCTACTACTGGAGAGTAGAGAAATGACTCAAAAACATAAACCATGGTTTATGCTCAGCCTTCTCAATCCAATTTCCAAGATCTTTATTTTTCAGCCCTTATTGATTCTATGACTTCGGCTTTGGGTGACACCACCATTCCTTCCCCCTTGGTGGAGGAGCAAAGGAAATGTCTTGTAGCACAGGATTCAAGAGATAAGGAGCAAGATGAACATTCCGATTCTAGTGAATCCTTGCTGGAAATTGATGATCACCCTAATCAAATTGAGGAGGATTTCTTAAAATCAAGTGCTAGGAAAGGAAAAAACCCATAGGTGGATAATGATGGTTTTATCACCCCAAATTCAAGAAAAACAAGTAAGCGCAGAGATTATTCTCAAATTAAAAGAACAATAGTCACAAGATCTCTTGATGCCACTAGGAGGGAGTTTCCAACACTCCCAACTGTGACTGAACAATCAAATGCTGACAGTGAACTACCTAAGGAGGACTCTGAATCAGATGAGGATAATGATGAAGGAAAACAAAAACCTGTGTATAGAGATGCTTACTACATTGAGGAGCATGTTGGGGATGTAGTTGACGGCTAGATGGATGAACAAGATGAAATTACATTTCAGAAATACATGGACATGCTCATCACCGCTAACAAATACCTTGACATTAGAAAGCGTATGTTCATTATGATGGTAGAAGTATATAAAAAAATCCTGATTTTGACTTCAAGGCCATTCCATGGGAGTGAGTTTAATTCTGCTCCTTTTTCATGTCACCAGTTTCAACATTGATCGTTCTTTGCTTTCTCCTTTTGGAATGATGCGGTCCCTTTATATTTTTATGAATGTTTCTGATACAATTGCTTCAACCAGCACAGTACAGGATCTGTCCATTTGAGTTGTTCTGTTTTTGATTGTCACTGGAACTCTCTATTTGATTCCTGGAGAGTTCATCCGTGTAAGCATCTGTTACAACACTTTGAGTAATGGGAGTTCCTGGCACAGTTGACCAGCTCTTGTTCATATTTCCTGGATTCAATTTGTATGACCTCCAAGGCTAGGATGTTGTTTTCCTTTTTGTTCTCTTGCTGTATGAATAATAGAGGGTGATGTTGCAATGTCTGGCACTACGTGACCTCCTTTTGTTGCAATTCTGGAACGAGATGTTTCAATGCTAGAATCTTGCACTGCATTATCTCCTTCTAGAAGGTGATGTTGTTTTTCTGGTATCCTGCTGGTATGACCCTATTTTCTCTACATTAGAATATTTCACTACATTTTTTTATTATATTGGATGGTGATGTTGCAATGCTGGTCAACACTCTCAATAGATTTTTTGTCCAAACCTTTACAAGAATTCATTTCTAATTGGTTCTCTCAGTGATCTAAGGACTTTCTCAGGTTCCTATTTATTTTTTTTGAAATTAGACCTGTATAGTAGCGTGATGGACAGGGATTGAGTTGATTGAGAATAAATCGGCATTGGAAACTCTTCAAACAGTGGATTGTTGGAAACCCCATGGAAAATAAAGTATTTGGAGATCATAGAAGAGTTGATATTAGTGGGAGATAAGTTTTTCATGTGGATAAAGAAGCAACGTCGAGCAGCACTTCGGAAGATCAGTTACAAATAGACTTGATTTGAGCTTCTAGTTTCACCCCTTCTGGATGTAATGGCGGAGTCCCCTCTTGACAGTGCATCACATGAATTTAATGGATCATTCTTGGTATGTCTTTTTTTTGTAATTCTCAAAATTCTGGCTGGTGTAAATTCATTGCACCTCGTGTTTGTAATGCAACTTTTGTTTTTAATAAATTTCCTTGGGGCATGAATTGGGTGACCAATTCATGTAACCACTTTTTTCAAAAAAATTGAAAACCCATAATGGAATGATGAATGCATCTTTGGTCTAAAATTATTCTCTAGTTGATGTTTATGGGAATGTGATTCTTAAAAAGCCTATTATTCACCGTAGGGTTTAATTTGTTGTCATCCTAGGAATGTTTTGTCTTTATCTACATAAATTTGACATAAATTGTCAAGTAAGGGAATTCACAATTGATATTATGATCTAACCTATTATCTTTTATTAGTGGGTTGGTAAATATGAATTTTTTATGGAAATCAAATCCATTGTATGGGTCTTGATTCCTATACAAAATCTTTTCTTGTCACATATGGATGGTTACAAACTGAACATCTATGATATGCCTATTTTTCAAGAGTATATAGATTTTTTCTTGAATAGATTACTAGTCTTACACAAATCATGAAGTTTACTTTTTAATAAAACTCATGATAGCTACAACACCTATTTAAAATACTCCATATATTATGGAATTGATTGAGTTATAAGAATTAAATAAAAACATTATGAGAGTCTTGAAAAAGGATTTATTCGTAAAAGTGTGTGAGCTTGGTGTGAAATGGTTCTTTTTGTTAAGATGAAACATGTATCAATGTGACCATGCATTGATTATTGAGAACTTAACGATATCACTATAAACAAAAAACATGTTTTACCTCATATTTCTGTCATGTTTGATCAACTACATAGATCTTAATACTTCTAAAAGAATGAGATTTATTCTAGATATCATCAATTGAGGGTCAATAAGAATGATATACCCAATACAGTATTTTGTGTAAGTTATGAACACAATGAATTTATAGTGATATAATTTTTTTACTAATATCCCTTATATCTTCATGGATTTAATGAAAAAATTCATTATATATTACCTTGATCAGTTTTTGGTTTTCTTTTTAAATAATATACTTATGAAATTAAAATATAAATAGAAGGTCATGAAGATCACATTTGGATTTTACTGAACACCCTAAATAAGGATATGTTGTAGGAAAATTTTACAAAGAATGAATTTTTTCTACAAAAAGATTAATTTTTTGGTTTATAAAATTTCAAGAGAGGGTATATCAGTGGACCTAACAATGGCATAATTTATTGAATGTTGGCCAAGACCAAAAACATTGACAATGATTAGAAGTTTTTTGTTTGGATCGATATTATATGTTAATTTTGGAGAATATTTCAATTCAATGTAATCCACTCACCATGTTAACTCATAAGAGATCCATGTTCCCTAGGATAGATGAAGGTGATGAAATTTTCCAAGAACTAAATAGAATGTTAGTCAATAAACATATTATTAAATTAACCTAGAGTAGAGAAGGGTATTTTATCATCAGTTATATTTTGATAAAGGGTATGAGATGTGTTCCCATGAAAAATGATACAATTATAGCTTATAATTCACAACAATTGAAGGTTCATTAGTAAAATTACCTAACTAATGATTTAATTTTTTATGCGTTTTTTTTTAATTGAAGATATGGTGGCATTATAATTATGGAGAAATATGTGAAATATATAATTATCATAAAAGATTAAATATAGATACACTCTAAATGATTTGAATATAAACTAGAGAATATGGTTAGACATAATTAAATATTGACACTTCTCAATACATTACCTCCCTATGAAAGAAAATAAAGTGGTTGATACTTTGAGTTAAAAGGATCACACTATATTTTCTATGATGAGGATTAAAAAAGTTCTAATATTTATGGATTTGAAAATAATGGATATGTAAATGCTGAAGGAAGTGGGAAATATTTTCTTTCTAAAATAAGTGTTCCACCATCTATCCATGTTAGGATTAAAGATGTGCAGAAAAAAGATGTAGTGTTTCAGAAGAAGGTGAGTATTATTCCAATTTTAACCATTATTTTTATGGATTTATAAGGTTTAGATACCTTCTTTTCATTCCTCCCAAACAAAATTTGAATAAGGTGTTATTAGATGAGGTTTATAGTTCATCATTTTTTATTCATCCTTGGATTACAAAGATGTATAGAGATCTAAAAGACTATTTCTAGTGAGACAACATGAATGGAGATATTTTTTAGTATATATCTTGGTTATTGGTTTGTAATCATGTTAATACTGAGAGCCAAAAGACTAATGTGATGATATAACCATTACCCATACCATAATGGAAATTGGAAACTTCACCATGAACTTTTTCACCATACTCCTTAAATCGTTCAAATGCCATAATTTTATTTGGATTGTAGTTGATCACTATACAAAGTAAGAACACATTATTTCCACCAGAGATAATTTATTTCTTGATTATATTTCTTGATTTATTACGGTTGATATCTTATAAATTCTAACATCCACCGAACATCTCTCATACTCACAATGTGTTACATGTATCTCTCCTGAGGAAGTAGATACTATATCAGTCACATGTAAAAAAACATAGACGTCTTACCACATGAGCATTTTTTTCTATAAATAACAACTGATATAAATCATGGATAATAAAGATAATGTGTTATAAAATAAAACTACTCACATTGTTAATGTTCTCTAGAAGTATCATAAATTTGAGTAAGCTATGTGGGAACCAGAGGTTGTGATGAGGTAGATATGTCCTCATTTTTTATATTATAGTAATGAACTTTTTAGTGTGAAATTTATTTTATGGGGGGTATAATTTAACACCTTCAAATATTATTATATATTTCCTTTTAAATAAATTTAATTTCTTTAATATTTTTTTATACACACAACTCTGAGTCTAAAGGAACCATTATATATTATAACGTTAAAACCTTGTCATTAAATTTGATGGTATAAATAGGATTAACTAAATTATGAAAATTATATGTTTTAAACATTTATAATATTAATTAATTTGATATCAATTGATTATAAAATAAAATCAAAATCATTTAAGAGTAAATAAATTTTTTTTTCTGAAAAATTGTTTTTGTGAAATGGGTTTTTATCTTAACGAAGTAATTTAATTATTATATATGACTAGTTGTAAAAATATATATATTATATATCCAATAAAATGTTTTATCATTCATATAATATTTTTTCTCAGCATGGTATAAGAATAAATATAGTTATATGATTAAAAATTTAATTTTCTAAAAAATAATTTCGTCCCATTTTTCACACTTATATAGAAATTAATTTCTTCCACTCATAGATAATAAATACTAGAAAATATTTTTCTTGTAAATTAACATGTCAAAATCATAGTATATTTATCTTTTTATTATTTTCTGAAAAGATTAATTTTTTGATAAATAGTGAAAAATACTCATTTTATTATAAATTATATTTTCATCAAAGTGATTTAAAATGTTATAAATTTTTAATTTTTTTTAAAGTATAATTTATAAAATTAAACTATTATAAATCTTTCATATTTCATTTCAATGAATTTTAAACTGAATTTTTATATAAAATCTTTTTATACTTTAGAAAACTTTTTCTTTGGAAATCCAACTTTCTTCGCGTGTGTGGGTATAATTTTAAATTAAATTCTTACACATCGGTGAAATAAATTTTATAAAATGGATTATATTTTTTAATTATAATTATTAATATTATATGATAAGTTCAACTGATTTTTTTTCATAATTAATAGTAAAATAATAAAAATATGTTACCATAGTTAAAGTTAAAATAGGTTTATTGGAGGTTAATATTTTAAAATTAGGGATAAAATGATTTAAATTTCTTATTAAATCACATTTTTGTTGTTGTTTATTGCAGTAAAATGTATCATATTCTATATAATATACTTTTTAATTATAATAAATTTACATGACATTTTTTAAAAATTTTCAAAATTACAAGTGGGCTTCTCACCTCAATTATAAACCTGAACCACTTCCCCACACATATTCAGACCAATAAATACATTTATATCTGAAAAAACAAAAAACAAATTCTACCCAAAATATTTATCCATGTTTTAGAGCTTAATTTATTCCCAAAATACCAACCTCATTTTCCTTAATAAGATATCTAAGGGAGGATTTTCAAAGTGAAGGTAATTTTCTTCAGCAAACAATTTCTTTTTTACTTATTATTTTACCACCTAAAACATAGTCTTAATATTTAAAATATAAAAAAATAACTCTTATATACTTACATTTTATTATCTTAATATAATAACTTATATCCATATCTTCTTCCATCGAATTGGAAATGAAATTGTCAGTCGAGTTTACAGTGAACTAATTCATCACAAATTGATGTAATATATTTCCATCACCACCTCTCAGAGCCTCTTATAATGATTTTTTAAATAATATTTATGATATTTTTCATATAATTATACCTTTTTAATTATAATATCACATATACCTTTGTACCATCCAATACATTGGGAAATGATAATGTCGCTCATGCGTTTGTGCTAATAGCCACATCTACAAGGCAATGTGATTTTTTTTCTCATTTATACATTACATGGGTCGTAATAATGACATATTTAATTAATATATATGATATATATGATATTATAATTATTCTATAACAGTTAATTAATATTTACCATTATTTCATTCCATCTTTGAAAAATTGAAAACAATATTTCTGTGTATGTATGTCATACAATGTTCATGAACTGTGTAATTCATTTTTTCCTCTATCCTTTTTGTAGATGACTATATATATATATATATAAATTATATGTTTATTAAAATTATGATTGTAATGGAATTGTGATCAATATACAAGTGCTGGAATTATTGAGCTGAAACTCTCATAAAAAATGAAAGTAGTAAACACTAAGAAACAATGATTTTATTAATGATTTTTTTACAAATGTATACTAAAATATTATAAGTAGATCATTTATGATATTATTAATATTTTTATTATTATTCTATAGAATTATAATTAATTCAAATTTATTATGTAAGAGGTTATAGTGCTTTCAAAGCAACTGGAACTCTGGATAAGGGATTTTCGTTTCACTTTTACTTCTATGAGACACATTCCATGTTAACCTCTTGATTTTCTTATGTAGTGCATATAATTACCATGAATTTATTTTAGGATTATATTCATGAAAAGTAAGGGGATATACATATTCATATAAGGTTCTTTATTTTTTGAGGTCTTTATTTTAAAGTTGCCAATATTGTAATGGTTTTATGTCACATTTTCATTATGTGTCAGGATTTTTGAGGATTATGTTTTTGATGATGAAACTTCACGGTCTACCTTTGAATAAACTCATTAATTTTATTATACAATAGTTATTTATAAAAGTTACATGTATTCTTTTTTATTTTCCTCTCTTTCAGAATTTAATATAACTAAAGAATGTTTTTAAGGAAAACTGACATTATTTCTCTCGTCCATTGAAAATCATTTATATTCCATGAACATGTTTTATAAAAATATCTCCAATAATGTTTTTATTATTATCCACTAATTTTTTAAATTCATTTTTACCCATTTTTTAATTTTATAAAAATGGTTTAAAAACAATCTTCTTACCTTTCTATATACAATATAATTTTATCTTTTTACCAAAAATGTGAAAGGAATATTTGTTTTAACATATAAGAATGAATATAATTTCCCACTATCATGACCACTCAATAATTTTATGCTTCATTGTAAGTTTTCCAAAATTATTTTCAAAGAAAATTTTCTTCTTACTATTTAAAAAAAATTAAATTTAAAAAAATTGATTTGAAAAATAAATGGTTAATATCCTCAATAAATATTCTACATATCTTTTTAAGACATTTACTTTAAAGTTGAAATAATTTAATATTTAAAAATATTAATTGAGGATATGATCTATTTATATTATCCTTATTCTTTATCTATATGTTTTCTGATTATGATGATAATTTGTTTACTAAAAATGTATCCTTTTCATGGGTTATGCTATAATGAAATGTTGAAGATTCTCATTTATTTTTTCATAAGTAAAGATATGGTGAAATTTTTATGATCATGAGGCCCACATTTTTATGATTTTAATTACATAATGGGTGGACCTAGAAATTTATATACCTCAAATGCATTTGGTAAATATATATATTTCATTAGATAAATAGAACAACAATAGGGAGTGATCCCAATTTAATATGGGATTATGTTCACTATGATAGTCTTGAGAGTTAAACTTAACAACTATTTTAGTGTAGCGAGTAAACCTAATACACTATTATAGTTTCTCAAAAACCCTGTATAAAATGGAAATTATTTCTTATTCATATTTGTATTCCACAAAATTATGTCTTATTACAATTTTATTCTCACATGGTTCATTTTATTTGATTCCATTATGATTTATTTCTTATGAAGTGCCAATAATTTTTTCCATGACACAACATTATGATCTATGATATCTGTGGAATGGTTTTCAAATTTTATTCTCATATTCTCATACCCTTATGCTTGTGTTATATTAATATATCACTTCTTTACCATTACTTTTCATTTTATAATACCCTTAATTATTGTTTTCCCCCAGGTTATGAAGAAATATATTATGTATAATATGTTGAATAAGGTTTTTAGTTATGAATAACATAGTGGTAAATGATGTAGTTCACTTATGAACTTGTTTGTTTTAACAATTTTCATAATATTCTAGACCAATAATTTTTTTGCATGGATCACAATATTATGAAATGAATGTTAATATAATAAGATTTTATATTTATGTATCAAATGTATGGGTTTCTATAATTATTATATATCGTTATTTATACTTATCCTTGTTGATAATGAGTTTATAATCTCTGAACTGACACCATTTAAACACTCTCTACTTGTTAGAAACCCCTTCAATATGGGGTGGTGTTCATGATTCCATGTGAAACTCCGGATTAGACTAGGTGATTATGGTAGGGTTGTTACATCAACATCAAACAATAATTTAGTAGAGATAAGATCTATGGAATAACTATAGATGGATAAAAACTAGCACTTTGACCCTAGAAAGATACCTAAAGTTTGAACTATTTCATAAGTTAGTATAATATTATTCCCAACACTCTAAAAAAATAACTCATTTTAATAGGAATGGTTTTATTTCAAATTATGGATCCCCACCGAACCAGTAAATGAAAACTATTTTTCAATGAATGATGAACATCTACATTCAATGTACCAAATATGATTGGTAAGTACAACAGTTGAACCTCATAAGTCATGAGGATAATATCATCGACACTTACTTTCTAGTCCTCAATAAAGGCATCATTAATAAAATATGAGAAAACAATATCCTCCCTAACTCAAGTGTTTTGTGTTAGAAACCCTCGAAAATATAGTTAATCACATGTCCAATTGTCATTATAAAAGAAAATACCACTAGTACCCCCAACCCATCGATCTTGGTCAATAATAGAAGTGTGTATTAAGATCCTTGATTCTTATATTTGAGAATATTTTTCCAATATAACATTGTAAGTATGTTCTTGAAAATCCCATAATTTTCTCGAGGGAAATAAACCTAATGAAATTATCTAATAATATAATTCCATACTTTTTTCCTAAATAGATTTTATATTTTCCCCCAGGACCTATATGTTAATACTATACTCATCATCCAGAAGCATAAGAGAATTCCACCCAACCCAATGAAAATGATTTTCTTCTACCACTTACCCACAAGAAACATAAGAAAATTATGTCATGTTTGAGGATAACCACCTTTAACACCACTACCATGTAATGTAAATTAATAAACATAGACATCAAGATAAATTTTATCAAACTCATTCTACCTCCATATGATAAAAAAATTATATTCCTAAATATGAACATGAATAGCCAATTTCAAAAAAAAAATAATTTAAATTATGAATACATTTTCGCAGATAAATAAAATGTAAAGACGCGGAATTTCCATGTATATTCTTTTCTTAAATACATGGGAATTTTACGAGTCTACGAAAATTTACGGTGCTTGATTCTGAGGTACTATGTGCCCGAAATCAATTTCTGATGTTTTTCTCGGGTACGTTCAGTAAACGTACGAGTGAGTTTTTATAACTTTAGAACTGCTGCTCAAAATTGAAATCCGAGAGAACCATTGAGCTCGCAGTACCAGTATTGAATTAAGAAGACTTTCACCACGATAGCAGTTAGATCGAGGATAAAAGATAGTTTTTGGGTTTTTAGAGAATGATTTATATTAAAATAAAGTGTGTGGATTTATTTTTTTTATTTGTTGGTTAAAACTTCTACATGGAAGTTGGAGGTGGAACAATCACACCAAAACCACCAATGAGAGGTTATGGTGGTGGGGCCCACCCAAACCTAACCTCCTCTTCATGTTTGATATGGTGGGGACCACCTGAGGTTGAAACCTCTTGAACTCTCCATTATGTGTGGAGAAACCTCGTGAGCTCTGAACTTAATGGTTCCACCACCCCTCCACCTTAATGAAGCCAACACATAGAATTTATTGTGCCAAATCCTCTTGAATTAATTAAGGGGAGCCAAGTTAATTAATTCACCCATTTTGAATTTTTTACCAACAAATTAAATAATAGATTAACATAATCTATTATTTGGCTTGGCATAATGATTCTGATGGAAACTTGGGAGAAGAGAGAAAAGCTCTCTCCATTGAAGAACGAAGAACACTAAAAACGATCTCCTTCAACCTTCACCCTCAGATCATACCGATGTGGAACATCTTTAACCGACCTTCCCTCTGCATCGTCATCAACAAGCCAATACAGGAGCTTGAGATTGGAAGGGTGCGGTAGACGCCATGAACGATGATAACCTTTATCTTCCTCCCAAGACTTCATCAGAGATCAACGAGCAAAGGTAGGGGTTGTTTTCTTTTTTATGTCATGTTCTTCTTTTCATTCAAAACAAAAAACGAGGTTATGCCTCTTTTCGCGGGTGATTTGTTGTTCATCGTTCTCCTACCTTGCTGAGCTATGTGTTACCACCCTAAAGGCGGAGGGTGTGGGCCAAACCAACGTGGCTCGACCCCTCCACCATTCTTGTTTATGATGATTTTTGGCATGGTGATGAAGCAATGAGGCCACGAAGGCGGCAAGGAAAAAGGCTGCACTACCCGCGACCTTCGTGATCTGCGGCACCCTTAGGGCGTCCCGCACTGCTACTGGTCGAACCGGCCCCGGCCACGCCACTCGCCGAGCCGAGCCGCGGCCGCCTGCCGGCCTGTCCGCCGAGCTGCCCGGCCACATCCAGGCCAGCCCGCCGACCTGCTCGGCCACCGTCTAGCCCGCCCGCCGGCATGCCCGTGCCACTGCCCAGCCTGCCCGTGCCACCCCACAGCCTACTATCCGGGCTGCCCGCGCTGCCACCAGTCATGCCCGTGCCCCGCCGGCCTGCCCGTCCGCACCCCCCCCCCCCCCCCCTCTTGAGTGACCTGGCCGAACCGCTCCACCCTCTAGCCAGGTCATGTCGCGCCCTAGCTGAACCGGCCCCTGGCCGACCCGGGGCCTCCCGGCCGAACCGGCATCGGCCGCACCACCTCGGCCATCGGGCTGAGCCACCCAAAACTATGCCCCCGTGATGCTCTCTAGGCCAAGATTCCCTTGTATGGAATGGCTGCCGGTTCGTGCCCTCGCAGACGGTCCGCACCCTCGCGGCCGGTCCGCACCCTCTCGGCCAGTCCGCACCCTCGCTGCCGGTCTGCACCCTAGCGTCCCTCTGTAACCCCTCGCAGCCTATTGGGTTGGGCCCCGCAAGCGGAGCCGAACCCAATGGGCATGCCCGCCCACCGAGATAGACCAGACCCAACAGGTCAGGACGGGTCGACCCAAATAGGCTCGGCCCAGACTGGGTTGGGTCGGGTCGGTCCGACCAGGTCGGACCAGACCCGGGCCCACTATCGACCTTTTACATACTTTTGACCATATCTTTGGCACCATATGTCCGTTTGACGAACCGTTAGCGGTGCTAGTGATCGTGGAGCGTGATGGTACCTTTAAGTATACCCCACTAGGGTTTGGGGTATAGTTGAGT
This sequence comes from Viscum album, assembly GCA_963277665.1. NCBI lineage: Eukaryota > Viridiplantae > Streptophyta > Magnoliopsida > Santalales > Viscaceae > Viscum > Viscum album. Next base: position 1,274,186,663 of record OY728159.1, read on the forward strand.
TACGGTCAGGTTGGATCGTGCACGAATCTAACCAGGCCCCCGGAACTAAAAGGCTACTAACTCACAGACCGGGCGTCCGCTTGATGCACCGTCCGTTGTGTTGGGTTCCTTTTGGAAAGACGGATCTTTTTAATAAATCAACATGGTACTTCATGGAAGTTGATGTATCAAAACTTTTCTTGAGGAGCAGACCCTCCCGGAATCAAGTATGTTTTGTACGGAACCCAGTTGCTGGTTGTGCTCTAACAACTGTTCTTAGATCCTGTGTGGGTTCAACAGATCCGACTACTTTTCCTGGACCCTATGTGGGCTCAACAGCACTGACGACTATTCCTAGATCCTGTGTGGGCTCGACAGCTCCGACTACTATTCTTGGATCCAGTGTGGGTTCGACAGCACTGACTATTGTTCCTAGATCTTGTGTGTGTTCGACAACACTAAAGACTATTCCTGGATCCTGTATGGGTTCGAGAGTTTTGATTTCTGTTCCTGGAACCTGTGTGGGTTCGAGAGAATAGATGATTTTGTGGCTACATCTAATCATCTCTAAAACTCTACATGAGTTGTCTACCTATGTGATTTGAGGCAGTAACTCTGTGTTTTTCCTCTTGATTGAGATGGATTACTTGATAACTTAGGTATATGTAAAGGAATATACCTAAGTGGGGTTATCTATTGATTTCATACCTTGTTGTTTATCCTAGTTGGATTTTATGAGACCTTGAGGTTCTCGGGTCCCTAATGAGTACTGAAATACTCACCCCTGCACGGGCTATGCCCGCACCTCGTTGGGTTGGATGCAGATGACGGACAGCGTTGACCGAGGTTGAGTGTACCAGGACTGGACATTACCCAATGGTGGACCATACGATGTGTCAGTACATAGGGGAGACTGACTGACGTGGAGTACTAAGGAGGCTATATGTACCTACCCTTTAGGTAGGATCTATGGAGGACGATCCAGGAGCTGCTTTTCACCATTCAGCTTTTTTTCCCTATTCAGTTGTACTTGTACTTTCAGTTGGGATTGTATTTGAGGACCCATTACCTTTCAGCACTCTCTTGTTATAAAGCATTACTTATTTTTTTTGTATCTAGTTGTGTTCTCTGTTGTGTGTGTTTACAGTTATATAGGCAATTCCTTCCCAGATTTAGGGAATTACGCCTTTGGTGCTAGTCGCCAGCCCCTGGCCTATGGAAGGTGAGCTTGGGGTAGTCACGACACGTGCCCTGTAGGACGGGTCGTGACATAAATGTAACCCTAAGATATAAAATATTGAAATCACTACAATCAATTTCTAAATATCTCTCATGAATATTATTCCACCAATGAGAACTTTTTCTTAGACCGTTAGTCTAATTTCAAAATATTTTATTTTTTAAAACTCTATAAACCATAAAAAAATTTAAAATTAAAATATGAGAAATTATTTAGAAAATTACAATATGAATAGAAAAGTTAGTGAATAAAAAGGTTATCAACATTTAATCCTTGAATGCATGGATTTCACTAATGATTATCACCCTGATTGAAATAATGGATTTGGAAGAGAATAAGAAAAATAATAGAAAGGTTGATTGAAAATTAAATGAATATGATGAATTATTATATGGAATATAAATAAGTATATATATAGAAATAAAATATGATCGTTATCTTCTTTAGAAATATGGTCATTATAAATATAGTTGTAGAAAATACAGTCTTTGGGTATGAATGTATCCAATAAGAATATTGATGTATTTTAGTTCTTGGTAACAAATTAAAAATAATTTATATCTGGAATGATGTAAAATAAATAATATTTAATGAAATTAATTTATTTAAAAATATATTTTTATATGTTTAATATTATAATAATAATTATTATTACTAATAATATTAAATAATTATTTTAGGTATTTAATAAATTAAGAAAAATATTTTATTTACATTTTAATGATAAATTTAATTGTTTATAATATAAAGAATTGATTTCAATGGGATGTGGTTAAAATTATTTAATTATATTTTTCAAAGAACATTTTTTTTGTATTATGAATTTTTATATTAAATAACTAAATTAATACATTTGTAAACATAAAAATAATGAAATGATTCAGTAAATAATAAAATACAATATCACTAAAATAAATGGAAATTTTTTTAATATAACTAATAACACTTAAATTTTAAAATTTCTTTTTTTGATAAAAATTAGAATTTTTATATATGTTATGTTTTCATTTATAAAAATAATTTACCATGTTTAGAAAAAAATTTATATTTATTGGAGTTTAATGTTTTATTAAACATGTAAGAACTAGTTACATAATTCAATTTCTTTTTTAAACAGAATAGTATGTTACCTAGGTAAAAATTGAGTTTCCATAATAAAGACATAATTCAATAAAAATGGATAAGCTAAGTAGTAAAGGCATAAAATATCATAAAAATGAATCTATAATGGTTTTTATAGTTTATTTACGCACCAATTCATTTCGCATAACCATTATTATCACCATTTTATCCACATTTCATTTATAATAACAAGATTACATGTTAGGAAGTAAATATATGTGGAAATGCCACTCAAAATCAAATATAAAAGGATCCCTCCTTTACCTATAAAAAACCACTCAAACCATCCTATTAAATCATTAATATCTTAAAATTTCCCTAATCAAACATACTTATCTTATATTGGATAGGTTCTCATTCTATGAATGAATACTAAATCCTGCATTCCAAAGAAACCCCATCGAGATGAATAAAATTCATCACATACCTAGGTTATTCTATTAAATGTTTAATTATATTATCATATCCTATCATTATGATTCCTATATTCCATTTTAATGATGTTATATTAACATCACTATGATTATATAAAAATCATTCCTCTATTATATAAATTTGATGTCATGACCCGCCTTCACCAAAAGTAGGGAAGGGTCAGTAGATTGCCAAGCCCTTCCTTATTTACATTGAAGGAGAGATAATAACCCCCGAGACCCGCCTTCAATAGGTCCCGGAGTGGCGACTAGCACCAAGGGTATAGAAATTTCTCACAAATGGAAGGCATTACCCCTTTTTATTTTATTCGATCGGGAGATAGGATGATGAAACTCAACAACACCAAGGTAAAAGAAGAGTAAAGCCAAAAGTAAACCATTTCCACATGCATGATCCAAAAGTAAAAGCCACAAGTACAGAAGGTGACTACAAAGGTGAGTACCAATGAAGAAAAGCAGAAACTGCAACCTCCCCAAAGGTCCAAGCTAGTATGGTTCTGCGCGATCCGCGAAGTCCTCCTGGAAACCTGAAAATAGTTTTATATACGTAGGTTGAGCGTACAAGTACACTCAGTAGGGAAAACCAAAGACTCTCGTGCACAAGTGGGGGACCGTACTAATGTTCCATGAGAAAAGGAGTAAACCAAACACCTATCAAGGTAAAATTATCCACCCAAGCCTCACCATGGAACACTCCCCAAATAACGTAAGTCAAGTAATATATATAATCAGAGCACATCGATGTTTGGGTACCACATGCCACATTCCCACTTGTTATTGAGACATCCTATGCATCGGACCAATCCTTCCATTCTCACCGCAGTCCCACTGCCACACCCGCCTGCCCACACCTGGGCCACAACCACATGCAATCCTACTGCCGAATCCCACCCACAAACACCTGGGACACAACTATCACATGTAACCACGCCTGCAAACACCTAGGCTAGAACAACCACCACCACGCCCGAAGACACCTGGGCCTCATCCCGAAGACACATGGGAAACCACCTACCGCACACAACTGGCCAACCACCACACTACCCCGCCTGAAGGTTCTAGGGATAATAATGGACCTCAGGCCATCACAGCCTACCCTAAGATACTTGGGATATCCGGGAAAGGGAGCAGAAAAGGAGATAATAACCATCCACTTACAATAGTGTTGGGAAAAATACTCTCCCCCATGAAATGGGGGCGTTCGGCACTAAGTGATCAACTTGGGTGGGGCACGAATAAGAAACACAAAACTACAAATATATATACATAGGTATCAAGCACTCACCCAAATTTAGGTTTTCTTCTTCAGACAGCCTACAGATCACAACATTGCTCATGTCCAAGTCACAACTCTCGCCAACAAAACCCATTTGTCCCATTCTTGTTTTCATGTTCTGTAATAACGTTCAAAAAATTTTAAGCACTACTGGGAAACTAGTAAGTATAAGCACTAGTCTAGGAAAGTAAACAGTCAAGCATCAACCATAACACCCACACCCGGTTCTTAACAACAGAGGATCCCACCACAATTCGTGATATAAACAAGGTGACCACCTAGTCTTAAAAATCGCAACCCTGAATCCATAACAACAGGGGATCCCATCCCGATTCCACAACCATCGAGATTATAAAAAAATAAAACAGGGGATCTCATCCCCTCCCACATCTCCAGCAACCGGCACGTCGGGTATTGTTTGATTTAAAAGATTTAACACACTCCATGGTTTCAATTTCGAGTGTTTTAACCGGGAGTTATCACAAAAGGTTTGATCCTGGTGCTTCCAATTTATTCATCCCGGTATACATGATTAATCAATTTCACTTTTTAGAGTTTAAAATTACAAAACAAGCCATTTAAAATACCACGAGTTCATTAGTGCACAAACAATTACCACCAACGGCCTCGATTTTCAGAATGCTTAAGCCAGCATAACTCAGAAAGATGATTATAAAATAACAACATGAACGATCACACCCCCCCCCCTTCATCCCTTATATAATTCATTCGTTATCTTTAATTTGGTCTGGTTTATCCAATTCTACAGAATCAAAACCACGCCCACCCCACATGATACACAAAAGAGAGAGGCGAAGGAGAAATTCCCTACTTGTTGATAGACGATCGACGCTTAGGTCGGGCATGGAACTTTATGAATAACGATGAGGCTCGCCCAATTCACCACAAGTTGTTCGTGAAATGCCGTGATCCATGAAGGAAGAAACCATGCCTAACCCTTTAGTTGATAAGGCCCGTGGACGGTTGAGATAAGAAAGGGAAACGGCATAAGGAGCAGGGGTCGTGGGCTGACCATGCGGACCCACTCATTATTAAAGGGGGGTAGGGTGGTTTAAACCGACTCATTAATTCATTAAGAATTTAACTAAAACTCTTATGGGTGTTATGGGTCTTTAAAACACGCTCCAACAGGTCAAAATAGGGTTTAAAACCCTAATTGCGCAAGAAGGAACGCCACAGGAAAGAACCCGCGGGGTAGGCCAGAGCCACCGGTGGCTGAGGGCTACGGGTGGGTGATGGCTACCAGTAGGCCAAGGAGACCGGTAGGCCAAGGCCACCGGTAGGCCAAGGCCACCAGTAGGCCAAGGCCACCGGTAAGCCAAGGCCACTGGTAGGCCCAGGCCACCGGTTGGCCAAGGCTACCGGTCGGCCAAGGACACCGGTAGGACTACTATTGATAGGCTAAGGCTACCGATAGGCCTACACGACCATGATTCCCATACCAGAAAACCCAACACGAGATTTTCAAAAAGTAAAGGATCCCCACAAAACCCGGGTCATTACATCAGATACCTCTTAAACGATTCTCATCCCTGAGAATCAAAACAAACCATAAGGAAAGAGAGGGTCCGAACAACCACCTTGAATAATACCTCTTAGGAGTGAACCCATGGTAAATAAATACACTTCCCTATCAAGAACCAAGAAACATACCATGGAAAACTACTCAGGCATGTGGGTTGGGGAGTCTCCTCCCACCATGTCAATATATTATCTGCTTTGGGTGGCACCGACTCACCTGAAAGGGTTTAATCGCATCCACCTTAATGCGTCTTGATTAGGGGGTGGTTTCTCTCCTCCCCTATAGCCAGGGATTTTCACACACATTCAATGGAAAGTAACCCAGTACATTTCATATCCAAAAGACAAAACGTTCTACCACAATAGGTACAACAAGGAACAAAACTCAAAACAACTGAAGGTACTGGGTACACATCCGTGCTTCCCTCTCCCACGTACTATCCTCAAGCCCACCATGTCTCCACAACACATGAACCAAGGGAATGGTTCTCCCACGAAGCACCTTCTCCTTGTGATCCTCGATCATCACTAGTCTCTCCACAAAGGTCACGTCGTCCTCGATGTACAGCTCACCCCAATTAAGGACGTGTGAATCATCGCACAGATACCGACGGAGCTGGGACACATGAAATACATCATGTATCCTCAGTATCGGCAGTGGTAACGCTAGCTGATAATCCACTTCGCCGACCCGCCGCAACACTTCTAAGGGTCCGATGAACCTGGGAGAAAGCGTACTCCCCTTGCCGAACCTCTGCTGCCCACGCCGAGTGGAGACCTTCAAAAACACATGGTCTCTAACATCAAACTCCAAGGGACTCCTCCTCGTATCAGCATACGACTTCTGTCGGTCCTCGACCGCCTTCATCCTTTCTCGTATGAGCTGAACCTTCCCTGTCGTGCTCTGCACCACTTCCGGGTCAAGGATGCCTCCTTCTCCTACTTCGGTCCAACACAGAGGAGAATGGAATGGCCTCCCGTACAAAGCTTCAAACGGGGCCATACCAATGGTAGAGTGATAGACATTATTATAGGAGAACTCTACCAGGGGCATCTCTGGCACCCTTGATCCTCCTGAGTCCAGAACACATGCTCACAGCATATCCTCCAAGGTCTGGATGGTGCACTCTGTTTGTCCATCTATCTGGGGATGGAAAGTAGTTCTAAGACGTAACTGTGTGCCAAAAGCATGCTTCAATCCTTTCCAGACCCGTGAGGTAAACCATGCATCCCTATCCGAGACTATATACCTTGGTACTCCATGAAACTGCACCACCTCATCCACGTACTTTCGTGCAAAAGCATCCACAGTACTCGACTCCCTGATCGCCAGAAAGTGGGCCGATTTCGTTAACCGGTCCACTACCACCCATATGGCGTCGTATTCCCCTTGGACCTTGGGAAGTATCGTGATGAAATCCATAGAGATGTCACCTCACTTCCACTTGGGGACCTCTAGAGACTATAGTAGGCCGCCTGGAACTCGGTGTTCAGCCTTCACTTGCTGACACACTAAGCAGTTGGCCACAAACTCTGACACTGCTCGCTTCACTCCGGGCCACCAAAACTATCTCTTCAGTCCCTGTTACATCTTGGAAACTCATGGGTGTACCGCCAGGGGTGATTTGTGGAACTCACTGAGAACCTTTCTGCGCATCGCCTCTGGAAAAAACAACTGTCCTTGGAAAAGCATCTGGTTCTGACCATCCTCTATCCATCCTTCCAGAGCATTGCCCTGGTCAACTCGGTCACGCATCACTTCTCACTCTGTGTCCCCCCACTGAGACTCCTCCACTTTCTGAACTAGAGAAGACTGTACTGTTATCTGATATAGGCAACCCCTACCACCATCCATCCTCACATCCAGGTGTAAGGAAGCTAACTCCTCCATCTCCTCCCAGGCGTCCGCCGACTCTCGGACCACATCCTTCTGCGTCCTCCTGCTCAAGGCATCAGCCACTACATTGCCTTTTCCCTCAGTATAAGAGATCTCAAATTCATAATCCTGGAGGAACTCCACCCATCTCCGTTGTCGCAAGTTTATGTCCCGTTGGGAGAAGATATACCTCAAGCTTTTGTGATCCGTGAAGACCTCAAAGAGTTCTCCGATGAGGTAGTGCCGCCATAACTTTAGCGCAAAAACGACTGTTGCAAGATCCAGGTCGTGGGTGGCGTAATTAAGCTCATGGGGGCATAACTGACTGGACCCATAAGAGATCACCCCTTGTCGCTGCATCAGCACACATCCCAGGCCCTATCCTGAAGAATCACAAAACACCTCATAAGCCTCCCCTTCTTCTGGTAATCTCAGCACTGGGGCACTGACCAACTTCCCCTTTAGATAGCTGAAGGCTAGCTCACACTGCTCACTCCACACGAAAACCTGGTCTTTCTTGGTCAGAGCCGTCAAAGGGGCTGCTACTCAGGAGAAGTTGGGTACGAATATCCAATAGTAACCTGCCAGCACGAGGAAACATCGGACCTATGCCACATTCTTGGGTGCTGCCCAAGAAACAACTTCCTCAACCTTTGATGGGTCCACCGCTACCCCCTGCTCGAACACCATGTGCCCGAGGAAGTGCACTTCTCGGGTCCAGAACATGCATTTTGACAACTTCCCATAGATCTGATGCTGTCGGAGGACCTCAAAAATTATCCTCAGGTGCTCTTCATGGTCCTCCTCTGATCTAGAGTAGACCAAGATGTCGTCGATGAACACAACTACGAACCGATCTAGCTACTCCCGGAATATGGAGTTCATAATCCCCGTGAACACGGCTGTGGTGTTCGTAACGCCGAAGGGAATAACCACGAACTTGAAGTGTCCATACCTGCATCTAAACGTCATATTTAGTATGTCTCTCTCCTTCACTCTCAGCTGGTGGTACCCAGACCGCAGGTCGATCTTTGAGAACCATCATGCCCCCTTTAGTTGGTCGAAAAGATCGTCTATCCACAGAAGAGGGTAACGATTCTTGATCGTCACCTGATTCAGCCTCCTGTAGTCTATCCATAACTTGAGGCCACCATCTGCCTTCTTTGTGAACAAGACTGGAGCGCCCCACGGTGACGCACTTGGGCGAACATAACCCCACTTCATCAGATCGTCAATATAAATCTGCAACTCTCGTAGCTCTGAAGGTGTCATCCGGTAAGGAGCCATTGAGATCGGACGAGCGTCGGGCTGCAGGTCTATCCCGAACTCGATATCACATCGAGGGGGTAGAGTTTTCACCTCCTTAGGGAAGATGTCCATAAACCCACGGACGATCTCTGGCACTTCCACCATTTCAGCATCTACTGACCCTACTGACAGCTCAGCTAGCAAGGAGAGGAGGGGTTCCTCTCTTTTGTTGCCCTTCTGACTACTCCGCTCACCAGTGAAAACAACACGCCGGCCGCCCAAGTCTGAGAACACGACCCTTACTCGGAAACAGTCAATGATGGAATATATAGAGAATATCCAGTCAATGCCTAGGATGACATCGTATGGCTGTATCTGTAGTAGAAGAAGATCCCTAACCGACTGATGTGGCCCTATCATCAGTCTACATCCTCGACAAACAAACAACAGGTCGGTCTGACCTCCGACTGGTGTGCTCAACACCAGGGGGACTAGAAGTCTCTCGGCATCTAGACCCATGGCATGAGCTAGACTAGGTGAAACAAAGGAGTGCAAAGCTCCAGTATCGAACAAGGCATAAGCAAGAGTGCTAAACAAACTGATCGTACCTCGAAAAACCTTCGGCCCTGCTGGAAATGCTCCCTCTACGGCGTGTTGCTATCCACGCCCGGCTCCTCTGCCCCTCGGCTGTCGGCCACCTCCCCGACCACGCCCTGGCCGCGGTCCCTAAGGAGCACACTGAGGTCGGCCTCCTCCTCCGACGTCTGCCCTCGGAGGAGCGGGAGATCGCTGTCCCTACTGCTCCTACTAGGGCGGTTGTTGGGGATGTCTGCCACCATCGTATTGCACCCTGTCCGGGCACTGACTCCGGAGATGTCCAGGGCTCCCACAGTCAAATCATCACGGCCTTGGGCCCGAAGAAAAGGGGTGAGGACTAGGAGATCGAAACTGAAACTGATGAGGCCTGCTCCCTGCGGGTCGGAACCTGGAGGGTCCCGACGCTGGAGGCCTGGTGCTGACGGCCTTCCCCTTGGATGGTCCCAGCTGGATCCCTTCTCATGACACACCTCCTAGATCATGCATTCTCTCCACCACTTCGGCCTTCTTTTGGACCTCCAAGTACGTCGGCAGGGTAAAGGGGGTAACATCAAACTGGAGGGAGGGTCGGAGTGCCTCCTCCAAATGTCTTGCCCGAGACTCCTCTTCGGGAAAGAGGTTCTGAGAAAAATGTAGGAGGTCCTTGAACTTGATTCCTAGCTCCCTCATGGACATACTCCCCTGTTGGAGGGAGAGTATCTCCTGTATCTTTTCCGCCTTCATCGTCGAAGAGAGGAATTCCTCCCGGAACTCCCTCTCGAAATCTGCCCATGCCACCTCAGACTCTCTCCTCTCCCCCGGGTAAAGTGTCCACCACTAACACACCGCTCCCCGCAGCTGGCTGACGGCCAGAGGAACCCAATACTCGGTTGGGGCCCGAATCAGGTTGAAAGCTATCACTAGCTCCTCCATCCAGTCTTCCGTCTTCATATCAGAGGTGCTGCCCTCATACTTCTCGAGGGTCTGTCACTGGAAGTCTCAGAGTGTTCTCTGCCACTGGTCATCCTCCTCTTCACGGTCAGCCCTCTACCGATCGGCCAAGGTACTCTGCGGGGCCTCGATCGTCTGTACCACACACGGTCGCCTTCCAGGTTCCATAACTGCAAGGTAAATAAGGAATTCCTAATCCCAAGTAGTGAAAATTATTGTCTTTAAAACTTCTTAAAATTTTCGTTTATTCTTACTTCCCGAAACACCCCTGAAACACGAGAACACAAGTCATTATGATGCATGTACTTTTCTTAGGGTCTCTACCCTGCAATCAGCGTGGCATCACTTGGTCTTTCGGTAGGTCCAGAGTCCTCGCGTCGGATCATGAGGGGCCTTAAAATCTCATGTCCTAGCTGGTCTTCCCTGGCCTAATTCACGCACCAAGGTCACCCAACATTATTTCCTTACCATCCCATGCAATTCTCACTGTGTCGAACTCCAGACTCCATCCTATCTCTCAACAACCTCACCTCTGATACCATTCTTTCATGACCGGCCTTCACAAAAAGGAGGGAAGGGTCAACAAATTTCCATGCCCTTCCTACTTTAAGTTGAAGGAGAGATAATGACCCCTGAGACCCGCCTTCAATAGGTCCCGGAGTGGGGACTAGCACCAAGGGTATAAGAATTTCTCAAAAATGGAAGGCATTACCCCTTTTTGTTTTATTGGATCGGGAGATAAGATGATGAAACTCAAAAACTACAAGGTAAAAAAAGAGTAAAGCCAAAAGTAAACCATTCCCACATGCATGATCCAAAAGTAAAACCCACAAGTACAAAAGGTGACTATAAAGGTGAGTACCAAAGAAGAAAAGCAGAAACTGCAACCGCCCAAAAGGTCCAAGCTAGTATAGTCTTGCGCGATCCCCGAAGTCCTCCTGGAAACCTGAAAGCTATTTTATATACGTAGGGTGAGCGTACAAGTACACTTAGTAGGGAAAACCAAAGACTCTCGTGCACAATTGGGGGAACGTACTAATGTTCAGTGAGAAAAAGAGTAAACTGAACACCTATCAAGGTAAAATTATCCACCCAAGCCTCACCATGGCACACTCCCCAAATAACTCAAGTCAGGTAATATATATAATCAGAGCACATCGATGTTTGGGTACCCAGTGCCACTTTCCCACTTATTATTGAGACATCGTATGCATCGGACCAATCCCGCCATTTTCACCGTAGTCCCACTGCCACACCCAGCTGCACACACTTAGGCCACAACCACACGCATTCCCACTGCCGAATCCCGCCCACAAACACCTGGGCCACAACTATCACATGTAACCATGCCTCCAAACACCTAGGCCAGATCAACAACCACCACGCCCGAAGACACCTGTGCCTCATCTCGAAGACACTTGGGAAACCACCTGCCGCCCACACTTGGCCAACCACCACACTACCCTGCCCGAAGCTTCTGGGTCTAATAATGGACCTCAGGCCATCACATCCCACCTAAAGATGCTTGGGCTATCCGGGAAAGGGAGTAGAAAAGGAGCTAATAACCAGCCACTTATAATAGTGTTGGGTAAAACACCCTCCCCCATGAAATGGGGCTGTTCGGCACTAAGTGATCAACTTGGGTGGGGCGTGAATAAGAAACACAAAACTAAAAATATATATACCTAGGTAACAAGCACTCACTCAAAGTTAGGTTTTCTTCTTCAGACAGCCTACAGATCACAACAACGCTCTAGTCCGAGTCACAACTCTCGCCAACAAAAACCATTTGTCCCATTCTTGTTTTCATGTTCTGTAATAACGTTCAAATAAGTTTAAGCACTACTGGGAAACTAGAAAGTATAGGAATTAGTACAAGAAAGTAAACAGTCAAGCATCAACCATAACACCCACACCCGTTTCTTAACAACCGAGGATCCCACCCCAATTCGTGATATAAACAAGGTGACCACCTGGTCTTAAAACTCGCAACACTGAATCCATAACAACAGGGGATCCCATCCCGATTCCACAACCATAGAGAGTATAAAAAAAGAAAACAGGGGATCTCATCCCCTCCCACATCTCTAGCTACCAGTCCGCCAGATATTTTTCTATTTAAAATATTTAACACACTCCATGATTTCAATTCCGAGTGTTTTAACCGGGAGTTATCACAGAAGGGTTGATCCTAGTGCTTCCGATTTATTCAGCCCGGTATACGTGATTAATCAATTTTACTTTTCAGAGTTTACAATTACAAAACAATCCATTTAAAACACCACGAGTTCATTAGTGCACAAACAATGACCACCAACGGCCTCGATTTTCAGAATGCGTAAGCCAACACAACTCAAGAAAGATGATTATAAAATAACAACATCAACGATCACAGCCCCCCCCCCCCTTATCCCTTATAGAATTCGTTCATTATCTTTAATTAGGTCTGGTTTATCCAATTCTGCAAAATCAAAATCACGCCCACCCCGCATGATACACAAAAGAGGGAGGTGAAGGAGAAATTCCCTACTTGTTGATAGACGATCGACGCTTAGGCTAGGTGCCGAACTTTACGGATAACGATGCGGCTCGACCGATGCACCAAAAGCTGTTCGTGAAAAGCCACAATCCAGGAAGGAAGAAACCTTGCCTATCCCTTTAGTTTATAAAGACTGTGGACGGTTGAGATAAGAACACGAAATGCCGTATGGAGCGGGGGTCCTGGGCTGACCATGCGGCCCCACTGGTCATTAAAGGGGGGAAGGGTGGTTTAAACGGGCTCATTAATTCATTAAGTATTTAACTAAAACTCTTATGGGCGTTACGGGTCTTTAAAACACGCTCAAATAGGTCAAATAGGGTTTAAAACCCTAATTGCTCAAGAAGGAATTCCACTGGAAAGAACCTGCGGGGTAGGCCAGAGCCACCGTTGGCTGAGGGCTACCGGTGGGTGACGGCTACCGGTAGGCCGAGGCCACCGGTAAGCCGAGGCCACCGGTAGGCCGAGGCCACCAGTAGGCCTGCTATAGGTAGGCTAAGGCTACTGATAGGCCTACACCGCCATGATTCCTAGACCATAAAACCCAACACGAGATTTTCACAAAGTAAAGGATCCCCACAAAACACAGGCCATTACATCTGGACTCTTACTCATTCATAAGTATAATATTTTCTTATTTTGTCTTGTTAATGCTACACAAATAATGTTATATCAATGTAATAATTTTCCTAATAAATAAGATTCAATAAATTAATACTTGTAATATAGGAATTAAATATTAATATATTTCAATAATATGGCTAAGAAATTATGATACAAAAATTTATCGATGAGTTACTAATTGTTATTAGTAAATAATATAAAAATGATAATCTTGGATTCCATTATCATAAACTATACACATTATTCTAATAAAATTAATAGTGAGTTATATATTTCATAAGAAACAAATAGTTCTACTACCTTGAATAAAACTGGAATTATGTACTTAGATTCAATGAATGGGGACTAACATCACCATTACAAAATTTGCATGAAACAATCCAAAATGATAAAATTTGATGATTAAAATAAATAGTAGCTAACTAATTTATGTGTAATGAATTATTATAATGTAATAAAATAACAGGAAATGGATATGAATTTTGTTCTTTAATACTTGATTAAGAAGGATATTTTTTTATACATGAGGATAAAGATCTTCTTTGGAAGTCATGAGTAGGGGTAAGGGTTTTCTTTCAAATATCATTATTAATTTGAGATTGTTATGACTAAATTTCAAAAAGGGAAAATTATATGATTTAATCTTTAGAAAAATATATTTTTTTACTCTTGGTTTTCTTTAGTTTTAGTTTTCCCCTTATGATTTCATCACCCCCCTACTTCATAATTTTCCCAAAGTAATGATTATAATAGAAACTGACCTTTCCCCTTATTTTAAGTCAAGAATATTTTTCCCCAGTTCCCATATTATTTTTTATGGACGTCTTTATCTATTATATTATGAATATGTAATTTTTTTTAATATTTATTACATTATTTTCAAACTTAATCTCCCTTTAAAATTTTCATTTTGGCCATTTTCCACTAACATTGACTCTCTTTACAAAAGTGTGAAAAGAATATCATTTAACACATTATTTAGGGATGCATTTTCTCACATTTATAACAATTTTTACAAATAAATATTTATATCTATGTTTTCATAGTTTTCTGTATAAATTTCAATTTAACTTTTTTTTATAAAATATTTTCTTTGTTATCACAAATGTTAAGGGTGTTTCTTCTCATTTATCTAAGTAAATTTTAATTATTTATAAAGGTGTTTTTAACTATATTAACATCATTTAATGTTTTTATGATTCATTTGAAATACTCTACAATAACACCATCCACCATATTTATCTGAATGAATTGTCATAATATCTTATTTTTTTATGAAACATATTTATTTTTATGGTTTAATGATGCTATGCTGAAATTAAAAATTATTTTACGTTCCTTTAACTCAAATAGATATGGTTAATTATATTGTGATTGGTGATCCCATTATATCCATAAAATACATTGGATAAAGTTTAATATCTCATGTGATTAGCATGGGATAGGGGGTTTATCCCAATTATACTATGTTAAGGGATGCAGATTGTTAGACCAATTGCATCATGTTATGGGAAGGTGGTAAAGCTACCCCATTATGATGTCAATATCTTGGTTCTTATCCTTAATATATTTTATGATATCTATTCTTATTCTTCTTCAGCAATCATATTTTTTGTAATGTAATAATTTTAATCTCTTATGAATCAATATTTTTGACTCATGTATCCACTCCCCTATAAATCATGCCTTATATTATACTAAACTCATTATTTCAAAACCCATTATTTATGATTTATTTTTTTATGTATGATTATATTATTTTATTACCATGTACCTTGTTTATTTTCATATACCCACATTATTATGATATGAAAACATATCATCTTTGATTGATATAAAATCTGTTTACCCTTATTCAGCAACTGATCCTACTCTTTCTTCTATTATCATACCCTAGGATATGAAGAAGAGTATTAAGTATGAATATTAGAAAGTTGTACCATGCGAGAAGACTATTTTTGAGATATTTTGAAATGGTTTTAAACTAAATTTTTTATGTATCTAATTACAAAAGAAAAAAAATTAGGTTTTGGGGTATGGTTTATTGTGATATGGAATTAATATTAAGGTAAAATGATACAATATACATATATGTTCGATCAGGATTCCTCAATTATCCAAAAAATGGGATAGGATTCCGTTATTACAATAAATAACATTGAATGGTTTTTCCCTCTGTTGATGTAATTTTTATGGAATAAAAAAAGAAAACACATATCAAAAAGCTTGCTATATAATTGTGGGTGAAATAGTTTTTTTGAACATTAGGGAAAATATTTTTAAAATAATTCATATTTAGAATATTTATATAATGAAGTTGATGATTTATCCATTTATAGTGATTAATAGAATCTAATCTAATATTATCTACATCTGAGAGAGTGGGTAGTTTTTTAGAATACTATTGTAGAACAAAGAGAGTGGGTTCATGAAATAAGAATTTTGAGATAAACAACAAATACCACACTGATTTTTATGAAAAA
The DNA here is from genome assembly GCA_963277665.1 of Viscum album. NCBI lineage: Eukaryota > Viridiplantae > Streptophyta > Magnoliopsida > Santalales > Viscaceae > Viscum > Viscum album. Next base: position 1,274,202,553 of record OY728159.1, read on the forward strand.
TCAAGAGATGTGTAATAGAAGTTCGACAATAAAGAGTCGGTTGTTGTTGTAAATGAATAATTAGGTCATATATAGAATAATGAATCATTGGTGTTTGTATATAATCTTAAAATAAATAAAATATGATTTACTTTGTTAAAATAATTTCATTCATGGACTAAAAGTTTATTTCTTCCTTTTTTTATCCCTCGTTAATCTTTTTGTGCCAATCCCAAGTTTGAAAATTTTTTAAACATGGATTAATGATGTGTAAGATAAAATAACAAACTAAGATTAATTTTGTGAGGATTTTTCATGAAAATAATTCATTTTTATTTAAAACTTTTATATTATGGAAGAAATGGAAACTATTTTAGTAATATCCCCTATTTATGCCTCTGAGATTTCATGTATTAATTATGACCTAGTTATCTAGAATTATAAACTGAAAAGTTCTTTTTGAATTTATGAAAATTAATTTCTAGTTTAATTAACTAGATTATTTAATGTTTAATATATGGTCTTTATAATTAATCCCAATTTTTTCAATAAAAATTAATACATAATTTTTCATAATTTCTTGTGGTTAATAAATACTAATTATTCTAAGTTGCGTTATAAACCAATATCAAATTAGAAATAGAAATATTGAATGATCTCAATATCCTAACAATCCCAATCGCATTGATTACCCTCCACTAATATCTATTTCTCTTGAATAAAAACTACGGTATAAAATGTGAGTTAATAAGAATATAATATTAGCCCAAAATATTCAATCCATATGAAAAATAAATCATATATATTAAATCATTATCCTCCTACCATTGATTCATCATCCCTTAATAAACTACTCACTCGTGAAAAAAATACACATCCATCATGAGTAAATAATTAATACTCATTGAGGGTGGAAACATGCACGTGGAATATAGAATTTGATAAATACAAAATCAAAAAGAATGTTAACCTAACTATATTTTTAATCTATAATCCAATAATAAATAGACGGAATCCCCTTGATAGTGTACTCTCAAAAAGTGTAAAATTTATCAAAAAGGTATAATCTCTATTATATAAAAAGAAACATAAATCATTAATGACCAAGGATATGTCCAAGAATAATTCTTTTTCTATTTCATGGTGGAGATATCTAAATTAAATATTCCATAATTTTCTCTTTAGTTGAACAACATCACAGTATAATCACGTGGGGTAAGTCATGAAAAGAAGTATCATCCCCCAATATCATTAACTCCCTAAAGATCATGGTGGGGCCTATTGATTTCACAACCATGGTTTGATTTTATTTTATCTCCACTTGAAAATTTTATATCATAGAATCAACATCATGGTTTTGAAATTATTTGGGATGATTTACTCATTATCTATCTTTTTAAATGTAACATCCCATGATTTTATGATATATTTATACATAAAGAAATATTTTTGATATCTTTATTTACATAAAAATTTGAGGTTAAATAACCAATAAATCTTAAATAATTATTATTCTGTGAAAATTATATCATTTTTCAATTTATCATATCAATATTATCATATGTTGAAAATTTTATATTTTTTCTAAAATTATTTTTTCCATTGAATCGTGAGAAAATATTGATTTTTTGTAAAACTATCATTTCTTTTAATTAAAAATTCACATTAAAAATTTGAATTTATTAATAAATTAACATAAAAATCAATTATTCTGAAATAATATATTTTACTATATTTTAATCATTATTATACATGATTGTGCTATATATTCATTTTCACACATAAAAACATTTTTCTAAAAAATTGTTTTTCATTGCATTTGTGTTTTTTATCTTAAATTAATTTTATCCACTATTGTGAATTGAATTTTATAAAATATATTCCATATTTAGAATCCAGAGGTTCAAATTTTTTTAATAGATCCCACTTATTTTTCTCCATTATGAATAGTAGTGTTGGTGAATATTTATCACCTTAGTGAGGGAAAAAAACTAAAACAAGGAAAAAATGTTAAATAAGGCCTTAAAATTTCACTATAACTTTAATTCATCATATTTGATGAATTTATTAAATTAATTTTTATGAAATTATAAATAATATGTCCACTAGGTGTAATTTATTTTTGATATTCACCTATATATTACTTTAAGAACCAAATAAAACCAAAATGTCACACTCTTGAGATTGATATCATTAATATATTTCTTTAAGGACAAACAGAGGTTATGTTGGGTTTTAAAATATCATTAAAAAAACTAGTTAATTTATTTTATAATGGAAATTTTTTTTTAAATTTCTTTTTACCGAATAATTACCTTAAATTTTTACACAACACCAATAAAGTATTAATTAAATTTTTTTAAAAATTAAATAATTCATTTTAAAAATATTAAAAGTAATTAAATTTGAAGGGATTATTAATTTAATAATAAATAATAGATTCATATTTCATATTAGGGACTTCTAAAAGTATTTTATTCTAATTTTATTTCTATATTGATGTATTTTAAATCAATTTAAATAAATAGTTTCCAAAATGAAATTAATAATATCTTTTAAAATTTTTATTTTTTAAAATAATTTAAAATTAATAAAAAACATAAAATTGGAAAATATGGAGAATATATGAACAAATAATTCATTCCTTTTCCATTTATGATCATATTTATAATTTATATGTAAAAAATATAACCCCTTAAGATTGAAACGTCCATTTCTACGGTTAAGGTTGAAATTGTTTATTGAATGGGTTAAGCCAAATGATGAGGCTTAAAATATTAATTAAACCTATAATAATTTTTTTTCCTGAAGTTATTTCAAACATATATTATCTTATATTTTAATATATGTCCACATGGTGAAAATTTCACATTAGAATGAGTTGATCATATTTAAATCTTTACATTAATTCCATGTGTGTCCTTTCGTTCCCTGTAAAAGGGAATCACCTATCCTCTATTATTTATACAACCTAGATATATTTATATTGAAAACAACTACCCAAAAATTATTATCGATATACTTATACACGTTTTTTATATACTTCTATCATCCTAAAATACCTACCACAGGTCCCATAAGAAGATATCTAAGGGATCTCTTTCGAAGAAGAGGTAATTGCCTTTACATACTCTTTTAAATTTCATTCTCATTAAAATTCATCTAAATATATTATAACCATACTAAAATAATAAATACAATATTATAAATATAATATTATTTTATTAATATTTTTTTAAATGATATCCCATCTCTTTCACATCTAGGGAAATAGAAAACAACACTCGTGTGTATGTATGGATTGTCATCTTCACATAGTGGTGTAATTAATTTTTCATCACCACTTTATTTTGATGGTTAAAAAGATGGAAAAATTTACAATATTATATATTTATGGTGTAATTATTATTATAAAAGTTTAATATCATATCTAATTTTTACCTTACAATCTTTTAGAAAATGATAACGTCAGTCATGCATGTGTTTGGACTGTCATCTTCACATAGTGATATGATATATTTTTCATTTCATTTTTAAATGGACAGAAATAAGGATATATTTAGTAAATATATATATATATACATATATATATATATGATATATATGATATAATATTTATTCAATATGTTTTAATTATATTTTACTATTCTTTGATTCCATCAATTGAATAATGACAACATTGTTCATATTAGGTACGACCTACCATCTACATGAATAATGTAATTCATTTTTATATCTCTAGAATTTTTAGATGAGACTATAAAAAATATTTAATGAATATATATTTAATTTGTATCAATAATATAATTATTTAGATGATGTATCCATAATCAATATATTGGGCAGGAATTTCCGAACAAAAAAACTCATAAAAAACGAGGTAGTTAACACCTAACAAAATATTAGTTATAAATTATTATTAACAATGAGTGATTAGATATTATAAATGAATATTATATTATATTATATGTGATTATATATATATTTTTAATTTTATTAAATCCGAATTTGTTATACACTACATTAAAATCATTTACAGGGAAATTTGAATTTGAGGTATAAAATTTCATCTCAATTTCCACTTCACTGAGAGATATTTGGTATTATCAACCTAGTTATTTTTATGTTCAATATATAATTCCAATTTGATTTATTTTACATGCAGAAATATTTTTTCATTATAATTAATTTTTAAATTAAATTTTATTCTTCTAAGGGGTTATAGTTTGAATATTACTAAAGATGTAATAATTTATTTTCTAATATCATTTTTCAGAATGCTCGTATTTTCATTAAAGTAATATTATAATATATATTCTTCACAATATACATATACTATCTTATCTCTTGGTATCTTAAAATGTTTTTTGGTTTTCTTACAAATTTACCACTCCTTGTAACTTGAATAAATTAAAGAAATTTTTTAAATAAAATATGATCTTATTTCAATTTTCAATAGGTATATTATTCTTGCATGTCCATATTTTTTTAAAAAAATTACAAATGTTTTTTATTGAATAAAATTATTTATTAAGGAAAAAATAATAATTATATGATTAAAATGTTTAAAGTAATATTTATAAGGTTTTCTAAAAGGATAATTATCAACTTTCTTTGTAGAAAATTCAAAAGGAGTATTATTTTTAAGGTATACAACCCTAACATATTTTTCCACCATGAAAACATTTCTATTCTCCTTTATCATACTCTAAAAATTTTAATGGTTTTTCATAGGGAAATATTCAATTAATTAATATATTAATTTTTTTCTTCAATTTTACATTATTTTCCAAAAGAATATGATTTTATTAAAAATATATATTATCGATGAATTGATAGTCATCTTTTATCTTTTATTACTTTTTTTGTCATTATTTTTATCTTGAAACATTAACTTTATTATGATAATATTAATTGTGCATTACATTTATCTTAAATATCCATATTATTTATATAATGGATATGTTAATTTCCAAAAACATATACCATTTGTATATATAATTTTTAACTATGAATGTTATTTAATTGACTGGGAAATATTTATATTTTATATTCTTTACTCAATATGCCCATTTATTGATAAAAAAAGTTTTTTATGAATTAAATTGATCCTTCAATATATGGGGAATACAGTGGACATGTAGTGATGGGTGAGGCCCAGTTATTGATAGCCCCTCAATACATCAACAAGACACATGAGAAAAACTAGTTTTTAATCATTCTAATATGGGTTTTGGTGTATACATAGCCATAGATTAAACAATCATACCATAATTACAATATGGTAAATATATCATGATCTCTGAGATCAGGATGCCCAATATTAATCATTTTATTCATTGAATTCAGTTATTATTATCCCTGAGATTACGAAAGTGATATTATACGTGGATGTATTTCATGCTAAAATTATTCATTAAATGGCATATTTTTTCATTGATTTTCATTTTATATATTGATTTTGCCTTATTAATTCATGATAACATTGACTATATATAACCATTATTTCAAATCTGAGCTCACCATTTATTTTTTTAATTTCTCCAATATATGGGTAAGGATATTATGAATAATATAAAGTATGGAAAAATGTTATTTATTCTACGTAATTTATATTTCCAATTTAATATAGGAATAATTTATGTATTTGGTTCTTTAGGACCACTAAACCATTTAGTCCTTCAGGATGAGATAGCTTATATCTTATGCCATTGTAATAATGTAGACTCTCTCTAGTTTAATAGAGTTTGAGTTTCTATATTATATATTCTTATGGAATAGAAAATAATTTTTACTCCAACCTCTTCATAAAAAAGTCCATCCCTATCACAAAACTGAGATTATATATGGAGTGGTGATTTATAAACGACAATGTATTTCCATTCTTCTTGATGTATTGTATTGTGTTAAGTGTTGGTTCCGTTGTTGGTACATATCATGTGGAACCCTATACACATTTCTATAGAATCTGTATACACTATAACAATTCATTCCTCTATGTTATATCCTTATTTCCTTATGCCAATTCACTATTATATTGTATAACACAATTTTAATCGTTTTTGGATCTGAGGAGTTTTATGACCAAGAATTGCTAAATCCTTCATCATTTGTTTTAGAATCATATTCTAGAATGGATCTTGGGTTATAGTGTGTAAATAAATAGAGTAATTTTCATGAAGGATTTTACATATTTTTATCCTCTTTATCACTCATATGAATCCTTATAGTGGCATAATGCCTCCTATAATGAAACAATATCTATCCTAAAAAAATTTCTAGGGTTCACTCATCAATAGTAAATAGAACAGTGATATTCTTTTTGAAAAAACTATATACGTCAAATATACTAAGTTATTTATACATAACTTCATTGTGGAATTAAGAGATCAATTATTAAATAGTTTCTTCTAGGTCCACACTTTCATGTTTTCCCATATCTAATCAAATTAGGATGGTACATGGTTATAGTGTGATATCATGGTAGTTCATTAAAAATATTTTCAAACTCTTCAAAGGTATTCCACAATATCCGCCCAACCATAAATCTTTAAAAACAATGAATTTTAGTTAATATTTGATAATATAAAACATCATAATCCTATTAAATTTTTGTGCACAAATTTTGGTTATAAAATTATCATAAAAATAAACATTTACGTCACCCCATGAAAAAAAATCAAACAAAAGAAAATACAAAATTTCGAAAGTGAAACATTCAATCAAGCATCTTAAAAAAATTATTCATAACAACAAAAATAGCATACCTCACCTAATTAAAAGTATCCCAATATTTATTTATTTATAATTATAAATTAAAATATCTCTCGCATTTTATTCACATTGTTTAAAATTTTATCCACTCCCATGCCACATATGATCTACCATACTAAATAAATAAATAATTTCTCTCTCAAGATCATTTTATCAAGGTTGTTATCAATATAAATTATCTTCAATCTATCCATAATCTCTTCATTTCATCTTAATCTATGCATAAAAATCGAACCATGATAATAATGAGGGATTTAATTAAGGTTATAACATTTATATGTGTAAAATTTGGTAGGTATTTATGTAAAACATTGAAAATTAAATTTTGGAAAAGGAAGATATATTCTGAAATTATAATAACTAATATTCAATTAATCTTGACAAAAAATCATTTCATTATTTTCATTTAAATGTTCTCTAACACCGAGTCTTTCTCTTCTATCACAATAGATACTTCAAAAAATGATAAAATTTCCTATATTTTTAATTTTTCTCTCTTTTATTGAGTGTGATTTTTCCAATAAGAAATTATCATACCTATAGAAGTAAAACAAAACCAGTACCTTTATCTCCACTAAAAATCTTCTAACAGCACTATTTGTAATATTTAAGATAATTTTGGGGAAGTTAATTGTTATAAGGTCAATACATGGTATCACATTACTTATTTTTCATCAAAATGTAAAAGAATTATATAGGAATAAATGTAAATAAATTTTAAAGATTATTTTTAAATAATCAATAGATAATTACCCACATTATTCATTTCATTACAATCATTTTATTAACACCATTAAATCACCGAAAGTCCACTTTTAAAACAAATCAAAATCATTTAATTGTATTTAAGAGTTAGGGTAATAAGTATAACTAGTCATCTAATCTGGATTAGTATAAGGAATTTCATAGTCTTTTTGGGCTTTTAAAAGTATAAAATATATGGTTGGTATCAAGATAAAATCAGATAATAATTATCAACTCAATCATATTAAATTGGATCAAAATGATCTTGTTTGGCAAATATTACCCATGAAATTTCTATTAGTGATTCATACTTGAAAAATATATTAATAAGGAGTAAAAGAAATAATAATTCAAAAAAATTTAGAGTACCACTTGGGAATGTAAATTAAATATATATATATATCAATTCCTAAAAAATATAGAAATTATTAGTGTAGAAAATGAAATCTTCCTTTAAATATAATCAAAAACTAAAATCATACTAGTAATAATTTTGAAAAAAATCCAAAATTTGATGACCACGTAATATATAAAAACATCACCATCTTCATCATCTTTTATGGGTAAAACTAATAAAAAGTTTCTATAAGTGATATTATTTCTTCTAAATAATTATATCATTTAAATTAGTAAGGATAAAACGTTTGTTGTATACCCTAGTACCCCACCCTCACACATGAATTAAAAATTTCCCTAATGTTTTAACAATGTGATAAATGTTCATAAAAAATGTTAACTGAAATTCTATAAAGGAAAATCCAAAAATGGTAAAAAGAAATATATTTGTCCCGTGATTTTCCTTTTATCTCTCAATTGATTTTTAATTGCATCTATAGTGTTAAAGTACAATTCTTTTTTGGATCATTTATATTGAATACTCTGAAATATGAAATTATATACTCAAACCAATGTTATTTTAAATAGATATATCAGTAAATATTAAGAATAAATTGATTCTCATAAAATGGATTCATATATATATATATCATTAATGAGAGTACAGTGATTATGTTTGATGAAATATAACATATAATAATGATGTGGACATAGAAAAATATTATCAAAGATAATAACTGATGGAGACCACAACAAAATGAGGGAGCGAAAATTTTAAAAATCTCAAATGTTCTTATTATCCTCTATATATGAATCCTCAATAATATATTTAGAGGGTTAATTAGTTTCTAGTGGATCCACATGTTTTACTAGTATAGTACTGATGGTATCCAAAGGGATATTAATGTTTTCTATATTTTGTACTTAACAAGGGGAATATTTTCATCAAAAGCCTTAGTGTGTGTAGAATATTTTTGGTGTGTGGTAGCTAGGTCTCAATTTTTGATGAATTATTATCTAGGAATTGTGTGGATTTTGATTCAATTTATAGAGTAGCTTCATCTATGGTGGATATGTCAACTAACTAATGTAATGAATCAGTGATCATACCCATTGTCTGCTTAAGGTTGAAAATGGTAAGCAATGTCTCTATAGTTGTTGGAGAGGTAATGATCGGGAAATCAGATAGTGTGTGTGATTATTAACTCTATGTATGATTTATATTCCCATTCATTGATTGAAAACCTAAATGATGAGTTTCCAGACTATAGAATAGTGTCTTAAGGGCTATCATATACAACTACCCCTTTCTCATTCTTTGTCTATACAATTCATTCTCGTGGTGGAAAGAAACATCCCGTAAATTATCTTGTAACTAAATAGATATGAACCATGTGGGTGTGTCATGACATAGATAGTTATTTTTATAAGGAATATGTGATGTGAGAATATGTATGTTTATTTTTATTGGTATGGAGGGTCATAAATGTGTGTGGGCATAAAAATTTAGGAGTTTCCTTGGTGTAGAAGATGTCGATCTGATTGAGGTATGATGTGTAACGCCCCGACCCCAGTTGCCTAGAGTTGGTGCATTACTTAGTAACATTGGCATGATCACAAGAAAGATCAAATCTCGAAAGACCGATTGGTTTAGTAGCCTTGGAAACACTAGATATATTCATAAGTTTTACATTACATCATAAAATCAAAAACTACTACAACAACATAATGTTTCCACAGTCCACACTACAATCCCCTCATAATATCCCTGCAGGTCATTCATAACTTACATCTTCACTTCCTGGGAAAAATAAAACATAGGAAAGGGGTGAGCTCAAATGCCCAGTAAGGATAACAATATAGTGGAAACTTTCATCAATAAGAATAAACATTTAAGGCAATGTATAACTAAAACAAAAGCCTTTTAAACATGAACTTTCAACATGGTATGGCATAAATAAAATGAAATAATGCCATTTACTTATTCACATGGATATTCCACTAATCGAATAATCACATGCAAAAATAAATAACCACTTTCATAATGTTGGAATGCATAATGCCAGACTATCATAACCACATAGCCAAGGCCTCGTGCCAAGACTACAAATAAGATTTTGTCAAGGCCTTGTGCCAAGACACTAGTTTGTCTCATGAGACCTACCGATGTAATATTTTTTTTAAGAAGATACTTACGTTAAAAATTGCTAAAATACACTCCAGTGTTTTTTTGAAAACATTATGCAAGCTTCTGAAAACAAAATAACTAATTCTGAGACTGCTCGACTAATTACAGGCCATGATGGGTCCACTCCCAATCCCTTCCTGTCTACCAAACTCGAGAGTCAGGTTTTCTTAAAACATTTTTAAGCTTGCGTTAAATACGTATACATTTGCACTGGATTTTCATATATTTGAGAGAAATATCTCTTTTTTTGAAATCATTTAAAAATAACATAATTATAATAGAAAACCTTTATTTTTAAAATGTCCTTGTAAGCTTTTAAGGGAAGTTTTGAAGATTTTATAACAGCGTAAAATAACCGCACCCGCCGTATAAGTTAAAAAAACATTCTTACCTCAATTCCGTCGAAAAGGTTAAAAAGGACCTTGTTTTGAAAACGACGGAAAGATTCCTTTATAAACCTCTTATAAAAAGTCAAAAAAGGGTATAAATGACTTTAACCCATATTCTTGTAAATAGTAAAAATGTTTTGAAATACATTTTTAAGAAACACGGATGTGGATGATAAAGAGATCCCAGTAGATTATTACATATAAACAACCTCGGATAATGAAGAGATTGTGAAATAACCCTTACCTTGTACTTTTTCTTGGTTGGGATAGGTTAACCTCCTGTATAATGGTGAAATAATTGTTATTAAATTATACAATAATCATATATATTAATATGATATCATATATGATCTTTTAACATTGATTTATTAATAATGTCTTAGAATTATCATCGTTTCGGGTGTTAACTTACTCATTTTCCTTTATATGTTTTGTTACATAAGCCATGTTTGTTGTATCTTATTCATATCCAGAATGATATCAAGTCCTTAAACATCATTTTTAAATCATAAAATGATAATTATACTTGAATGGATACGATGGAGAATGAATCTCATCGCGTTCGTGGAGACGGTAGTCCGTACGTACGCACGAGCGACAATATCATTCTTTTGATATTAAAATAATATATAAATGAATGGTATATCATATATACAGAATCATTAACATGTTATATTTATTATTTACATGAGTTACACATCATTATTATACCCATCCAAATAATATTATATTGAATAACAATTACACCACGACGTGGAGACAGTAAGCCGTACGTACGCACGTATGGTGACATGTTATTCAAAGGGTGGATAGAATACTGAATATGGTTGTACCATACTTATAATAACATCACAGTATATGTGAGATACTGGAGTTATTATTTTAGAATGGTAAGAACAAAGGAAGAAGAAGTGGAAGAAGAAATGAACTTAGAAAAGGGTGGTGAAATCATTACCTCTTCTTCGGGTTCTTCCTTTTGATTTGATCAAAAGGGCTCCTTAGGTTGGCTTTCTGATCAAACTAAGGCCTCTAGGTTGTAGTGAGGGATGTTGGGAGAGTATTTGGGCAGAGTTTGGCCGAACCAAAAGGCTTTGAAGGTGTGAAGAAATGAGAAGGAGGAGTGCCCTTTTATAAGAGGGGTGAGGGGCACCTTTGGAAAAGCTAGAAATATTAATTTATAATAAATTCATATTCGGTTTCTAATGGCTCCAAAGTTGACTATTCAAAGGTTAAGGTGGGGATAGGTCGAAAACCACTCAACCAATAGAATTTAGACAGGTTTGGGTACTTATATTAACCTTATCTTTAATTATTAACTCTAAGTTAATTAGTTTCACTTTTACAATGTCTCTTTGTATTTTTATATAATATGGTTAATAAACTTACTATATACATCCAAGCGACCCCCAAATGGTCCATTAATGATTAACCTATCATAATATAAGTCTCTTGGCCGAACCTTAGATTTTTAGGAATTTAATATCAATTAATAATATAATATTTGTTTTAAGAACTCTTTTATGTCAATTTTGACACTATTCAATAGTTGATTTTTCTGAAACTCATAAAAGATTGATTACTTCTAAAAAAGTCAATTAAATCAATCCTAATATATCATATTATCCTAGAAAATTAGTTTAATTCATTAAAAGTTTCATATTATATTTATTTGGGTATTTATAATATCAATTATGTTAATTTTTTACTATTTTAGTAATTACTGCATCATCATTGTGTCATAAATAAAATAAATTATTTAATGTCTAAAAATTATAAATAAAACATCATTATGTAGGAAATCTTTTTAGCTTTCTAATGAATATTTATAATCGAAAAGCCAACATGTATAACCCTATGTAAAAATTGTTCTTATAAAAGATGTAAGCTTATGCCATTTTTATTTTTATTTTAACTTTATTAATATAATGTGTCCCTACCACATACAAGTGGCTCCAAGGGGTCCCCAAATTCACCCAAGGATGCCCATGGTCGGGTATGTGTCCACCAATAAGGTTAGGACACGTTTTAGGGTAATTTGGTATTATTATAATATTATTTTTTAACCCTTATTTACCGGATTTACCCTTTAACCATGGTAAATAAAATATTTACCGCAGTAATTATTCAAAATGTCTAAAAATAAAAGTTACCTATTTACACAATTTGAACATCCTGATTCAAAATATGGAATCCATTTTCCTAAATTCAAAACACAGAAGTGGCAGAAATTAATTTAAAATTAATTCCCGCTGTCAAAACAAAAAGCGTGTTTTTAAGAGATAATAACTACCAAAAGATTGACACTTGTTTATGTTCAGTTTAATTGTAAAATTATGTCCAATGACCAACATTATATTAAATGGTAAAAATATATTCTAAATATACTTTAAAACCACTCAAATTCATAATTTATCACTATTAATTATTTTGATTAAAAAAGTTGTTTTTAATTAAAATTTAGTAATTTTCACTATTCATCAAAATATAAAAGTTATCCGAAAAGTACCAAAATTTCACCCTAGGATAATTTCGATATTCCGAATCCAAAAATGAACTCCATTTTGAAATATAAAATATATATGATTTCAAAAATTAGGTATAACTATTCACAACGGCTAGTTTAATTAGTTGTGGTGTGTGTTAGAACTCGAGGTTGCGTACAACACACGCTATCGCATTTTTCGAAGGGAAACGTACCGTGAAAGCTTGGGGTGTTACATTCTCCCCTCCTTCAAATAATTGCGTCCTCGCAATTTCTAGGGTATTACTGCATAAAAAGACTTGGGTGGTTCTTCATCATAAGTTCCTCGGGTTCCCACGTTGCCTCTTCCATCTTATGATTCCTCCACAAAACTTTTACCAGACGCGTCGTCCGGTTTCTCAGCACTTGTTCTCTCGTATCAAGAATCTTGATGGGCTCTTCGCAATAAGACAGATCGGGTTCCAGTTCTAAATCTTCATAGGTGAGTACATGCGTTGGGTCAGGCATGTATTTTCTCAACAGAGATACATGGAACACATCGTGAACTTTGGAGAGACTTGGCGGCATTGCCAATCGGTAAGCTACAGCCCCAATTCGTTCTAGAATTTCGAAAGGTCCGATGTACCTGGGACTCAATTTTCCTTTCTTACCAAAACGTATGACTCCCTTCCACGGGGATACCTTCAGGAAAACATGATCACCGACTTGAAATTCCAAATCCTTCCTTCGATTATCGGCATAGCTCTTCTGCCTACTTTGAGCTGCTTTGATGTGATTTTGGATTACTTTCACCTTTTCCACCGTTTCCTCCACCAGTTCTGGGCCTACAAGTTTTCTTTCACCAACGTCATCCCAACAGGTTGGTGTACGACATCTCTTTCCGTATAACGCTTCATATGGTGCCATCTGAATACTCGAATGGAAGCTATTGTTATAGGAAAATTCTACTAGTGGTAAATATTGATCCCACATACCCTGAAAATCAAGTGAGCAAGATCTCAACATGTCTTCTAAGGTCTGAATAGTCCGTTCTGATTGTCCGTCTGTCTGAGGGTGGTAAGCAGTGCTCAAATGAAGTTCAGTATCCAGGGATTTCTGAAGACTTTTCCAAAACCTTGAAGTAAAACGGGGATCACGATCCGAAACAATTGATAGGGGTACTCCATGAAGTCTCACAACTTCATTAATATATAGTCTTGCTAGACGTTCCAGGGGTAGATCTTCTCTTATAGCAAGAAAATGTGCTGACTTGGTAAGACGATCAACAATAACCCATATTGCATCGTTCCTTCTAGGAGTCTTTGGTAGCCCCATGACAAAGTCCATCGTAATATTGTCCCATTTCCACTCCGGTATGGGAAGAGGTTGCATGACTCCTCCAGGCTGTTGCCTTCCAGCTTTGACTTGTTGACAAACCATACATCTTGACACAAAATCAGCAATCTCCCTCTTCATGTTGTCCCACCAAAAATGTTCCTTCAAATCTCTATACATTTTGGTGCTCCCAGGGTGTATAGAGAAATTGGAACTATGAGCGTCATCCAGCAATTCCCTTTTTAGATCAGGTATATTGGGAACACAAAGTCTCTTCCCGAATTTCAAAATTCCATCTTCATACACAAAGTCTCTCAATCTCCCCTCATTCACAGCTTTAATCTTCTTCTGAAATTCTTCATCATCGGTCTGGGAACTCTTAATCCTATCTAGTAAAGATGGTTTGGAAACCATTTGAAAAAGCATTGATGTTTCACCTTCCCTGGTTATTCCCATGTCCATCTTCTCTAGATCCATGAAAATTGGATCCCTTTCAATTCTCATCATGTTCATAACTCCATGGTCTTTTCTGCTCAAAGCATCTGCTACTTTGTTTGCTTTCCCCGGGTGGTAGTGTATCGTGCAATCATAATCCTTGAGTAATTCAAGCCATCTCCTTTGCCTCATGTTGAGTTCTTTTTGTGAGAAAATATACTTCAAACTCTTGTGATCAGTATAAATCTCACATTTTTCACCATAGAGGTAGTGCCTCCATATCTTCAAAGAAAAGATCACAGCTGCTAACTCAAGATCATGAGTAGGATAGTTTTGTTCATGAATTTTCAACTGTCGTGATGCATAGGCAATAACTCTATCATTCTGCATAAGGACACAGCCAAGTCCTTTCTTCGATGCATCACTATAAATAACGAACCCATCATTCCCCGATGGTAGAGTCAATATAGGAGCATTGACTAATCTTCTCTTCAGTTCTTCGAAACATTCTTCACACTCTTTTGTCCAAAAAAATTTAACCCCTTTACGTGTGAGCTTCGTTAATGGGTTAGCCAATCGGGCAAAATTCTGGACGAAACGTCGATAATAACCTGCCAAGCCAATAAAACTACGTACCTCAGTTATACTCGTAGGTGCTGGCCATTCTTGGATTGCTTTGGTCTTAGAAGGATCAACAGAGATTCCATCTTTAGAGACAATATGGCCAAGAAAAGAAATCTCCTGAAGCCAGAATTCACACTTACTAAACTTTCCATATAATTCATGCCTCCTCAGAGTCTTCAAGATAATGCACAAGTGATTTTCATGATCTTCGTAGGTTTTGGAGTATACCAAGATATAATCAATAAATACCACCACAAATTCATCGAGATACTCCTTGAAAACTCTATTCATCAGATCCATGAATACAGAGGGTGCATTAGTCAATCCAAACGGCATTACAGTAAACTCGTAATGCCCGTACCTGGTTCGAAATGCTGTTTTCGGAATGTCTTCCTTCTTTACACACAACTGATGGTATCCAGATCGAAGGTCAATCTTTGAAAAGTATTGAGCTCCATGCAGTTGATCAAATAAATCATCAATACGAGGTAGGGGATACTTGTTCTTTATCGTTATAGCATTGATCTCCCTGTAGTCGATACATAACCTCATAGATCCATCTTTCTTTTTAACAAAAAGAACAGGGGCTCCCCATGGAGAAACACTAGGGCGAATAAATCCCTTATTACTCAATTCCTCTAGTTGTTTCTTTAGTTCGACTAATTCTACAGTAGCCATTCTATAAGGGGTCTTCGATATAGGCCTTGATCCAGGAATCAAATCAATAGAAAACTCAACTTCTCGTTCTGGAGGATGTCCAGGTAAATCTTCCGGAAATACATCTACAAATTCTTTCACAATAGGTACATCCTCTATTTGAACATTCCTTTCCTCACCGACAGTTATTTCATTCTCTTCCTCTCCGATAATTGAATTAAGTTGAGCT
The DNA here is from genome assembly GCA_963277665.1 of Viscum album. NCBI lineage: Eukaryota > Viridiplantae > Streptophyta > Magnoliopsida > Santalales > Viscaceae > Viscum > Viscum album. The sequence goes on from OY728159.1 coordinate 1,274,218,704, forward strand.
ACAGGGGGTGGATCTAAATAAGAATTAGGTGGTGACGATTCTGCTCTAAAAATAAGGTGTTCCTTATCATTATCATCAAGAATCGTAACCTCTTTCTTCTTACAATAAATCTTCGCATCATAGTCCAAAAGCCAGTCCATACCGAGGATTATATCAAACTCAATCATAGGTATGACGATGAGATCAGCAGATAAAGAAAATTTATGTGCTCTAATGGGGACTGATTCACAAAACTTTGTTGCAACGATACTTCCCTTAGGAGTTTTAACTGACAACTCCCTTATTAAATCAAATTGGAAATATCTAATTTTCTTAGAAAACTGGGAAGATATGAAACAATGCGATGATCCAGAATCAAATAATGCATTTGCTAAACTTGAGGAAACCATTAAATTACCTGCCACCACGTCTTTCGGAGCTTCTACCTCAGCAGTAGTGATAGCATAAGCCTGGCCTTGATCCCTTGGCCTTTTCTGAGGTATGTTCTCCTGACGCTTAGGACATGCATTTGCATAATGTCCCATCTCCCTGCAATTGTAGCACTGAACGTTGGTAGCTTCCTTCTTCCCCTTGCAATCATGAGCTTGGTGGCCTTTTTCACCACACTTGTAACAGACTCCCATTCCCTTCAAGCAAGTACCAGGATGTTTCTTCCCGCATTTACCACACGATGGATATTCAACCTTTCCCTTATTCCCCTTATTTCCATTCCCAGATTGATCAGTAGGTCTCTTCTTCTCTTGCTTTGCTTTAAAGTCATAAGACTTAGAGAATTCCTTTTCGGTCTTGATAGCACATGAGACAATGTCTTCGTACGATGAAAAGGATTGTGAGACTAATGCTCGACGGAGAAATGGTTTTAACCCATCAAAGAAACGATCAATCATACTTCTTGGGTTGCGAATATAATCACCAGCGTACCTCGCTAACCTTGTAAAGTTAGCCTCATACTTTGTGACATTCTCATCCTCCTTTTGTCTCAGACTCAGAAATTGTCTTTCCATATCTGCTCGATGGTCGCGAGGAAAGTATTTTTCTAAAAACAGATCTTTGAACTCCCTCCATTCCATTTTTGATACTTCATCATCTTCCTTCGTATTTTGAATCAATGACCACCATTGATCAGCATCTCCAGTGAGGCGGTAAACTGCCATGGTAACTTTTTCCCTTTCACTACTCCCCAAAGCCTGAAATATTTTCTCTAAGGAAAATATCCATTGCTCAGCTACTAAGGGATTTTTACTCCCATTGAACGTTGGTGGTTGTTGTCTCATGAATCGATCTAACATTGATCCTCCACGCTGCGGATCAGGGTGCTCCATACGGGTAAGGTTATTATTCATAACCTGAGTAAGTTGTCCCAGTACGGTGATTAGCTGATCAGCACCAGTTGCATCACCAGCCCCACTATAATTATCTTGATCAGGAGGGCAATCCCTACATGGAGTGCGTGCATTGATACGATTTCCATTTCTTCCACTAGGCGCCATTTCTAAACAATGGCATAAACTAGATCAGTTTATGAATCAAAATACATAATCCCATACTTATAAAACACTTAACATAAATTGAACTATTTATGGATATAATCCATAATCATAAAAATGTTTTCTTTGAGGAAGTATATACTCATAAACCCTTCATAATGATTTGTAAAGAAAATGAGAGTTATCCTAAGCATATCCCCCGGGAGTGTCGTAACCAAGAGTGCAGCAAGGCCCGTTGTCGTGCACCAGTTCCCGTTCGAGTCTAGCTCAAAGCGGTGTTTTCGGGTTTTACCCCTAGGTACATCTGTGCCAGAGCCGCCTCTATCTGCTCGTATCCAGACAGGGATGTATTGCTCGGAAAACTCACAAAGTCTCTACAATACCAAAATTCTAGGAAGTTCTTCTATACTAATCCTCAAAGTTCATCTTAGGTCTATGTGCTCTAATCAGAGTTTATCTAAATCTAGCTTCCAAGGTTTGTACTAAACTTCCTCTGATACCAACTATAACGCCCCGACCCCAGTTGCCTAGAGTTGGTGCATTACTTCGTAACATTGGCATGATCACAAGAAAGATCAAATCTCGAAAGACCGATTGGTTTAGTAGCCTTGGAAACACTAGATATATTCATAAGTTTTACATTACATCATAAAATCAAAAACTACTACAACAACATAATGTTTCCACAGTCCACACTACAATCCCCTCATAATATCCCTGCAGGTCATTCATAACTTACATCTTCACTTCCTGGGAAAAATAAAACATAGAAAAGGGGTGAGCTCAAATGCCCAGTAAGGATAACAATATAGCGGAAACTTTCATCAATAAGAATAAACATTTAAGGCAATGTATAACTAAAACAAAAGCCTTTTAAACATGAACTTTCAACATGGTATGGCATAAATAAAATGAAATAATGCCATTTACTTATTCACATGGATATTCCACTAATCGAATAATCACATGCAAAAATAAATAACCACTTTCATAATGTTGGAATGCATAATGCCAGACTATCATAACCACATAGCCAAGGCCTCGTGCCAAGACTACAAATAAGATTTTGTCAAGGCCTTATGCCAAGACACTAGTTTGTCTCATGAGACCTACCGATGTAATATTTTTTTTAAGAAGATACTTACGTTAAAAATTGCTAAAATACACTCCAGTGTTTTTTTGAAAACATTATGCAAGCTTCTGAAAACAAAATAACTAATTCTGAGACTGCTCGACTAATTACAGGCCATGATGGGTCCACTCCCAATCCCTTCCTGTCTACCAAACTCGAGAGTCAGGTTTTCTGAAAACATTTTTAAGCTTGCGTTAAATACGTATACATTTGCACTGGATTTTCATATATTTGAGAGAAATATCTCTTTTTTTGAAATCATTTAAAAATAACATAATTATAATAGAAAACCTTTATTTTTAAAATGTTTTTGTAAGCTTGTAAGGGAAGTTTTGAAGATTTTATAACGGCGTAAAATAACCGCACCCGCCGTATAAGTTAAAAAAAACATTCTTACCTCAATTCTGTCGAAAAGGTTAAAAAGGACCTTGTTTTGAAAACGACGGAAAGATTCCTTTATAAACCTCTTATAAAAAGTCAAAAAAGGGTATAAATGACTTTAACCCATATTCTTGTAAATAGTAAAAATGTTTTGAAATACATTTTTAAGAAACATGGATGTGGATGATAAAGAGATCCCAGTAGATTATTACATATAAACAACCTCGGATAATGAAGAGATTGTGAAATAACCCTTACCTTGTACTTTTTCTTGGTTGGGGTAGGTTAACCTCCTGTATAATGGTGAAATAATTGTTATTAAATTATACAATAATCATATATATTAATATGATATCATATATGATCTTTTAACATTGATTTATTAATAATATCTTAGAATTATCATCGTTTCGGGTGTTAACTTACTCATTTTCTTTTATATGTTTTGTTACATAAGCCATGTTTGTTGTATCTTATTCATATCCAGAATGATATCAAGTCCTTAAACATCATTTTTAAATCATAAAATGATAATTATACTTGAATGGATACGATGGAGAATGAATCTCATCGCGTTCGTGGAGACGGTAGTCCGTACGTACGCACGAGCGACAATATCATTCTTTTGATATTAAAATAATATATAAATGAATGGTATATCATATATACAGAATCATTAACATGTTATATTTATTATTTACATGATTTAAACATCATTATTATACCCATCCAAATAATATTATATTGAATAACAATTACACCACGACGTGGAGACGGTAAGCCGTACGTACGCACGTATGGTGACATGTTATTCAAAGGGTGGATAGAATACTGAATATGGTTGTACCATACTTATAATAACATCACAGTATATGTGAGATACTGGAGTTATTATTTTAGAATGGTAAGAACAAAGGAAGAAGAAGTGGAAGAAGAAATGAACTTAGAAAAGGGTGGTGAAATCATTACCTCTTCTTCGGGTTCTTCCTTTTGATTTGATCAAAAGGGCTCCTTAGGTTGGCTTTCTGATCAAACTAAGGCCTCTAGGTTGTAGTGAGGGATGTTGGGAGAGTATTTGGGCAGAGTTTGGCCGAACCAAAAGGCTTTGAAGGTGTGAAGAAATGAGAAGGAGGAGTGCCCTTTTATAAGAGGGGTGAGGGGCACCTTTGGAAAAGCTAGAAATATTAATTTATAATAAATTCATATTCGGTTTCTAATGGCTCCAAAGTTGACTATTCAAAGGTTAAGGTGGGGATAGGTCGAAAACCACTCAACCAATAGAATTTAGATAGGTTTGGGTACTTATAGTAACCTTATCTTTAAGTATTAACTCTAAGTTAATTAGTTTCACTTTTACAATGTCTCTTTGTATTTTTATATAATATGGTTAATAAACTTACTATATACATCCAAGCGACCCCCAAGTGGTCCATTAATGATTACCCTATCATAATATAAGTCTCTTGTCCGAACCTTAGATTTTTAGGAATTTAATATCAATTAATAATATAATATTTGTTTTAAGAACTCTTTTATGTCAATTTTGACACTATTCAATAGTTGATTTTTCTGAAACTCATAAAAGATTTATTACTTCGAAAAAAGTCAATTAAATCAATCCTAATATACCATATTATCCTAGAAAATTAGTTTAATTCATTAAAAGTTTCATATTATATTTATTTGGGTATTTATAATATCAATTATGTTAATTTTTTACTATTTTAGTAATTACTGCATCATCATTGTGTCATAAATAAAATAAATTATTTAATGTCTAAAAATTATAAATAAAACATCATTATGTAGGAAATATTTTTATATTTCTAATGAATATTTATAATCGAAAATCCAACATGTATAACCCTATGTAAAAATTGTTCTTATAAAAGATGTAAGCTTATGCCATTTTTATTTTTATTTTAACTTTATTAATATAATGTGTCCCTACCACATACAAGTGGCTCCAAGGGGTCCCCAAATTGACCCAAGGATGCCCATGGTCGGGTATGTGTCCAACAATAAGGTTAGGACACGTTTTAGGGTAATTTTGTATTATTATAATATTATTTTTTAACCCTTATTTACCGGATTTACCCTTTAACCATGGTAAATAAAATATTTACCGCAGTAATTATTCAAAATGTCTAAAAATAAAAGTTACCTATTTACACAATTTGAACATCCTGATTCCAAATATGGAATCCATTTTCCTAAATTCAAAACACAGAAGTGGCAGAAATTAATTTAAAATTAATTCCCGCTGTCAAAACAAAAAGCGTGTTTTTAAGAGATAATAACTACCAAAAGATTGACACTTGTTTATGTTCAGTTTAATTGTAAAATTATGTCCAATGACCAACATTATATTAAATGGTAAAAATATATTCTAAATATACTTTAAAACCACTCAAATTCATAATTTATCACTATTAATTATTTTGATTAAAAAATTTGTTTTTAATTAAAATTTAGTAATTTTCACTATTCATCAAAATATAAAAGTTATCCGAAAAGTACCAAAATTTCACCCTAGGATAATTTCGATATTCCGAATCCAAAAATGAAGTCCATTTTGAAATATAAAATATATATGATTTCAAAAAGTAGGTATAACTATTCACAACGGCTAGTTTAATTAGTTGTGGTGTGTGTTAGAACTCGAGGTTGCGTACAACACACGATATCGCATTATTCGAAGGGAAACGTACCGTGAAAGCTTGGGGTGTTACATGATGGGTGATGATAAAAGAGGTAAAACTAGTGGTGGATCAATGGGAAGACTCATAATCTAGAACATGTGGTGTGATACCACTATAAAGTAGTTAATTATAGCATAAAAGTGCAAGTTTGGCTCATCTAGTGGGATGGAGAGTGGTGGTTCTTGATAAGGTTCCACAAAGGATTATCCTCTAGGTAAATGAGATACTTAATAATGAGAGGTATCCAATGACTATACATCATTAACCTCATCCTCTATATCAAGAACTATAACATGCTTCCATTTAACCCAACACTTGGTATGACCTATGGCATGGCTTAGAGGTCATTCCCAATCCTCACGAGTTGAAAACTAGTGTTTGGTGTTTGTAGTGTGTGAGATATCTTTCCCAGTATCATCCCACCTAGTTTTACATGCATATATATTTTAAGATGAATAAAAATTATAGTTTTGGATGAAATAAAAAAACATTATTTGATAACATAATTTAGTTTGTAAATGAATGTAAAATATGAAAGAAAAACTTGAAACTAGATAAAATACAACATGAGTAGCATGGGAAATCCCTAAGTATCTAGGGTTAATGGGGACCTTAGATACTCATACTCTTTCTGGTCATCCAAGGTGATTAAGGTCTTGTATCCTACTTAAACTAACCAATCCACAAAAGCATCATAATTTATTTAGTGTTGAGAGATAATCATGCAAGGTTAGGAAGTTCATGACTTGGGTAATTTTTCTTGTATTACTACCAAGTTACCCAAAATTCCCATGTTATTTATCCTATTTATCAAATCATACAAATCCCATTTCATAAAAACCAGACCATAAAATTCTATATAAAATCATTATGACCGAATTTTATAGGGGATAATCTATTTCAAGAGACTTACACACACCAACACCTTTAAAATCACCCATTTACACACAAAAAAAATTATAAAATAATAGAAATATTGGAAATCACATTTATCTCTTAATATAACATCACAACACAGAACCACCAACCATTTCCCTTGAAATCAACACAAACTAGTTGGAAACCACAACCCAAATTGAAGAAGATATTATAGAATCGTGAAAATACCATAAATATCCAAAATTGAGCCCTAAAATTCGGTTTATGCCAAACCAATGTCATCCCAACATCTAGGTTAGATAAAACCTAATATATAAAAGAGTATAAACCAAGGAATGAGGATATCGGTCAGTTACATGAAAGATTATTAGAAATCTCAGCAAAAACAACCACCAATATGATCCAAGAGGAGGGGTGAAGATAAGAGGCAAGACTATGGATTTTAGGGTTGACAGTTAGGATAAATTAGGGGTTTATTTAATTTAATTAGGTAGAGGTAAAGTTAGATAGTAAAAATATTTAAAAACTGGTCAGGTTTCTTAGTTTAGCCACACTATCTGACAGACTATTTTCCAGCCATGTGGGCACCTTTTAAAAAATAGATTCTGAATGGTTTGGTCCACATTGTGTCACAAACCAATTTATTAAATGTTCAATGACTCTAGGGTCACATCCTTAGGCCACATGTTCTCCTATGTTTCGTGCATAGACATGCGCCAAACCATGAGTGCTCCCTTGTGCCTCTATCAATATATACATTTTTTCAAATGATGGTGCATAGTTTCCCCTAACCATTTTCCAACTTTGTGATCCTCTATCATTAAAAAACATCCAATATTATGAATAAAATACCTTGAGTAAACATAGATAAAATTAAAGGCCAAAAATAGAAAAACATTTTAAAAAATGGCACAATAGATAGGTCACCTTTCTCCACCTAGTCTCTTTTCATCCCTAGGAAGTTAACCAATAAGCTTATTAGAGAATAAGTGAGGGTAATTACCGTATAACCAAGAATTTTTTCCCACATCTCATGCACATAATTATTGTCCTTCCACAAGAACTATACTATTAGAATATATTTCCCTTGTACCACTTTTTTTATATCTATAATATAAACTGATAGCTCAGTTACTAAAATATCAGGTTTTGATGGAATCTCCTCCCAACTCAACACATTAAAAGGGACTGAATGATACAATTTTAACTAATAGATGTGTAAAATTTTGTGAATCACCATCAACTAAGAAGTAAAATCCAAGCAGTATGTGACCTTGTTGATTCTCTGAGTGACCTCAAAAGGTTTGACATGCCTCTGAGTGATCATCCCTTTCTTCCCAAGATAGAAATGACCCAAATGAGGTTCCACCCTTACAAATACCTGATCACCCATTGGGAATTTAAAAAATTAGTTTTAATGATCAAAATAATATTTTTAATATCATTTATCTATCATCAAATGATACTTAATTATCTAAATCTTTCTATCCATATCCTAAATTATTCTCAATCCCACTAAGGAAGTCTCACCTACTTTTTTTCAACAGAGTAGAGATCATCATGGTTGACCATATTGAGCCTCAAATTGGTCCATATTAATATATTATTGGTAATTTTTATTATATAGAAATTACACTATCCCAATATGGTTATACGGTGAGCCTCCAAATTGTAAAACATAGGCATGAAGTATGTCTTCAAAAAAATTGTTCTCCCACTCCATAAATCCATCATTTTTAAGAAGCTATGTCATGTTTATCATCGCATGGGACCCCATAACCTTTATGAGTCCCTTGCATAAATGAGATTTGAAACATGGGTCCCTTTCAATGATAATAGAACATGGAACATCATATGAAATCATGTTGTTCTAGGTATACAATCTTCCTAGCTTCTCTACTTTGGTGGTTTCCATGTTCAAAACATGATGGATGAACTTTTCAAAACAGTCTCTTACCAACCAAATAGAATTCTTACTTTAGGGTACAGAAGGTAGTCCAATGATAAAGTATATTTCAACCTTGTCCCACTTCAAATATTCATTTTAATTATGTTCATGTAATAATTATTTCTTCTAGTTTACATCATTTACTTGATGAAAAGTATATCATATAGATAAAAGTCAATTATATCACATATCAAAACTAGACACTAGATCTAGTGTCTTATGTCATATAATATCTTGGTGTAACCAAGATGGATAACCCACTAATACTGATGATATCCATACATCACCACCTCCCTCGGAAACAACGATACCACAAAATAGACTTTGAAATAAAGAATCTCTTCATATGATAAGGAATATTCACAAGGTACCACCCCACCATTTAGAAACTGGTTAGGCCACTGAAACAACACATCCTTTGTCTACCCATCCAAAATCAACCCTATAAGGGATCTTTTCAACTGAATACTATCCAAAAAAATACCTTCACTCTATTTATTAGCCTCTAGATGCATTCAGTGAAAAATACCATTATATCCCAGTCATAACTGGTCTCCTTTAAATATTGGGTTAGAAACATCCTATTTTTGGAATCAATGACTGCATTCTATTTACCTTGGGTATAGTGGATGTAAATGTCAAATACCTAGAGGTACTATATCCCCCATCAATGCCTCAGGTTTAAATTATTTTGGGAGAAAATATGGATTAAATTTTTTTTTCTTACATTATAAATCACTCCCAAAAAATAGTGATTCAATTACTTGGGGGAATGTATCACCACTGGAATCTCAAGGTCATGGGTGGGGAAATTCATCTCATGTGGTCATAGTTGGAAATATTTTTCTACCACAAAATTATTTCCCATTATATGATTATAAACCAAACCCATACCTCACTCATTATTGTATTCCATGAATCCCCACCCAACCACATGTAAAATCAAGATGGGGTTGGTGGTCAATCCCAACTAGAGCTTCTAAAATGTCACATAGAATTTTTGGCTCAAAATGAACATCATCCCTTTCTCTGTGATAGTTTTCATGTGAAAGGAAAGTTGATATATGTCCCAAAACAACCATTTGTATCACCTAGCTATTCCCTTGAAGCATTTGATTTCAAAAACATTACATGTATATTCCTACAATATCATTGCTCAAATTTGATTTGGATGAACTAAAAACCCATGTTATGAGACTACATGACCTTGAAACTTAACTTCTTAGATCCAAAATATATTTTTTGATAGTTTTTCATAAAGATGATGGTCACACTATGTCCCTAAAACAATTATCAAATGATTTTATCTACTTTGGAATGAAACCATGGGAACATCCTCTTCTCTCACGATGACCTGGTGGTATCATGAAAAGATGTTAATCTTCTAAAACCACATTTCCCCATTAAATTTCTCATAGAAATTATCAATATGGTGGAAGGGGTATATATAATTTATCATTACTCAACATAAAATCTGATAGTAGACACATGGATAAATGGATCTATCATCTTTCATAGAAAAGAGTGATAGGGAGACTCAAGGTGAGATGATCACGTGAATAAATCTTTTGGATTCCAAGTTATTCAGATGAATATTTAACTCATTAAATTTAGTAGCGGCCATAAAATATAATGTAAGATATATTGGATGTGTCCTTGATGAAAAATAAATAGTTAACTCTATATCCCGCTAAAGAGGTAAATTTAAGAAATCATCATGGAACACTTTCAGTAACCCAATAAATATGAAATACAACCCACTATCATTTACTTCCCCATAATCCTCTAAAAAGTGGGTTGAAACTTAATAAGAAAGACTGTACAACTCTGGAATTATAGGTTCAGCTCAACCTGATCACAGATCTCATTCTCCTTGATAAACATGAGTACACCCATCTGGGGTAGTAAAATTCAACCAACAATAATAGAAATCAATCTGTACCTTGAAGGAAATAATTCAATCCTTTATTTGGATCGTGTGAAAAGGGTCTATCTCCAGGATACAGAAATCCCATTTAATCTCAAACATTGACAACGAGAAAACATATAATTGGAATTATAAATGATAATCATTCCTCCAACCTAGATGTGTAACCAAATCCATGAAATATGGCATAAGTTCCCTCAAGTTTTTCAACAATCCCACCATATAAGAAGAAATGAAAGATTGACAAGCACCTTTATCGAAAAAGGAAATGATTGTGAATGATGAAATAATAATTGTTCCAAGGACTATTATAAAACATTCATTATGTTCCACCGATTCTTGATCTATAGAATTTAGGTGATTTATCTCTCCTAAGATTTAGATTTATTTTTAACTTATGGATCTCACTTAAACTAACTATTTCCACAAAATATCTTACCTTTCATACACATCTACCATAGTGAGATCCCATTTCTTTGGATATATCATAGTGAGTTGATGTTCCCTTGGGATATGTAGAGCATACACCACTCTGAGAAAGATGTTTGATATTCTAGATCCTTTTCATATGGATTATATTCCCACAATGGTGGAATTCCCTAGGTGAGACTAAACATATAGACCACATGTGTCCGAAAGAAACCCAATCAAGCCACACATACCTACCTAATTTCGTTTTCATATGGATTATATTACCATCCTTATTTCCTTTTTAATAATGCTTCCACTTATTTTTAAATGACTAAATCCCACTTTCTCTCATCCCTAAAAGAAACCCAATCAAGCCAGACATACCTACCTGGACAATTTACACCATCAAAGCCTCATTAGATACCTTATCATAGGTCTTTAATTTAAACGATAAGATATCAAAATTAATGACTAGACACAAAACCATTTCAAATAGATGGGCCTTCATGTTTTCATTGGTCATTAACACAGGTGCAAGGTGGTCCAGTACTACTAAGAGGTTGGTGTAAATCATCACTCAACACTACCCCTGACAGAGTTCTATGAAATCTTAGGACTTGGTGTGGGATAGAGACTTAAGGAAGAATGACTTAGTGAAAATCACATTAAATTACTTTCATCCCATCAGGTTATGCTACCCATTTTGAATGGCTGACTAATACCACATGTGATAGGGACCTTCCACCATAAATTACACACCATTCACTTTAATAGGTTTAGTAGTCCCAAGGATATTAAATATACTATCAATATTCTCCACCCAGTCTTCCTGAGTTGGGGGATTATGATTGAATAAATATGATGATTCATCCTTTCCTATCCCCATTTCAGTTTCCCTAACATTATATGAAACATAAAAATTCTCAAATCCAAGGCTTGGATAGATTTAACCACAACCACGACTAATGTATGATCAAATTGTGATGGATAAATCTCTCTTTCCACCTATATTGACTGTAGAAGGGGTATCCCAAAAGTCAGGATATTACACAAGTTAGAAAAATAAATTTTAGAAACCCTCAATACATCAAACCACATAAATTAAAATAAATAACATGATAAAACACCAAAATAAATCATAATAAATCCACACAACTAAACCAATAACTCAAATCAATCCACCCTTCATTGGTTCCCATGACCATTCTAAAACCTATGGATTACACCCTAAAGAGGATTCAAAAAATATTTCCAACATTCCATGGTAATCTTAGTCCTACCATGATGTGTGTTATCCTAAAACTATACTCATAACCATAACCTCATGCCCAAAAATGCATTCATATTTTCTATGAAAACTCTCCCAAAATAAGAAAACCTAAAAAAGGGAAAATAATTCTCTAATTACATTTTTTAATGAACATGTATAGGATTTTGTATAACCTATCATCTAACCCATCCCATTTCATGGACTAAAGGGTGTTATAGATCCCCAAGATAAGGAAACTAGTTCATGGTATTCAAATGAATCATGGGGGAATTATTTTTCCAATCACGGTAATAAACATCCACATAGCATAATATAATATAAACTCACTAAAAAATATACAAAATAGTTCTTATAAATGTTTAAGTTTACATTTAAAACCAAAATCCAATGTAAATAAAGGGGGGGGGGACTACCAAGTACCACAAAACCTCAAAATGAAAAAGTGGATAATCACTTAAATTTTCACAACAACCAACATTTGAAATAAAATATATCATTATATATTGTTTTCAAACCCCCTATATGAATAATTTCATTTACCTGGGGTAGAAAAAATAGTTTACATACACACATTATAAGTATTTAGGGTGTGAGATACATACATTAGGAGCATTTAGGGTGTGATATCACTTAACCTGTATGATCCCACAAAGTGATCCATTCACAAACATAATAATACAAATATTTTATTTGTAGAAGAAATAAATTTTATTTGATAATATGATATTGTTAATAATGGAAGGTGATAGATAAAAGAAAAAATGGAAATAGGTAAAAATAAAACATGAAAATCATTGGAAATCCCTAAGTATCTAGTGTTAGTGGAGAACTAGGATCCTAATACTTTTCATGATCAAATATGGATTATAAGGAATAATATATTACTTGAGCCAACTAATCCACTTCATCATTGTAGGTTAGTTAGTAGTGAGATGTAATCCTTCTAGTTTGGGAAGGTCATGTGTATAATACTATTCTTAGTATTCAATCCTAGATACCAAAAATTCATATCCACTTTTAATAATTTTTTCATAAAATACATATTCTATTTTTCCATAAACCAGAACATCACATTCCAAAGATAACTATTAGAAACCAATGCCATGTGGAATAAACCATTTAAATAGAATTAAAAATACGAAATCCTTTGAAATTACCCATTTACTAAAAAATCACAATTTAGAAAAAAAAATTGAAATATAAAGAAGCACATTAAACTCATCAAATAATGTAAAAACACAAAACCACCAAACATTTCGATTAAAATCACCACAAAACAGTTATAAAGTACAATACATGTTGAATTGAGGTCCTAAGGAAGCTATAACACACCATAAAAATCCAAACTCGAGAAATACAATTCATATTAAACTAACAATAGGTCATCCCAACCACTAAGTAAAATAAAAACCAAGATGGAATAGAGGAGAAACCATGGAAATAGGATAGAGTTACAGACTTGGAAGATTATTGGATAATTATATCCAAAACTACCATAAAAATGGTCCAATATGAGGGGTAGAGAAAAGTGTTGTGCCTAGGGATATGAAGGTCTAGATTTAGGAGGAATTTGAGGTGGAATGTGTTAAATCATGGAAGGGTACTGTTTAGAGTTTAAAATATTTAAAAACAAACCATCTTTCATGGTTTGGATATATGGTCTGTGAGGCCATGTGTTAACTATGGGGGTACCTCTATATTAACATATAGTGGTTTCATGGTTTGGGACATATACTATTAAAAACCATGTACCTAATCATTTGGGAACTCTTGATCCACTTCTTAACGACAAATGATTTACTTAGACTGGTGCTTGATTGTGCACCTAACTATGAGAGCTCATCAGTGCCTCTATAAAGACTTCCATGGTTTTTATATGTTGGTTTATGGTTTCTCTTAAATGTGCTGTAAACATGAAATTTCCCCATCCGTACCAAAAAAATAAAATTTTAGAATAAAAGACCCCTAAAACCCATAAATAAAATAAAGGACCAAAAATAGAAAAAAAAAATATAAAAAATTGGAAATGTATGTGTTACAGTCTAAAATAAATTAATATTTGACACAATAAACACACACATGTCCTTATTTAATTACTATATTCATATTTTAAAAGAATTAAATGTCAATTAGTTTTATTAATCATAATGAGGAAAGTAAAAATGTTGAATTTTAAACTCTTAGGATCTTTATTAAGTGGGTGCTGAGGTTACCACTGACAATGTAGTGACATTCATTATTAAATGATTTCAAATTTAGAGAAAATTATAATTATTTTTTCTAGATAAGTGGATGTTTCTAGAATCAGTATTTGTCTTGGGGTTCTATGATTTGGTACATCTGAAAGAGATACTTTTAGACATATAATAATGACTATGATGAGTTTTGGGTTCTATTGAGAATGTATATGTGATATTGGATTTACACTTTTTCTAATTTTGGATATATAAAACCTATCACAAAATGATGGGTGAGGGTTATATCATTACGGGTGTAGAGTATGGGATAATCATGTTGCATTCATGTTATCTACATTGTGGTGTGTTTTTCTATATTTTTTCACTAATGTAAAATCCTTTATAAGGGGAATTATACTAGAACATAAAGGGTTCATGCTATGAGAGTGACCTTATAGAAGGGATTAGAGACCCTTATAGGTTTGCATTTTATTTTTCATAGAGTTTGGACTAGCTTCACTTTGGCCCTTAGCTCATGTTATGATGGCCTTCTATAAGGGATATGTTATGATATGTAACATGGGAGACTATAGGATGAGTAAGGGAGGCCACACATTATAGGATTGGGAACCTCATATTCCATTCATTAATACAAAGGTTCATACTATTATGGGGTCTAGGTAGGGGTGGCCTCTTTACCTATGTTGTTCCCTCCATGAAACATGGGGCCCAACTCAGAAACTACCCAATTGAGGGATCTATGAACTGAAATATTCTAGGTTTCATCATGAGCCACACACTATCCCGTTTTTTTAAAATAGGGGATACATATCTTTTCTAGTTCAAGATTTCTTTATATTTTAGGTCATTAGCTATATGGGGAGGGAAATTTAAGCTAACTACTCCCCATATATTCCTACCATTTGATGCTCCATGGATATGGATGTATTTTTAGGTGATTCCATAGTATCTTAAGTTAGGACTCTCCCTCTATTTTATAACATTGTTTCCATTGTCTTCAATTAATTTAGTGTGTTTTTAGGAAATGGTTGTGATAATTCCACAAAATTTTAATAGAATAGGGTGGGTGTGATGGGGATATTTCTCATCATTTCATGATGGGATCCTGAAAGGATGAATGCATATGTTTGTATGTAGTGTTTGTGACATGGTAATTCTGGTGAGTTTTTAGGTAAATATTCTTCTATGATTAATTTTAATAATTAGTTACCATATGATTTAATTAATTATTTTTATGTTATGGAATGAGATTGTTGATTAGTTTTTGGTGCGGCCTTAGATAAGGAAAAATGGTATTTACAAGGGATGATAGGATCTTACCGTAAATAGTAAATGCTTGTTTGAGGTTTGTGGTCCCCCTAATATTAAACTATATTATTTTTTATGCCTGGTTTTGAATGTTAGAATGTTTTAATTGGACTAGGTAATGTGATAAGGATTGAGAGTACCTTATGTAAAATATATATAATTGAATTTATCCTCATATGCATGAATGATGTTCACTTTATCACTTTAGGTAATTTGTAATTTCATAATGACCATGTCGTCAAGGGGAGAATGTGAAATATGATTTTTTAAGAGACCTTAGGTAAGTCTATGAATCAACAATTAGGCATGAATAACCTAGGTGACCTTGATAGGGATAGTCCTAAAGGAAATAAAGGGTTATGACTAGTAATGATGGGTGACAAAGTCGTGTGTCTCATTATTGATGAGGAACACCCTCTTGGTGGTGTAATAAACTCATAGTGTGTATCATAAGTGGGATAACCACTCATGGGATAGGTGTTTTGGGATGGTGAGGGGTTTCTTCTAATAGATGGTTTGAGAGCCATACTATGGAATATATGACATGGGACCTAAGAGAAGGTTGTGGGAATTGATTTTATGACTTGATAACATTCTTATTATAAGTTTTTGAGTGATGTAACCTAAGGAATTACCTAGGTAGTGAGACAATGTTCTGATGTAGTTTAAGAAGAAAATGGGGCATGCCTTTATATCAAGTTCAAAAAGATCCTTGATCTATAAAAAAGTTTCATATTTACTGTAGCTTGTTACCAAAGTAAAAAAACTAAGAGGGGTCTGAAGGATCCTTGTGTATTCCCATATGAGTGATATGAGAATATTTAGAGGACTGAAAATATTTGCTTATGTAACCAATGTAGTATTATTATGAGTAACCTAGGGGACTTAATAGATGAAGAGATGTATTTTTATGTGTGGTTCTTAGACTCAAATGAATGAGTTGGTGAGATTATGTATTGGGTTGTGTTCCATATTTTCTGTTTCATGCATGCGATAACCATGTGCTTTTAATTTTTTATGGATCATAGTGTTGTTGGTGATATCTCATACGGCCTGGCCTCACATAGAGTGATGCTTTATTTGGAATAACCCTATATTGAGTGAGAAGGTAGAGTTTGGTATGAGATATTATATTCTACCTTGAGTGATAATATATTTCAAAGGATAATTTCCTCACCATGAGGGAGAATATTTTAGAAAATAACTCCTTGAGTGAGAAGGTTGGTTCAGGTTGTGACTTGATATAAGCCCCACCATGAATAATAATATAGTGGTAAAGAAAATAAATCATCATGGGTGAGAAGATGTTGTAATAGACCTCCATCAGTTATAAGGTTTATCTAGGGGTTGATGCTACCTTTAGTGATGAGCTATAGGCGAGGATGTTACATTTTCCCCCACCTTGGGTGATAATGTAGAGGTTGGAAAATTATGGGTGACCTCCTTTGACTGATATGGAATGGTCCATGATTTGGATACAAGACCCTACCCATCACGTTCAAGTAGTTGATCGGACTTACTAACAACCTATACTATATCTTCATGTATAGTTTAGGCTATATGTAATCTGAAAAATGGATTCCATATTAGTTTTAAGTAGGTATGTTTGGCTATTGTGGTGGCATAGTTATCACTCGATGAAAAAAGGTGCATATAGTCACGGTGGTCTAGTTAGAGCATGGTGTATGACACACATTATTTTCATTCATTTATTTCCTTCATAAATAAACATGTATATGATTTTGTATATTGGATACCCTTGGTGATACCCTACAAACATGTGCTTCATAGACCCTGTATGGGAACACTGTTTCACATACAAACCTTATGTCTATTTTATAGGTTAGATCACTTGATATGTAGTTGATCATGCTAGGTAATCTCAATGGGTACCAGTGAGTGGGATATAAGTGAGGCTTAGAGATATTAGTAGATCCACCTTTGTATTTTTTATCTTTCTTATTTTCAAATATGATCATCCTAGTGGTTGTTTAATGGGATGTATGATTTTATAAATCTTCATTTAATTTGTTAAATCATTATAGTTTTATTAATTATCTAAAATAAGATTATTAATTGTGGATAATATTTAGTTATTTCCAATTATTTAATTTTATTATAGGTCATATTATCTATGATGTTTGATTTATGCCCTAGAAACAAGTTAGTAACCTATAGTATACTGGGAAGTGCATATGAAGAATCTAATGTCACTAACCATGACATTGATGAGTGGTATTAGGTTAGGGCATGAAAAATTGGTATAATAGTGAATTTTTATTGAATTTATCTTTTAGAAATAATATGAAAGAAATTTTGATAAGTAAAATATTATGATAGACCTCTGACTAGTTTTTCATGAACACCTTCCCATTTAGAAATCCAAGTTACAAGGGTTATGAAATTACTATTCATTGTTTTTTATATTATAGTTATGATTTTTTTTAATGTAATCCATTTATAAACAATATTAATTATTGTTTTAAGAATTAAACCATTTGAAATATTCTTGTGTACATGCATCATGGTCGGAATATAACACTCAAATTACATATACATGGTTCTGGGTGATTGATTTCACTGATTATATAGGGTTAATTTATTTCAATTGTCAACATCAACATATATAGAATTTTAATTTAAATATTTTTGGTGGAATTATTTTAACTAAAGAGTGGAATTTTATTTTAGATGGTAGGTTAGGAGGATATTGTCGTGATACATTATCCACTGATGGATATACATTCCCTTGGTGGAAGGAAAATATAGAGACCCATGTAGGTTAGTGAATACATTTGATTACTTTTTCATGGATCAATGAATGAAATATATTCTATATAAATGTTATCTGATGACATAAATGTGTTTCCCTAAGCATGTCGAGATCCAAAACTCAATCTTATAAGTTTCATTGGTTAAGAGGGTATGATTATTTGGATTCCTAGCCCAGTTGATACTAGATGTGATTTTTACTGGTTCATTCAAAGAGTGGATAGAATTTTTATGCATTCCAGTGATTCATGGGAGGAAGTTGATTGTATAGTTATCCATTGAATGAGTGATATGATTTAATATTTTCTGTGATGTGTCACTGATCATGGTTTGGATATGTGATACTAACATGTATGGGTATCGTGTTTAGTAGGTTAGGCATGTGATCATAGGTTTAATAGGGCACAACCCATGTGAGTGTGAGTCAGGTTCTATTAGAGGGTTATAGGGTATTTTAGACATATTTAATATAAATAATATTGTGATATATATTGGGTTATAACCTATTTTAGTGTTTTTAAGGAGATTCCCTCTTCTAAAGAAATGAGACTGTGGGTTGGTGTTTATGTTTGGGAAAATTCATGATGCATGAGGGTAGTTTGCAATGGTAATTCCTACTGTCATTCGGATTTTAAATCAATGATTGGAAGTGTGTAGTTTAAGAACTGATGGATTAAATGATATGATTATGGGAATGGTAGGCCAATGTCTCGTTAATAATTTGAGGTGTCCCTCTATGGTGATAGGTGACATTGGAAATGGATTGGAGCACTAAGCTACGGTCGACTCTAGCATGTTCCCTAAAAGAGGATTTCAATATGGGTGAGTGTATCCTGGGAGGAGAGACATGCATATAATTTTGGTAGAAATCTAGGTTAGTGTTCATTGAGAGAATTAATGTAATCCATATGGTGGGGAGTGAACCATTGATTTTTGGAGAGTGTGATACTCATTTTGGATTAATTTTGTTGAGTGTTGAGGATGAAACTCTTAGTGATATAAGAATGAGTGGAGAGTCATTTTTTTTTGTTTTGGATAATTTTAATGGGTGGGATATATATATACAATAATTATATGTGGTAATGGAATGAACATGGGTTATTGGAATAGGGTGTTTTGGTTTAGTAGAGTAACTATGGAGTAAAACCTACGTTAGTGGGTATTGAATCATTCACAAATGTATAAACCTCATATCGAAAGGGACATGCATGCAGCGATACTAGTCGATTGGAGTTCAAGATGGAATTTTGTTGTTGTTTTCTAGTGAGATCAAATAATATTTTCCCCCATTGGTAGATGCTAGATTTCAGATTTAGATGCTATGTTGGATGAGTCTATGTGTTAGTTGTGAGGTCATGATAGATTTTAGCCTGATCTAAGAGAGTTAGATCATATATGTGTTCAAAACTATGATGATAGTGTGGTATAATATTTTGTTTATTGAGGATTAAACCATGGAATTACACTATATTTTGGGTTTTTACATTGGTCTAGATTTTTGAATTATAATATTATGCCTCTAAGAGTTAAGGCATCATGATCAGGTGGATTGACAGCCTCTCAATTGGTGCAACCAATATTTATAGGGTAAAATGGATAGAGAATGAAAAACTACGTCTTTTAATAAATATTCTGTTGTGAGTTGGAAACTATATCAATAAAATTGATGGGCTACAATAAGTCAGTTTTTAATAAGTGATTCCTATGGTGGGGATCAAGTTGGCTCTGTAACAACAATTTTTAGTAGATTCTTATAGTGGGAATCACCAAAAACATGTAATTTAATTAGTCAATGAAATATTTGTGTCTCATGATAAATATGTAAGATTGAGAACTATTTTAGTGATGGTGATTTTGAAAAATAATTATTATATCATTTTTTAACAGGATGTACATGTTAGTGTTTGACATTTAGCATATAAACTCGTTCAACATTGTGGGGTAGAACATGGTTAGCGACATACAAATTAATAACCAGCGTAGGTAGGTAGAGATACATTGAAGGAAATTTTATCTTTTTAAGGACAATAAAAATTGTGTTGAATAGTTTTTAATGACCAGTAACGTTAATGGTTGTGAAATTCATAGGAAATATGAATTTTTGAACTTCATGTAGGGTAATTTTTGAGAATTAGGATTGGGATCAGGATTATAAGAATTATGAAATACGAAGAAGATTTTTATTAATATATATCATGGATTGAGTAGTGTTTTAGGTGCTTTTTTTAATGTCAAATTTGGGATTTGGTTACCCCCTTTGCTTATTTTGGGTAATTATGATGCATCGTATCGTGACAGGTGAGGGTAACACCACCAGGAGCTTTGAGTGGGTGATTTTCATTAAGGGAATTATCTAATATTATTATCTCTAAAAATATGTTTTATATTTTTATTAGGCCTATTATCTCATAATTTTGCCATCTATACATTCAACAATTATTTTTTCATTATTTTTTAAAAATTCAAAAAAGGGGGGAAATATAACTATTTTAGTTATTTTCATGGGAAAATATTATTTTTTAATTTTGAAAAAACAATTTATTACACTGATCAAAATTAAAAAAAAAATTATTCCATATTTATTTGAATTATTTATTTATACTCTACTTGGAGCTAAGTGAAATCATTATGGGTCCAAATAAAGCATGCATATTGGAAAATATGTTGGTAGATACAATTGACCAACCATTATGAAATTGGTCATAACTTGGGCTACATGACTTCAAATGGTCTTATTAATTTTTTAAATGAATTATATCACAAACACCCATATCTTAATTAGATATAAATTCCATATTATGAAATTAATTCTTCTAGTTATCATGTGAAATTATAAGGAACAGAAAAGTCTTATAGAAAAAAAATATTACTATAGCTATTTAGGAATAATATTATTTTCTATTATTTAATGGATGTGTAATTTCACAGATGAATACATAATACCAACCCAAACAACATAATATTTTACCAATCTTTAAAAATATGTGTTATATTCGGTAAATTTTTCATTCAAAACTTATTGTTATCAATAAAGGAAGTGTGCTTTGATGAAATATCAAACTCTATCTTTGAAATCCTTAATATATTAATATAATTTATATGTTTTTTTTCTATAGTTATTTATTTATTTATTTATATGTTCATGGTTGGTATTATAACATATGAATCAATGGAACACAAATCCACATGCATTCTTGAACAAAATGAATTATGTGTTGATTTTTGTCTGTTGGTACCTTCTCTCACCTTTAATTCTTATGCCTATTCTAATGGGTTGTGTTGGTTGATTTAATTCATATATTCCGAATCATGATAATTCATTTTTTAGAGTGATAAATTTTTAATTTTCAACAAAAACCTTGACAACAAATTGATTTCATCGAGTGTTTCCTTGACCAGTTTAGATAATAATATTCAAAACAAATATATATATTCCCAATTATGGTTAGTGTATGACTACATGGTTTTAATTTAATATTAGGAGGTATATTATATATAATTCATGTATCATATTGTGTTAATATTTTATTAAGTTATGGAATCAATGATCTATCTCAAATCCATTAATAGTGATAATGGTTGAGCATTAAGGGACACTTATGAGGGTTGGTCATGATTTAACTTCATATAATCATTCATTTCAATAAATTAGTTTCAATTAATGTCTTCAAATTACACCCCACCCCCAATTTTCTATAATGTCACTTGTTATTTTAAAATTTATATCTCTTTATTTATTTCAAGATCTAATGATCCATTTATTGATTTCCAAGGGCTTCCACATTACTGTACATTTTCTATTCAAAAATAAAAATCTAATTTGATGTTACTAATAACATAAGAAAATTTAAGTGTTACGATTCTTATACCACTTCCATGGAATAATAAAATATTTATATTCAAGTGATATTAAATCAAATTATTTAAAAAACGCATTTTTATGAGAAATAGAATGTCTTAATGAAATGATGAAATATTATTTCAATTGTATAATCAAAAATACTTTCATATAATATGTAGTTATAGGGAGGAATTTTTTTATGACCATTATCATTCAATGATTAAACAAGATGAAGAGATAAAATAATAACTCATACCCATATCTAATGATGGTATTATTATTATTTAAGGGAAACTTGAGAACTCTTAAAGTAATAATATATTTTTCATCTTGTGTGATGAATTAAAGGAAGATATTCTTTGTAATTTTTTCTAGGTGATTAAAATGACTTGAATGAGTACTGCGTTGAAATTTAGGAAAAAAATTCTAAGATATTCACTATTATTTAATAATGCAAAATCAGTTTCAATCTACTGATATACATATTTTTTAGAAGAGATCATTGAATATTTTGAATTGTAAAGAAAATATGGAATAAATTGACTACATTCCTCCATCTAATATATCCAAATTTTATGTGCCACAGGTCATTTAAGATGATATTGAACCCAATCTAACATAATTAGTTAGTATAAATATGAAATCACTTCTATCTAATTTCATTTAATGTGAATTAATAACTTCTTATAACCATCTTCAATGTTTAAATTCTTAAAACTTCTGGATTCCCCCATAGAGTGATAAAGATGACAAATAACATGCCATCATGGAGGGGATAGTGTTCTAGTTTGATAGATTAACCAATAATGAGGTGGTATTTAAAGAAGAAAAATATTTTATTCATATTTTTTGAGACTACCTCCTCATCAAAAAAATCACATCAATTATAGGAGGAAAGCTTAATGAAGTACGTAGAGGATCCCTTCTTGATTAATCTTCCCCTAACATATATTTTCTCAACTTATTATTGGGGATGTTTCACTTTCCATCTCTTTTAGGGGTCACCCTTCTCGATTTCTACTCATGGAAACACGTAAAAGTAACATATGGTTGTTTGTATGATATAAACCTTATATTCTTTTGTATTAGGCTTAACACATGGGTAGTACCAACCTGTAGGAAGTACAAACACAACCCCACTTATGGAATGAGATAAGAATATTTTTTCTCCCCCTCATTCTCATTTTTATTTTAATCTTATTTGAATAAATTCCAATATATCTTTTTTTATACTATAGGGAAATATTAGGAAAATATATTAACTAAAACCACTAAAAAATTTATAGTTATTATTCATCTCTCTTACTGATTTTTAAAGTCCAAAAATAATAATTTGAGGGCATAAATATGTGGCTATAAATTGTAAGTGTCTTTCAATGTCATGATGTATAATAGTATTATTATTATTATTACTATGTTTTTTATTTTTTAATAATATTTATATTAAATGAAAATTCATTATTTTTTCACTCATGATTTTTTGGAGTAAGTTTACTTGATTTTTGAAAGATTTTATTTTCAATTATAGTTGATGTGAAATATATTCTAGAACTATATTTTCATATATTATTATGAGTTTGATAAATTTATTAAATCTATTCCCATGATACACTAGACCAAATTACTGTTTATATCCTTTGAGGTAGTCTAAACCATTTTGAATTATTTTTTAAAACCTTGATTTTCTAGAATGAAATGTGGATTTTGGGTTATAATTAGAACTTGTGATTATTTATATTTAAAATCTTCAGTGGTTATTGAATATTTAATTTTATTGATGAATTTAATTGTTTACATTTTTTTTAAATTGATACCTAAACTTGTTACCCCTTATAATTTATGGATTTATTTATAGTTTTAATCCATATTAAAATCCAATTTTTCCTTACCTATATTAACACGTAATAATTTTATATTTATATTTTATGTTTGAGTATGGAGGAGGGGTGTTTCATGTGTGTTTTTATAAAGAAATTCATTTTAAGGTAGTTTGGGGTGTGTGTACCTTTTTTGGGTAGTATAGAGAGAGAAATATGAGTGAATAATAATTCATTTTTCTTTATTATTATCATCCATTTATTATAAATAAATAAATGAAATAGAGATGATATAAGATTATTTATTATACTCATCTGTATGATTTTTCATTAATTTGTTACATTTCATTTTCATATTATCATCTAGGAAAAGAAAATCTGAAAAAAAATAAACAGTTGAAAATTAGAATAAAATCCTTTATTACATTCATTATTTGACATAAGATCCATTTCATTAAAAAAGGAGGTTTGATGTTTCAAATTTACAAAGTGAATATAGTGAGGTACATTTCATGTTTTTTCACATTTATATTCATGAAGTTATATTTTGGAGTCATACCTCCTCTATTCAGCCTTATAATTTTTAAGATGTTTTTAACAAACAACACATAATCAATAAATCACCATGAAAAAATTCCTCATGATTTATAATAGTTTTATGTTTTGTGATGTAAATAAATTAGAGTTTTCAAAATTATATGGTGGTTCATGAATTTTATAAGTGTGAGAATAACTCTAGATTAAATTTATCCTGAGGGAAGAGTGACATAAACTTCAATGTGAGGTAAGTTTTCATTGGGTCACGAGTGGATTTTTTAGGTTGAACAAATTTAAATGTTAGAGAATAATATAAAAAGTAAAATTTATTTACATAAATGATACTTTATGGAATTCCATTTTTAAAAATATGTTGGAAATATTTATGTTTTGATTTAGGCCTATATTTTGTTTTAGATAAATGATTTCTTCCCATGACTGAAGATTCATACATGTGATGGTGTGATTTCAAATAGAATTATCCAATATTTTCTTCCTTAAACAAGTGTTTCATTATGTTTATGGTGGCTATAATCTCATAATTTTATTATTTTTCCATTAAATTCACATATTTGTATTTCATTATATAAATATAAAGAAGGTAATTTTATAATATTTTTTATTCTCATGGAAAAATATTAGTATTCTATTTTTGACATAAATTTACTAAACAAATAAAAATTTAATAATTACTTTTTTGGATTCCTTGATTATTTATCATAATTTCATTCAACAATACTGGGTTTTGAGTCAAAAATATTTGGCTAAAATATATCATACATATTAGAAAATAATAGGGAGGATAAAGTTGTCTAATGTTTTTAAAATGTGTTATAACACTTGCAATGTGACTCAAAATTTTTTGATTGTAATTGGATGATAAATATATCTCAAATGAATATATATACATAATATTAATTCAATATTAGTTAATTAATTCCCCAAATTGGTTTTTGAAATTAAATTGGTTTTAAAAGTATTCCAGTCTGAAAATGCCTCATTAGTTATTTAGACAAAACCATTTTTATACATTTCAAATAGGCATTGAATTTTTTTGGTGAGTATATAAGATAGATTTAACAAATTAATAGTTTATCACTTTTTTATTTGGTTTTATATTAGGTTAAACATGAATTCAATTTTTATAGACTAAACCTGAGGGAAAATAATCCACACCTCTTTCTTAGGGGTCCCCACTTATACTAAATGGTTTAGAAACATTTATGAATTAAAGGAGTATTATAATAAAATCCAAGGGAAGAGTTATCTATGTCCTTGATGTTTTTTAAATTTTTTATTCTTCTTTATAACCATATCCTTATATACCCTCCTTTTAATATTACTAGGTATTGTATTTTTATGTAATATTTAGCTCTATATTTTTACTATTTTGGATATTAATAGAAATTCTAGATTTAGCTTTAATTTTTTAATATTTATCTTCAATTTTAAAGGCTAGTATGATCACATATAAATTAATGGATGAAAAATACTCATGATTTCATGTATAAAATAGATTCTATTAATACATTATATAATTTTCCTCATCTATCACCATTATTTATTTTGAGTGTTCCTTTAGTTTTCTTCATTTAATTATAACTAAAAGTTTATACTCATGAAAATTATAGTTTTAGTCTTAGAAAATTTATTTTTATAGAAAAAATTATATAACACATTGATTTAATCATGTTCTTTCATGATTACATTGAATATTTACATTATAAACACATATATTAATTCCCATTAGTTATTAGTTAATTAAATAATGTTTATAATTAATACCAAAGAGCTGTGAAAGGAATAATTGACATGTAATATTCAGTTTAACATGGTATAACTCTAGGATTATATGATCTATCCCACATCCATTAAAAGTGATGATGGTTGGGCATCATGGGACACTTAACCATGGTAGTCACAGTTATTCTACATATAATCTTTCATTTTGAATAAAATGGTTTCAATTCATTTCTTTGAATTTAAAAGCACCACATTTTCTATATTTATATTTAGTTTTCTAAAAAAATCTATTTCATTATCTACAGTTTATTAAAATAAAACCTAGGGTTACCTATTTAATATAGTTTTTCAAGTAAAAATTAATTATACAATTTTATGGGTTAAATAAAAAATAATATTATGGTACCATTTTTAGGGAAAATTAAATCATTTCCATGGAATATTAAATTCATTATTCTCAATAGATATTATATCAAATTAAAAAATACATTTAAAATCATTATAGGAAATATAATCACATAATTAAATGATGAAATTCGTTTAAATGTGGTAAAAAAATATATGTAGAGAAATGTAATGTCCCATGTTTTGAACTGGATGAAAACTAAAATGAATTTATGATTTTTCATTTAATGAATGGGATATTTTTATAATATAGTCTTTGAAATTAAATTTTGAGATTTTGAACCTTTTAAAGAGATGTTATTGGATATGTGTGATGCCCTCTATGTTTTCTCAGGTGGCTTGAGTAGTTTCGGGAAAACCATTTTAAGGAAATATAATTATTAAGCACCTAAATTGGGGCACATTGTTTTTATGAAACTATGTGTCCCACTGTAGGAAAATGTGTGGCCTTTTATAGGTGGAAATAGGTTATCGCATAGACTTCTCACAGTTTATAAAACCATGTGCCTATCCCACATGTTTAGTAGAAATTTGTTATTAGATGATCACTATTCAAATCACAGTCAGTACACAGTTTCAAAACCACACTGATAGCCTATACGAGATTCTCTAGGTGCCCAGTAGATGGTGCATAGTTGGTGCACAGTTTGAGAAACTGTATGGCCCATATTGTGTGAAATGACCTATTTGAAAATATGAAATTTATTAAATTAAAATGTAAGAAAATAAAATAAAAACATAACCTCACATATCCCCCTATAATATCATGAAATTCCCTCCCCTTGGTACCTTATCCTCATGAAACAAACCCCCTCTAGATCCCTCATTCTTTCTTTAATTTCATCTTGGTTTTCATTGTGATTCCACTCAAAAGAATTGGTTTAAGGACTATTGTCCCTTCTCCTTTCTTTTTTCATCTAATTTCCAGTCTTCTAATCACTCGGTGAGTTTTGGATGAACCCTATTTCCAATGGGTAATCCAGTTTTTGGTTTTTATTTTTGTTCTAGGTTGTAATATGGGTTTGAGAAGACTTCATTCGTTTTCTAGAGACTTCCACCGAAGGCGAAGTGGTTCTCTTTGATACGGGTTTCTTCCACCATCCAATGTAATTTGTATGCCCTCTTTTTTGTTTATCACTTATTATATGGAATCGTTTGGGTGTTTTAAGGTTCAAAGTATATTTTTTTGTGTCGGACCCTTCCATGTAGTTTCGAGTTGTCGAGTCTAAGGTGACTTGCATGAGTATGAATAGGTATGTATATGTGTGTGTGTGTGTGTGTAGGTTCCCCTGTTATGTGTATATTCATCCATGGTAGTGAATATATATTTATGGGTCAAGGTGTTCCCATTTATATATATATATATATATATATTAAAATTCATATGTTGGTGAGTGGAGGAGAGTATATGAATATAAGCATATATCTAAGGATACACTTTCACATGTTTATGGGCATGAAGATGTGTGTATATGGGCTAGTTTTCCATATATATGTTTTAAGGTTTGATGATCTAAGGGGGTTGTAGTGTCTTCTAGTTAGTAAGTGTCCTGATCTAAAGTGTTTGGCTTGGTTCCACCTGAATGTAGTATCTGATTCCTTTCCCTTTTAAATTCTAAAAATAATTAATTTCCTACTTAATTCCCCTTTGATAAATTTAATTCTATCCAATAATAAAATTATTAGTTCTAATAAATGTTTTATTTGATAAACAAAATGATTTTTTTATAATAAAACCCCTCTAACTAAGGTATGTTGTGTGTAAAACCCCATAGTGTTAGTTTAGGATTATTTAGATTGGTTTTCATTATTGCATTAATGTTATCCTTGTTCTTGAAGTCATTGTTACATGAAAAGAACACTCTGTATATGGCCTATTTGATATCCATAAATGGTGTTTCCCTGTTTTTATTAAAACATATGTTGAACCACAGTACCCTTTTAGTGCCCCTATAGTTTTAAGATGTAACTTCCAAAGTATGTTAGTGTTGTAATGACCATGCCACCTCTATGCGACCCTCGTGATCTAATAAATTCTATTTCCAAGTTTCTATTAATTGAATGAGTAAAATTGAACTAAAAATGGTCATCTTGGAACATGGGAGGTAATGCCTTGTGTAGTGAATTATGTATATGGTTATGTCTCAATTATAAATTTTAATTAAATGAAATCAATAAACTAGATTGACTCGTACATGGTTACTTTCACTCCATATTTTAAATGTTTTAAAAAGGTGAATTGGAAATGACTAATGGATTGCATGGGAGTATTTTCCTCATTATTAAAAATGAATATGTAACCATGTAATTGTAAATGTTTAATATGTTATGACTTAATTTCACCATTGATAAATGAATGTGCCTCTTTTATATACATTCTTATACTATATATGGAGTTATAAATAAATTTTTATGAATGGGAGGCATTCATAACCCATTCCAGCTATAAATATGATTATTTATGGGAGGAATTCTTATCCCATGCCATCTATATAAATGATTATGGATGGGAGGAATTCTTAACCCAAGTCGACTATATAAATGATTATGGATGGGAGGTATTCTTACACATTATAGATATATAAATGATTGTGGATGAGAGGAATTATTACCCCCATGTCAACTATATAAATGATTATAGATGGGGGCATTCTTTCCCCCTGACAGTTATATAAATGTTCATGGATGGGTGGATTTGTTACCACATTCCAGCTATATAAATGATTAAGGATGGGAGGAATTTTTAACCCATTATAGCTATATAAATGATTATGGATGGTGGGTATTCTTACCCCAGGTCAGCTAAATAAATGATTATGTGTGGGACGTAGTCCTACCCCAATCCATTGCTATATAAAGATCAATGATTTGGAGGAATTTTTACCACAATCTAGTTATCTTCTATTTATGGGTGGGAGGAATTCTTAACACATTTCATTTATGATATATATATATACATATATATAGTGATATGATAAGACTCTTATTCTGGTAACGAGACAATTCTGGTATAGCTGTCAGGTGTCCCCAAGAAACCTAGACATGTATTATTTATTTATTAAGTTATGTTTATAAAATTATCCATACCTACCCACTGCTTATTTATATTCCACTAGATATTTCCAGACACTATGGGTGCCGGACTACTAATATTTTATCTCCCACCCTCCTTGGGTACCCTTAATACTTGAGTAGACATTATATTTTTAGGATCTAGGTTGATTTCTATATTGCTTATACCTAGTTGTTAAAAGTAGATGTTAGAGCTGGAGATCCATAAGCTCAATGAGATGTCTGTTAGTGATTTTCTACCTTTTCTTATTTTTTATTGTAAAATAAAGAATTATTTTTTATTATTTATTTAGATCTAGTTTCAACCATCATCTTGGAATTTTATAAACTCACATTGGCCAAATTTTATTAAATTGATTATATTATCCTTCCACTACTATGTTATATGTTATTTAATACTTTAGTTGTTTTATTCTATTTATATCCCATTATACCACTATGAAATATCTGATATGAGGGTATAGTCTCCCCACTATCACCTCATGATACCCTCGTTGCTAGTCAGTAGCCTCTTCCATATAGGGATATTCACTTGAGTCCATGTAACCCACTGGTTTTGCTACTGGTTTGATGGTAAGCTGGGTCAGGACCTTACAAGAAACATATAGTTATGGGGAGGAATAATTGAGGACCATCACCATTAAATGATGAACCAAGAAGAAGAGTTAATACTGTGACCCATACCCACATTTGATTATGAAATTTTTTAGATTTAAATGAAATTTTAGAAAACTTCATGGGATATTCCATTTAACTTACTGTAAGAGGAATTGTATAAAAATGTCTATTTTATATTGTTCTAGGTGATGTAAATTATTTTTTTGAGTATAGGGATAATTTTTCTAACTAAAATAAAATGATATTACCCTATATTTAAAATTTAAAAAACATTTCCTTTCTACATGTCGATTGATTTAGAAGAAGACGCCCACAAATAGGTGGAAATTAATGGAGAGATAAAATATATTAATTGTATTCCTCCATCTAGTGCAATCTAATTTTAAGAGGTGTTGAGATTTAAATGGGGGATTCAATCTAATACAACATAAAAATATAGTTGAATATTCAACAAATTTATATCTAATTTCATTGAAATTGAATTAAGACGTTTATCCCACTATTTTGAATTAGTATATTTATACCACACATAACTTTTCCAAGATAGTGGTGAAGATATTAAATAACACACTATCGAGGAGGTGAGGGTGTTGAATTTTGATTCAGTTTCCACCAATGATATGGTAATCCTATAATAAAAATATATTAATTATCATTTGGTGATG
Source organism: Viscum album (assembly GCA_963277665.1). Lineage (NCBI taxonomy): Eukaryota > Viridiplantae > Streptophyta > Magnoliopsida > Santalales > Viscaceae > Viscum > Viscum album. The sequence goes on from OY728159.1 coordinate 1,274,249,817, forward strand.
ATACTACCTCTTCAACAATAACATTCACTTGAACTATTGGAGGACACCAAAAAGTATTATAGATATAACCCATTCTTGATTTACCCTTCCCATTTATATTTATTTTCTATACTAATTCTAGTGTATAGATCCCCATTCCTTTTTTTCGGAGTGTTTATTATCAGTGTCTACTCATGGAGGTTAGTAATTATGAGAACCCGGTTCTTCCTTTGAGGTATGAGTATTTTTTTCTTGGGTTTTTTTAGAAAATGTGGAAAACATGCCATGTACTAGCTGTAAATCTATTACAGAATATGTATTGGGGATAAATGCTATGTAATGATAAGTATATGTCATTTAATGTCTACCCTTGTGATTGACATACGTAGCATGTAGGGGTGTTGGCAAGGAAGAGAGGATTTTTCAAGTACATGTCATGTACTTACCAATATACATCATGTATTCATGTCATAAGGACCTTCTTATGACATGGATGAGAAGTTAGCATAGGGGCGAATTGGAATATACGCGGATTTTATAATAAATTACAAGTCATGTACTTTTTTTTGTTAAAATGGGATGTAGTTTCATTTTTGTTATACGCATGGAACCCACAATCTAGGTTTCTAAACCACACCACATGTGGATCATTTTTCTCCCAATAATCCTTCTAAACTCTAATTTGGACACCGTTAGAGGCATTAGAACCCAATCGACAAGATATAGATTATTATTCAACCATTATTCATGATTTTATCTCTTGGTCTAGTTATCAATTTTTAAGATTTTTTTCTCATTCTGTAGATTTACTATGTGGTACTGAGACACTATTCTTTGGGTGTACCTTTGGGACATCGGTACTTTGAGACATGAGGTTTCAGGAGGCACTTGGTGCTGGGCTATATGGTCGAGGTGGAACCTGATGGTCCACCAGGACTTTGTGACTCTAGGGGTGCCTTGGGCCATGGGCTGAGGACTCTCTTTACATATGAGATTCTGGTGATGGTTGAAGTAGGTGACACTCCCTAGTGGCTGTCGAGGACCAGTGGAGGTTGTGTTTATGTATTGTATTATATAGTTTACATTACATAAATATGGATATATGATTAAACACTTATACTAGGTACATACCTTTTTTTGGTATCCTATTGAATTGGTCTCACACCCTACATGGGCCCTTTGGGATGTGTGTAGACTTTATGTTTTTTTTTTGTAGGAAAGGTATCAACCTCAGGAGTTGGATCTTAGTATTATTTGGAAACGATATTGGTATGGACCTTGAGGTCATGCCTAGCTGAAGTTTTAATTTTTTCAGTTTCATTTTTCAGTTTCACTATTCTATATATGTAGACAATGTGGAGTTTCAAGGGAATCATCTTGGATATTATATTGTATGACCATCTATGGATTGATTCCTTGTTTGTTTTAGTAATAGTCACAAGTGGTTTTTATCATGTTCTTATATTTAGTTTCTACTACTTTTATTAATTTATCACTTCTATAATTTATATTATATTTTTTTCCTTTTTCTTTGTGGGTCTGGTTCGAATCTGTTGAGCCATTTATTTCTGATACATGTTATATTATTTTACCGGGAACAGTAATTTATCTTTTCCCAGAGGTTATAGCATCCCCATTATATCTGTTAATTCCCACACTGCTTGTCGGCAGCCTTTGGAATTTGTGGAGGTGCGCCTAAGATTAGTAACAATTGGCCTGATAGCACTGTTTGGTTGGTTGTTCAAGTCTGGGATGTTACAAAGTGGTATATGAGAAGTTATTGAATGGGATTTAGCAGTAGTGTTTTGCTTTCTACTAATGATATTGAAGATTCCTTTTTTTATGATGGTTTAATATTTAAGATATTGTAGATTGGAAAGAGGTTTTAATTTAAACTGGGTTTCTATTTTGTGCTTGGTTGCCCGCAGCCCCATGTACGAGGGATTTAACAAGTTACCTTTGTTGATAATTGTCATTTGTATTTTTCTCAGATAACATATTACATGGTTTCCACCTTGGTGTCTCATTTTGGTTATGATGATTATTGGTTTTGATATGTGACCTTTGACCTAGAGCAGTAAGTGAGAATTGGACCATGTCCTGGTAAGTCAAGGCATTTTGTTTGGATTTTGATAGGGATGTTTTTAGGGTATTTCAATTTAATATATTCATGTATGATTTGTGAAGTGATAATACCTTGTTATATATGTCCATTGTCCGGTGAAAAAGGTGAAACACATGGTAGTATTTCTTGTTTTTTTGCAATGTATTATTCCATGCTATAAATTTATGTGAAATTTCATGTGGTAGTGAACATGGTCCTGGATCTTGTACAAGAAGGCAGGTACTATGGTTGAGGTGATTTTTATCACCAGGATTGGTAGACTCGGTCGTCGAATTGACGAAATGTTGGTTGTTAGGATGGGTGTGGCCTGAGGATTTTATGATACTTGGCTATGTTGAAGGTGGGTATGGATCCCATGAGCTTGGAATGTCGTGGGGGCATGGTTGTAGTGTCTGATAGTAGGGGTAGTTGTTATAAATTGACTTTTTACTGACTTACCTACCTATGTCGAATATATTGATATATATATATATATATTCATGGTCTTTATTACCATTTTTGCTATTTAGTGAGTTCCTCCTAAACATCTTGATGGAGCGACAGGTGGGTGATGGTACAGTTCCATAGGAGAACGATCAGGTTCAGACCCTTGAGGGTCAGTTAGAGCATAAGTTGTAGGTACAGATTTAGGGGCAAGATTAGGTCCAGGATCTAGTGTATGTAGGACAGCTAGCGGGTTTGACAGTGTTTGGATCATGGCCTGATGAGCATCTCTAATCAATACAGGTATGTGTCTTACAGGGGATCTAAAGAGGTGATTAGGGAATATATCCCTCTATGGATTACCTTACTCGGGAGTTCTAGTTGCCGCACCAACCACGTTTTCTATATGGGGGTGGTCCACATGCATCTGAGAACTGGATAGAGATCATGAAAATTATCTTCGAGTAGATTGAGATTACTCTAAGCTGGAGGGTCATGTTTAAAACATATATGCTTAGAGGACTAGAGAAGCACTATTGGGATGTTTAGATTTAGGCTCACAAGAATTAAGGGGATGGCCTGGAAGGTTTTCGATGACAGATTCTTCAAGCACTTTTTCCCTAAAACGCTGAGGGAAGAGAGATCTTGGGAGTTCTTAAGCCTTCATCAAGGTGACAAGTCTCTCATAGACTATGAAACAACATTCACTGAGTTGTCTTTCTTTTCACATATAATGGTAATTGATGACACCTCTAGGGTGAGGTGCTTAGAAGATGTATTACGGTATGCCATCCAAGTGCTGGTAAACATATTTAGGAAGAACTTGTTCTTAGAGGCGTTGAACCAAGTGATCATAGCTAAGGAAAACCTGATGGAAAGGTCTCACATGGTCTAGAAGTTGGCTTATGGTGATGTTTTATATTGTAGTAAATGAATTTTGGAAGATTTTCAACAGGGTGGTTAGGCCATTGACCTAGCTACACCACCTTGTGGTAGTTCCAGAGTGGTTTGCTTTCCATGTGGGTTATTAGGGAAAGTCCAGAATCATTTTTATATGACTCCATAGGAGTGCCAAGCATGTGGATAGGTTTTTCATCTCAAGGGGTTCTAAAGACACCCTTCTCAGATAGCGGGTAGTCAGGGGCTTGGGTAGACAGTGGTGCACTGGGTTGGATCAGGATTTTTACCAAGAGAGGGTAGTTGAGGTTCAGCTGCACATGGAGGCCATGGCAGAGACATTGGGACCCAGTAGTTGGGTTATTGGCCTATGACTAGTGTATCACCGCAGGAACGTTTGGCTTAAGGAAATCGTGTGTCAGGCCAAGTGCACACTATGGAGATGTTAGGGGATGAGATGGTCGGTGAGCCAATGATGGTCAACATTATGTCATGGGTATGTCTGTGATTTTACTTTTTCTTGTTATTGGAATGGACTTTTGAGGCATGTTTATTTTGAGTGCATGAGGTGAAAAAGATTTTTATGTACTGTCCAAACATTGGTCAGGGGGTTCGAACCTTATTGGGAGCATGATTATATATATATATATATATATGAGTTTCCTAAAATCAAGGGAATAATTTGATGCTTGTTTTGAGGTTCTTAGGAATCGAGGAATCTAAGGGAGACATGTTACTTGTGGTTCTTGGGCATTGAGGACTCTGAGGGAAGAAGGTTACATGAGGTTCTCTGGGCATCGGGGCATCGATGATGTGTTTTGTGATTGAGGTGCATGGCACTGGGTTTGTTTTAGAATTTGTGGGATGAAAGAACTAGTTGTTCCATGAGTTCCATGGGATCGACGTAGGCACCAATGTGGTTTAGGAAATAACTTGGTGTCAAAAGAAACATAGGAGAATAGGATGAGGTGCAGGGGTGATGAAGAATCACAAGAGGACCATGGGATTGGAAACAAGTCGATGGACCTTGATTGATTTGAGCTTTGGGCCAGAGTTGTTCTGGAGTGTTTCTTCACTACCCTTGGATGGTAAATTTGGGGAAGAATTTCTTTTAGGGGGTAGTTTCTTATAACCCAGTTCCTCCTTTTATGTACGACACTTTTTTTCTCAAGTTTTTTTTAGAAAAGAGGGAAAAATGTCCAAGTAGTGGCTTCAAAACTTTTACATGACATGGATTAGGGTTAAACACCTTGTAATTCTTAGTACACACTGTGTATTGTCTAGCCGTGTAACGAACATACATGGAATGTGGGGTTGTCACCAAGAAATAGATTATTTTTCAATTATGTGTCATGTACTTACCAGTACATTTCATGTACTCATGCCAACAAGACCTTTTTATGACATGGAAGAGAAGTCAGAGAAGGGGGAAATTGGCATATACATGGAGTGTATACTCAAGTACAGGTCATGTAATTTTTTTTTGTTAAATTTAATATTACCATTGTTTTTATCATATCCAAAGAACCCACATTTTTTATTCATGAATAACACCTCCTTTGGATCATTTTTTCTCCTGATCATTCGTCTGAACTCTGATTTCGACACCGTCATTTGTGTTGGAACCCAATCTGTAATCTCTCGATTTCTCTTGAGATGTTCTTTTTGATTTCATATATCTTCCTAGTTATTAAATATTAATCATTTATTCTCATTTTTTTGATTTACTATTTTTTATGCCTAATGAGAGGATAAAGCTGGATGAGGAGACTTGTATGAGTGTGAGTTAGATGGTTCATACATTGTTTTGTGTTTTTACAAGCATTTAGGTGGCACAAACATTGGCGCGTCTTCAAATATTTTAAGAAAGATCTTGTTATAATTTTTGTTTCATATTTTATTGATTTTTATACTTGTGGGATGTCATTGGTCATTCCCCATACCAAAATTTCTTGAGCGATGTTGGGAAAGAGGTTGTATCTCATTGGGTTATTTTCTCCGCAGTGGACAAAATGGTTAAAATTTTTGGTTTAGTTTTAAATATGTATGTCTAAATTTTTTATGATTGATTAAGCTAGTTATAGGAATTCAAGACCTTAGTAATTCTATGTTATAGTTGATATCTAGTGAAATGCAATCTGCTAAAATTTAATTTCTTTTTTACATGTATCTTAATGTGATATATATATCTCTCTGTGTGTGTGTGTAATTTTTGAGTTCCATGTGCTCAGAACCTTGGGGTTTTGATGATCTTGACCTGAGGTTGGGGTGGAATGGGAAACAGGATTGAGTAATATTGGTCACTATTTGGTCTTGGCCTGGATTTTCACTATTGGTTTTGACCACAGAATTGGGCGTTGTGGATGTCAGTTTGAGACACTGTGATTTCCAGGTTGGGCATGGCATGTGATACTTAGATGGCATGGTCGTAGGGGCCTGAGGTTCTAGAGATGATGTAGATTAGGTTCTTATTTGGTTACTGCTACTCACCTGTGATAGGAAAAGTGCCGATTTGAGTCATGTGCACACAGATAGACTCTTTAATGAGGCTGTTTTGACTAATCATGTGGGTAAAGTCCCCTGATAGTTACAACTTAGGTAATTATGGTTTAAGGTTTTTACCACACAAAGCCATGTGGATGGTGATGAGAATTTGTTTAATTGAGATGATCCTATCAGGTTGGGGGCTAAGGCTCACTATGATTGAGGTCATGGGCCTGGATATTTATTTAAGGATAGACATCATTGTTTCTCCAGTTTTCATACCATGGGCTGACATGAGTTTTCTAGTAGGGACATGTGGCATCGGGACATTGTTTTTTGGGCACACGTTCAAGACGTCGATACATTGAGACACGGGGTGTCATGAGGCATGTTGTGATGGGATATATGATTGAGGTGAAACCTGAGGGTCCACCAGGACTTTGTGACTACAAGGGTTCCAGGGCCCTGGAACAAGGACCTTCTTTGCTTCTGAAATTCCCATGATGGTCGAAGCATGTGACACTCCCTTGTGGATACTAAGCACTATTGGTGTTTTTGTTTATTTATTTTATCATACTATTTACCTCACTTAGAGATTTATGTTTTCTTAAACAAATATACTAGGAATTTACCATTGGGTGGTATCTTACTGAGATTCATCTGAAACACTAAACGGGTCATTCAGGAAATCTGTAGACTTTATAGTTTTATGTATAAGTATAGGATCAGCCTTAGGATTTGTATTGTAGTATTATTTGGAATAAAGATTGGGATGGACCTTGAGGCCACTCCTAGCTAGATTTTTACTTTTTTTAGTTTCCTTTTCTTATTTCATCATGCTTATATATGTAGCTATTGTGGTCTTCCATGGGAAGCACCTTGGATATTATATTGTATGACCTGCTTTGGATGCATGACGTGTTTGTTTTAGTAGTGGTTACAAGTGGTGTTTAAAATGTTGCTTTATTTACTTTCTATTGTTTCTTTTTATTTATCGCTTCTACTATTTATATGATATTATTGTGCTTTCTCTCTGTGGGTCTGGTTCGAGTCTATTGAGTCATTTATTTATTCTACATGTTATATTATTATACTTGGAAAAGTAATTTATATTTTCCCAAAGGGTGTGTCCTCCCCACTATAACTATTAACACCCTTGCTACTACTTGGTATCCTTAGGCTTTTGGGGAGGTATGTCTAAGGTCTGTAACACCCATCCCGGTAGCACTATTCGGGTGGTAGTTCAAGTCTGAGAAGTTGTAGTAAAAGTAACATATAGTATTTTTTATCATATAAACATCATCCCCCTTTCAATTGGGGTTGGTAAACAGGTATTATCTTTAAGTATATTGTATAAAAACAATAACACCTATGGTATGGCTCAATAATTTTCTATCTCTCTCTCTAACTCATTTTAATTTTACATTTCATTAAATATATTATCATGTATGATTTTAATTATTAGGAAGTATATAAAAAGTCTTAAAATATCTTAAATTAGTATATTGAAGTTAATAAATATATTTTATATTTCAATATTACTTATTTTTACTATATTGAAATTTTAATTTGTGAGAGTAAATAGGGTATAGTTAAATTAAAGTTTCTTCGTTTTTCAACCTACTTATGGGTTTTAATGTATTTTAAATTTTTACTAACAATGTGCTTTAATAAATATTTATTTCCATTTCAATTATTAAATTTATCTTGAGAGGGTTTAATATATTTTTTAAGGAATCTATTTTAAAATATTATTATTGTGAAACTGTATTTTTTGATTCAGACATTTTTTTGAAATCTATTCTTATGGAACCAAAACCCAACTTTTTTCCATATTTTGAGGTATTCTAAACAATTTTAACAAATTTTTTTCTAATTCCATCACATTATTAAGAGATCATGGAATTTTTTATAAATATATGTTGTGATTATTTCTATTTTGAAGATTTGTTGATCATGAAATTTTTCTAATATGATTTAGTCATTTCTTCAGCTATAAAATTTTTAAATTGATATGTACCCTTATTATCCCATAGAACATATGACTTTACTTATTGTTTAATGAAATATTGAAATCTCATTTTCCCTTACCTGCCTTCCCAATTGATATTTTTCATTGATATTTAATTTTTTTATTTTGGTGGGGAGTCCTTTTTTTTGTTCTTTGAGAATTAATTCATTTAAAGTTGGTATGTGCTGTGAATCACTATTTTGGGAAGGAATTGGTATAATTCATTATTCATTGTACTTCACTCATATCATCATTTTATCCTAAAAAGAAATGAAATAGATATAATATTTTATTCTAATTTTTTTATAATTAAATTGTTTTATATTCATTTATTACTATTTTTTATGTCTCATATTACTAGAATATATATATATAAGGAACGGTGGGGAATTAGGATGATATACTTTCATTAATTCATTACTTGACACAAGACTAATGTCATTAGAAAAAGGGGTATGATTTCTGGCATTATTAAAGGGAATTGAGTTGTGTATATTATTTATGTATCTAGTTTAATATTAATGTGATCGTATTTATGATTATTACATACTCTATCAAAAATATGTGTTTTAAAAATACTTTTACCCACCAAACCATAGAAACAAAATCACATTAATAAAATTAATTTTATTTATTTTATTTGGGAAAAGGATAATTTTCACAAACCAATGGTGGTGCATTCATTTTCTAACTATGATCATAACTCCATATAAAAATTATTTGTAGTGAAGTGTAGAATAAACTTCCAAGTGTTTTACTTTTTTATTTGGTAATAAATGAATTTTTTATGTTGAAAAAATTAAAATGCGATAAAATAAAATGAAAAGTGATATTTACATTAATAAATGGAACATGATGAAATTAATTTTTTTTAAAATATATTAATGATTTCTTATTTTGGATTTAGATGTGGATTTTTATTTGTATAAATGAATTTTCACCAAAGTGTAAATGTTTAGGTGTCGAGGTGTGATCATGTAGTGAATTATATAATATTCAAATCTTAAATAGGTGTTTTAAATTGTTTATATCATCTAGTATTTCATTATTTGATCATTGTTTATTCAACCCTCATCCTTGAATTGATTATATATAAATTTCTAAAAGTTTGAAATTTAAATATTTTGTTATAATCAAAGAAAAATATAATTTTTTTATAAAATAACATTCTCTTGAATGATACCAATTGAAAAATTATTTTTTATAGGATTCTATGGTTATTTAGGCTCATTTAAATCTATTGTAACATGTCTTAAATCCAACCATTTGGGGACCACATAAATCCAACAAAATAGAAAATCTTTGGGTGTACTAAATTAACTAATCTTTAGTAAATGATTCTTAACATGGGATAAATGAATTAAAATGGTAATATTATAGTTATAAATTGATTATATCTCTATGTTTCATATATTAATAAAAAATGAATTTAATATTCAGTCATTAAAAATTCTAGTTGGGTCCTAAAAATGAAGGGAATAGAAAATTATTCCATCCTAGAAAACATTATGATAGAATTCAGAAACAATTTTTCCAAAATATTTCTAATTGAAATAAAATTTTTTGTGATAATAAATAAATAAATTCTTAATAAATTCATTCTTTACTAAATTTCATTATTCATCATTCAATGAACTGAATTTTTCATTCAAAATCCAAGGATATAGTTTGGGGGAAATATTTCTAACCACCTTTTTATAAATAGATTCATCAAATTATATTAAAGCGGTTAAAACATTGAATAAGAAATATTGGAGGATAGTAATATATGATGGATGAATATTTTGAGACATTTTTTTTTGAATTTAAATCTCATAAATCACCTTTTATTTCTAAAACCTTATTATGATCAATCTATATAGTGTGTTTTAATGTAATATTGAGCTCTATGTCTGTATTATTTAGTAAATTAATAGATGCATAGTTTTTTCTATTTTCCTTTATTTTGTTACTTTGTTTCATTTATTAGGTCTATTATGCTCACATATGAATCAAATGAAAAAACAATCCTCATCCTCTTAGGAATAAAATGGATTATGTGATGATTTAATCTGGTTTCTCACTTATCTCACATTTAATTCTTATGATTTATCTTATGGGTTTCATTGGTTGACTAAATCCATAAGCTTCCACCCATGGTAATTTTTAAGTTAATATTAGAACTTGTTTTTATATACATAATCCTAGAGAGTGAATTATTTCATCTTGTTTTTACATTAAGTGTTTGGATAATGACTTTGTAAACAAATAAATAAATTTCCAATGGTTGCTGGGGAAATACATCTTGTTTAAAATTTAATCCTCTGATATATCTTAGAAAAAAAATTTAAATATTGTTGTGTCTAAATCAGTATAAGTCAAATAATCAACAATACTTCCAATATACATTTATAGTGATGATGGTTAACCATCAAGGGACACTTATCCAGGATGGTCATGACTTTTCTACATATTATATTTAATTTTAAAAAACAAGATTCAATTCTTATCTTAAAATCAAAAACATCACCATTTTTTCAATATAATTTCTTCTTTTTAAATTATATTATTTTTATATTTCATGAAATATGTATTTTTTTGTATATTACCTAGGTATAAAGATTTATAATTTCTTTTCTAGTCCACAATGTTAAGGGAATTTAACGTGTTCTTTAGGGAAATCAGGAAATGATCGGTTTTTTATCAAGGTCTTCATGTAGTAATTGGATTTTTTGTTTATTTTTAGTAATGAAATTACCATTACAAAGGGGGTCATATCACAAAACCAATGTTCCAAGTATAAATGGTGAAACATACAAGTTTTTATGGATCGTATTGTATTTTCCTTTAGTTTCTTATGGAGAAATGATTTGTTGTAAAACAACCCTTATGTTGTGTCGTGATGGCCTTCCATGATATATGTGTTCTGGTATGGACTGTGGGGAGCCACTCTATAAGGAATAGTGATCACAAAATTGTGTATTATAATTCTATTGTGTATGTGGGTCGCATCATGACCCATAGTGTTCATGATGTGATGGTTTCTAGTAAAGGATATAGACCATCTACCTATGGTGATTGGGTAGTGACCCATGGTGTACCTTATCATAACCTAGATAGGATAGGTAGAATCACATTGAAACCCTTAGGGTTACCCCACTACACACCCCATTTATTTTTAAAAAAAATATCATACCTTTCTTTTCATGGTTGTAATACCTTTAAATTTTAGTTTAATTGACAATCAATGAGGACAATTTCCTTTAACTCATCCCTTGTCTTCCTACCATTAGACCCCCTTGTAATGTGATGGTTTTGAAGTCATTTTTTCAATGGTTTGTGATAATTATGTCCCTACTTTTTTCCTTTTTTCATGACATTCATCACCATTTGATTCAATAAAATTTCATGTTAGGGCTTGGCATTGACTCTATTGGAGAATGGTGGAGTTGTAATAAACAATTGGTTTTTTTCACAACATGGCTAATGGGGATCCTAAATTGATGAATACATGAGGTTTGATGAGATTTTAATGACACGATAATGTAATTTATAAGTTTAGTGAATTTAACACTTCATATTAATTTTAATCATTAATTATAATATATTATAAATAATTATTTTGATATTGTGGCATGAGATAAGGGATAAAGTGTTCGTATAATCTTGGATGAGGTGTGGAAGGCATTATTGAGGATAATTATATCATGGGGGATGGTAAATCCATTTTTTTATAGGTAGTAACTTTAATAAAAAATGATATAATTTTTTATGAATGAGTGTGAATGTCTAAATTTTTTCATGGGATCAGGTAATCAGACATAGACCAATACTGCCAAGGTAAAAGACACAATATGAATTGAAACATCTTAGTATGGAATAAGTGCTCTTTAGAACATTGAGTAAATTGGGATTTCTCTAAGACCAATTATCCATGGGGAGAGGTCATTGGTTTAGTTTTTTTAGTGAAATGTGAATGTTATTGCGATATGAGGTGTGACATGGATCCTCTATGTGAGATTCCTAGTGCTAGTCGGGTTCACAATAGAGGATTAGGTATAGTGATGATGAGTGGGATGGTTTTATATCTCATACTTGGTAAGTAATACTCTATTGATGGTGGATAAGACTATTATCATATGTTTTTATGGGTATAATCCCTTGGGTGATAGGTTTGGTGTGAATGAAATGGGCTTCCCTAAGAACATATCTTGAGAGGTCTCCTAAGAGATATATCATATGATACTCGAGTGAGAGTCATCAAATTTTTTAGAAGTCATAAAATCAATGTTTTAATGGTTTTTATAGGGGTTGAGACTAGGATATCTCCTAAGTATCATTAATGGGTTATGATTTAGTTTAAAATTGGATGGTAATTTCCTTATATTATGAGGTAAATAAGATCCTCAGGGCTGTGAGAACACCATGTGGTGTTTTATTTAGATTGATTCTAGTATGTTGAGACAGACATGAGTTAGAGTAACCCTGCTAGAAACCCTAACAGACCATGTGAGGATGCAAAGAGGAATAACATGTTGTGATTGTTTGTCCAATATGGTCTTTTGAAGATTATAATGAGGGGATAGATGGTTGATGATATGTGTATCACAGTGTGGGTCTAGGTCTCAAGTGACTAATAGCCGAGTAAAAAGATAGTAATCATGTGGGATGGGTAGTTTTCTGAGTTTATATTTTAATGCATGTGTGAACCATGACCGTGTTATTGGTGATGAATCATTGTGTGGTCAATGAAGGATCCTGATTCTTTTCTTCACTACAAGAGAAAAGGTTTTTGAAAAAATTTATATTGAGTGATAAGGTAGTGATAACGATAATGGAACCATCTTGTGTGATAAGTTGTTGGAATAGACCTCCTTGAGTGAGGAGGTTGGTATATACAATGGGGTGATATTAGACCATTCCTTGAGTGATAATGTAGTGGTCAATACCAAAACCTCATCTTTAGTTGTATGATTTTAGAATAGACTCCATGGGTGAAAAATTCCGTCCATATTTTATAAGGGATTCTAACTTGAGGGACAATGTAGTAGTTCAGACGTGACATAGGGACCTACCATTAGTTATATGGTAGATATCGGATCTTGATGAATGAACTCCTTTAATTGATAAGGCATGGTCCAATACATAGATATAAAACCCTACACTTTACCATTTTAAAGTGGTCTCGACTTGGTAACACCTTAAACCAACTATTAAGTATAGGTTATGTCATATTGAATGAGGCACCAAGATTAATAATTAGGATGAATTAAGTATGTAAGAGTGACATAGTTCCCCAGTTATCATATAGTGTCCCAATGAGCATTGATTCATAGTGTCTTTGTAACTTAATGTTTTGGTGCACATGTGAGGGCATGAAAATTATATATGATTTATTTTTCCCATGTATAAAAGTGTATATGATTGTATATATTTTGGGGAATTTTTTTAAATACTACTGAGATTTATTTCTCACTGCCTATATAGATACAATAGTGTACATGAATAACTAATGTATACTTTATCAATTATGTGATATGATGTGCAGTGGATTGGGAATGGAAATATCCATGGGTATTAGATACTGGTATTATGTGAGGAATCATTATGGTAGTAGTGCCTTGTGAATATTTATTTATTTTATATTTGAATATGTGATCATCCAAGTGGGTTATCAGTCAGATATATGACAATATTATTTAGTGTTTAATTTATTATAGAATTATTTATTTATTAATTATTCATACTCTACTTATTTAATATGAATGGTTTTTTTATTTCCAATTTTATTTTACTCCACTTTTTAGGAATAGTATTCACAATGTATGATTTAGGCCGTTTCTTCTATCTAGAATCCTATAATTTACCTAGACTCGTGATTGAGGCCATATAAAATCATCGTATGTGACATAAATGTGTGGTATTAGGTCAGGGTGTGAAACATAAGCATTACCATTGTCTTATTTCAATATCCCAAAAAATATAGGGTGAATTACATCATCATGTTAATCATTCTATAGATCTAAATGGTATATAAATTCCTAGAAATTAGCTAGATCACTAAACCATAAAAGTAACCCTTTAAACTAAAAGTATGGGTAATTTCATGGTGATAAATTTTGAGAAATATTCACTATAAATTTATACCTTTTATTTCAGAGACATCATTCTAGCTCTTTTGGTTTGTTGAATGTTCACCCTAAAAGTCTATAAATTATCCCTAATGGGATCAAGTTAAGGATTAGTGTATTGTTGAGTCCCCATAAAATCATCACTATATACTCTAATTTCATCCCTAAAATTATTCAATTATATCATTAAATGATTTTATCTGATCAAAAATAATGTGTCCTCTAATATATGATCAATGGTAGCTAAAACCCTAAAAATTAGGTCCTAATAAGCCTCCACATGTTTCTTAATGATGTTCCCCAGATTAATTTTCATCAAAAACTCCATGAAATTATTCGTCATCCAAATTTTTCACATCATACCTATTTAAATATTTTTATTCATCTAGATAAATTTCTTTTACAACATATCTAGCCTCTATTCATGGGTTAGGATAGTGAAATGAAGGTAGTGATGAATTTGTATATTAGTAAATAATATCTCTTGAGTGTGACTGAGGAATTGAGGACTCAAACTGAGTTATTTTTTGGGTTGATTATGAGAAAGGGAAATAGTAAGGGGAATAATTGGAATCTATTAGTAGGTTTGGATCATAGGTTTGGTGAGTTTTGTTCCATTTTTTCCACCATATCAATTCAATTGGGAGGTATTCATTTAGGATTAGTATTAGAATTAAATGCAGGGTCAACGTTATTTGATAAAAACATGGTATATGATTGATGGGAAATTAATTCATGGTATTTGATTGAAATTTATAAAGGTTTTTTAATGGATTTTGTTAAGACGCATACTAATTGGTTGGGTTTTAGGTTTAATGGAATCAATTGGAAAATGGAGTGATTAAAGGGTATGAAATAGTGCGGTAGGGGAGTAGAAATGATAAATGAAATGATAAAATATATCATCTTGTCTATTTAATCTATTAGGAATATATGTATCAAGTGTAATGATTGTCTTAATGTATAACCATGATTAGTGAGCTGAAACATTATAATTTAACCTTAGGGTGTTCACGTAGTACTTATGTATTTTTTGATCATTGTGGTGTATGAAACATTACAACAGAGTGATATTCCCTAATTTTTAAAAACTATGAAACATGAAAATTAAATCCTTATGACCACATTAACTTTTTCTATTCCATCATGTTGAAACAAATATTCCAATATATTTTGCATATTTAAATTTCCCAGTGGATTACAGTGTAGATTTTTCACATCCCATGGAGATTTGTTGGATCCCAAAAATTCCAAATTTTGAAATTTTAAATTCAAAGAAATTATTAGAATGGTAATATTTTTTATAATTTTAGAGGTGATAAGAATGATTAAGGGATAGGTTTTCAGGTATGGATATGGTGTGAGGGTCCCTATACATTTTTGTGGGATTACTTATTCTAGAGATTTGAACGTATATGTTTTTGTTGTTCGGAGACACTAAATCATGGAATTTAGTATTGGATGTATCACTCAAGATCAATGAGATCACTGAGAGTGGGAGGTGATAATCAATGATCTTATTTTTTGTATTTTATAATTTATAAACAACAACCACCTTTAGTTTGTGAGAATAGGATTTTCTAGAAAATAAAAAATAAGCACCCACAAGAACACAATACCTTAAAAGGTTCAATGCTCAATAACAGTATCCAGTCCTTTTCCTGGTATGAAATAATAAAAGATCACCCAACCAGTAGAAAACAATCATTTAGTTTTTTGTAGTATGTTGGGAATATACATCACTTGTATTTCACTATAGTACCTTGATTTTTTATGTGGTACTTAGAAAAATAATGTGATAGAACAATTTTTTATACAAATAAAAGATACTTCACGTATAAAATTTGATACATTTTCCCAGAGTTTCTTGAAATTTTTACATACTTCCATTCATATTTGTTTTTCTTCTTCATATTCAATTTTTTTCATAGTAGTGAGATATAATTTATATTTAAACTTCATTTTATAAATGTTTCAATTTTATGACCTCTTTATGATACATTCGATATGATATCCTCAGACTGATATTAATTTTATTTATTGTATTCATCAACCTATTCATCACATGCGAGTCGTAATGCTTCCATTATCTAGGATCAATATAACAGATATAAAATAGTGGTTTCTGCTAAAATGTATACTAATATAATAGAAAATATATTATATTATTTGATTAGTGCCTCACTTATTCATAAATCTATACATTATAAACTACATCAACATACTTTCAATGGTGTACCAACTCCATTTTATATAATTATCATTTCTCTCAAAACATGGGTAGGAGAATGAACTTAAAATTGAATGTTTCCACTTGAAAAATTGAATATCCTCTCAAATATTTATTTTTTTTAACACATTCAAACATATAAATAATTAGGAGTCAAAAAAACTTCTTATGTAATTTCTATAAATCTCAATTTCAACACATTTATTTAAACTTATTGAAATATTAGTAGAATCATGATCATTCTTTCATCATTATTGAAGCATCCAACATCCAAGTCAGTATTGTTAGAGTTTATCACCTTACAAAAACTTTTTGATGTTAAAAAAACTTTTATAACATTTTTTTTTTGAAATTTCTATATCCCAAAATTTCCTTTAAGTTAAAATTTATAGGATACATCATAAATTGGGATTTGTTTTTTTAATGAAATCATGATCATTAATTCTATAATCCTCATCTAAGGATATCACAACCATTATCTTCTTATAACCTTAGGTTTGTTTCCACCATGAAAATTTCTTTCAACTATATATTTAAAACTATTATCTCTCTTTAATGGTCTTCATATGTTTCCTTTCTTCAATGAATTCATTAAGAAAAAACAATCTATTCATTTGAAATCTTTTTTTTAGGAACCTTCATTAAAACATATATATGCTTCTATTAAGACACGAAATTCTAGAATTTGAGAAAAAAAATGTTATGTTAAAAAACATTCATTACTTTCCACACCAAACATAAATAGACCACAGTTTTTTAAAATGATATTATTGAAAATTCTATAATAAACTAAAATGTAGTAAATAATTAAAAAAAATTCCTTAAGAAGAAAAAAAATGAATATGATTCAAAAATATTGTCTTTAAAAGTGTTTTTCTATATATTTTATATTTCATTTTAAAATATAAATTTTCAAAATATATAATTTTAATTTTTCAAAATAGATGTTGGGAAAAAATCCCTCAAGGTAATATTGCAGCATTTTTGGGTTGATTGTGTTTGTTGAAAAATTAGGTTTCCATAGTGAATTTTCAATCTCCAGATATGTTGTTAACAATATTTTTTGACAAAGAACCATGAAAAAGATATTAGTTTCATAAAGGAATGAGTTTCGCAAAGATAGACATTATGGTTTGGATTTTGCAAAGACTAGAAGAATGTTGACGGTGATTTTTTGCGATTATGACGAGATTAGAAAACTGCAGAGTCGAAGAGCATTGCGGTAGCGGAGGACATTGTGAGTGGAGCTTCACAAAGAAGGCGCAAAAGAATTTATGGGATTCTCTATGATTACAATGAGCTCCGTGATCAGAAAATTGATGTGGTGCTTCGCGATATTGAGAGAATTTCGGCAGAATTTTAGGAGCTTCGTGATTTTTAAAGATGTGGTGCTGACATTTCATGGAAGATTCGAGGGTCGATGGAATCCCCTATAAATATGCCTCGACCCCCTCAAGAGAATAAGAGAGAGTTTTCGAAGAAAATTATTTGCTCTTGGCTCTTAGAGGTGGTTCGCTAAGGCAGTGTGCTCTCGGAAAGAAGAGCTTCATGGTGGCTAATCTAGCTCTGTGAAAGTTGTGAGCTCTGTCTTGGCTCAGTGAGCTTCACGAGGGAAGTCACTATGCGACGACTTGAGATTTTAGACAGTGCTTCATGAGAGAACTTCACGAAAATGTAGGATCTTCGCGAAGGCTTGTTTATGCTTCGTGAAATTGGGAGCCTCACGAAGTAGGGTGCTTTGCGAAGGTATTTCCAAAAGGAATTTCCTAGTGTTCAGAGGAAAAGGAGTATTCATCTGTGGATGAAAGTTGGACTTTAACAGAGCTTATATCAAACGTTGAGGATGCATGTATTCATGAAAATGAAGAGACCTAAAGGTATATAAACTGTGATTGGATCCCTTCCAAGTGCAGAGAGCCAAAGATGAGGAAGAAGGTTATCCTTTCTACCGGTAGTGATCGAGTAAGAGAGAAGTAAGGAGTGACCCTTGGGAAAGCAGTAAGCTGACCCTAAACATTTTAAAGGCAGTGATCCTGGGCATAGAAGTGATCTATCCTGAACATTATTGGTAATGAGCTTTAGTGGATTCGGTACAGCGGCACATCATCATTGTATGCTCCTTGGACGTATCCCAGTGAGGGTGAACCATGTAAAAATCTTTGTGTCTCCCAACTTGCTTCCATGCACTGCATTTAATGCATCATCATTATATAAAGCATAAAATATGTGATCATAATAAACACAAAAGTGAAAACAAAGTGACCCTTATAATAAGGAGGTCAAGATCCAGTGGGGAAGGAGGAATTTTAGAAAAGAATATCCATACCCTGATTCACCCTCCCCCTCTCAGGGTATATAGGCCCCTATTGGTCCTAACAATAAAAATCTTTTTTTATTCTGTAAATCCTCATTTATATAGTATAAATTTCTGATCTTCTTATGAGATGGATTTTTTTAATAGAAAAATATGATTTTTATGAAAATTATGATTTATGATATTTTATCATTATATAAGAATGAAATAGAAGAAGAAAAACCATTTAATTAAAAAACATTATTTTAATCAATAACAATACTCATTTTAATAAATTCTTTTAATTTATAAATCCTATGTCAAAAAATTCCAGAAATAAATTTAAATATTAGTTTAATAAAAACTATTTATAATCTATTAATTGAATGAAGTATTTTCAAGTTTATATTTCATTGTGTATTGAATTTAAAATAATATTAAATTTAATTTATTTATAATCAATCAAATTACATCATCAAAATTAGTAATAATGATAATTTTTACTTATATATAAATTTTAAGCTGGAAAACATTATTTTTCTAAATACTATTTTTACGCGATTATCTGTGTTTATTTTAAAATTCGTAATTCAATCATATATATATATATTATATGATAAAATTATATCCATATTTAAAATCATAATATTTAAATTTTATAATAATCTCAATTTTATTTTCATAAATTAAAATTAATTATAAATGTTAAAATAGTTATACTAGTAAATGGTAAAAATGGCAAAAAAATATTTTACTAACATGGAAAGAACAAAGAATATTGAAAAAATATTTTTATATGAGTGTAAGGGAATTTTAGACCCAAAAAAACATTATCCTCATATTGTTTTTATTTTTTTGTTCATTGACCCTTAAATATTATCTTGGAATTATTGAAAAAATATGAGTGCCCCCAAAAGTGGCCTTTCCTTATATTATATATGGATACCACATACACCCTTTAAAAGTTAAAATTTAATATGTAATTACTCATTGAAAATAAAATATTTTTATCCCACTATAACTTACTCCCACTTTCAAAATTTCATGGTCAAACAAAATTGACATGATCCCTTAAATTCCAAGTATAATTCTAAGTAAAGATCAATTCTCCAATGTAAGTGTTGTCTCATTATTATGTTTTTCTTCATAGTCTTACTCTTCCAAATTATTTATCACTATAATATGGGGACTCTAGTATCATTATTATACTAATAAATTTTTATATTGATGGTAAAAATGATATTTATTCATTTTCATCCACTTATACAAACAATAGAATGTCAATCGTGTGTGTGTGCGGACTACCACCTCCACAGAGAAACATTTTTTTTTGTTTTTCACCTATATTTTCATTTTAAATCCAAAAATCATAAAATATGATTAAACATTATAAAAATATAATAATAATATCATTATTATTTTTTTATAATGATATTATTTCAAAATAAAAACCTCTTTGACTATACTCAACAATCTAGATATAGCATCTTCATGTTTGGGTTTGTTAAACAACCTACTAGAATAAATTATATAAAAATATATCCTGGATGATTATGGGAACATAAATAATATTATTATTATAATTTCATCACAATATATTTTTTCTATAATGGTCATATTAGTTTTCTAATTTATTATTAAAAAATCATCATTTATCGCTAAATTTACTAACACTAGTTCAATTTTCACGCAAACATATGAAAAAACAATATAGTTAAAAAAAAAGTATATGATAATAAATTTTATAGATTAAATTTCATATATAATAATAAATATTCAAAATAGGTATATAATAAACTTATTTTTGTTATTTAGAATGTTAATGTCATAGATATAATGAATTTGAAACATGGTAAGGGTTTCATCTCCAAATTTTCTTTATTAAAGAAACATTTTCTTTTACATTCTTGGTTATATTTAAATAGTTTAATTACTACCTATTGGATATATAATATCATTAATTATATTTATTAATGGGTTTTTTTCTTAAATTTCATCTCTTTATCTTTTAATGGGTATTTATGAAAAAAATTTATAAACGTTAAGGGTTCTTCATAACAATTTCTCTTCATTAAGAAATATTTTAATTTTACACACTTATTTCTTATCTCTTTTGTGTATATACATCCTAATAATTTATGTTTTAATGGTACATGACTTACTTCTTGGAATTTATATATCTATATTATTTTCAATATACCAGTTAATTTTGATTCAAATATTATTAAATTTTTAAGGGTTTTATTAACTCAATTATAATTCATTGAGTTATACTCCACTTTATTGTACCTTGAAAGTAATATTTTCTTCTAATAATCCCTATTATGATATTATGTTATAAACCCTAATTATGTTTATGAGAATTATGTTTTATATCCATTTATTCTACCATGATCATTTCTATTATAAAGTGTAAGATTAGAAATAAAAATTCTCATATTTTCCAATGAACCTTTCCATTCAAATTCCATATTTTTCCTCTATAATGAGTTTTTCCTTATTATTTGGGTATTTAATTTGTTTTATCATATATTACACTAATATTTTTTATTACCACCTTATAAAATAATGTTTTATAAACTCTTAAAATTATGGGGGTTTTCAAAAAATTATAATTTTTTATAAAAGGATAATAAAATAAATATCATATACTTTATATTATAACCCACAATTTCTTATACAAGTAAAATATTATTTTATGCTTCTTGATTTCCAAAAATATTTTTATAAAAGTCTCTTTAGATCATTATAAAAATTATTTTGTAATTTATTTAATAAATTACAAGGGTTTTAAAAAATAATTTATTAATAGTTTTGATTTCAATTTCTTATCGGTCTATAAAATATTTACCTTTAAGGAAGTTGTGTTTCATGATTCACATTCTATGTTATCTTATATTTTTTTGGTGGAAAGTTTTTGGGATCATTTTCTTTGTTAAGATATTTTAGGAGATACCATTTTTTAATGTTACCAAACCCATTTTATTTCCTTGGTTTATTTATGATATGATTATTTAAAAATAACATGAAACCATTTTATTTCAATAATTTATTTTATAATGTAATGATTGTTTTTTATTTGAATACAAATGTATATATTATGATATGGTTGGATCTATATCTCCCTTTAATGAATTGGGTAAATTCTTATCTCTCATGAGATAGAAATGTTATATAAATGTGTTAGAAAGTATCTAGCTTCAAAAAGGGTGAGTGTGGTGGTGTTTATCACAAAATAAGATTTTTCCTGTGAATATGTTACCCTAAATCTAGGTTCATCAAGTGTGATTGTGATGGTGTTTATCACTACGGATAATTTTATGTGTGAATAGGTTAGTGGGTATTCAGGTTCCCAATGATGATAAATCTTATGTTTATTATATCGACACTTTCTTTCCTATGTTCCATGGATATTGGTATATGGTTAATGTTTTATTTTCTCTTACCATGGTAAAATTGTTACCATTTGAGATGAAATGACTATATTTAATTCATATAGTTAACAATTATTGATTTATGTTCTTTTAAATATTTTTTTTTCAATATTCAATCTTTCCCACATGTTTATTATCTAACCATTATATCCTTTGTTTTTTTATCACATATTATGAATTTGAGAACACCCCATATTATGTTTTCCATTCCTTAAGATTTGAATACTATTATATCTCACAAAATATAAAATAGGGGGTTTAGTTTATTTAAAAATGTCCACAACATGTAGTATATGTTTTTTATTATTAGATTGTCTAAGACAGTTACCCTTTAGGTCCATGATTTCTGAGAATATTTGAGGGATGTATTAATTAAACCATTGTATCACTTTCAAATTTATGTATTTTTATCATGGGTTTCATTAGTTCATATCAGATCAACATTTAGAAATTTTTTTATATTAGCTTATTGAACATTATAAGACCTCTAAGAAAAGGTATAAGGGATGAGTCTATATATATTACACCATCTCATTATTTTGGTAAAGTAGAGTGGGTGTGGTTATCCATGAAATTATATCCTTTTTTGGATATTAAAAGAGGTTTAAATCTCTATAACAGTTTTACCTAGGGGTTATAATCCTGAAGAGGGTGTGTTGGGTATTAACCCAACTGTGACCAGGTGTATGATAAAGAGGTCTAACTGTAATATTGTTTTGAAACTCCTGGGGGATATTATCTGGTAAATAATGGTATATATAAAAAAATATGAATTTTTTGAATATATAACTAGTTGACTTAGGTATCTTACCATGGATAACCTAAATTGATACGTGTAGAGCTGTTAAGGGAGAATATAATCAATTTTTTTTTAATAAATTTTTTTATGATCATAGTTTTCTTCATTATAGATTTATTAATTTTAGTATCCTCTACATGATCTTTACTCTATCTGTGATATAGTGAGAACCAAAAGGAATCGATATAATGATTTATGTAATGGAAATGTAGTGATTTTCCAAATTAGATGGTAACTAGTGTTCAAAATCACTTGTAAATGCTCACTCAACTCTCTCATGTTGTGAATAACAACATAAATAATGTGGAGATCCCAAAACTTTTATGAATCAAGTTCCTTTAAATATTAATGGTACTTCCAACCAATTTATTATTCAATAATGGATTAATCAAATAGAAGTGATATTTTATATCCTTCAATTATCTAAGCATGAGAATGTTATTTTGGTTGTCTATTGTCTGGATGGTGAGGCTTACAAATAGTGGTATTGGAACCTCTTCATTTTAATGATCACACATAATATTTTTAATTTTTTAGTAATTCTAATATTATATGATAGAAAATATTTTTCAAGTATTGTTGTGAAAAAATTGGCTAAGTGATGATCTATTGTTAGTTCAATTAATCTCCTATCAATTATGGCGTGCTAGAGTCAGATATATTGTTAAATAGATCTAATGATGAAAAAAACTACCATCAAGAATATATACCAAAATAAAATATATATAACACTAAATAGATCTACAATAGGAAATATCTACATCTAGACATATATACCACTAGACTAATCTACCACAAAACACATCTACCACTAAACTGATCTACTACCAAGTTGGTTTTACTGATAGTAAGATCTATTGGAAATTAGATCTGCCACCATGTTTATCTACCAGGAGTCAAATATACTACTCAGATTATCTATCACTATTTTTTTATAATTAATTTATGATACTACCAAGATGGGATACATACAGAGTGTTTATTTTGTTGTCTAAATTAAATTCAAATCTTAATTTCACCAGTTGGTTGTTTAATGAATTATATGTAGTCTTCCATGCCTGGATTTAAAAATAATTATTCATAAAATTACTCTATGTATCAGTTAAATAAAAATAAAAAATTTCCTTATTTTTTTATCATTAAGAGTATCTCAGTTATATTAATATTATTCTTTAATGCATAATTGGACTTAGAATGATAAAAATTTGGAATAACTCCCTTGTGCCTGAGACTGTGATTCATGCATAAAGAACACCAACCTTCAAACATTGAATCAAGAATGAACTATAATACACCTTTTTGTGGAAGTATTATAGACATTAAAGAATAATAACATAAGTATTTC
The DNA here is from genome assembly GCA_963277665.1 of Viscum album. NCBI lineage: Eukaryota > Viridiplantae > Streptophyta > Magnoliopsida > Santalales > Viscaceae > Viscum > Viscum album. Next base: position 1,274,273,947 of record OY728159.1, read on the forward strand.
ACAAAACATTATGATAATATTCTTTGTTATACATTTTTTGAATCCTATTTTAGCTTCTTATAATGCTAGATTTGAAAAATTCTGGACATCTGATGAAATTCAGATCGAGCATCATCACTTTTTCCTATATATAATCACATCTCATTTATATTTTTGTTTATCATTTGATATTTGTGTAGTTTTAATCTTTTTATCAATAAAACATAGTCTCTTATATGTAAATATAGAGTGATCAACACTATATCTCAAATTTCATCGTTTTTAAACACATGAAAATTGTGGAAGAGGTCATGTGTGACCTGCACTTTTTTTAATCCCGTGTATAATTTTGGAAGATAATTTGTTCCTAGAAATACTTATGTTTTGGGATCTATAAAACACAATCTAGGTAATGGATCAAGATTACTACTTAATAAAATAATTGAAATCCAATGATTTCAAAGTGGAGGTGATTAAGCTTCATCTTGAGACTGAACCCCTTATTTAATTTCTTCTATATGTTTTATTATTTTTTCTGTATTTTAATGTTCAAACATTACTGGAATAATTAATCTTAATTTGGGTACTATATAGAGTGTTTTAAAAAGTAATTCAGTTTCAAAAGTTATAGTGATATCAAATATTATTTTAGATGATCATTGATTTTTATTTGAGTAGTTATTTAAAAAATAAAATTATATATTTTCATCATTTTGATTAATATGGTATTTTTATAAAATTAGTGGCTTTATGTTTTAAATAATTTTTTAAACATAAATTTATTTTGAAGTAAATTAACCCCCCTCTTGAGGTACTCACTCTGACCAACATTTGGTGTCAAAGGATTTTCAAACATCTTTTTAATAATGATCTAGTTCCAAATTAGAGATCATAAATTTATTTTATTTATAAATTTAAATAATTATTGATAATAATAGACAAGAAATATCTTCTAATAATTAGATTCATTATTTAAATGGTACTAATTATTATAAATGGATGTTTAATATGAAAATGAAAATTAAAAGTATGGGACTTGAAATATGGACTATAATTGAGGATAAAAATTAAATACCCAAAATAACTAAAATGAATGGGTTGATCCTACTATAGAAACATATAATAATAACTATAAAGATATGGATGATTTATACTATGCTTTAGGAGATGAATATCTTAATAAAACATATTCTCGTACTGTTGAGTTTGATATTTGGGATACCTAGGATGTTTCTCATTAAGGAACATCTAATGTCAAATAAATGTATTTGAATACTTATACTATTAAATATGACACCTTTAAGTTAAAAAATTATAAATAATTTTTCAATATGTATGTTGGGTTCAATGAGATTGGAAATAATATAAATTCACTTCTTACAAAATTACTCACATGGATAAAGTGATGTTGCTACTAAGATGTTTACTAGACAGCTGGAGAGGAACATTAGTTTCAACTTGACAATCATGTGATATAAACAAGTTTCATGTAACAACCGGATGTTTTTATGAAATACATTCATTAAATAATTTTTATTCTTTAGTAACATAATTTGAAAACAGTCTTGAGATTAAATCAACCATAATATTCCCTTATTATAAAATTATTGTTATAGCCTAGCCATTATGTTAGTAGGAATAGTTATAACTAACTTATGAAAATGCCTTATGAATTTTCTGGATATCAATTATTTATGAAAAATATAAATAAATTAGATAAATTTGTTTTTGATTGAATTACATTTGGTAAGGAAATAAAATATTTTTTATATTCATCTAATGGATATTTTAGTTATAGGGTATTAATAAAACACTATTTGATGTGTAAAAAACTATTATCTAAAAAAAGTTTAATTTTACACCGTTGATTAAAGAACACCTTTTAAATTAAAATTTTGAAAAATTAAAAGTTTTTATATTACAACATAAACTTTTTATTTTCAAGAAGGATATAAAAATTTACTTTTGATGCATTTTTGATATTTTTCTGATAACTTTCATGTTTTGATGAATAGTAAAAAAATGCTAAATTTTAATTTAAAAAAAACTTTTTCATATAGATGATTTTTATGGAAAAATTATAATATTTAATTATTATAAGTTATAAATAGAATATATTTTTATCATTTATTATAAATTATTTCATTGTCATTAATTTTACATTAAATTCATGGCTAAAAAAATTTCAATATATTGCAATGTTTTATCTTTTAAAACTCATTTCCACACTTCAACAATGGAATTAATTATAAATTAATTACTGAAACTTTTATGTCTTGAAATTTGAAAAACGGATTCCATATTTTTAATCAGTAGGTCAAAATTATGTTAATATGATACTTTTATTTTTGGGCATTAGGAGTAGTAACTTGGGTAATTATTCTTATTACCATGGTTAATGGCAAATCAGGTAATTAAGGGTAAAAATATATTATAAAATTACCTTAACACCTTTAAAAAACTATTGGATGATTAATTTTACCCTTATAATCTATTTTTTGAAATCGAATCACTTAATGGACAATTACCTATGAATATGACATTAATGTAATAAAAACTAATGAATGTGACAAAATATCACAATCCTATTTTATATAAGTATGTTAATATTAATATATGTATAAATAGGATATAATATCTTCTATATATAGTATCTAGAAATATAAAACAATTATCTACTTCATAGAAATTTATTTATAATTTTTAGAGATTAAATAAATACCATTAATGATGACACAATAGTGATGTACAAATTATTTTATTAATAGGGATATAAAAAACGGTTTTAGAAATATTAAAATAAATATCATATTAACTAATTAATGTTATCCACTAATTTTATAGGTGAATATGATAGGTTGAGAGTGTATTAAATATTTTTTTTTCACTTTATTTTTCATTTGGATTTTATTTAATGTCAAATAAATGAATATTGAAAAAATTGACACTATTGATATTTTATAAAACTAACATTTTATTAAATTATTTAAAAATCATAAAAATATTTAAAAATTACAAAGTGATAATTATAAGGTATAAAATTTCATAAAATATCCATTTATGGTCAATTAACATAATATAAGTAAATATTTATGAACATTAAATATTTAGAATAATATTACCACAATTAAATTTAATAGAATAACTAAGTTTCAATTAAAAATATATGGTTTAAATTGACAAAAAAAAGTTGTCTAAATTTTATTGGTTGATGATATTACAACCATATCTCATTGATTCTTCAAAATTGGGACACATTTGTAGTTTTTGGGTAGGGTTTTGATTTTATTATAAATTACTATTTATGGTGTTTCCAAAAGTACCCATTACCTCAACTATAAAAGGGCACCACCTCACTCACCTATTCAAACCATTTTAAACCTCAAATCTATGAAAACCTCTGATATTTTACTTATAAAATTACATATTTTTATTCTATAGGTATTTATTGTCTTCAAAGACCTACTCTAGTGCACTAAGAAGAGATTTAGAGGAAGTATGTCGAGGAAGAGGTAATATATTCTACCAATTCTTTAAAACTTATTTCTTATTATAATTAATCTTAATTAGTTGTTTAATTATAAAGTAATTACATTAGTATCTATAATATACCTATATTTTATTATAAATATGAAACAACCACATTTCACCTTCTAACCACCCTATGAAAAATGATATCACCACGCGTGCGTACATACGACTTACTGTCTCCATGCTGTGTTGTAATCTGTTTTTCACCACCACCATACTTGTATTGGTATAATGATGGAAATAATAACTATATATGATTATTATAAAATTATAATTATTATGAAATATTATACACCATCCACTTAAATACCATTCAATAATTTTGGAATGATATCATAGCTCGTGCGTACGTACGACCTACCGTCTCCATGATGCAATGTGATTCATTTTACATGATCTACATTAAAACAGGATTATATTCATGAATATAATGAATAAATATGATATATTTTATACTAATATCATTTAATAAATTATATAACTAAATCCTAAAAACAGGAATAAAAAATTATCTGAAAAAACATGCATAAGAACATAAATCAGTTAATACCCAAATAACGAGTAACAATGAAATTTTACTAAAAACGGATGAAAATATGATAATAAAAGCTATCATAAAAATGATTATTATTATGGAATAAATCAGTAAAATTATTTAAATCATTATGCAGAAGTTTTAGATACATAAAAACCATGTGGTACCTAAGGTAAGGGATAACTTAGCATATATCATTTTTATCCGAGATTGTTTGTTCGTAAGTATTTACTGGGGTATATTTACCAAAAAAGTACATATTTCCTAAATATGTATTTAAAAATATTCTTTATATACTTATATAATTTTTAAAAGTCATATTTACCCATTGGTAAATTTTTACTAAATGGTTCGAATGAAATCTTCTGTCGTTTTTGGTACGAGGTGATTTTTTGACTTCTCCGGAAAAAGTACAAGAAGAATGTTTTCTTAACTTATACGAAATGAAATGATTTTTATGATTTAATAATTTTTTATTTCTTTTAAGCCTTCCCTAAAATATTATATGGTTATTTTCAAATAAAATGTTTTCTTTTAAAATTGTGTGGCATTTTGAGTAAGGAAAATATTTTTAAAGAATAAATCATATTTTCCTCAGGAATTTATTTCAAGAATTTTCTGAAAATTATTTTCCATATAAGATGACACTCATTAAATAGTGTTTTTTTATATCATTTTAATTAATAATATTATATTATGTTTATGATGGAATGTTTTTTAGGAAATCTATTTGGTTTATATCAATTATGATAGAATGATATTTAAGAAAACCATTTTATTTCTTGGGTTATGTTGTGCTATGAATTTTTATGTTTTGGTGGAACACATAAAAATGGTTTCATTATGAGATGTGAGGGACCAATATCTCCCTCTAATTCATTGCTTAAAGATTTATATCTCATTATATAGGCATTACTGGAATGACATGTAAATCTGGTTTAGTAATATAGGGTTGGAACGAGGGGTGAACTCAGTTCATTAATGTACTTTATCCACTATGAAGGTCTCGTAAATGAGACTTGAATACTTTTAAATTATTTTCTATTCTTATGTATTAATTCAATGAAATTTCATGTCTTATGTTATGATTATGGGGATTACGTTTTATTTTTATGATTTATCCCATGACATGATATTGTGATCTTTCATATGCATGATAAGATTTTCAAATGTTATATTATTATGATAATGATATGAATGATATTTCCATTATTTACCCTTACTAATCATTTGATATTAGCGGTTCAATTTTTTCTTTCCCCAGGTCATGAATAAGGGTATTAAGTAGGATATGTCAAAAAGGAGTCTAGTTTTGAATAAATAATCAGGAGATATTGTGGATGTTTTAGGAACTTGTTTTTTATGTTTGATTACTTATAAAGACACTAAACATATATGGTCCTTGTATTGTTTTTTAATATTATATAATAAATATTCTTCAATTTTTAATTAATATCTATATTTAAATAATGATCCATTATAGTTGGAATCAGTTCAAAGGTATAGTTAACCTTTAGAAACTATGATGAAAAAACCTTAGTAAGATCCCTAAGTATATGTCTATGTTTAGGTCACAATCCTATCCTAGTGTTTTAGATATGTTCATGGATAACCAAGTATTAAAATTAAAGTATCCTAAATTGATGTTTTATTCTTGATTATGTGGTTTTCCTATTATGATTAATGTTTCTCCCACTATGATTCTTGGTTTTAGTCAATCACTAGAACCTGAAGGAATCATGTTTATGTTGAATGTGATGTGTAATGAAATGATTATCCCCCTAAGCAACCAAATGGTATGGGAGATGGAATGAAAAATATTGTATCCAATCCCACACAACTTTCTCAAGCTATGAATAATGCAGGACGTCCAAGCAAGCAAAAGAGGGAGTGACATTCTCTTGAGTCCTTCATGAGATAGCGTCCAGCTTCATTCAGTGGGTCTTATGATCCTTTAGTGAATGAACAATGAATTAGTACCACTAAAAATTAATTTTCAGTTTTATAATGTTCTTGACATGATAAAGTCATCTTAGAAATCTATTTTTTGGAAGGTGAAGCTGATCAATGGTGTAATCTTATCAAGAATGTGAGGTAAAGGGGTGAAATTGAGTCTATGGAATGGGATAATTTCAAGATTTTTTTTCAATAAGTACTTTCCTTGTATTATTCGAAAAAATATAGATATGGAGTCTATGAACTTAAGAAAAAGGATGATGAATCCATTTGTACCTATGAATAAAATTTTACAAGGCTTTCAATGTATTATTTTGGAATTATTATCCAACCTGAGAGTAAAATTTATCGATTCTTTAGTGGAATAAAACCAAGTCTCCTATGGGAATTACTCATAAGGGAATTCAATATCAATGAGGAAATTTTTATAAGTTCTCTCAAAGTTGTGATGAATATTAGAGTAACCCATCAGTCATATGTGTTTGGTAAGAAGATAAAAATAGAATTCAAAGAAAAATAAAAAGACCACACTTAAAAGAAGATGAGTTTTTACTTATTCTCAATGTGTGGAAAGAAACATGGTGTTAATTGTCTTAAAGGTACTAGTAAATGTTTTATGTATGTAAAATAAATTCATCATGAAGTTTAATGTCGATGTGATGGGAAAAAATGTCTATTGATGAGAATAAATAAAATTATACAATGAATGCACCTCCTACACTTCAATGTTACAAGTGCAATGAAATGGGGAATTATTCCAATCAATACCCTAATCTAAGGTTTGTTGATGATGATATATTTTAAAAAACTCTTAAGTCCAAAGAAAAAAAGGAATGTCACATGAAATCACTATCCGTGATGTGGAGTAGGATAATGAAGTGGCGAAAGGTACACATACTATCCAATCTAGAGTATAAAATGTTTTATTTGATTCTAGATCCACCATATATTTAAATTCTGAATACTTTTCTATGGGTATCTTCGTATTACATCAACAATTTGATGTTGAGTTAGCTATGACAACTCGTAATGGTACAAAAGTCGCATCAAAAGTTTATAATTCTTCTCTGGTTGATGTTTTAGGAAAGTGCTTCCTACAAATCTTATGATCCATCCTATAGTGGAAATTTATGTTATTATTAGCATGAATCGGCATTCTATATATGATGTTCATATCAATTTAGATTGAAGGGAAGTCACATTTCATATTCCAGATCAATCTATGATCATGTATCGAGGAAAGTATGAATATAACCTTCTAGTAGAATTTTTATCCATCTTATGGTTCTTGATTCCAATAAATGAAGGTTATTTATCTCAAATGGTTGGGGAGAAACTCACGATTAAGAATACGCCCATTATATATGAGTTTGAGGATCTCTTTCCTGAGTAATTGCCAGGTCTTCCACAAAATCACGACGTTGACTTTTCAAAAGAACTCATACCAGGTGTTATGCCTTTTTGAAATACACCTTATATAATAGCCCCAGTTGACGGGCAACAATTGAAAAATATACTCCAAGAGAAGTTTGATAAGGTATTAATATCTCCTAGTGTGTCTTTTTGGGGAGCACCTATTCTATTTGTTAAAAAGAAATATGGACCAATGAGACTCTGAAATGATTGTATATAACATAAAAATATCACTATCAAGAACAAATATACTCTTTCCTACATTAATGACTTCATTAACCAACTAAGCAGACCTGAATACATTTCAAATATTGATCTTCGTTTAGGATATCATCAATTATGGGTCAAAATGTGGATATACCAAATATGTAATTCTGTACAATGTATGGATACTATGAATTTATATTTATGCCTTTTTGTTTTACTAATTCCCCTGAAATCTTCATGGATCTAATGAATATAGTCTTTAGAGACTATCTTGATCAGTTTGTGGTAGTATTTATAGACGATATTCAGGTCTATTCAAATAACAAGGAAGAACATGAAGATCACTTGAGAATTATACTGATGACCCTAAGAATGGATAATCATTAGGAAAAATTTTCCGTGTGTGGATTCTGGCTTCAGAAAGTTTCATTTTCTGGGCCACATATTCTCAAGATAGGTTATATCTATGGATCCAATAAAAACTGAGGTTATTGAAAGATGGTCGAGACCAAAAACAGTACCTAAGATTCTAAGATTTTTTTTTGGATGGATATTATAAAAAAAAATTGAAATACTTTTCAGGATTATATAATCCACTCACCATTTTGACTTGGAAAAGAGTTAAGTTCATTTGGATGAAGGAATGTGAAGATAATTTCAAAGAGTTGAAAAGAATGTTATCCAATGCACCTGTGCTCACACTGCATTGTAGTGGAGAGAGGTTTTTGATCTAAAATGATACATAGAAGAATGGGTTGGGATGTTTTCTCATGAAATATGACATGGTGGTAGATTAGTCCTCATGGAAGTTGAAAATTAATGTGAAAAATTACCCAACACATGATTTGGAGGTAACTGTGGTAATCTTTGCATTCAAGATATAGAGGAATTATCTTTATGGTGAATGGTGTGATATTTATACTGATCATAAAAGTTTAATGTATATTTCCACACAAAAGGATCAGAATGTGCACCAAAGAAGATGGTTGGAGTTTATTAAAGATTATGGCAACACCCTGGGGAAGTGAACAAGGTAGTAGATGCTTTGAGTCGAAAAGAGCATGCTGTCTTATCCATGATGAAAATCATGAAAGATCCAATATTTATGGAATTTAAAATGGAGCATCTAAAAATTTTAATGTTAGGGGAAAAATATTATCTTTCTCAAATGAATTTTTAACCATATATACAATTGAATATTAAAGAGGCACAAAAGTATGATGTAGAGTTACAAAATAAGCTGAGAAATGTTCCTTAACTCAACCCAAATTGTGATGAAATAATATGTTTCAGGAACCGGGTTTTATTCCTCTAATTCTATAATTAATGAAGAACCTATTGTATGAGGCTCATAATTCTTCATTCTCTTTTCACATTGGAAGCACAAAGTTGTATAGGGACCAGAAAGAGTACTCTTGGTGGGATGGCATGAAGAGAGATGTCGCCGAATATCTATCTCGATGCTTGGTTTATCAGCTAGTTAAGGATTAGAGATAGAAGTATAATGGGATGTTACCACTATTACCCATACTAAAATAGAAATGGAAAAACATCACTATGGACTTTGTCATCAAGCTACCCAAAACATCCAAAGGAAATAATGTAATATGTTTTATAGTTGATCACCTTACGAGGTCGACACACTTCATTTCTATTAGATATGATTTCACTCTTGATCTGATTGCTGGGATATATGTAAGGGAAGTGGTAATATTTTATGGAGTACCACTTTCTATTATATCTGATCAGGATTTGAGGTTTACCTCAATGTTTTGCAAAAATTCTTCAGTATGCTCTGGATACAGAATTAAGTTTGAGCACTACTTATAATCCCTAGATAGACGGTTAGTCTGAGAGGATAATTCAAACTCTAGAAGACATGTTGAGAGATTTATCTATGGATTTCAAAGGTTGTTGGGATCAACACCTACCATTGGTGAAATTTCTTACAATAATAGCTTTCACTCCAGTATTCATATGGATCTTTATGAATCCCTCTATAGAAAAAAGTGCATAAATCCAACTTTCTAGGATGAATTTCATGAAAGAAATATTATTGATGATTAAATGACAGAAACAGTCATATCTATTCAACAACACATAAGAGCATATTAGATTCCACTAAAAATTTATGATGAAAACTATTGAAATGACCTAGAGTTTGAAGTGGGTGTTACGTTGTTCTTACGAATATCTTCCTGGAAAAGAGTAATGAGATTCGGAAGGAAGGGAAATCTGAGCCCTAGGTATATTGATCCTTTTGAAATTTTGGATCATATTGGGAAGGAAGCTTACTGATTTTTACATCCACTGAATCTATCTCATGTTCATTATGTGTTCTATGTATCTCTCATGAGGAATTACATACCTAATCCTTCACATGTACTAATCTCAAATTTTGTACCACTAGAGAAAGATCTTTCTTATGAAGAACAACCGATAGAGAATTTTGGTCATGGAAAAAAAAGTTTTATGAAATAAGTCCACTTGATTTGTTAATGTTTTATGAAGGAACTGCCAGTTAAAATAAGCTACATGGAACTTTAGGATATGATGAGGGAGAGGTATTGTCATATGTTAGTTTCTAAGTGATGAATTTCGAGAGAGAAATTCAGTTTAAGGGGGTGGAATGTAACAACTGGATGTTTTATGAAATATGTTCTTTAAATAATTTTTATTATTTAGTAGCTTTATTTTAACGCAATCGTGAGTTTAAAGGAACTATAAGATTCCCTTATTATAAAAGAATTGTTATATCCAAGTTGTTAGGTTATCGGGAATTATTATAACTAACATATGAAAATGCATTTTGAATTCATTGGCTATCAATTATTTATGAAAAAAATAAATTAGATGTTTTTCATTTTTAGTGAATTTATTTTGGTAAGGAAATAAAATATTTTTGATATTCATCCAATGGATTTTTTAGTCACATTATATGAATAAAAACAATATTTGATGTATAAAAACCTATTTTTTTAAAGTTTTATTTTATACCTTTGAATGGAGAACCCCTTTTAAATTATGAATTTTACACAATAATAATTTTTATATTACAACATAAACATGTTATTTTGAATTTTCATATAACAATTTACATTGGATTATGTTTTGATATTTTTCTAATAACATTCATGTTTTCATGAACAGAAGAAATACGCTAAATTTTAATTAAAAAAAACTTTTTTCATTCACATAATTTATATGGATAAATTATTATATTTAATGGTTTTAAAGAATAAATAGAATATATTTTTAAAATAAAATATAATTTATTTCATTGGCATTAATTTTACACTGAATTTATCAGTAAAAACATTTCAATCATTTACAATATTCTAACTTTTAAAACTTGTTTCATCATTTCTACAACGGGATTAGTTTTTAATTAATTACTGCAACTTATGTGTTCTGATTTTTGAAAAATAGATTCCATATTTTGATTTAGTTGGTCCAAATTATGTTAATAGGCTACTTTTATTTTTGGGCATTATGAAAGTAACTTTCGTAATTATTTTTATTACCTTGGTTAATGGTAAATCGGGTAATTAAGGGTAAGAGTAATATTATAAAATTAACATAAATCCTGTAAAAATTATATTGGATAACTAAATTAGACCCATATTATCTTTTTTTCAGAATGGAATCATTTAATGGCCACTTAACTATGAATATGAAATGAATGTAACAAAAACTAATAAATGTGACAAAATGTCACAATCTCATTTTATATAATTATATTAATTTTAATATAGGGATAACTAAGAGATAATATCAACTATATATATTCTATAGAAATATAACATAATTACCTACATAATAGAAGTTTATTTATAATTCTTATAGATTAAATAATTTCTATTAATGATGGCACAATAGTGATGTAAAAAATATTTTATTAATATAAATATCTAATAAATGATTATAAATATATTAAAATAAATATTATATAAACTAATTAATGTTCAACACGAACTTTATAGGTTATTATAACATATTATTAGTGTACTAAATATTTTTTTTAAATTTATCATCTTTGTGCATTTTATTTATAGTCAAATAAATGAATAGTTTCAAAATTGACACTACTGATATTTTATAAAAATAAAATTTTATTAATTTATTTAAAAATCATAAAAATATTTAAAAATTACAAAGTGAAAACTTTTAGGTCTTAATTTTCATTAAAAATACATTTATATTCAATTAAAATCATATAAGTAAATATTTATAATCATTAAATATTTATAATGTTATTGCCACAATTAAAATTTAACAGAATAACTAAGTGTCAATTAGAAATATATGGTTTAAATTGGAAAAATATGTTGTCAAAAATTTATTGGTTGATGCGATTAAAACCCAATATAATATCATCTTAGTAATTGGGACACTTTGGTAGTTTTTGGGTAGAGTTTAAATTTATTATAAAGTATTATTTATGGAGTTTCCAAAAGTGTCCCTCACCTCAATTATAAAAGGGAACCTCCTCCCCCACCTATTCGCTTAATTTTTATCCTTCAAGATCAAACACCCTATTCCCTTTTTCCTTATCAATATATCTATTTTAATTCTAGAGTATCTGGTCATATTTAATGACCAAATCTTTTTCTCTAACAAGAGATTTAGAGGAAGCACGTCAAGGAAGAGGTAATCTCTTCTACCAATTCTTTCAAAATTATTTCTTCTTCTACTTCCCCTTAATTAGTTGTTTTAAATAAAAATTTATATAATCAATATCACTCATATAATGATATGTAATTATAAATATGAAAAATTATATTTCACCGTCTATCTACCCTATGAAAAATGAAATCACCACGCATGTGTACGTACGTCTTACCATCTCTCCACTGTAGTGTAATCTATTTCTCACCACCACCTTACTTGGATGGGTATAATGAGGTAAATAATAACTATATATGATTTTTATAACATGATACTGATTATAAAATATTAAAAAAAATCCCATTCAATTCCATTCAAAAATTTGGATTGATATAATTGTTTGTGTGTACGTATGGCCTACCATCTCCATGATGCGATGTGATTCATTATACATGATCTTCGTTAAAACATGATTATATAAATGAATTTAATAGATAAATATTACTTATATTATACTAATATCATTCTATAAATGATGTAACTATAACCTAAAAATATTAATAAGATCTTATCTGGGAAAAAATACATAAGAACATAAAACTAGTTAATACTAGAATAAGGAGTAACAATAAAATGTTACTAACAAGCAGAAAAAAATATGATCAAAAATTTTATCATAAATATTATTATGATTTTGGAATAAATTATTAACATTATTTAAATCATTATTCATGAGTTTTGGATATATATCAATAATATCAGACCTGCAGTAAGGGATAACATTGGAAATCTTATTTTTATCCTAGATTGTTTATTCATAAGTATTTACTGGGGTATATTTATCATCCACATCCATGATTCCTAAATATGTATTTTAAAATATTCTTTATATCCTTCTATAATTTTTAATATTAAATTTTATCCATTGGTAAATTTTTACTAAATTGTATGAATAAAATCTTTTTTGGTTTTTGGTATGAGGTACTTTTTTGGCTTTTTCAGAATAATAACGAGAAGAATGTTTTTTTAACTTGTACGGCATGAATGGATTTTTAGGAATTAATAATTCCTTATTTACTTAAATCATACCTTACAAGATTACATTGCTATTTTCACATAATATTATATCTTCTAAAATTCTCTGTCATTTTCAGGAATGAAAAAAATTTGGAAGAAAAAAGGTTATTTTCCTCAAGAATTAAATTCAAGTGTTTTATAAAAAATATTTTCCATATAAGATGATACTATTTAAATAGGGTTATATTTCTATACTTTTTATTACTATGGTTTTACTGTGTTTCTATGTAAGGATATTTTGGAAATTTATTTTTTTTATCAATTATGATAGAATGGTGTCAAAGAAACCCATTTTATTTCATGGCTTATGCTATGGTAAATGTTTTTATGTTTTTGTGGAAAATGAAAAAATGGTTTAATTATGAGATGGGTGAGACCTATATCTACCTCCAATTCATTGGGTAAATATTTATACCTCATGATATATACATGAATGGAACAGTAAGTAAATTTGGTTCAGTAATAGAGGGATGGAACAAGGAGTGAACTCAGTTCAGTAATGGACTTTGTCCGTTATGAATGGTCTCATCAATGATCCCTAACTAATATGAAATTATTTTACATGATTATGTGTGTATTCCATGAAATTTCATGTCTTCTGTTATGAATTTTTGGATTACATTTCATTTTTAGGATTTCTCCCATGACATGATATTGTGATGTTTCTTATGAAGGATAATATTTAAATATTTTATGTTCTTATGATAATGATATGAATGATATTTCCCTTGTTTACTCTTATAGATAATTTTAGATCACCCTTTCATATGATTATTTTCCTCAGGTCATGAAGAAGGGTATTAAATAAGATATGTCATAATGGATTTTAGTTGTGAATAAATAAGTGGGAGACAATGTTGATGTTTTTTGAACTTTTTGTTTATGTTTCCCAGTTTCTAAAGACCCTAAACCTATAAGATCCTAGAGTGGTTTTGTTATGTTTGGTAATAAGTATTATTCAATGTTGAATTAATATCTATATGTAAATAATTGTCCATTATATTTAATTTTATAGAACTATTTTTAAATCACATGATGTATGAATTGGAAATTAAAGTGAATATAGATGAATAAGAAGAAGAAGAAAAAGAAAATATGAAGCCATTATACTTCAAATTATCTGGATTAAAGAAAAAAAGGGGAAGCTTAAAGAAGATAGCTCATGTGATGGAGAATCATCTTCAGATACTGATGAATAAATATGTCATTTATCTATATGAAAAAAAAATAACAATAGAAATAAAAATTTCAGTAATTAAAACTACAAAGTTAAGTTGAAAATAGAGGTAACTAAAGAAAAAAATTGAAAAATAATGATTCGAAAAATTAAATAACATGTTGTGAAATAAAAATAAATTGACATATTATGGAATAATTTCCCATGTTCATGTTTAAGAAAAAGTTTAAGGATAGAGATAATAGATATACGAAGGATATGAAAGTAACATAGGGTGATTCAGAAGATAGTTCAAGTTATTATGACTCAATCATAGAGAGCATAAATGATATAACTAATATGTGTTTTATGGAAAACACATCTAAGAAATGTATTTTTTTTTATGCATCCCCTATTTGTTTCACAACCATTCTCAAAATAAAAATTGTAAATAAAACATTTCCATTGAAGAAATTTTTGAATATTGTAATATGTTGGTGGAAATTTTATATGATCTTAAAGATAAAAACATTTTCATAGACAAATAACATGCCTTGTCTGGTCAATTTAAAAAAATATCAATATATAAAACTAAAACAATTATCAACTGCTAAAAGAAAATAATGAGCTAAAATTATCTATGAATAGTTAAAAAAATTATTTGGAGATATTCTAAAATGGAATAAAACCATTAAGCAAAATTATTTTAAATAATATTATACCGAAATATTCTAGAATAATAAAATACTAACTTGGAGATTTAAATATCAATAAAAATACATTTATCTATATTTTAGTTCAATCATTACTTTGGATACTTCCTATTATTATGTACCTAATAATGTTTTTCTAAAAGTATAAGATATTCCTACAAGAAATCTATCAAAAAATTATTAATTTCAAAATCCCTTATTACTAACATCCTTGGACCCATAAAGATATGCATACCAAAATCATTTATTTTTAAATTTTTTTTAGGAAACATTATTGATAAGTTTTTTTAAGAACTTATAGTATCTAGATAATGGTTTATCTGAGTAAATTACTAGAGATTATTCAATTTTTATGAACCTAATAAAATTTAATGTGGTAAATTTCACATTTAGTGATTATTCGAGAGGAAAATTAATTGGATTTGGTCAATTTAGTATCTCTAATACTATTCTAACATCAAATTTTTTATTTTTATATTCCTTAATGTATAATATAAATTTAATTTCATAGCTATGTGATGATAGTTTCTATTTTAAGTTTGAAAATAATTCCTAAAAATTTCATAATTCTAAAAATTCTCTATTTTTCGATACATTGAGAAAGGATAATTCATATTCTACTAATTTAGATTCTTTATTTTCCCAAAACGTTTCCTGTATATTTTTCTTCAAGAAAGGGTCTTGTCTCTTCCATAATATACAAGACCATTGGAATATTCATTCACCTAAAAATTTAACTTCAAAAAATATATTTTTAGACTGCCCTAAACTAGAATTCCAAAATGATAAAATCTATAACCCTTGTCAAAAATTTCACGACCCCCTCCCAACAAAGATGCTCCTCCGGAGCTGGAAATGGTGAAAGGGAGATAATTACCCCCGAGTCCCGCCTTTAGTAGGCTCCAGGGTGGTGACTAGCACCAAGGGTATGAGTTTTCACAATATGGGAGGCATTACCCTTTTTATTATTTATGATCGGGAAATAAGACAAGTCAACCACCAAAAAGGAAAAGAACAAGTGCATAGAAATAAACCCAAACCAATCCCACATGCATGTTTAAATAGTTCTGAAACAAGGTACAAGTAAAAGAAAGCTCAAAAGTACAATACCAAAAGAAACAAGTGTATAGAAACTGCAACAACTCCAACTATCCCGACCAGTAGGGTCTCGCACGGCCCTGGTAGTCCTCCTAGAAACCTGAAAGTAAACATAGGGTGAGTATACAAGTATACTCAGTAGGGAAACCTGAAGCTCTCGTGCATAGGTGGGGAGACATCCTCATGTCCTGTGATAACAACAGAAGAAACCTAGAAAGGAAATCTATCCACCCAACCTCACCAGCCACACTCACCAAAAACACAATCACATCAGGTAGTAGTAATTAAGAACAAGAGTATTGGGTACCCCACACCATTTCCCATTAGTTGGCTACACTTCCTAATGGTGAAGGTCCTCACGCTACCACACTCTACCCGCCTGCACACACCAGGGCCTCACAAACCACACATCCTGCCCGCACACACCTAGGCCTCACAACCACGTATCCTGCCCACACACACCTGGTCCTCACAACCACGTATCCCGCTCGCACACACCTGGGCCTCACAACCACGTATCCCTCCCGCACACACATGGGCCTCACAACCATGTATCCTTCCCGCACACACCTGGTCCTCACAACCACGTATCCCGCCCGCACACACATGGGCCTCTTTTCGAATATTCTTGGGAAACAGTAAAACCAGCCCGAAGTGTCATGGGATAAAACCACCCAAATTGAAACATAACTGAAGATTCTTAGGTGTAAGGTCACCTCAATCCATCACAGCCTAGGGAATAAGGAGCAAGAAGGATCTTTTAACTAAGGGAAAAACACCATCTCCCATGAAATGGGAGTGTTCGGCACTAAGTACTCAACATGGGTGGGGTGCGATAAAACACAAAAGTTACAGATACATATATGAATACCAAACACACCGCCCAACCTATGGATTCTAAACAGAGAAACTGAGCATGTGAATCAGCACTGCTACTACGAAGCATGCATACAACAAACACCCCCAACCCCATTTAGGTTTTCACGTTTCAGCCGAATTAGTTTATTAGTTCCTTAACTACTGGGAGACTATCCACAACCAACAACATCAATCGTTCATAAAGAATATCCCTGCCATCCACAAATCAAGTTAGTAAAACACAAGTAGCACAACAAGTCCCTTCATATCAACCAACCAACCCATTGATTATTAATCATGTTCTATTACCATGACCCACCGTTCATTAACTCTTCCACTTTTTATTTATTATTCACAACCCATAGTTCGTTCACATTCAA
The DNA here is from genome assembly GCA_963277665.1 of Viscum album. Classification (NCBI taxonomy): domain Eukaryota; kingdom Viridiplantae; phylum Streptophyta; class Magnoliopsida; order Santalales; family Viscaceae; genus Viscum; species Viscum album. The sequence goes on from OY728159.1 coordinate 1,274,291,458, forward strand.
GCCCCTCCCTGCAGCCCTGTTTCCAACCACCATAAATATAATCACACTGAAACCCATACATCATTATCCCTTTAATACCATTTATCACAGCCCCTCTGCCCATCTCCAACTTAGTATTCACACCAACCCACAACCAAGCAAACCGCAGCCCCGCTACTCACATGATCCACAACAACCCACAAAACACCCCCATCACATGCCATGTATCCAAGCCAACACCCACATGTTCATTGTTCCATTTTGTTCAACTGGGATGATCACACAAGGGTTACAGATTTTAAATCAGCCTACTTTATGTGATTAACCAAATTTCCACATTCAACGAAGTTTCCATCCACAAAAACGGTCTAGAAAGATATGGAAACATTTAATTATGCAAGAAAAGGCCCCCAACGACCTTGATTTTCAGTAGTAATAAGCCTATTCAATTCATAACATAATATCACAAGATATAAAAAAAATAATGTAACAGTAATCACAAACTTTCCAGCCCCGTTATATAATCCAGTTAGTATCTTAATTAAACCGGTTCAAAAATTATTTCATATAAACATGAGGACACCCACCCCGCATGATTCATAATTTAGAGAGACAAAAATAAGATCCCTGCCTAAATATGTTCTGATCACAATGCTCCCACAGATCAACTTTATAAGACGTCTATCGGCGTCCGTCACTTCTGTCGACTCTCGGAAAAACCTCCTCAGGTGGAAGTTGGAAAGGAAAGTCCAAAGGAAAGAGAATAGATCCAAGCTCAGAAGTTCCACTGAATCATTACGATCCCGTGGCTACTGACGGATCGTAAACTGGAGTTCGGATGAAGAAGTTATGGTAGAAAAAGAGCCTTTGAGTCTCTTGGGAGAGCTCTGCTCAGAGGAATGGGGAGGAGAGGAGTGAGTTGAAAAGGAGGAGGTGACCCCTCCTTTTATAGGCATGAAAAACAAAAGTACACGGCATGTACTTACTAGTACACGGCGTGTACACGACCATTTAACACGGTCACTATGCGGCTTCCAACATGGCCTTCAATGCGGAATGTGGTCGTTGACTGGTCAACACACAGTTTGAAGGAAACTCATACATGGGGAGGGACTACACGGCCTGTAGTATTAGCTACAAGGAATGTACTCATTTATTTCACATCGCAAGGACACGGCCTTGAACATGGGTCATACCTGGTGAGGGGGTACACGGCATGTACTCACACTACACAGCGTGTAGTTTTAGAATTCTGAAAAGTGTTGGAAAAGTCCATTTTACCCTCTAGAACACTTCATGACCCTCTTTTTGACAAAGGAATGGGCCAGAGAGTTCTGGGCCATTACATCAGATACCTCTTAAAACATTATCATCCCCTAGAATTCAAAAGCCAACCCAGAGGAACCCAATAAGATACCACTTAGGGCCCTCGTTATAATAGGAACCCATCCAACAACCCTAATCATATGTGTTAGGAATTCCTTCTCCTATGTCGAGATATTATCTGCTTTAGGCGGCACTGAATCACCTGCAGAGGTTTAATCGCATCCTCATTAATGCGTCTCAATTAATAATTGGGTCTTCCCACTTTCATACATTAGGATTTTTCAACTTGCACTACCCCCAACACCACACAACTAACACACTACCCGAACATGTAGTTTGGGGATATTCCTTCCCCTTGTGGAGATATTATCCACTTTAGGTGGAACTGACTCACCGGCACGGGTTCAATCACATCCGCATTAATGCGTCTCGATTAAGGATCAGGTTTTTTCCTTTCCCCACACATCCGGACATGTTACACACTTCCATAGAACAAGGAAACAAAAGGTCTCATAACCGACAATCCAAGCATTCCATATATCAAAGGTACAAAGTATAACATCAAAAACAAGGCTCAGAAGAACAAAGAAAACACAAGTCAAAACAACTCTGGGTACTAAGCGTGCATCTGAGTCTCCCGCTCCCAAGTGCTCTCCTTGAGGCAGCCATGCCTCCACAACACACGAACCAAGGGAATGGTTCACCCACAGAGCACCTTCTCTTTACGATCCTCAATTCTGACTGGTCGTTTCTCGGAGGTCCCATCCCCTCCCATATCTAACTATCCCCAGTCGATAATGTGAGAGTCGTCATGTAAGTATCGACGTAGCTGGGAGATGTGGAAGACTTCATGAACCTTCTCCAACTGAGGTGGTAGGGCTAGCTGATATGCCACCTCGTCGACTTGCCTCAGCACCTCGAAAGGTCCGATGAACCTAGGGGAGAGCTTTATCCCTTTCCCAAACCTCTGATACCCCCATCAAGGGGAAACCTACAAGAACACATGATCTCCCACCTTGAACTCCAAGGGCCTCCTTCGACGATCAGCATAAGACTTCTGTCGGTCCTGAGCCACTTTCATCCTCTCACGTACAAGCTGGAATTTCTCTGTGGTGCTCTGCACAACCTCTAGCCCAAGATCACCTGTCTCACCAACCTCTGCCCAGCAAATGAGTTAAGGACATGGACTTCCATACAAAGCCTCAAACGGTGCCATGCCAATAGTAGAGTGGAAGCTGTTGTTGTAGGAAAACTCAAATAAAGGAAAGTGTCATACCCATGATCCTCTGAAATCCAGAACACATGCTCACAACATTTCCTCCAACGTCTAGATAGTCCACTCTGTCTGCCCATCGGTCTAGGGGTGGAAAGCAGTGCTAAGGCATAGCTGGGTGCCAAAATCATACTGCAACCACCTTCAGACTCGTGATGTAAACCGAGTATCCCGATCAGAGATGATAGTATTAATAAATCCATGAAAACGCACCACCTCGTCTATGTACCTCTGTGCTAAGGTACTCACCGGGCCTGACTCCTTAATTGCTATTAAGTGAGCTGATTTCATCAGTCGATCCACCAATACCTAGATAGCATCATAACCACCCTGAGATCTGAGTAGTCCTGTGAAGAAGTCCATTGAGATGTCATCCCACTTCCACTCAGGGACATCTAAAGGATGCAACGAACCAATGGGAACACGGTGTTTAGCATTCACTTGCTGACACACTAGGCATTTGGCCCCAAACTCCGCCACTACCCGTTTCACCCCAGGCCACCAAAACTGTTCCCTCAGTCCTCGGTACATTTTTGAAACTCCTGGATGTACCACCAAGGATGAGCTATGGAACTCACGGAGAACTCCCTCACACATCACCTCCGTAACAAACAACCTTCCATGGAAAAGCATCTGATGTCGGCTATCCTCTGACCATCCTTCTAGAGCGTTTCCCTGATCGACATGATCCCAGATTACTTCCGCCTCGGAGTCCCCCCAATGAGACTCTTCCACCTACTACAACAAGGAGGATTGCACCGTCATCTGAAACAAACAGCCTCTAACACCTTCTACACTTACATCCAAGTGGAAGGCGGCCAACTCTCCCATCGCTTTCCAAGCATCAGTGGATTCCCAAAACACTTCCTTATGCGACTTCCTACTCAGGGCATCAGCCACAATGTTTCCCTTACATTCAGTGTAAGAGATCTCGAAGTCATAGTCTTGGAGGAACTCGACCCATCTCTGCTACCGTATGTTCAGGTCACGCTGAGAGAAGATATAACACAGGCTCTTGTTATCTAAGAAGACTACAAAGAGCTCTCCAAAGAGGTAATGTCACCACAACTTCAGTGCGAACACTACTACTTCAAGCTCCAGGTCATGGGTGGCATAGTTACACTTGTGAGGGCGCAGCTGCCTATGCCCATAACAGATCACTCCCTTCTTCTGCATTAGCATGCACCCCAGACCAAGGCCATAATCATCACAAAACACCTCATACAACAGCCCTTCCTATGGAAACCTGAGTATGGGATCACTGACCAACATCTCTTTCAGGTAGTTGACAGCTTTCTGGCAATGCTCGCTCCATAGGAAGACTTGGTTCTTCCAAGTCAAATATGTCAATGGAGAAGCAACTCGAGAGAAGTCTGAAATGAACCTCCGATATTAACCTGCCAACCCCAGGAAACTACGAACTTCCGCCATGCTCTTGGGTGCCTCCAAAGAAACAACTGCCTCCACCTTCGACTGGTCCACTGACACTCCATGCTGAGACACCACGTGCCCAAGGAAGTGTACTTCGTGCATCAGGAACTTACACATGGACAATTTTCCATAAAACTGGTGGTGTTGAAGGACTTAAAATACTACCCTGAGATGCTCAACGTGATCCTCCTCTGATCTTGAGTAGATCAGGATGTCATCGATAGACACGCCGACGAACCGGTCCAAAAACTCTCGGAAGACAAAGTTCATAAGTCCCATGAACACAGCCAGTGCATTCATAACTCCAAACAGCATTACTACAAACTCGAAGTGCCCATACCAGCACCTGAAAGTCGTCTCCAAGATATCATTGTCCTTTTCCCTCAGCTGATGATATCCAGATCATAGATCAATCTTAGAAAACCAACCTGATCCTCTCAGTTGGTCAAAGAGATCACTTATCCATGGAAGGGGGTAACAGTTCTTGATCGTTACCTAGTTCAACCTTCGGTAGTCTATCCATAGCCTGAGACCACCATCTACCTTCTTCACAAACAAAACTAGAGCACCCCATGGCGATTTTCTGGGTTGAAAAAACCCCTTCTCCATTAGATCGTCAATCTGAATCTGCAACTCCCGCAACTCTGAAGGTGCCATCCGATAAGGGACCATCGAAATCGGACGGGCACCGAGCTGTAAGTCTATCCCGAACTCAACATCACGTCAGGGGGGTAGAGTCAGAACCTCCGCAGGAAAAACATTGAGGAACTCCCTAAAAACCTATAGGACATCCATTATCTCTATATCAACTGGAACCACTGATAACCCGCCTAACAAGGAAAGGAGAGGCTCCACACGCTGGCTTCCCACCTAATAGCTCCTCTCGCCAACAAAAGCTACACATTGCCCATCCACGTCGGAGAACACGACCCTTCATCAGAAGTAATTGATAATGGAACTAATGGAAAACAACCAATAGATGCCTAGGATGACATCATATGGTTGAATCTGTAACAGAAGAAGGTCCCCACTAGATCGATGTGGTCCCAACATCAGCCCATATCCCCGGTAAACACAAGATATGCTGGTCTGGCCTCCAACTGGTGTACTCAGCACTAGGGGTATGGAAAGTCTCTCTACGTCAAGTCCCAAAGAATAGGCTATACCAAGTGCAACAAAGGAGTGCGAAGCTCCCGAATCGAACAAAGCATAAACGAGAGTGCTGAACAAAAAAATCATACCTCGCACCACCTCTGGTCCTGCTGGAGCTACCAATTCTGCTGCGTGCAACTGTCCACGCCCAGCTCCTCTGCCTCTTTGATGTCGACGACCTCCCCGGCCAAGTCCTGGTCGAGGTCCCTGAGGAGCACCCTGAGATCGGCCTCCTCCCGCAGATTCTTCCCTTGGAGGAGCATGGTCCCACTGTTGCAGGAAGGGCCTCACCGGCAACTGGTGCTACTGAGGTGGGTGCTGAACCTGCCCACCTCCACCGTACTGAGCTCGGGTCGGGCACCGACTCTGAACATTCCCGAAACCTCCACAAGAAAAACACTTCGGTCCTAGTCTCGTGACAAAGGGACGAGGATTTGAATATCTGAACTGGAACTGCTGGGGCCTACTCCCCACTGGCCTGAACCTGGAAGGTCCCGTTGTTGGAGACCTGCTACTGACTGCATTCCCCTTCGACAAACCTGGATGGATCCCCTCACGTGGTGCACCTCCCAATGAGTGCATCCTCTCTAAAACCTCTCCCTTCTTCTGTACTGCCAAGTACGTTGGAAGGGTGAAGGGGGTGACAACATACTGGAGCGAAGGACGAAGCGCCTCCTCCAAACGTCTCGCCCGAGACTCCTCATCCAGAAAGAGATCTGGAGCAAAGAGTAGGAGATCTTTGAACTTGATCCCCAACTCTCATACTAACATACTCCCCTGCTTATGGGAGAGTAACTCATGCTGCTTCTCCACCTTGATCATGGAAGAAAGTAATTCCTCTCGGAATTCCTTCTCAAAGTCAGCCCATGGAACCTCTACCTCTATCCTCTCTCTGAGGTAGAGCATCCACCACTGTCGTGCCATACCTCTCAGCTGACTGACTTCTAGGGGAACCCAGTACTCCCTCGGATCACGAATCAAGGTAAAAGCGATCCCTAGCTCCTCAAGCCACCCCTCTGTCTCCATATCTCAAGTACTACCCTCGTACTTCTTGAGGGTTTACCGCTGGAATGAAAGGAGATTCTTTGCCACTGCCTATCTTCCTCATCTCGGTCAATCCCCAACTGATTGAATGCCTGAATCTGATGGGCCTTGGCCGTTTGAGCCACCCAGGGACAACGTCTAGGTGCCATAGTTGTACGGTAAACAAAGATCACATAAGCCCAAGTAGTAAGGATATTTCTCAGGGTTTCATCATTTTATTTCAATTTCTTTCCCAGAACACCCAAATCAAGTAAAACACAATCATGATGTTGCATGTACCTTCCCTAGTGTCTCTACCCTATAATCAATTTAGTCTCACTTGGTCTTTCAGTAGGCTCAGAGTCCTTGCATCAGATCACGGGGGGGCCTAAATCCCGTATCCTAGCCGGTCTTCCCTGGCCTATGTCCCGCACCAAGATTAACCAACATTGTTTCCCTACCACCCCATTCAATCCTCACTGTCCCTAACTCTAGACATCATCCTATCTCTCAACAATCACCTCTAATACCATTCTGTCATGACCCCATCCCACCAAAGATGCCCCTCCTGAGCTGGAAATGGTGAAAGGGATATAATGACCCCCAAGTCCCACCTCCAGTAGGCCCCAGGGTGGCAACTAGCACCAAGGGTATGAGTTTTCACAATATGGGAGGCATTACCCTTTTTATTATTTAAGATCAGGAAATAGGAAAATTCAACCACCAAAAAGGAAAAGAACAAGTGTATAGAAATAAACCCAAACCAATCCCACATGCATGTTTAAATAGTTCTGAAACAAGGTACAAGTAAAAGAAAGATCAAAATTACAATACCAAAAGAAACAAGTGTACAACAACTACAACAACTCCAACAGTACCGACTAGTAGGGTCCCACACGGCCTTGGTAGTCCTCCTGGAAACCTGAAAGTAAAATTAGGGTGAGCATACAAGTATACTCAGCAGGGAAACCTAAAGCTCTCGTTGTAACACCCCAAGATTTCATAGTATGTTATTTCTTCAAAATAATTCAATAACTTGCATTACACGCAACACCGAGTTCAATCACACCATGACTTACAAATAAAAAATCCATTAAAAGAGGTCATGAATAGAATTAACTACATTTTAAACTTTATATAATCCTTATAATTTTAGAATCCATATTATGAGTTTCTTAGTCATAATGCAAGAACAGATTCATTTTCAGTATTACACTTTTATCAACTTTTAATAGTGAAACCTTTTTAAATACAATATTTTTAACTTTTTGACTAAATGGAGACATCAAAAAATTTAAAATGAAACATCCCAAGCTTCCACGGTACGCTTTCTTTTGAATAAAACAGTAGCGTGTGTTGTACGCAACTTCGAGTTCTAACACACCGTAACCAATCAAACTAGCTGTTATGAATAGTAATACCTACTTTTGGAAGTTATATATATTATATATTTTAAAATGGACTTCATTTTTGGATTCGGAATATCAAATTTAGCCTAAGGTGAAATTTTGGTACTTTTCGGATAACTTTCATATTTTGATGAATAGTGAAAATTACTAAATTTTAATTAAAAACAACTTTTTTAATCAAAATAATTAATAGTAATAAATTATGAATTTGAGTGGTTTTAAAGTATATTTAGAATATATTTTTACTATTTAATATAATGTTGGTCATTGGACATAATTTTACAATTAAACCGAACATAAACAAGTGTCAATCTTTTGATAGTTATTATCTCTTAAAAACACGCTTTTTGTTTTGACAGCGGGAATTAATTTTAAATTAATTTATGCCACTTCTGTGTTTTGAATTTAGGAAAATGGATTCCATATTTAGAATCAGGATGTTCAAATTGTGTAAATAGGTAACTTTTATTTTTAGACATTTTGAATAATTACTGCGGTAAATATTTTATTTACCATGGTTAAGGGTAAATCCGGTAAATAAGGGTTAAAAAAATAATATTATAATAATACTAAATTACCCTAAAACGTGTCTTAACCCTATTGGTTGATACATGGTCGACCATGGGAATCTTTTTGTCAATTTTGGGACCCCATGGATCCACTTGTAAGTGATAATGACACTTTATTTTAATTAAGTCAAAATGAATACAAAAATGACACAAGCATATATCTTTTAGCACAACAATTGTTACATAGGGTAATATAAGTTGGATTTTAGATTATAAATATTCATTAGAAAGATAAAACGATTTCCTACATAATTATATTTTATTTATAATTTTTAGACATTAAATAATTTATTTTATTTATGACACAAAGATGATGCAGTAATTACTATAATAGTGAAAAATTAAAATAATTGATATTATAAATACCCAAATAAATATAATATGAAACTTTTAATGAATTAAACTAATTTTCTAGGATAATATGACATATTAGGATTGATTTAATTGACTTTTTTCGAAGTAATCAATCTGTTATGAGTTTCACAAAAATCAACTATTGAATAGTGTCAAAATTGACATAAAAGAGTTCTTAAAACAAATATTATATTATTAATTGATATTAAATTCATAAAAATCTAAGGTTCGGCCAAGAGACTTATATCATGATAGGTTGATCATTAATGGACCACTTGGGGGTCGCTTTGATGTATATAGTAAGTTTATTAACCATATTATATAAAAATACAAAGAGACATTGTAAAAGTGAAACTAATTAACTTAGAGTTAATACTTAAAGATAATGTTAATATAAGTACCCAAACCTGTCTAAATTCTATTGGTTGAGTTGTTTTCGACCCATCCCTACCTTATCCTTTGAATAGTCAACTTTGGAGCCATTGGAAACCGATTATGAATTTATTATAAATTAATAATTCTAGCTTTTCCAAAGGTGCCCCTCACCCCTCTTATAAAAGGGCACTCCTCCTTCTCATTTCTTCACACCTCTAAAGCCTTTTGGTTCGGCCAAACTCTGCCCAAATACTCTCCCAACATCCCTAAATACAACCTAGAGGCCTTAGTTTGATCAGAAAGCCAACCTAAGGAGCCCTTTTGATCAAATCAAAAGGAAGAACCCGAAGAAGAGGTAATGATTTCACCACCCTTTTCTAAGTTTCTTTCTTCTTCCACTTCCTCTTTCTTTGTTCTTACCATTCTAAAATAATAACTCCAGTATCTTACATATACTGTGATGTTATTATAAATATGGTACAACCATATTCAGTATTCTATCCACCCTTTGAATAACATGTCACCATACGTGTGTACGTACAGCTTACCGTCTCCACGTCGTGGTGTAATTGTTATTCAATATATTATTATTTGGATGGGTATAATAATGATGTGTAACTCATGTAAATAATAAATATAACATGTTAATGATTCTGTATATATGATATACCATCCATTTATATATTATTTTAATATCAAAAGAATGATATTGTCGCTCGTGCGTACGTACGGACTACCGTCTCCACGAACGCGATGAGATTCATTCTCCATCGTAACCATTAAAGTATAATTATCATTTGATGATTTAAAAATGATGTTTAAGGACTTGATATCATTTTGATTATGAATAAGATATAATCTATCCATTACAAACATGTCTTACGTAACCAAACATTTAAGAAGAACGAATCGATTATCACCCGAAACGACGATAATACTAAGATATTATTAATAAAGCAATGATAAAAGATCATATATGATATCATATTAATGTATATGATTCTTGTATAATTTAATAACAATTATTTCACCATTATAAAGGAGGTTAACCTACCCCAACCAAGTAAAAGTACAAGGTAAGGGTTATTTCACAATCTCTTCATTATCCAAGGTTGTATTATACGTAATAATCTACTGGGATCTCTTTATCATCCACATCCATGTTTCTTCGAAATGTATTTCAAAACATATTTATTATTTACAAGAATATGGGTTAAATTCATTTATACCCTTGTTTGACTTTTTGTAAGAGGTTTATAAAGGAATCTTTCCGTCGTTTTCGAAACAAAGTCCTTTTTAACCTTTTCGACAGAATTAAGATAAGAATGTTTTTTTTACTTATACGGCGGGTGCGGTTATTTTCCGCCGTTATAAAATTGTCAAAGCTTTCCTTACAATCTTACAAGAATATTTTCAAGAAAATGTTTTATTTTATATGGCACTTAAATGATTTCAAAAATAGAAAGAGATATTTCTCTAAAAAGTGTTTTGATTTCATCTATGTCAACATCCTTTAATGGATTTTACGCTTATTTGAAGTTGATTTATTATAATAAAAAACTTCTATATTGTATTGAAGGTTTTGTGATATGTTTGACTGTGGATGTGCTATTTTATACCATTCATAGTTTATGGTGAAACTATTGACATTTCCTATGCTAGTTTTAATCCGAATGTTTATGTTATATTTCAAACTTTTCTTCAGATGAATGTGCTAAACAAGTATGTTCCGGGTTGGGGACCGGTAAAAGTAAGCCCTCCAGGTTGGGGACTGGTTAAAGTAAGACCTCCAGGTTAGGGACTGGTAAAAGTATGCCCTCCGGGTTGGTGTCCGGTTATTAGAGGCACTCCGGGTTGGTGTCCGGTTATTAGAGGCACTCCGGGTTGGTGTCCGGTTATTAGAGGCACTCCGGGTTGGGTTCCGGTTAGAAGTAACCCCTAGGTCTTGGGATGAGGCCTAGACAAAGAAATTAACGTTTAGCATTATGCATTCCATAATTCTGAAAGTGTTTATTGATATTGCATGTGATTATTCGATTAGTAGAATATCCATGTGAACAAGTAAATGGCATTATTTCATTTTACTTTTTCCATACTATGTTGAAGTTCAATTTTAAAAGGCTTTTGTTTTAGTAATTCATTGCCTTAAATGTTTATTCTTAATTATGAAAGTTTCCGCTATATTTTTATCCTTACTGGGCATTTGAGCTCACCCCTTTTCTATGTTTTATTTTTCCCAGGATGTGAAGAAGTAAGTTATACCTGCAGGGATTTTATGAGGGGTTAATAGTGTGGATTGTGGAACATTATGTTGTTGTATTAGTTTTTTATTTTATTATGTAATGTAAAACTTATGAATATATCTAGTGTTTCCAAGGCTACTAAACCAATCGGTCTTTCGAGATTTGATCTTTCTTGTGATCATGCCAATGTTATGTAATTAATGCACCGACTCTGGGCAACTGGGGTCGGGGCGTTACAGTTGGTATCAGAGGATGTTTAGTACAAACCTTGGAAGCTAGATTTAGATAAACTCTGATTAGAGCACGTATACCTAAGATTAACTTTGAGGATTAGTATAGAAGAACTTCCTATAATTTTGGTATTGTAGAGATTTTGTGAGTTTTTCAAGCAATACATCCCTGTCTGGATACGAGCAGGTAGAGGCGGCTCTGGCATAGATGTACCTAGGGGTAAAACCCGAAAACACCGCTTTGAGCTAGACTCGAACGGGAACTGGTGCACGACAACGGTCCTTGCTGCACTCTTGGTTACGACACTCCCAGGGGATATGCTTAGGATAACTCTCACTTTCTTTACAAATCATTATGAAGGGTTTATGAGTATATACTTCCTCAAAGAAAACATTTTTATGATTATGGATTATATCCATAAATAGTTCAATTTATGTTAAGTGTTTTATAAGTATGGGATTATGTATTTTGATTCATAAACTGATCTAGTTTATGCCATTGTATAGAAATGGCGCCCAGTAGAAGGAATGAGAACTCCAGAAATGCACATGATCCAAAGAGAAGGAAGGATCATATCTTTCATGGTCTTAAGCTAGAATTGATAAGAGAAATAGTCTCCCATGTATTATCATCATATGAAGAAATAATATCATGTGTTGATAAGATAAGTAAAGAGTTTACTGAGTCCTATGGCTTTGAAGGGAATCAAGAGAAGAAAAGGATGGAAGAGAGAAAGATGGATAAAGGGAAGAGGGAAAAGAATAATTTTCCCATATGTGGTAACTGTGGAAAGAAACACCCTGGAACTTGCCTAAAAGGAATGGGAGTTTGTTATAAGTGTGGAGGAAAAGGGCACAAAGTACGTGACTGCAAGGGTAAGAAAATGGTTTCAAATGTACAATGCTTCATTTGCAAGGAGTTTGGACACTACGCGAACCTATGTCCCAGTCATCAGACTATGCCGCAAATGATGCTATTGGATAATAATCAAGTTATGATACTACCACAGATGAAGAGGAATGATTAGGGTTCTTATGTTGATTATGTCAATTGAGTGTTGTATCAACAATGTACTTGTTATAATAATTATGGAGTATATAAGGATTGTACAGCAGTGCTATTTCATTAAGGACTTGAGATTATGTGGAACAAAGAAAAGTGACTCAATGGCAGGATAAATTTTTGGAAAATATATGGTTGAGAGAATGATAAACCATAATATAGTTCTGATACCGAAATAGTGATTTTGGAATAATACATGATTGCTTTGGATAAATTATATTGGATAATCTTGACTACCTTCGAACTGATTAATGATTTGTATAAAACATTTTTGGATTGATGAAGTATATCCAGCATTCTATATGGAATAAGGGAGCATGAATGTAATCAATAAGGAATATGGTAATACATGATGAAGGTATTCATATGCTATTACGGGGTAAAAAGGATCTATATTATGTTTACCTTCCTTATGAATGTTGGACTGTGAGTTTGGACAGAAGTATTTTGGATAGTTCTAGTTTGGATTATTTTGGATTGCCATAAAAGGACAACCCGGAGGTCGGGCGGCAACCCGTCGCGTCCGGCAAGGCTGCGAGACTTGAACCCGCAACCAAAGGGCGACAAGGGTGTATCACCTACCACTGGCCCACGAGATGTCCTGGATTAAATAATGTAGTTTTTATTAAAAGACATTGTAGATGAATTATAAATTCATTTATTTTGGAACCCTGTACGAATAGTATAAATAGAAAAAAAAATATTACATTCTATTATCTTTTAGAGTGAAAGATAAGTTTTTGGTAGGAATTTATTAATGGATAAAACTCTAATTATAAAGTAAGTATATCTCCTTATGATCTTAGCCAATCTCATAAATAAATTCCTCAACATTAATAAAAGGAACTTAGAACAAAAATGTTGTCCTAGATGGTACCTTAAATCATCACTAATTTATGGCTTTGGGATTGTTGGCCTTTTCATAGCCATGTTCTCTACCACTCTCCATCAGATAATTGATGGCTAGATTTTTCTTCCATATCCATATTTTCTTACATGGAACCCTAGTATGTGTTATTTTCGGTAATCTTCATACTTTCCACTCTTTATTTTAAATAGAGGCCTCATTAATTCATTTTTCGATGTGGGATTTCAACTAAGATATTTTGAAACGTCAAAAATGTGTTATCCCAATACCCTATGTTTTGTTGAACCGATGGTATTTCAAATCATCATAGATTGATGAGTTTAAGAACCTCAATTTTATACTTGTTTGTGATTGATGACCTCAATCACTACCTATAAATATTTACGTTTTTCCTGCAATTATATGTCTCTAATTGCCACCAATGTTCTCCTAATCGAGATCATAATTTGGTGGTGACCCTTTCATTTCTCTTTTCCTCATATTAAGACTAAATCTTAGTAAACCAATTTCCTATGCGGGTTTTCCCACAAATATATTTTCTATTTTCGAAGAACAATTTCAAATTGCGAGGATGCAATTTATTGAAGGAGGGGAGAATGTAACACCCCAAGATTTCATAGTATGTTATTTCTTCAAAATAATTCAATAACTTGCATTACACGCAACACCGAGTTCAATCACACCATGACTTACAAATAAAAAATCCATTAAAAGAGGTCATGAATAGAATTAACTACATTTTAAACTTTATATAATCCTTATAATTTTAGAATCCATATTATGAGTTTCTTAGTCATAATGCAAGAACAGATTCATTTTCAGTATTACACTTTTATCAACTTTTAATAGTGAAACCTTTTTAAATACAATATTTTTAACTTTTTGACTAAATGGAGACATCAAAAAATTTAAAATGAAACATCCCAAGCTTCCACGGTACGCTTTCCTTTGAATAAAACAGTAGCGTGTGTTGTACGCAACATCGAGTTCTAACACACCGTAACCAATCAAACTAGCTGTTATGAATAGTAATACCTACTTTTTGAAGTTATATATATTTTATATTTTAAAATGGACTTCATTTTTGGATTCGGAATATCAAATTTAGCCTAAGGTGAAATTTTGGTACTTTTCGGATAACTTTCATATTTTGATGAATAGTGAAAATTACTAAATTTTAATTAAAAACAACTTTTTTAATCAAAATAATTAATAGTAATAAATTATGAATTTGAGTGGTTTTAAAGTATATTTAGAATATATTTTTACTATTTAATATAATGTTGGTCATTGGACATAAGTTTACAATTAAACCGAACATAAACAAGTGTCAATCTTTTGATAGTTATTATCTCTTAAAAACACGCTTTTTGTTTTGACAGCGGGAATTAATTTTAAATTAATTTCTGCCACTTCTGTGTTTTGAATTTAGGAAAATGGATTCCACATTTGGAATCAGGATGTTCAAATTGTGTAAATAGGTAACTTTTATTTTTAGACATTTTGAATAATTACTGCGGTAAATATTTTATTTACCATGGTTAAGGGTAAATCCGGTAAATAAGGGTTAAAAAAATAATATTATAATAATACTAAATTACCCTAAAACGTGTCTTAACCCTATTGGTTGATACATGGTCGACCATGGGCATCTTTTTGTAAATTTTGGGACCCCATGGATCCACTTGTAAGTGATAATGACACTTTATTTTAATTAAGTCAAAATGAATACAAAAATGACACAAGCATATATCTTTTAGCACAACAATTGTTACATAGGGTAATATAAGTTGGATTTTAGATTATAAATATTCATTAGAAAGATAAAAAGATTTCCTACATAATGATATTTTATTTATAATTTTTAGACATTAAATAATTTATTTTATTTATGACACAAAGATGATGCAGTAATTACTATAATAGTGAAAAATTAAAATAATTGATATTATAAATACCCAAATAAATATAATATGAAACTTTTAATGAATTAAACTAATTTTCTAGGATAATATGACATATTAGGATTGATTTAATTGAATTTTTTCGAAGTAATCAATCTGTTATGAGTTTCACAAAAATCAACTATTGAATAGTGTCAAAATTGACATAAAAGAGTTCTTAAAACAAATATTATATTATTAATTGATATTAAATTCCTAAAAATCTAAGGTTCGGCCAAGAGACTTATATCATGATAGGTTGATCATTAATGGACCACTTGGGGGTCTCTTGGATGTATATAGTAAGTTTATTAACCATATTATATAAAAATACAAAGAGACATTGTAAAAGTGAAACTAATTAACTTATAGTTAATACTTAAAGATAAGGTTAATATAAGTCCTCAAACCTGTCTAAATTCTATTGGTTGAGTTGTTTTCGACCCATCCCCACCTTATCCTTTGAATAGTCAACTTTGGAGCCATTGGAAACCGATTATGAATTTATTATAAATTAATATTTCTAGCTTTTCCAAAGGTGCCCCTCAACCCTCTTATAAAAGGGCACTCCTCCTTCTCATTTATTCACACCTCTAAAGCCTTTTGGTTCGGCCAAACTCTGCCCAAATACTCTCCCAAAATCCCTCAATACAACCTAGAGGCATTAGTTTGATCATAAATCCAACCTAAGGAGCCCTTTTGATCAAATCAAAAGGAAGAACCCGAAGAAGAGGTAATGATTTCACCACCCTTTTCTAAGTTTCTTTCTTCTTCCACTTCCTCTTTCTTTGTTCTTACCATTCTAAAATAATAACTCCAGTATCTTACATATACTGTGATGTTATTATAAATGTGGTACAACCATATTCAGTATTCTATCCACCCTTTGAATAACATGTCACCATACGTGTGTACGTACGGCTTACCGTCTCCACGTCGTGGTGTAATTGTTATTCAATATATTATTATTTGGATGGGTATAATAATGATGTGTAACTCATGTAAATAATAAATATAACATGTTAATGATTCTGTATATATGATATACCATCCATTTATATATTATTTTAATATCAAAAGAATGATATTGTCGCTCGTGCGTACGTACGGACTACCGTCTCCACGAACGCGATGAGATTCATTCTCCATCGTAACCATTAAAGTATAATTATCATTTGATGATTTAAAAATGATGTTTAAGGACTTGATATCATTCTGATTATGAATAAGATATAATCTATCCATTACAAACATGTCTTACGTAACCAAACATTTAAGAAGAACGAATCGATTATCACCCGAAACGACGATAATACTAAGATATTATTAATAAAGCAATGATAAAAGATCATATATGATATCATATTAATGTATATGATTCTTGTATAATTTAATAACAATTATTTCACCATTATACAGGAGGTTAACCTACCCCAACCAAGGAAAAGTACAAGGTAAGGGTTATTTCACAATCTCTTCATTATCCGAGGTTGTATTATACGTAATAATCTACTGGGATCTCTTTATCATCCACATCCATGTTTCTTCGAAATGTATTTCAAAACATATTTATTATTTACAAGAATATGGGTTAAATTCATTTATACCCTTGTTTGACTTTTTGTAAGAGGTTTATAAAGGAATCTTTCTGTCGTTTTCGAAACAAAGTCCTTTTGAACCTTTTCGACAGAATTAAGATAAGAATGTTTTTTTTACTTATACGGCGGGTGCGGTTATTTTCCGCCGTTATAAAATTGTCAAAGCTTTCCTTACAAGCTTACAAGAATATTTTCAAGAAAATGTTTTATTTTATATGGCTCTTAAATGATTTCAAAAATAGAAAGAGATATTTCTCTAAAAAGTGTTTTGATTTCATCTATGTCAACATCCTTTAATGGATTTTACGCTTATTTGAAGTTGATTTATTATAATAAAAAACTTCTATATTGTATTGAAGGTTTTGTGATATGTTTGACTGTGGATGTGCTATTTTATACTTTTCATAGTTTATGGTGAAACTATTGACATTTCCTATGCTAGTTTTAATCCGAATGTTTATGTTATATTTCAAACTTTTCTTCAGATGAATGTGCTAAACAAGTATGTTCCGGGTTGGGGACCGGTAAAAGTAAGCCCTCCAGGTTGGGGACTGGTTAAAGTAAGCCCTCCAGGTTAGGGACTGGTAAAAGTATGCCCTCCGGGTTGGTGTCCGGTTATTAGAGGCACTCCGGGTTGGTGTCCGGTTATTAGAGGCACTCCGGGTTGGTGTCCGGTTATTAGAGGCACTCCGGGTTGGGTTCCGGTTAGAAGTAACCCCTAGGTCTTGGGATGAGGCCTAGACAAAGAAATTAACGTTTAGCATTATGCATTCCATAATTATGAAAGTGGTTATTGATATTGCATGTGATTATTCGATTAGTAGAATATCCATGTGAACAAGTAAATGGCATTATTTCATTTTACTTTTGCCATACTATGTTGAAGTTCAATTTTAAAAGGCTTTTGTTTTAGTAATTCATTGCCTTAAATGTTTATTCTTAATTATGAAAGTTTCCGCTATATTTTTATCCTTACTGGGCATTTGAGCTCACC
The DNA here is from genome assembly GCA_963277665.1 of Viscum album. Taxonomy (NCBI): domain Eukaryota; kingdom Viridiplantae; phylum Streptophyta; class Magnoliopsida; order Santalales; family Viscaceae; genus Viscum; species Viscum album. The sequence continues at coordinate 1,274,309,288 of OY728159.1, forward strand.
CCTTTTCTATGTTTTATTTTTCCCAGGATGTGAAGAAGTAAGTTATACCTGCAGGGATTTTATGAGGGGTTAATAGTGTGGATTGTGGAACATTATGTTGTTGTATTAGTTTTTCATTTTATGATGTAATGTAAAACTTATGAATATATCTAGTGTTTCCAAGGCTACTAAACCAATCGGTCTTTCGAGATTTGATCTTTCTTGTGATCATGCCAATGTTATGTAATTAATGCACCGACTCTGGGCAACTGGGGTCGGGGCGTTACAGTTGGTATCAGAGGATGTTTAGTACAAACCTTGGAAGCTAGATTTAGATAAACTCTGATTAGAGCACGTATACCTAAGATTAACTTTGAGGATTAGTATTGAAGAACTTCCTAGAATTTTGGTATTGTAGAGATTTTGTGAGTTTTTCAAGCAATACATCCCTGTCTGGATACGAGCAGGTAGAGGCGGCTCTGGCACAGATGTACCTAGGGGTAAAACCCGAAAACACCGCTTTGAGCTAGACTCGAACGGGAACTGGTGCACGACAACGGACCTTGCTTCACTCTTGGTTACGACACTCCCGGGGGATATGCTTAGGATAACTCCCACTTTCTTTACAAATCATTATGAAGGGTTTATGAGTATATACTTCCTCAAAGAAAACATTTTTATGATTATGGATTATATCCATAAATAGTTCAATTTATGTTAAGTGTTTTATAAGTATGGGATTATGTATTTTGATTCATAAACTGATCTAGTTTATGCCATTGTATAGAAATGGCGCCCAGTAGAAGGAATGAGAACTCCAGAAATGCACATGATCCAAAGAGAAGGAAGGATCATATCTTTCATGGTCTTAAGCTAGAATTGATAAGAGAAATAGTCTCCCATGTATTATCATCATATGAAGAAATAATATCATGTGTTGATAAGATAAGTAAAGATTTTACTGAGTCCTATGGCTTTGAAGGGAATCAAGAGAAGAAAAGGATGGAAGAGAGAAAGATGGATAAAGGGAAGAGGGAAAAGAATAATTTTCCCATATGTGGTAACTGTGGAAAGAAACACCCTGGAACTTGCCTGAAAGGAATGGGAGTTTGTTATAAGTGTGGAGGAAAAGGGCACAAAGTACGTGACTGTAAGGGTAAGAAAATGGTTTCAAATGTACAATGCTTCATTTGCAAGGAGTTTGGACACTACGCGAACCTATGTCCCAGTCATCAGACTATGCCGCAAATGATGCTATTGGATAATAATCAAGTTATGATACTACCACAGATGAAGAGGAATGATTAGGGTTCTTATGTTGATTATGTCAATTGAGTGTTGTATCAACAATGTACTTGTTATAATAATTATGGAGTATATAAGGATTGTACAGCAGTGCTATTTCATTAAGGACTTGAGATTATGTGGAACAAAGAAAAGTGACTCAATGGCAGAATAAATTTTTGGAAAATATATGGTTGAGAGAATGATAAACCATAATATAGTTCTGATACCGAAATAGTGATTTTGGAATAATACATGATTGCTTTGGATAAATTATATTGGATAATCTTGACTACCTTCGAACTGATTAATGATTTGTATAAAACATTTTTGGATTGATGAAGTATATCCAGCATTCTATATGGAATAAGGGAGCATGAATGTAATCAATAAGGAATATGGTAATACATGATGAAGGTATTCATATGCTATTACGGGGTAAAAAGGATCTATATTATGTTTACCTTCCTTATGAATGTTGGACTGTGAGTTTGGACAGAAGTATTTTGGATAGTTCTAGTTTGGATTATTTTGGATTGCCATAAAAGGACAACCCGGAGGTCGGGCGGCAACCCGTCGCGTCCGGAAAGGCTGCGAGACTTGAACCCGCAACCAAAGGGCGACAAGGGTGTATCACCTACCACTGGCCCACGAGATGTCCTGGATTAAATAATGTAGTTTTTATTAAAAGACATTGTAGATGAATTATAAATTCATTTATTTTGGAACCCTGTACGAATAGTATAAATAGAAAAAAAAATATTACATTCTATTATCTTTTAGAGTGAAAGATAAGTTTGTGGTAGGAATTTATTAATGGATAAAACTCTAATTATAAAGTAAGTATATCTCCTTATGATCTTAGCCAATCTCATAAATAAATTCCTCAACATTAATAAAAGGAACTTAGAACAAAAATGTTGTCCTAGATGGTACCTTAAATCATCACTAATTTATGGCTTTGGGATTGTTGGCCTTTTCATAGCCATGTTCTCTACCACTCTCCATCAGATAATTGATGGCTAGATTTTTCTTCCATATCCATATTTTCTTACATGGAACCCTAGTATGTGTTATTTTCGGTAATCTTCATACTTTCCACTCTTTATTTTAAATAGAGGCCTCATTAATTCATTTTTCGATGTGGGATTTCAACTAAGATATTTTGAAACGTCAAAAATGTGTTATCCCAATACCCTATGTTTTGTTGAACCGATGGTATTTCAAATCATCATAGATTGATGAGTTTAATAACCTCAATTTTATACTTGTTTGTGATTGATGACCTCAATCACTACCTATAAATATTTACGTTTTTCCTGCAATTATATGTCTCTAATTGCCACCAATGTTCTCCTAATCGAGATCATAATTTGGTGGTGACCCTTTCATTTCTCTTTTCCTCATATTAAGACTAAATCTTAGAAAACCAATTTCCTATGCGGGTTTTCCCACAAATATATTTTCTATTTTCGAAGAACAATTTCAAATTGCGAGGACGCAATTTATTGAAGGAGGGGAGAATGTAACACCCCAAGATTTCATAGTATGTTATTTCTTCAAAATAATTCAATAACTTGCATTACACGCAACACCGAGTTCAATCACACCATGACTTACAAATAAAAAATACATTAAAAGAGGTCATGAATAGAATTAACTACATTTTAAACTTTATATAATCCTTATAATTTTAGAATCCATATTATGAGTTTCTTAGTCATAATGCAAGAACAGATTCATTTTCAGTATTACACTTTTATCAACTTTTAATAGTGAAACCTTTTTAAATACAATATTTTTAACTTTTTGACTAAATGGAGACATCAAAAAATTTAAAATGAAACATCCCAAGCTTCCACGGTACGCTTTCCTTTGAATAAAACAGTAGCGTGTGTTGTACGCAACTTCGAGTTCTAACACACCGTAACCAATCAAACTAGCTGTTATGAATAGTAATACCTACTTTTTGAAGTTATATATATTTTATATTTTAAAATTGACTTCATTTTTGGATTCGGAATATCAAATTTAGCCTAAGGTGAAATTTTGGTACTTTTCGGATAACTTTCATATTTTGATGAATAGTGAAAATTACTAAATTTTAATTAAAAACAACTTTTTTAATCAAAATAATTAATAGTAATAAATTATGAATTTGAGTGGTTTTAAAGTATATTTAGAATATATTTTTACTATTTAATATAATGTTGGTCATTGGACATAATTTTACAATTAAACCGAACATAAACAAGTGTCAATCTTTTGATAGTTATTATCTCTTAAAAACACGCTTTTTGTTTTGACAGCGGGAATTAATTTTAAATTAATTTCTGCCACTTCTGTGTTTTGAATTTAGGAAAATGGATTCCACATTTGGAATCAGGATGTTCAAATTTTGTAAATAGGTAACTTTTATTTTTAGACATTTTGAATAATTACTGCGGTAAATATTTTATTTACCATGGTTAAGGGTAAATCCGGTAAATAAGGGTTAAAAAAATAATATTATAATAATACTAAATTACCCTAAAACGTGTCTTAACCCTATTGGTTGATACATGGTCGACCATGGGAATCTTTTTGTAAATTTTGGGACCCCATGGATCCACTTGTAAGTGATAATGACACTTTATTTTAATTAAGTCAAAATGAATACAAAAATGACACAAGCATATATCTTTTAGCACAACAATTGTTACATAGGGTAATATAAGTTGGATTTTAGATTATAAATATTCATTAGAAAGATAAAACGATTTCCTACATAATGATATTTTATTTATAATTTTTAGACATTAAATAATTTATTTTATTTATGACACAAAGATGATGCAGTAATTACTATAATAGTGAAAAATTAAAATAATTGATATTATAAATACCCAAATAAATATAATATGAAACTTTTAATGAATTAAACTAATTTTCTAGGATAATATGACATATTAGGATTGATTTAATTGACTTTTTTCGAAGTAATCAATCTGTTATGAGTTTCACAAAAATCAACTATTGAATAGTGTCAAAATTGACATAAAAGAGTTCTTAAAACAAATATTATATTATTAATTGATATTAAATTCCTAAAAATATAAGGTTCGGCCAAGAGACTTATATCATGATAGGTTGATCATTAATGGACCACTTGGGGGTCTCTTGGATGTATATAGTAAGTTTATTAACCATATTATATAAAAATACAAAGAGACATTGTAAAAGTGAAACTAATTAACTTAGAGTTAATACTTAAAGATAAGGTTAATATAAGTACCCAAACCTGTCTAAATTCTATTGGTTGAGTTGTTTTCGACCCATCCCCACCTTATCCTTTGAATAGTCAACTTTGGAGCCATTGGAAACCGATTATGAATTTATTATAAATTAATATTTCTAGCTTTTCCAAAGGTGCCCCTCACCCCTCTTATAAAAGGGCACTCCTCCTTCTCATTTCTTCACACCTCTAAAGCCTTTTGGTTCGGCCAAACTCTGCCCAAATACTCTCCCAAAATCCCTCAATACAACCTAGAGGCATTAGTTTGATCATAAAGCCAACCTAAGGAGCCCTTTTGATCAAATCAAAAGGAAGAACCCGAAGAAGAGGTAATGATTTCACCACCCTTTTCTAAGTTTCTTTCTTCTTCCACTTCCTCTTTCTTTGTTCTTACCATTCTAAAAAAATAACTCCAGTATCTTACATATACTGTGATGTTATTATAAATATGGTACAACCATATTCAGTATTCTATCCACCCTTTGAATAACATGTCACCATACGTGTGTACGTACGGCTTACCGTCTCCACGTCGTGGTGTAATTGTTATTCAATATATTATTATTTGGATGGGTATAATAATGATGTGTAACTCATGTAAATAATAAATATAACATGTTAATGATTCTGTATATATGATATACCATCCATTTATATATTATTTTAATATCAAAAGAATGATATTGTCACTCGTGCGTACGTACGGACTACCGTCTCCACGAACGCGATGAGATTCATTCTCCATCGTAACCATTAAAGTATAATTATCATTTGATGATTTAAAAATGATGTTTAAGGACTTGATATCATTCTGATTATGAATAAGATATAATCTATCCATTACAAACATGTCTTACATAACCAAACATTTAAGAAGAACGAATCGATTATCACCCGAAACGACGATAATACTAAGATATTATTAATAAAGCAATGATAAAAGATCATATATGATATCATATTAATGTATATGATTCTTGTATAATTTAATAACAATTATTTCACCATTATACAGGAGGTTAACCTCCCCAACCAAGGAAAAGTACAAGGTAAGGGTTATTTCACAATCTCTTCATTATCCGAGGTTGTATTATACGTAATAATCTACTGGGATCTCTTTATCATCCACATCCATGTTTCTTCGAAATGTATTTCAAAACATATTTATTATTTACAAGAATATGGGTTAAATTCATTTATACCCTTGTTTGACTTTTTTTAAGAGGTTTATAAAGGAATCTTTCCGTCGTTTTCGAAACAAAGTCCTTTTTAACCTTTTCGACAGAATTAAGATAAGAATGTTTTTTTTACTTATACGGCGGGTGCGGTTATTTTCCGCCGTTATAAAATTGTCAAAGCTTTCCTTACAAGCTTACAAGAATATTTTCAAGAAAATGTTTTATTTTATATGGCTCTTAAATGATTTCAAAAATAGAAAGAGATATTTCTCTAAAAAGTGTTTTGATTTCATCTATGTCAACATCCTTTAATGGATTTTACGCTTATTTGAAGTTGATTTATTATAATACAAAACTTCTATATTGTATTGAAGGTTTTGTGATATGTTTGACTGTGGATGTGCTATTTTATACCATTCATAGTTTATGGTGAAACTATTGACATTTCCTATGCTAGTTTTAATCCGAATGTTTATGTTATATTTCAAACGTTTCTTCAGATTAATGTGCTAAACAAGTATGTTCCGGGTTGGGGACCGGTAAAAGTAAGCCCTCCAGGTTGGGGACTGGTTAAAGTAAGCCCTCCAGGTTAGGGACTGGTAAAAGTATGCCCTCCGGGTTGGTGTCCGGTTATTAGAGGCACTCCGGGTTGGTGTCCGGTTATTAGAGGCACTCCGGGTTGGTGTCCGGTTATTAGAGGCACTCCGGGTTGGGTTCCGGTTAGAAGTAACCCCTAGGTCTTGGGATGAGGCCTAGACAAAGAAATTAACGTTTAGCATTATGCATTCCATAATTATGAAAGTGGTTATTGATATTGCATGTGATTATTCGATTAGTAGAATATCCATGTGAACAAGTAAATGGCATTATTTCATTTTACTTTTGCCATACTATGTTGAAGTTCAATTTTAAAAGGCTTTTGTTTTAGTAATTCATTGCCTTAAATGTTTATTATTAATTATGAAAGTTTCCGCTATATTTTTATCCTTACTGGGCATTTGAGCTCACCCCTTTTCTATGTTTTATTTTTCCCAGGATGTGAAGAAGTAAGTTATACCTGCAGGGATTTTATGAGGGGTTAATAGTGTGGATTGTGGAACATTATGTTGTTGTATTAGTTTTTCATTTTATGATGTAATGTAAAACTTATGAATATATCTAGTGTTTCCAAGGCTACTAAACCAATCGGTCTTTCGAGATTTGATCTTTCTTGTGATCATGCCAATGTTATGTAATTAATGCACCGACTCTGGGCAACTGGGGTCAGGGCGTTACACTCGTGCACAGGTGGGGAGACATCCTAATGTCCTGTGAGAACAATAGAAGAAAACTAGCCAGGAAATCTATCCACCCAACCTCACCAGCCACACTCACAAAAAACACAATCACATCTGGTAGTAGTATATAAGAATAAGAGTATTTGGTACCACGCACCATTTCCCATTAGTTAGCTGCTCTTCCTAACAGCAAATGTCCTGACGCTACCACACACTTCCCGCCCGCACACACCTGGGCCTCACAAACCACACATCCCACCCGCACACACCTGGGCCTCACAACCACGTATCATGCCTGCACACACTTGGGCCTGACAACCACGTATCCCTCACACACACACCTGGGCGTCACAACCATGTATCCCGCCCGCACACACCTAGGCATCATCTCGAAGATTCTTGGGAAACAGTAAAACCTGCCCAAAGAGTCTTGGGCTAAAACCACCCTAATTGAAACCTACCTGAAGAGTCTTAGGTGTAAGGTCACCTCAATCCATCACAGCCTAGGGAATAAGGAGCAGGAAGGAGCTAGTAACTAAGGGAAAAACACTCTCTCCCATGAAAAGGGAGTGTTCGGCACTAAGTTCTCAACATGGGTGGGGTGTGATAAAACACAAAAGATACAGATACATATATGTATACCAAACACACAGCCCAACCTATGGATTCTAAACAGAGAAACTGAGTACGTGCCTCGGCACTGCTACTACGAAGCATGCATACAACAAACAACCCCAACCCCATTTAGGTTTTCATGTTTCAGCAGAATTAGTTTATTAGTTCCTTAACTACTGGGAAATTATCCACAACCAACCACATCAATCGTTCGTAAGGCATATCCCTTCCATCCACAAATCAAGTTAGGAAAACAAAAGCAGCACAACAAGTCCCTTTTTATTAACCAACAAACCCATTAATTATTAATCTCATTCCATTAACATGACCCACCATTCATTAACTCTTCCAATTTTTATTTATTATTCACAACACATAGTTCGTTCACATTCAAGCCCATCCCTGCAGCCCCGCTGCCAACCACCATAACCATAATCACACCGAAACTCATACATCATTATCCCTTTAATACCATTTATCACATCCCCTCTACCCATCTCCAACTTAGTATTCACACCAACCCACAACCAAGCCAACTGCAGCCCCGCTGCTCACCCGATCCACAACAACCCACAAAACACCCCCATCACATGCCACGTATCCAAGCCAACACCCACATGTTCATTATTCCATTTTTTTCAACCGGGGTGATCAACCAAGGGTTCCAGATTTGAAATCAGCCAACTTTACGTGATTAACAAAATTTCCACATTCAACGAAGTTTCCATCCACAAAAACGGTCTAGAAAGATAGGGAAACATTTAATTGCGTAAGAAAATGCCCCCAATGACCGTGATTTTTAATAGGCATAATCCTATTCAATTCATAACACAATATCACAGGATATAAAAAAATAATGTAACTGTAATCAAAAACTTCCCAACCCCATTATATATGCCAGTTATTATCTTAATTAAACTGGTTCAAAAAATGTTTCACGTAAACAAGAGGACACCCACCCCGCGTGATTCACAATTTAGAGAGACGAAGGTAAGATCCCTACCTCAATAGGTTATGATAACAATGCTCCCCTGGATCAACTTTAGAAGATGTCCGTCGGTGTCCGTCAATTCTGTCGAGTCCCAGAAAAACCTCCTCAGGTGGAAGTTGGAAAGAAAAGGCCGAAGGAAAGACAACGGATCCAATCTCAGAAGTTCCGGCTTGTTGTTATGATCCCATGGCCGCTGACAGATCGTAAATCGGATTTCGGACAAAGAAGTTATGGAAGAAAAGGATCCTTTGAGTCTCTTGGGAGAGCTCTGCTCAGAGGAATGGGGAGGAGAGGAGTGAGTTGAAAAGGAGGAGGGGACCCCTCCTTTTATAGGCGTGAAAAACAAAAGTACACGGTGTGTACTTACTAGTACATGGTGTATACTCGAACATTTCACACGGTCACCACGCGGCTTCCAACACGGCCTTCAACATGGAACACAGCCGTTGACTGGTCAACACATGGTTTGAAGGTAACGCATACGCGGGGAGGGACTACACGGTGTGTAGTATTGGCTACACGGCGTGTACTCATTTATTTCACACGGGAAGGACACGACCTTGAACACGGGATATACCCGGTGAGGGGGTACATGGCGTGTACTCACACTACACGACGTGTAGTTTCAAAATTCTGAAAAGTGTGGGAAAAGTCCATTTTGCCCTCCAGAACACTTCATGACCCTCTTTTTGACAAAGGAATGGGCCGGAGAGGTCCGGGCCATTACAGAAAAATGGAAATATAACAAAATATCTCTCAAAAATATAAATTAGTTTCAACTTATCAACCCCTAGAGTTGGTTAACATGGATTTGTTTAAACCTTAAGGAGTTTCAAGCCTAAATGGGAAGAATTTTGTTTATGTTATAGTGGATGATATTTCTAGATATATTGGGTCATTCCTTATAGCTCAAAAAATGGATGCTTATTCCTATTTTTCTATGTATTCTAAATAGTTATAAAATATTAGTGGACATAAAATGAAGACATTAAGAAGTGATCGTGTGTGTGAGTTTTGAACTCAATATTTTTAATGATTATTCTCACATAATGGATATAATCAAAACATTTATTCTCCAAGATACCCAAAACATAATGTTATAGTAGAAAGTATAAATATAACCCTTCAATAAATTTCATGTAGCATGATAATGAGTTTGATTTATTGATTTATTTTTGGGAATAAGAAATTAATACAACCTGCTACATAAGAAATAAAGGTCTTATAAGATCACTCTTAAATAAAACCCCATATAAATTATAGATTATAAGAAAACCAAACATAATTAATTTAATGTTTTTTGTTGCAATTTATTTTTTATTAACATAAAAAAAATTAAGAAAATTTTGTATCCAAGAGTGATGAAGTAATTTAACTTTGATATTCTACAACTAATAAGTAATACCAGGTATTTAATAAATGTAATAATATTGTGGAAAAACATGTCAGGTTTGATAAAATAGATCCACATTAATTTAAGACTAATTTATAAAACCTTGAAGTTGATCTATATAATATAAATATAAATTTTAATACTTGTAATAGTTATATGAGACATATATAAAAATATTACATTTTTTGATGAACAATATGAACCTGAACCTCTATAGGATAATGAAACATTCATCGCTTCTTTTTCTAGAATTGATAGGACTCGTAGATATCATCCCTTAGATACTATAGTTGGAGGCCTAGATTGAGGAACAAAAACAAAATTATCTCTTAAAAATAATGTTGAACAATAAGTTTTCTTTTCATGGATTGAACATATAAACATAAATGTTTCAATTAATGATGAATTCTATGTAATGGAAATATAATAGAAACTGTTGAACCCTCTTGAAATAGTTATTTTCATAATCAAAAATCATTGTTTTTATATATGTCAATTTAGTCAATTATTCAATCTGTTCTAAATTTTTTATATATGTTTAATCATGTCTACATATTTTTATCTATGATTATTTATGGTCTACTATTGACATGGAAGTATTCTAAATTACACAAACACTTTGTGAGAATTTCATATTTTTGACTCACCATTAGTTGTATTTTTGACTCACCGTTAGTTATATTTTTTGACTCACTGTTAGTAATATTCTTGAGTCACCAATAGTTAAAGGAATGAGTCAAAGATGACAATGGTCACACTAATCCTATGATAACAGTCGCACTGATCTGATGATAACGGTCGCACCGATGACAATGGTCGCACCGATCCAATGACAACGGTTGCACAGATCCAATGACAATGGGCGCACCTATCCAATGACAACGATTGCATCGATCCAAGGACAATGGTCTCACCAATGACAATGGTCACACCGATGGTACAACTGTCTAATCGATGCTGATCAAATGACCTACCGATACCGATGTTGATCAAATGACCTACCGAAACCGATGCTGATCACATGACCTACCGAAACCGATGCTGATCAAATGACATACTAAAGCTGATACTGAACAAATGACCTACCAAAGCCGATGCTGGTCACATGACCTACAAAATATGATGTTTATCACATGACCTACTGATACCGATGAAAATTCAAATGACCTACTGATCTCATGAATCACCGATAGTCATCAAAACTATTTGAAATTTTTTTACCTCTTATTTAATTCCAATGGAAATATTTTCTTAATTTTATGCAAATGCTATTAATTAATATTGGTTGTTGGATGTTAGGGAACCATACCTCATACCTATCAAAAAGTAATCATTATTTGTACTAGATCTCAAGGAATAAAAAGGAGGATCTATCTATAGTAAAAAAATGAAAAAGAAAGACACAAACAAAAAATACACAGACAGAGAAACATAAGAAGAAGAGCGTACATGTGTGGGAATGCCCACGAAACAAAAGAAGAACTTGAAGAACACCTATGAAAACCGGAGAGTTTCAAGAAGATCATTCACCTGGAACAAACACGGATGCAAAGTTGTTGTGCCTTACTGAACACCTATGCACAAGGATGAATAACTGTAGTTGAGAAGAACAACGACACTCTATTTTGAGTCATCCTCACCAGAAAGGACTCAAATAACATCTGGAAAATTCAAACGATTCCAGAGCTCATCTGAAATCACTCAGAGAATTCTAAACTCATTATCCATTTATTTTATCTATAGTGTACCTTTGATTAACATTTTGAGCAGTGTGTGTGCATCTATCAATTTTGACACACAATAACTCATGGGATGAACTGGAGGATACAAAATCCTCACACCAAACTTTTTACACCTTATTGTATCCACCTATTGATAGTGGTAGAGGTCAAGTGTGACCTGGACAGCCTATGTCCTTTTGTTTAGTTTTCCCACGTAGAACGGTGGTAGAGGTCTGAGGACCTGAACAGTCTAAGTACTATTGTAAAACCCTCGATCCAAGGTTTGGATCATAGTTTATATAAACTGTTTAGGAAGAATAAGTCTCATATTGAGACTGAACCACTTGTTTTAAAAATTTTGTTCTTTTTCCCTTGGTTAAAACTATTTTTAACTTTCCGCTACTAATTAATTTAAATATAAATATGTTTTAGAGTAACTTTGATAGTTAAATTAGAAAGTTTTTTTAATTATTGTGAACCAGTAATTTAGTTTCAATGGCTAACTTAATATTAATATTAAGTTAACTGCAAAGTAACTAATCATTGAGAAACAGATTGAACATTTACAATCTTTATAAATTCACTTCAATTTAACTTGTTTTATAAATTTGGGGATTTTAATACAAATATTTTAAACAGAAATTTTTAATTGGAACTCAATTCACCCCCCCCCCCACCCCCACCTCTTGAGTATCCACTCTGACCAACATTTGGTATCAAAAGGAATAAAAATTTTCAAAACACTTTGTTTGTGAAAAAATTTCAACTGTGATTCTAGTTGTATCTTAAAGATCTTAAAATTTCTATTATTTATAAATTTTTATCTCTTTAAATTCATTTGATAAAATATAATTATGGCTAACAGATTAGAAGGTGTAGCTACCAACAAGACACCTTTCTTTAATGGTGTTAATTATGCCAAGTGGAAAATAAAAATGAAAAATTCATTTAGAAAGTATTGGATTTGACATTTGGTCTGCCATAGAGACTCAGTATAAGATTCCAGAAACTGTTATAACCACTTGGGATGAACCTACTAAAGTTTCTTACAATAATAATTTTAAAGTAATAAATGACCTATATTGTGCTTTAGGAGATGAAGAATTTAATCCAATATCTACCTATAAGACTGCTTATGATATATGGGATATTGTAGCTGTTTCCCATGAGGGATCTACCAACGTCAAAGAAATGAGACTAAACACATACACTATTAAGTATGATAATTTTAAAATGAAGTCTGATGAACCTATTTCTAACATGTATCTCAGGTTCAATGAAATTGTAAATACAATAATATCACTTGGAAAAGTTGTTCCAGCTAAGGAGAAGATTATGAGAATACTCATATGCTTGCCAGAAAGATGGAGAGGCACATCAGTTTCAATTAGAGAATCTTGTGACATTGGTGCTTTTCCTATCAAGGAACTTATTGGTAAGTTAATGATGTATGAGGAAGAACGGAAAGTAAACAGGGAATAAGATGATGATCCAAGGAAGAAGTATGTATCTTTCAAGAATTTTACTTCAAAAATTAAGGGCAAAGGGAAAATTCAATGTTAAAGTGATAACTCAAGCTGTGAAGAAAGTGCATCAGACAGCGATGTAAAGATGGATCAGATAGCTAGATGATTTAAGAAATTTTTTATGAAGAAGATGTTTTTTAGAAAATCCAACTATAGGGGAAAGTATGACAACAAAGGTCATTGGATGAAAGATTTGAAAAGGACTGATAAGGGTGATGACATAGTCTACTACGAATGCAATAGGAAAGGACATGTGAAATCTGATTGTCCTAAATTAATGTTCAAGAAGAAATATGACTATAAGGACATAAAATAAAAAACAACTATGAAAGAAACCTGGAGTGCTTTAGAATATAGTTCAAGTGATTCTGATTCTACTCAGGATCAAAATTCTCAAAAAATCTAATATGTGTTTCACGACAAACACATCTGAGGTAACATTGGATACTCTTGGTTTAAACTCTAATTATTCTGGAGATTATTATGATTCTGAAAACATGCCTAGTGAAGATTTATGTGAATATTGTAATATTATAGAGGATACCTGTAATGAGCTAAAATATAAGTATAAAGCCTTAAAAAAGTAGTATGTATTAGCTTGCACTATCAAATCTATACTAGATGTAGAAAATGAAAAGAATACTCAATTAATCAAGGTGAATACTGAACTGAAATATTCTAATGAGAAACTCATAAAAGATTTGGAAAAATTTACAAATAGAAAGGACACACTTACACAAATTCTAGGAAAACAAGTGGCACCAAAGTATACTACTGATTTAGTTTATCATCCTAGACAAAGACAGATTACAAAAAATAAATTTATTCCAAAATCTGAACAGTATGTTGCTGATCCTAGTTCTGAAAATTCCTCTGCCTCAACTAGCTATTCACATATTTTTAGATCAAACAAGGTTTATCTATCAAAATCTATTGATTCTGTTAAGTATATGAGACCCATTAGAAAAATATGGGTACTGAAAGTTTTGCTTGCTAACCTTTCTAGACCCAAGAAAATATGGGTACCAAAATCATTTTCTATCTAAAATTGTTTTGTAGGAAACTTTCTTGAAAATTTCCTATAAGAAGACATGGTATTTGGACAGTGGATATTCAAGACACATGACAAGAGACTTTTCATGCTTCAAAATCTTAATCAATGTTGATGGAGGATATGTCACCATTGGTGATAACTCTAAAGGAAAAATAATCAGCCTAGGTCAAATTGGTAACACTGGTTCAATTTTAATTTCTAAAGTCTTCTTTATAGATGGATTAAAATATAATTTGTTAAGTATTTCTCAGTTATGTAATGATGGTTTTAATGTTAAATTTGAAAATGATTCTTGTAATGTTTTTAATTCTCAAAATGTTTTAGTATTTTCTACCTTAAGAAATGAAAATGTATATGTTGTAGATTTTAATTCTTTAGCTAAGCTAAATATTACTTGTTTAAATGATTTTTATAAAGAATCTTGGCTTTGGAACACAAGATTAGGACACTGCAATATACATTAACTTAGAAAATTGACTATGAAGAACTTAGATAGAGACCTACCTAAACTTGAATTCCCAGCTGATAAAGTTTGTAATATCTATCAAAAGAGAAAGCAACATAATGTTTCTTTTAAATCAAAGAAAGAAGTTTCAACTTCTCAACCTCTCGAGTTTGTTCACATGGACTTTTTTGGACCTTCTAGAGTTTCTAGTCTAAATGAGAAGCACTATGTTAATGTTCTAGTATATGACTTTTCTAGATATACTTGGGTATAATTTTTATCTCACAAAAGTGAAGCCTGCTCTTAATTTTTTAAATGCTCCAAGTCTATAGAAAACCCTAGCGGACTTAAGATTAAAACCTTAAGAAGTGATCATGGTCGTGAGTTTGAAAATCATGAGTTTGAATCTTACTTCTCACATAATTGCTATAATCACAACTTCTCTGCCGCTAGGACACCTCAATAGAGTTGTGAAGTATAAGAATAAATAGAACCCTTCAAGAAATTGAAAGAATAATGATAAATGAATATGATTTACCTATTTATTTTTGGGCTGAAGCTATCAATATAGCTTGTTATATTATAAATAGAGTCTTTATTAGACCTGTTCTTAAGAAAACCCCTTTATGATCTTTGGAATAATAGGAAACCTAAACTTAGTTACTTCAATGTTTTTGGTTGCAAAGTCTATATTCTTGACACTAAAGATAATCTAGACAAGTTTGCATCCAATCGTGATAAAGGATTATTTTTAAGATATTCAATTACTATCAAAACCTATAAAGTTTTTAATAAGAGAACCAAATGTGTGGAAGAATCTGTTCACATCAAATTTTATGAAACTGATCCCCATGAATCTAAACATATTGTTGAAAATACTAAAGAAGACTTGCCTATTTTAAATATTAATGATAAATACAGTGGACCTGTTGTGCAGACAACCAACTCAGGAAATACACCATAACCTGCTTCTGTTGAACTCAAACATGGAGAAGATTCTAAAATTTCTAGTCCTACCTTTACTAGATCAACTAGGATTCTAAAGAACCATCCTTTAGATGATGTTGTAGGTAACCTAGATAGAGGAACACAAACTAGAGATTCTATGAGAAATCAGGTTGAACATCAAGCCTTTATTTCACAGCTAGATCCTAAAAATATCAATGATGTAATCAATGATAAATTTTGGGTAATGGCTATGGAAGAAGAGTTAAATCAATTTGAAAGAAACAATGTCTGGGAATTAGTAGAAAGACCTAAGGAAACCTTGACCATAGGTACTAAATGGGTGTTTAGGAATAAAATTGATAAATCTAGAAACATAATTAGAAACAAATCTAGATTAGTCTCACAAGGTTACAATCAAGAAGAATGAATAGAATATGAAGAGACCTTTGCACCTATAGCTAGGTTAGAAGCCATTAGGATCTTACTTGCTTATGCATCTCATCTAAATTTCAAGTTATATCAAATGGATACCAAAAGTTTATTTCTAAATGGTTTTATAATTGAAGATGTTTTTGTTGAACAACCACCTGGATTTACAAAACCTCATTTTCAAAATCATGTTTTTATACTTTCTAAAGCTTTATATGGTTTAAAACAGTCTCCTAGAGCTTGGTATGATAGACTAACAAATTTTCTTATTTCTAAAGGAATTGCAGAACCCACACTTTTTATTAAAATAATTTCTAAAGATATTTTAGTTATACAAATCTATGTTGATGATATTATCATTGGATCTTATAAAAATTCTTTATGTACTGATTTTTCAAAGATTATGAAAAATGAATTTCAAATGTGTTTAATGGGAGAAATCAAGTATTTTCTTGGATTTAAAATATTTCAAATTAAATATGGTATTATTTTATAACAAAGTAAAACTACAAAAGATATTTTAAAAAGTTTTGGTTTGGATATTAATAATTGAAGTGATACACCTATGAGTACCAACTGTAAGTTGGATGATGATGAAACTGTGAAACCAGTTGATCAAACCAATTATAGAGGTATGATTGGAAGCTTACATTACCTTAATGCTAGTCGACCAGATATCATTTTTAGTGTATTCATGTGTGAAATATTTCAAGCTAATACTAAAAAATCTCATTTTCTTGATGTTAAAATAATTTTCAAATATCTTAAACATCCTACCAATTTAGGATTGTTTTATCCAAAAGGACAATCTTATAACTTCATAAGTTATTCAGATTCTGACTTTGCTGGTTGTAAGTTAGATAGGAAGAGCACATCTAGAACATGTCATCCATTGGGAAAGTACTTGGTATCTTCGTGTAGTAAGAAACAGAACTTTGTTGCATTCTCTACTGCTGAAGCGGAATACATTGCTGCTGGTAGTTGTTGTGCACAGATTTTGTGGATGAAACACACTTTATTGGACTACGGATATCAATTTAGACATGTGTCTATAAATTCTGATTACACTAGTGCAATTAACATCTCTAAGAATCATGTGTCTCACTCTAGGACTAAGCACATTGAGGTCAGACATCGCTTTTTGAGAGATCGTTATCAAAAGGGTGAAATTTATCTAGAATTTATTAACTCTGAACATCAATTGGCTGATATTTTCACCAAGCCCTAAACATTTGAAAGGTAGGATTTTATTAAATAAGAGTTAGGTATGATCGGTCAGTGAAACCGATCAGTGAAACTGATCAGTGAAATCAATCAGTGAAACCGATCATTGAAACCGATCAGTGAAACCGATCAGTGAAACCAATCAGTGAAACTGATCAGTGATACCGATCAGTGAAACTGATCACTAAAACCGATCAGTGAAATCGATCGGTGAAACAGATCAATGGGACCGATCTGTGCTACCGATTGAGTTATATAGTATATGAAACTGTTAGTATTTATCAAAACGAAATTGTTTTACTTAATCAATGTTATTTTTAATATTGTAACCCTAAATGATAAAATTAATGACCCACAGCTATTTCGGTTCCTAAGATCTGTTGACCTTCCATCTCCCGCCAAACTACACTTTTTCTAAATCCCGAACTTTCAAACTCTTCAAACCTCTCAAACCATTTGAACCTATCAAACCTCTTGATCCTCCAAATGGAAAATCAAAAGAGATAAGACAAGGAATATGAAATCTCCTTACCTGTGAAACCCGCTCAAGGAGAATCTAGAAGCATGACTCAAAATTCTGTGAACCCGAAATTAGAGGCTCGGGTAGTCACCACAGAAAAGGAAGTATGTTCCAAATGGGTGTTATCCCGTAATTCTGCTCTTTTAAAAGTGTTGGAGATGCACGGATGGAAATACTAGTTCTGTGATAATGATCGAGTCTACTACCCAAATCTAGTGTATGAGTTTTATTTGAACTTAAGTATTGTATTGGATGGAGCTGAATCTGCAAGATTATCTTCAATGATCAAAGGGAAAAAGATAACTTTTTCATCAAAACAATGGGAAAAGTGTTTGGGGGTACCACATAGAGGTAGATTTTAGGATTACACTAGTAATATTTCTCCTACTACTGAATATTTTTCATATGAGTGTGATCTATAGATGTTGAATGGAAAATCTAAATCCAGAAGAACAACAGCTTCTAAGTTAGATGGAGAAAGTAGAATCTTGTTTATGTTTTTTCAACACCAAATCTGCCCCAGGAAGGGTGATTTTGCATCTATGAAGTATCCAGATGTTTTATTTTTGTTTTTATTGCTAAATTATGAGAAGATAAAATTGTGTAGATACATTATTGTTCATATTTATGAGATGGTAAAGCCATCCAAGAAGGCTAGAACCTTGTTCTATTCTAAGAAAATCTCTGCCATGCTAAATTTTTTGGGCTATGTTGAAGATGGAGATGATTTTATCTCATCTAGTAGTAGTTTTTTTATTAGAAAGGATATCTGCAAAAGAATGAAAATTAACTGGAATTCTTGGAAGAAGAAATGGTTTTTTGATGAAGATAGGTTGTATGATTCCTTTAATCCTACTGACCACTCTAGGAGATCAAAGGGGATGAGAGATACCAATTTAAAACCTAGTGAGAAAGTTGTTTATTCTGATGAGGAAGAAGAGACAAAAGCTCCTAAGGACACTGAAGAGCCCAGTAGGAAGGAAACAGGGGAAGTTGAAACTGATGATGATGTTGATACTGAAAAGGAACCTGAGTCGCCTCCTGATGATAGAAGTGACCATGATATAGTAATTCCTAAGAAAAGAATAATGGAATTTGGACTAGTAAGTCCACCTCTTAAGTTACCTGAGTCAGAACCCCTTCTAGGTGATGAAGAAGAAGTTGACACTGAAGTTTACAATTCTGACCAATATGAATCCAGTAACAAAGATAGTACCAATGAGACTTCGGTAAACAATAATTGAAAAGGTAATGGTGATGATGATGATGCTGATGAAAGTACTCGACTAGTGGATGGTCATGATATGATTCAAAAAGATCTACAACCACAATCAGGTAAGCAAGAAACTATTCCTGAGGCTGAAAGGATAGTGCAGACTGTGATTGATGTAGATGGGGAAGACTCTCTTGAAAATTCTTGTAAAGATGATTTTGTAAAGCCTAAGTATACTTCTTGTAAAGCTGAATGGGATTACCACATAGGTTTGGAAGTTCTAGGTTTGGATTATTCAGAGGAAGATGATGAAAAAGTGAATATTGTAACAGTAAGCCATCTGGTTGAGGCTGGACCAGTTGTTGAGGAAGTGCAAGTGACTATTGAAAGACCTATTTCTTCTGTTTCATGATCTGATTTTGACAAGTTTAAAGATGAGTTGCTCCATGTAGTCATAGAAACAATGAAAGAGTAATTATTTAATGCTCATTCTCCTTATCCTGTGAATATATCAGAGGCTATTATGGACGCTATAACTCAAAGAGTGGTAAATTTCATTAAGACAGACCTATGCAATACTGGTGATATGATTGGCAGGCACATTTCCTCTCTGAATCAAATGCTCAAGGATTTGAGCAGTGACTTAGTATCTCTATCAAGATAATTTAGATCAACCATCACCAATATGATGGGATTTTTGAGAAACCTAATATAACACCTGAAGAAATATGATTTAAGAAAATTTAAAGGTGAGATAACTCAGATTGTTGCTCAGGCTAGCTCCTCCAAAGTAACCAAGATCATTGAACATGATATTAATGAATTAAAAGATGTTATAAAAGAAGAGTTAGCAGCTTTTGGACAGATTCTGGACTTGGGCACCTTGAAAAAGATGAAATAAAATAATGGACATATTCACAAGATGGTGAAGCTGTATTCAGCTGATGCTACCAAAGCTCAGAAAGAAATCAAAGAAAAAGTGGATCACTATTTTTCTATAATATATACCAAGAATGATTTGAACCATCAGTTTAAAGTCCAGGCTGAGAATTTGATGCTACCTCTAGTCATTCAAGCCTTTAAGGCTCGGGTCCAACAGTTAAAGGATTTTACTCCCACTCTAGAGAGTTTCATGCAGAACAAATATGATTTTGAGAATTCCATGACATATGGTGGTGAAGTAATTCAGGATTTTATCAATCTTCTCGAACCATATCTTCATGTTCAAGAAAAAGAAATTGTTCTTTCTAATGTTGAGCCTCTTAGTCCATCCAATGTTGCTCCTTGTCAGATATCAGTTTCTCAAGATCTATCTAATATTCGACCAGTCATTCAATAGCCACCTTTAAGAGGATCTTCTATTCACCAGCAAGTAACCTTAGCACCCACTCTGCTTCTATCTAGAGTTGTCTTACCTCCTCTATCCATCCTACCAGATCAAGATTTCACCAAAGCACCTTTTGGCCCATCCATTCCTCTCTCTGCTAATGGGAAATATCCTCTGAACCCCCAAAAATAGTTGTGCCTGTCATTTTTGATAGGGTGTATTTTTTCCTTGTATCTTTTCAGCTGGTATTTCAATGAAACCTTCTTCATTTTCCTTTTTTTCTATCTCTTCTTTCTCCTTTTCTTTTTGATAATCTCAAAGGGGGAGAAAATTATATAAAAATATATATCTAAGGGGGATAACAACCTATATATATGTATAATCAAGGGGAGAAAAATATATAATCTCTAATAGGCATATAGCTCTGATGTCATGTTTGCTAGCTCTGATGTAATGTTTGTTAGCTTAATGCTTTGTTGATATACTCTAAATTTGATATGATGCCATGCTATGATGAAATATTTACCTTTAGACATATATTATTTTACATAGGGGTAGAATACTGGATGTTACCTCATCTTCCCACTTCTTTTATTCCATATATTTGTGATTATCAAAAAGGGAGATATTGTTGAACCCTCTGTGCAATAATTATTTTCATAATCACACATCATTGTTTTTATATATGACAATTTAGTGAATTATTAAATATGTTCTAAACATGTTTATATATGTTTAATAATAACTACATATGTTTATCTATGATTATTTATGGTCTACTATTGACTTGGAAGTATTCTAGATTACACAAACACTTTGTGAGAATTTCATATTTTTTACTCACTGTTAGTTATATTTTTGACTCACCATTAGTTATATTTTTTGACTCACCATTAGTTATATTCTTGAGTCACCAATAGTTAAAGGAATGAGACATTGATGACAATGGTCACACCGATCCAATGACAACGGTCGCACCGATCCGATGATAACGGTCGCTCCGATGACAACGGTCGCACCAATCCAACGACAACAGTTGCACCGATCCAAGGACAACAGTCACACCGATCCAATGACAATGATCGCACCGATCCAATGACAATTGTTGCACTGATGACAACTGTCGCATAGATGAAAACAGTCACACCGATGGTACAAGTTTCTAACCAATGCTGATCAAATGACCTATCAATACCGATGCTGATCAAATGACCTACAAAAACTGATGCTGATCACTTGACCTACCAAAACTAATGATGATCAAATGACCTACTGAAGCTAATGTTGATCAAATGACCTACCGAAGTCGATTCTGATCACATGACCTACTGAAGATGATGTTGATCACATGACTTACCAATACTGATGAAAATTCAAATGACCTACTGATCTCATGACTGATCGATTGTCAGGAAAACTGTTTGAATTTTCATTAACTCTTATTTAATTATGACTGTCATATTTTCTTAATTTTATGAACTTGATATTAATTAATATTGGTTTTTGGATTTCAGGGAACCAAACCTCTTACCTATCAAAAAGTAATCATTCTTTTTACTAGATCTCAAAGAATAAAAATGAGGATCAATCTACAGTAAAAAAAAAGAAAAAGAAATACACAAACAAAAAATTACATAGATAGAGACACACAAGAAGAAGAGCGTACATGTGTGTGAAGACCCAAAAACAAAATAAGAACTTGAAGAACACCTGTGAAAACTAGAGATATTCAAGAAAATCATTCACCTGGAACAAACACGGAAGCCTAGTTGCTATGCCTTACTGAACATCCTATGCACAAGGCTGAATAACTATAGCTTAAAAGAACAATGACACTCTGTTTTATGTCATCCTCACCAGAAAGGAATTGAATAAAATATGCAACATTCAAACAAGTATAGATCTCATCTTCAATCACTCAGAGAATTCTAAACTCATTGTCCATTTATTTTCTCTATAGGGTACCTTTTATTATCATTTTGAGCAGTTTGTGTGCATCTATCTATTTAGACACGCACTGACTCCTGGGCTGAACTGGAGGATACAAAATCCTCACACTAAACTTTTTACACCTTATTGTATCCCATTGTGGATAGTGGTAGAGGTCAAGTGTGACCTGTACAGCCTATGTGTTATTGTTTAGTTTTCCCACGTAGAATGGTGGTAGAGGTATGAGGACATGAATAGTCTGAGTACTATTGTAAAACCCTCGATCGAGGGTGTGGATCATAGTTTATATAAATTCTTTATGAGGACTAAGTCTCATCTTGAGAATGACCCTCTTATTTTAAAACCGTTGTGCCTTATTCCTTTGTTAAATCTATTTTGAACTTTCCGCTGCTAAGTACTTTAAATATAAATTTGTTTTAGAGTAACTCAGATAGTTGAACTAGAAAGTTTTTGTAATTATTGTGAACCAGTAAGTTAGTTTCAAAATCTATCTTAATATTCAGATTAAGTTAGCTGAGAAGTAATCAATCTTTGAGAAACTGATTGAACATTTACAATCTTTATAAACTCACTACTGTTTAACTTGTTTTATAAATTGTTGGATTTTAATACAAATATTTTAAATAGAAATTCTTAATTGGAACTCAATTCACCCCCCCCCCCCCTCTTGTGTATCCACTCCAACCAACAGAAACACAATAAATTTGAAATACATAGTATATGGAAACTAGTGTATAGAACTAAAGATATTCTGACCACTAGAACTAAATGGGTGTTTATAAATAAGGATAATGACTCAGACATAGTAGTTGGAAAAAAATATAGATTGGTTTAATAAGTATATAGTCAAGGAAAAGGTATTGAATATGATGAAACCTTTTCACCATTATCTATAGTGGAATCCATTACAATAATGCTTTCAAATTCATAACATTTGAATTTCAAACTATATCATGCGGTGTTAGGAATGAATTTCTAAATGGTTACATTGTTATGGATGTTTCTATCAAACAACATTGTGGAATCCAAAATCCTTATCTTCCTAATCGTGTTTTTGAATTAAATAATTCTTTATATGGTTTTAAATAATCTCCTTGTGATTGGAATGATAGGCCAGTCTCATTTTATTGATTCTAATGGTTTTTCAAAAGGAATAGATAACCGTATTTTATTTATTAAAATAATTTCAAAATATGTTTTAGTGTTAAAAAATTAGATTGAAGATATAATTTTTACACCTTATAGAATTTAATTGTTTACCAATTTTTTCAAAATGATATAATGTGAATTTGAAATGAGCTTAACAGGTGAGTTTAAATTATTTCTTTTTTTAAAATTTTTCAAAATAAATATGGAATCATCATAAATAAAAGTAAATACACTATATAACTTTTAAAAAGTATTGGTGTGCACTTAACAAAGAGTAAGCATACTCCCATGTGAAAAACATGTAAACTAGATTTGGATGAAATTAGAAAATAAATTGATCAAACAAATTGTGAAGGTATCATGGGTATGTTTTTATATTTAACTTCTATTGGACCATATATTATTTTTATTATATGTATATGTTCTCTTTTTTGGAAATTTTTAAATATTCACATTTACTTATTGTCCAAATAATTTTTAAATACCTTAAGTATATGACCTACATTGGAAAGTTTTATCATAGAGGGAAATAATTAAATCATATAAGTTATTAAAATAAAAATTTTAGTGGTTGAATGTTAGATAGAAAAATCACCTCTTGAAAATTTCACTTTTTGGGAAAGTCAATAATTTCATGGTGTAGTGAAAAAGGAAAAAATTGAAATGTCATCTACTATGGTTGAGTACATAGCTGTAGGAAGTTGATGTCGACATATTATGTGGAAGAAACATGCATTACTAAACTATGAGTATTTATTTATACATGTATCATTAAATCATAATATTACATTTGTGATAAATATATCCAATAATATTATATATCATTACAGAAAAAAACATATTGGCATAATACATCACTTTTTCAATGATCATTTCCAAAAAGGAGATATAACTCTTGAATTCATTAGAACTAAACCTTATCTTGCTCATATATTTAAAAAACCTATGAATTCAAATAGATTAACCTATATTATACAAGAACTAAAAGTTTTAAACATTTATTAGTTCTTATTATTTGGATTTACTTTTTAAGAAAAATCAACTACTGGTTTTCTTCCATTGGTGATCCACGGTTTTTAATTTTCTATTTTTTATCTACACTTGGTGATCCACCATTGGTGATCTACCATTCGGGATCTAATTCTCATGATCCACCATTGGTGGTCAACCAGTTTTGATTCACCATTGGTGATCCACTATTGGTGATCCACCATTGGTGATCCACTATTAATGATCCCCCATTAGAGATCTTTTTTTTGAGTGTTTCAAATTATATATTACCACTTCAGTTTTCTAAGACTATATTTTTATTGGGTTTATTTAATTAAATTTTATTTTATTTTTCAATTAAAAATCCCTAAATGATAAAATTTTATAAAAATAGAATTTTAGAACCCTCTCTACCATGACTCCTTCAAACATTCCATTCCGATTTCTCTCTCAACCTGTAGCCCTCCTCATGTTCTACATTTTTCTTTTAAACCAATTCAAATATGATGAAATTAAAACACACTATTGTTTCATCTCATTATGGTTTTTGTCTCTTAAATAAATCAGAAGGTAAATCTAGTAATTTCTCTATTTTCAATCTAAACAAACCCCAACTCTTATCTAGAGGTTTTTTTTGCTGAAATTAAAGATTATATTGGATGGTTACTTTTGAGAATACTTCTAATGTTGAATGTGATCCATAACAAGAATGTATTGAATGATTTTTTATCAATGCGGGAACATTATATTCTAGTTTGGTTCACTAATTTTCTCATTTTTCATATTATGATTTTAGTGATAAGAAAGATGTTTTTAGGACTTTTAACGGTTGAAAAAAATAAACTTTTCATCAAAAGATTGGGAAAGATACCAAAAGATACCATATAAATGTATATTTAATGATTTATAGGGATACATTCCAAAAAATAGTAATATTTTAATGTATTATGATTCCTTAATATAGTTAACTAGAAATGATATTATGTAAAGGCCTATATCTCTGGAGATTTATGGGGAATGTATACTTTTGTTTAATTTTATCCAACATATGAATTGTCCCAAGAAATTGTACATTAGTACCAAGAGGTAAAATGATTTATTTTCCATATTTCTTATGAAAATAAAATTTAAGATAAACTTTAATAGATACTCAATGCTTCATATGGTGAAAATGAGAAATACCCCATATAGATAAAATTCTTTGATCCACCTAAAGTTCATTTCAAATATATTGGAAGACAAAGATTAAGTGTTAAAACATGAAGATGTTATAATTTAATTTATAGGTGTACTTCTAATTTAGTTTACTTGAAAAAGTATTAAGGTTAATTGTAACCCTTTTATGAGTAAATAGTTGGTTGATAATGATAATTTTTTTATAATTTTAATCCAATATAATGCCCTTCCAGACCTAGAGATGTGATTGATCTTGTCTTGGATCAAGATGAATTTTCAGTATATTCGTCTGATGAGGAATTTGAGGTTGATGTTCAAGTAGATAAAGATAGAGATAGAGAAGAAGATTTAATGATAGTTTCAGTTGATGAAGGATGTTTCCCTTATGTGGCATAATCACTTGTGTTTCTTATAGACTATGTAGTTCATCTACTTTTATTCCTACTAGATAAATATTTATTACTGAAGGTAAATATTTTTAGGTTACTAGAGTAAAAAATATTGAATAGTTTGAGAGATCTCCTGATAAGATGTCAAGAAATGTTTTTAAAGTATCTGATTATTCAAAGGATGGAAATGGTTATGAGGTTCAAGTTTCAGATTTTCAAGATGAGGAATTTTTCTCTAAAATAGATGAGGAGATATCACCTGCTAAGAGGGATAAATCCCAAGGGTCTTCCCATCAAGGTATTTACTACTAAGATTAATAGGAAGAAGATGATGATGGTTATTATGAACACTAAATTCCACCTAACCATAGTGTACTTTCCATATATATTTATTGAAAATATCTTAAGGGTTATTTAGTTAAATAGACTGGTGAAGTATGATAATTAAAAACAATTCCTGATAATGTTCTAGTTTGCTAATTTGAGTATTGAGGAGATAGATTTTCTTAGAAAATAGAGGATTCCATATGATCCTCCTTCTCCTTCTCCGCCTCTATCTTTTTGTTATATTTCCATATAGGACATGGATACTATTGAAGTATAATTATTATTATATATAATTTGAATTATCATATACACATCTCTAATTGAAACCAAAATCAATGAAGATAATTATAGATGGATATTCATATTAGTCATATCACATATTAAAACTGAGGTGTCTTTGAAAATTCAATAAATATAATTTGAGAACATGTGAATTGATGATTATATGGAAGAGACAAGATCCATTCTATAGGATAGGAGAGGTAGCCTCACTGAAAGTAATTTATCACTTCTAGAGATATTGGAGTCTCAGACTATAGCTGGTACTTTCAATTCTAGTGCTCTACCTCGTGATCTTTCATTAGATGATATGGAATTGATTCCACCCATTTTCATAGAGGAACTAAATATATTCATGGGTGATATTTCTACATCTAATCAAGAGGAACTTTGTTTGATAAAGGCACTGGGTGAGATGATTTTTTATTTGGTTAGGGAATTATTTATTGAGGCTATGAATAATTGATATTATCACTGAAGATATTAAGTATTAAATTTCTATTATTTATACAGAGAATGAGAAAAATTATCACTTTAAGTTTCTTTCTAAGAATCAAGGAATGCCTCCAGTGACCAGGGAATTCATGGAGGGGTTGAATCCACTAAATGTATTGGCCCCTTTGCTTAATATCATTATGGATGTAAAGAATGCTTTATTCAAATAAATAGAACATGGTAGAAAATTATTTTATAATTTTCTAACATGATTATAACATTTATTCATTACAATGGGAATAATGTTTTGGAACATTGACTTATACACTTCTCAGTTATCACTTTTGTAACTTCTTCGGAACCTCTCACTATAATATATCAACCTTTTGACGTGACTCTAGTTATGGAAGATCATAATATCAAACCTTTAAAGATCATAGAATCTCATCCACCTAATCTTATACCCCCCGCCTCTAACTTTATACCACTATTTAATAACAAAGGAAAGGATCCAATGGTCCCTTCTTCTCATCAGGCAGAGAGTGGTTCAGACTCTGATTAGTTTTTATAGGGAAAACATTTTCTTTTATTACTTTTGGGGTGTATCCATTGACATTTATATATAATGTGATTTGTTGGTTCTTTATCTCTATGTATTTTAATTTCTTTAATTTCCTTTTGATAATCCCAAAATGGGGAGTATACTTTAATGAAATTTAATATAGTATTTACAATTATCATCCAAGTATGGGAAGATTTGTGAAGCATAGTACTACTTTGAAATGTTAAGAAAAAAAATATTCATATTCATATATACTTATCTCTCGTATATATATTTTTATACATGGTTATAAAGGTATTGATTTGTTATCATCGAAAAGGGGGATGTTTTTAGAACATCCTAATTTTAAAGATCATAAATCACATTTGTTATGTTTATAATAAGATTAATGTTTTATGATATTAAATATTATTCTAGTATGATTATGAAATAATTTGGCTAATTATTGATCTACTATTAGTTTAATAGATATATTGTCAGTTATTGGGTGATACAATCAAATCAACCATTGAATATATCTACCACTAAACAAATCTATCTTCAGCCACATCTATCTGAATAATATATCTACCACTGAAGAAAACTAATACAGTACTCATCAACTTCTAGACACATAAAAAGCTAGATAGATCTACCGCTAGACAAATCTACCACAGGATAGGTCTACCACCATGTTGATCTACATCCAGTAAAATATACTATTATTCATATCTACTACTATATTGATCAACCTATATTGAGATCTACTGCCAGGATGATTTATCAATGATTTGTGCTACTGTTCAGTGATGCTACCAATAGGATGAGCTGCCACCAGAGTGCTACCATTTTTTTCTATACGAATTTAAAAATTTAACTTCTCCAATTTATAGTTAATTAATTAAATGTATTTATCCACATCTTTATTTAATAATCATTATTCTTCAAACTACTCCACCAATAAATTAAAAAAATCATACTTTATTGATTTTGTTCTCAGTATAAGGATTCATGTTATATTTTCATTATTCTCCAACATATAATTAAACCTACAGTGACAAAATTGGAAAGAACTCCTTCATTCATGATAGTATGATACATATATATAGAACACTAATATTCATTCACTTATTCAAGAAGTTTAACTAATACACCTATGTGTGGAACGATTCTAGAAATCTATAGACTGAAAACAATAGGAAATTCAATAACTACAAGAAACTCTAATTTTCTATATACTTTTAGTAACCTATTTGGGATTCTTACAATGATATATTTAAAGAATCATAAACATATGAATCTATTAATATAGAGCATCATCATGTTTTCCCATCTATAATAACTTCCTCATTCTGTTTATGTTTTATATTTCATATGTGTTTTGTTTTACTATTTTTATCAATAAAACAAAGTCTTGTATACTTTACTGGAGAGTTCACAGCAATCTCTCTCAAATTTATTCATTTTTATACTGATGAAAACCATGGAATATTTCATGTGTGAATGGTACTTAATTTTACACCATGCATAACTATAGAATTGGTTTTTTTCTTGGATAGCCTTGTGTGCTACAATTTTTAAAACCTGATCCAGGTTGTGTATTAGGTTTATTATTTAATAAACTAGTTGGAACTGGGTGATTTCTTAATTTAGGGGATTAAGTCTCGACTTAAAACTGAACACCTTGTTTAATTTATTTTTTGTGTTTTATTAATTTTTTATGTTTTTCAATGTTCAGATCATTAATATTATAGTTAATCACATTTCTAGTTATATATAGAGAGTTTGACCAAGTAACTTAGTTTCAAAAGTTGACGTGATTTCAAATATTATTTTAACTGATAATCGATCCCTCTTTGATAAGCTATTTAAAAAATAAAATTATATACTTATATAGTTTTAATTAACGTTTTGTTTTTATCAAATTGGGTGGATTTATGTTTTAAAAAAAATTTAAATGAAATTTTATTGGGAACTCTATTCACCCCCCTTGAGTTACTCACTCCAATAAATATATTGAATATATTTGGGAATACAACAAAATGGTTAAATTTGATTCTATTAAGTGGGATTATTTCAATGGAATATTCTTCACTTAATATTTCTTTCAAACTCTTCTCACTAACATGGAATATGAATTATTATAATTAAACTAAATGAATATTATTTTATTCAATCATACGTGGAAAACATTCTAAGATGTGAAAGGTATCCCTCATAGTCTATCTATAGACCTGAAAATAATTATGATCATTTTTTTGTATCTAAAAATATAAAATTATAGAAGTCATTAGCATTAAAATAATTTGGAATCTATGATGATGTTTTATGATTTTCCATTAAGGTTTAAATGGAATATGAAGACCTGTCAGATTCTAGATAAAGGAAAAAAATGATGGAGTATCATGGAATCCCTAATGAATGGTCTCTAAGGGTAAGATATTTTGACTACCCACATGTAAAATATGTGGGAGGAAACACCAAGAAAATTTCATTAAATTTTCTATAAAGTGTTACAAGTGTGGTAAATCAATCCACTAACTCGTGACTTGCAAGGTCATAAAAAGGGGTTGAATAGTATTATTGAGTAGAAGAAAGCGTCTGATGATGCTACACCGTCTCTTCAATGATTCATATTTTAGGAATATTGTGAATCAATTATCTATCTATATAATTAATTAAGATAATAAGAAGCAAAAACCTCATAATCTAGTGGATTAATGGAGAAAATATTAAATCACTACTTTATAGGTGGAATAAAATAATGAAGTTGTCAAAGGTGCACTAATTATCTACCCAAGAATAATGAATTACTTATTTTATTCAAGTTATTTTCATTGTTACTTATATTATATGTTTATTTATAATATGGATTCATCACTTAAGACATTTAATATTGATCTATCTATGAAAGCAACATGTAGAACATTGAATAAAACTATGTTGTATAAATCTACTCTAATCCAGAATTTAGAGGATTTACTTGCACTAAATTTTGTTCATCATCCTTGTTTCCTCACGGATTTCGGGGATGACCTCCTGGACGGGAGATTCAAAAATTCCGATCGGTTTCTAGCAGTTTTGTTCGTAGAACCGGAAACATCCAATGATTCCACATCAGTTTGGACCTACTTTCCAAAGGCAGGCACTCATTAGATTGTGGACTGATGAGGCTTAGGAATTTTCATTGGTCGAGAGGATGGGAGGTCGGACTCATCACACCTTTTTTAGGGGAATTATTGTCTACTCTGGGACTCTCTTTATAGATTTAAGTTATGTTCGTGAATCCTTATTACATTACCAAGTATAAAATGTGCTTTACTTTAGTTTTAACAATCAATGATTAAATATGAAAGAAATTTAGAGAATCTTTTATATGTATTCGAGGTTCTTCATCAATAGAGAATCATCTATATCTGTTTAGAGATTCTTGTTCAATGGTATCCTTCAAAACATTTATATAAAAGTCTCTTGGTCATTATGATGACCAGGCTGGTTTTAAAGCCACTCAGTGGGGCACTTGAAGTTTATCGTCATTCAGAAGGACAGGGATTATTTCAAAGTTGGGATCGAACCCAAAAATGGGCTACCTACATATCCTTTGTTTTGGAAAAGGAATCAGAACCCACGTAGTTTGAGTGATGGAGTATGATGTTTATGATTGATGGATCAAAAAAGAATGTCATAATTACTTTTACACTCTAAGATCACGTGAGTCATGCTCGGTGTGAGAAACAAGAGGTATTGGTAAAATTTAGACAATTGTGCCATGAAAGCTGCAATCATAAGAATTTGTTTGGGGCTTATGTATGTATGACTGCCCAGAAAGATGAAGGTTTAGGATTTACTTTTAGGGAGAAAATCCAGGAACAGGGTCCATAAAGGTATATGTGCTTTATGGAGATTTGAATACTCTAATCTTAGGGCTTACTCCTAAGGAGGATGCCCAAGTTAGGAGGAGACTTATGATTGGTTTTTACTCCTGAAAAGGAAACCCAAATCAAGGGTAAATTAGGACTGGTTAAGAGAAATTTAAGGTGGATTGGGGTTTACTCCTGAAAAGGAAGCCCAAGATTATGACTGAGTCTTATTCCTGAAAAGGAGACCCAGGTTAGGGGACTTGGGGCTTACTCTTAAAAAGGATGCCCAAAATTATGACTGAGTCTTATTCCTGAAAAGGATACCCAGGTTAGGGATTAAGGTTTGGGGCTTACTCCTGAGGAGGATGCCCAAAGTTTGGGAACTTTAATAATTTGGGGCTTACTCCTAAAGAATGATGCCCATATTAAAGGATTTATAACTGGGGATTATTCCTGAAAAGGAGACCTAGGTTAAGGATTCTCTCATCTTAAAGAATGAGGTTGAATGAATGAAATCTCCATATTTAGTGACATAAGGATATTTAAATCACTAGGTTTTGAGAGATATTCCACAGAATTCCTTTTAGATAAGGAAGTCAAATCAAGAAATCATGCCATAAATGTCTTTGAAGAGTGTCTTGAAGACTGAATCTTGAAAAGGAAAGGTGTAATGGATTAAGAGGGGTAAAATGGGCAAGATGGGCAACCAAAAAGGTAGGGGCACGCAAGTCTTGAAAGGCGCGCAAGTATTGGTCGCGCAAGTATACTTGCGCGACATGAGGGGTACTTGCGCGATTCTCAAACATCATTAGAATATTTGAGCGACTCTTTATAAATCCATTTAGAATCCTCTTGAGGTTCTTCCAGAAAAGGTACGCGCAAGTTCTATTGAAGGAATAAGATGGCACGCAAGTGTTGATGAGTTTCAACACTTAGGCCTTCCTTCTTCTCTTTAAATCTTCCGTTCTAGGTAAGAAATTACCTTTAGAAGTGTTCTGGAAGCTTTGAGAAGAGACTTGGGCATCGGGAGCTTCAATCCGAGTTTCTGGAAAAAAGATCCTCTCGAATGGGGGCCCACAGGGTCTATTTATAGGCAAAAGAAGACCCTGGGCGGTTACTGGGCGGTTATCACTTAGGTCGCGCAAGTCACTTGTACGACCATAAGGCGTCGCGCAAGTACTTGCACGACCACTAGGCGGCGCGCAAGTGTACTTGCGCGACCATGAGGGAACTTACGCGGCCTATGGGAAATGTTCTCCTTGTTCATCCCTTTGTCGATTTTTGATGTTTCTTCAAAGGATGAATCACATTGGACTCAGATATTCCCCTTTTCCGATTTTTAGATTCTGTGATGAAAGGATCGTCAACAAAAGTCTCCCCTCAGAGTTGGATCCGGAGAGAAATGAGGATTTGACTCTGAGGAAATCGAATCCATTCAAAGGAAAAGGGGGGCACGCAAGTCTTCAGGGCATAGAGGGCAGCGCGCAAGTGTGCTGGAACTTGACTTTTATTCAGAGTTCCTTTGTCTTTTGTGGGCAATTTAAAGTCATGCATTCCAGACATAAAGGGTATAATGTTTAAGGTCGAAATAGATTTGACCAAAATGGATTAAAATTGATTCAATTCCTTGACAATTAATCTGAAAACATATTACCATACTCGAGTATGAGGGAAAAAATGTAAACTATGGCTTAAGAATATTTGAATCTGAGGAATGATATGAAAAAGAGCTAAAAGGAATTAGAAGAAGTAGTTTCCACGAATGAAGTTACTATTATTTAACAAAACCTGTTAGGGGGTTGAAATATGTAGGGCCACCTATGGGCATTGGCTGCATGGTCAAATAAATATTATCTTTCGGCTGACAAGTCTGTTATGTGGACGGTTTATGCAAGGCCGCCTATGGGAACGTGCTGCATAGTCAGGCGAAAAGAACTCTCAAAAAGTTACTTTCCTAGTGCTAAAAAGCCATTGAATGTTTATGGAGATTCAAATTTTCTAAAGTATAGAGTTTGTTGTATGGAAAGAGGTACTTGAATATTGAGAAGATATTTCTGAACAAGAATATCGAAGAACTGGATGAATATCACTCCTACGAAGGTCTGACCCAAACGTAGGGAAGAAGAATAAACCATAGACTTGAATACTTTCAGATCATGAAAAAGGATATGGGACAAATATGTTAAGGAAGGCTATTTTTTGTGGATCCCTACATACTGTCATTTTTGACAAATAAGGACAAAATAGGCATTCTTACCAAGAATGAAGTTACTATTATTTAACAAAACCCGTTAAGGGGTTGAAATATGCAGGGCCACCTAAGGGCATTGGCTGCATGGTCAAATAAATAGCATCTTTCGACTGACAAGTCTGTTATGTGGACTGTTTATGCAAGACCACCTATGGGCACGTTCTGCATAGTCAAGCAAAAGAATTCTCAGAAGTTTGACATTTTTGTGACTAGAAGTCATGAAAAGGGTTATGAAGATCTGAAAATATTTAAGGTTAGGATTATAACACATAAAGATGGGTATTTTCCAATGTATATATAGATACATAGGTCAATGATAACCATAATCATGTTGTGGCTGGGTCCTGAATTGAAATTTTGGACTTCACTACATATCTCATAAGAATGAGAATCAAGCCATACGTAGTTCTTGAAATGCAGTTTAACGTCGTACAGGAAGAAAGTATGAGAAATCTTAGTTTAGGGTCATAGAATTCGGACCATAATAATGAATACACAGTGTGTGTTTTCATGAGGACTTTTCAGCCAAGGGACTGAAAGTGAAATTTGGGGTTAGGCCCAAAAGACTTGGGACTGGATTCGAGGGATACTCAAATGTTCCTACGTATCCCATAAGGATGGGAATCAAGTCCACGTAGTTCTAGAATTACCCTTTGTACAAATTTGGTTCGTAAATGTGAAGGGTGAAAGGGGACTTTAGTGCAATGATGGTTTAACCTGAGATAAAATGTTTAGGCATTACCATGTATGCACGTAGTCTTTTGAAAATGAAACATGATTTAAAAAAAATCAATGTCAATAATGATTCCTTCTCAAATGATGAAATCAAAGAATATTGTAGTTTATTGTCGTACCGGACAAATGTTTTGTATAGTTTAACGTCATATAACAAGGACGAAAGTGAATCAATGTAAAGATATTGATTCCAGGGGCGGTTTCACGAATCAACATCATATGAGATGGTGGTGAACCGATGTGAAGAGATTGTTTTTTGGGCTTGAACCTTGGGAGGCTGCCTACATACCCAGCCTAGAGGGAAAGGGTCAAAGTCCGTGTAGTTCAATTAAAGAATGAATTAATGATAAAGTTGTTCTTGTGGACAATGATCTAATAAAAAATGTTGTTGGGACTTACACATGGTTAGTGGCCCAAAGGGAGTGTTATGGTTGATGTTCTCTCTAAGCTCACGTGATTCATACTCGGTGTGAGAAACAAGAGGTAATAACAACCTTAACGATGCACAGTTTAATTTCATGTAGGACATAAAAAAGGGACTATGCAGTTTAAAGTCTTGCAGTTAGGACTATTGGTGTTGCACAGTTTAGTGTCATGTAGCAGGGACAAAATACAGTTTAATGTCATGTAGGACCTATCAAGGATTTTCTGTACAGTTTAGTGTCATGTAGTTAGGACGATGGGAATAAAATAGTTTAACGTCATATTGGACGAAAGGGGGACTGTGCAGTTTAATGTCATGCAGTAAGGACAAAATAACACACCATTTATGTCATGTTGGACGAAAGTGCGAATAGTTTAAGGTCATATGCATGGACCGTGGATGGTGCAGTTTAGTGTCATGATGGACCTTTGATGATTATATAGTTTAACGTCTTTCCGGACGTGAGGGACTTTTATACAGTTTAGCATCATGTAGTTAGGACGTCACAGTTTAACGTCTTGCTGGACATAAGGGATTTGCAAATAGTTTATGGTCATATACATAGACCAAGGATGATGCAGTTTAAGGTAATGCTGGACGGTTTAGGGAACTTTTTCACAGTTTAATGTCGTGTGGGACGAAGTTGCAGTTTAAAGTCATACTGGACCATTGCTGTATTGTTTAACGTCATATAGCAAGGACGAACTGGTGCTGTACAGTTTAAAGTCATGTAGCTAGGACTAAGGTGAACCAATATGAGGATATCAGTTCTGGGGACTTTTTACAGTTTATCATCATGCTGGACATTGAAAGTGCCACACAGTTTAATGTCATGTTTCTAGGACACAATATAGTTTAATGTCATCTCGGACAAATAAGGAACTTCTGTATAGTTTAATGTCATGTAGATTGGACATAATACATTTTAGTGTCATGTAGGACATATCAGGAACTTATGTACAGTTTAATGTCATGTAGATAGGACATAATATAATTTAATGTCATCTCGGACATATAAGGAACTTCTGTACAGTTTAATGTCATGTAGATAGGACATAATATAGTTTAATGTCATCTCGGACATATAAGGAACTTCTGTACAGTTTAATGTCATGTAGATAGGACATAATATAGTTTAATGTCATCTCGGACATAAGTATGAACCAATGTGATTGTTTTGGATCTGGGAACAATATTTTGTGTTTATACAAAATACTTCTTCAGAAATATGGCATTAGTTGGAGTCTTGATGTGTTCTCCATCCATTGAGATTAGAGAATACACTCCATTGGAGTAGACCTTATGTATTGAATAAGGTCCTTCCCATTTTGGTTCAAGCTTGGGAGGCTTCTTTCCTGGTATCATTGGTGCTCTGAGAACCAATACCAATTCCCCCTGAATAAATGAACGAAGAAGAACTTTTTTGTTAAAAGCTCATGCTATTCGATTCTGATAGATTTCCAAGTGGTGCAAAGTGCACAATATTTTCTCATCTAACTGTTCCAATTCATTCAACCGCTTTTGGGATTCCTCATCTGTAGATAACTGATCACAAATGGATATTCTGAGTGAGGGAAATTGAAATTCAATTGGCAAGACTGCTTCTGTTCCATATACCAATGAATATGGAGTTGACCGCGTTGCATTGCGAGTGGTAGTCCGATAAGCCCATAAAGCGTGAAAGAGTTTATCAGGCCATGACCTCTTATCTTTATCCACCATCTTTTGCAGTATATTTGAAAGAGTCTTGTTGAAGGCTTCTATCTGGCCATTAGCCGCTGCATGATATCGAGATGAATGGTTGGACTTAATGTTGTATTCTTGATATAATTTCTTTACCTCAGAAGAACAGAAGTTGGTGCCATTGTCCGTCAATATGGTATGAGGGACACCAAATCTACTAATGATGTTAGACTTGATGAAGCTAACAATGCATTTAGAACTGACTACTTTGAGAGGTACTGCCTCTGCCCATTTGGAAAAGAAATCAGTAGCAGTAAGAATGTACTTAAACTGCTTGGCCGTAGCTGAAGGGTAAGGTCCCACCACATCCATTCCCCATGTGGAAAATGGCCATGAGTATTTAGCTGTATAAAGAAACTCTAGAGGTTTATGAATGAAGTTGGCCTATACTTGGCATGAATGACACTTCTTTGTAAAATTAACACAATCTTGTATCATTGAAGGCCAAAAGTATCCAAGCCTTCAAATTTGATCAGACAGTCTATGTCCAGACTGGTGAGCACCACAGACTCCTGCATGCACTTCTTTTATGATAGCCATTGTCTCTTCACCATCAATACATCTGAAGAGAACTCCATCAAAACCACGTTTGTAGAGAATTTTCTCGAGGTGGTTTGGGCTATCATAAAGAGTAAAATTGACCACACGTCACCGAATTTTTTCTTTCTCGGCTCTATCAGGTGGAAGTGTTCCATTTTGAAGGTATTCCCTAATAGGTGACATCCATCCTGTAGTATGACCATATGGTTCAGGAATGGGACTAATTTCATTAATTTCCTCTGTTCTGACCTGAACATAAGGTGAAATTGCACGACGGTGGGCAATACAGATGGTTGTCTCGTCCCGATTTGGATCTGTTAAAGTTGTGGCTATATTAGCCAGTGCATCAGCTTGAGCATTTTGTGATCTTGGGACATAAGAAAATGTCGGTTCTGAAGGGAATTCTGACATTAACTCTCTAACGTAATCATACAAAGGGATTAATTCTTCTTTTTTGATGGCATAATCCCCATTGACTTGTTTGATTACCAGGTCTGAATCACCTTTCACCTTTAAGTGATTCACTTGTGCTTGAAGCGTTAATTCCAAGCCTGTAATGAGAGCTTGATATTCAGCTTCATTATTGGTACGACCTTCCCACAACAAAAAGGAATAAGATAACACTGCCTTATCTGGAGAAATGAGCACAATTCCTAAACCAACTTTTTTGAATTTAGGATTTTCCATTTTCTTCCCTATTGGACTTCTAGAAGCACCATCAAAATACATTTCCCATGTTTGAGGACTCTCTTGAATAGAGAAAACTTCCTCATCAGGGAGTTCTATATCTGAATACGTGTCTTCCACTAAAGGATGTTCAGCCAGGAAATCAGCCAGAGCTTGGCCCTTAATTGCCTTTTGAGACACATACTGAATGTCAAACTGCTGTAGAATAACCGCCCACCTTGCCAGACGTCCTGTAAGCATTGGACGACTAAGGATGAATTTGAGCGGATTATTACGAGATACCAATTGGACCTCATGATGTTGCAGGTAGTGTCTCAGTTTCTGAACTGCAAAGATTAATGCTAGGCAGCACTTTTCAATACTTGAATACCGGGTTTCTACTTCAATCATAGTTCTACTGAGATAGTAGAGACTATTTTCATTCCCAGCATCATTCTTTTGAGCGAGAAAGGCACCCAATGATCTCTTTAAAGTTGTCACATAGAGGATAAAAGGTCTACCCTCAACAGGCGGCATGAGTATTGGAGGCCTCAAGAGGTATTTCTTGAGAACATCAAATTCTTTTTAACATTCTTCAGTCCACTGGTAAGTGACTCCTTTCTTCAATAATTTGGTAAAGGGTAAACTTTTGCCTACCAAATTAGCGATGAAACGCCGAATATAGGCTAAGTGTCCTTGAAGTCCTCTTAATTCTTTCAAATTCTGAGGAGGTTACAAACCAATGATTGATTTGTTCTTCTCAGGATCGACTTCAATACCACGATGGCGTACAACAAAGCGAAGGAATTTTCCTGAGGTTACCATAAAAGCACATTTTAAGGGGTTCATCTTTAAATTATGTTGTCGAAGCTTGTGGAATATGACTTCCAAATCAGCCAAGTGATTAGAACGTTGTTTGGATTTAACCACCAAACCATCTACATAGCATTCAACAAACTTCCCTAAAAGAGGTTTGAAGATACGATGCATGGCGTGTTGATATGTTGCACCTGCATTCTTTAAACCAAAGGGCATCACCCGGTAACAAAACACACCTTGAGGAGCTCTGAAGGCTGTATATTCCTCATCTTTTGGGGCCATTCGGATCTGATTATATCCAGAATATCCATCCATGAAAGAAATTACTTCATAGCCTGCCATCGCATCAATTAAGAGTTCTGTAATCGGAACTGGGAAATCATCTTTAGGACAATACCGATTAAGATCTCTGAAATCGATGAAAACCCTAATTTGTCCGTTCTTCTTCTTTACAGGGACAATATTATCCAACCACTTGGGATATTGAACTTCTCTAACGAATTTGGCTTTGATCAGCTTATCCACTTCAGCTTCAATTTTGGAAGCATAGGTTGGGTGTGTTCTTCTCGCGGCTTGTTTAAAACCTCGATGTTCTTTTGGTAAACCCAAATGATGAGTAGCAACATCAGGATCAAGCCCAGGCATTTCTGTATAATTCCAAGAAAAAATATCTTTATTTTTCTTTAGAAAAGAAATATACATCTCTTGCTCTTCAAGGGTCATGGACGCACTAATTAAAGTGGGGCGTGGATCTTTCTCTGTACCCAGATTTACTTCTCTGAGTTCATCCACAGTGGTAGAGATACCCTCTTCAAATGCTGGAGGAGCATCTCTAAGATCTTCCTCTTCCTCTTCATCATGTGTTATTTCTTCCGTTTCTACTTGCAAAGTAGATGAAAAAATGAAATTCTCATGATCATAAGAGATGTCAAAATTTTCACATTTTGAAGAAGAAGCTTCCATTTCCGACCCTATTGATGATAAAGGGTCTTCTTTGGGAAATAAAGAGGAGATGATGGATTGAGAATCGACATCATTATTCACCTCTGGTGTTGCTATAACTTCCTCTGGCCTGATTAGAGAAGTATAGACTTCTTGGACTTCAGCAGATGAAATGAAAACGTCACCACTTATGCTTTCATCACTGCTTGGTAGGTTACTAATTTCTCCCATGTTGTCTGGCTCGATCACCGTAATTGACATTATGGATCTTTCCATAAGGGTATTTTGATTTGGGCCTATTTTTTCAATTTGACTGATAGGTAACACATAATCTGTACTCACATGTGAAAATGGATTTATTGGAATTTTCTCCAAACTATATGGAGAATTAACTTTGGTAATTTCCTTCATTGTAGATTTTTCTCTTCCCTTCATGTGATAAAATTCCGCCTCAATGTATTGAGACTCACATGTCTTGAACGGGGCTTTATCACCATACAATGTTCTAACTTGACCATCAAAACAGTATTTGAGACATTGATGGTATGATGAAGGAATAGCTGCATGTTGATGTAGCCAGGGTCTTCCAAGAAATATATTGAAAGCTGAGTCTTGATCAACAATCATGAAATCCGAATTGGATACAAGATATCCAAAGTGAGTTCTAAGTGTAACTTCTCCCAGTGGTTCTTGTTCATTTTTATCATATCCTTGTAACATCATGGTAGAAGGAGATAAATCAGATTCTGTGAGGCCTAATCGACGAAGTGTACGAATGGGCATGAGGTTGACTCCTGAACCATTGTCAATGAAAGCTCTTCGAACATCTACACCATTGACTTTGCCAGATAAGTACAAAGGTTTTATGTGCCCATTCACAACATCATATTCATCTTTATCAGTAAAAGATATCACTGCATGACATTCTGCAGGATTATTCTCTATGTGATAGATTTCAGCTGCAGCAATTTCAGCTTCAAACTCCTGAGGACTTGACAAAGCTTCGATGAGTGCTTCCCGAAGATCTTTTGACAGATTCAAAGCATCCAAAATTGATAACATGGCTGGTACTTGGGCCAAGTGTTTCAATATATCATACTTTTTATCTAGAGGTCTGCGTTTCCCAATAGGAATATGCGGTTTAGCAGGTACCTTGGAAGAAGATGCTTTGGAAGCTGATGCATCTTGTATTGAAGTTGGAAACATCCTTGGTTTTAGAAAATTAGACTGATTAGATCCATTTACTTGCTGAGATAAAGAAGATGGAACCTTTAATCGGTCTTCCAAAATAACTGTGCCAAAACTGAGTTGTCCATTGACAGAAGAACTTGCTTGTTCTTTTTGAGCTCGCTGAAGGGCTCTACCACGAGTTTCTACAGCATATACAGTGCTAGCAGGGGTAAAATTAGAGTAGTGGCTTCGGAAAGATCCATGTCTTCCCCTGTATCCTGAACCTCTAGAACCTCCTCGGATTCCCTTATTTGATACAGGGAATTCAGGCTCATCATGACTGGAATATGGATCTGTTAATTGAATCATATTAACAGAACCAAAGATTAACTCTTCGTCTGATAAAGACTCTGCCTGGTTAGCCTGTTTAGGCTGTTCCGTTTGGTGGGACGGTGCCCGTGGCTTTGAAATAGATGGCATGAAATCTGCCAGAGTCAAAGACAATTTAGGCTTTGATACATACTCATCTTCTCCTGATTCCTCTTTCTTTTTTGAATTGCGCTGCCCTTTTGAGGATTTGTCTTTTGATGGAGGCTTTACTGCAGCTTTTGTAGGAGACACAATTGGCTTCTTCAATTGTGTTCGCAAAATGGAATGGGTCCGATTGATTGTCTTTCTGACCATCCAATCATCATATTTTTTCGCAGTTTTGCTTTTGACTTCCTTCCACTCGCCTCCTTCCTCTGGATCTGTAGCAGTAATACACGCTACATGAGCTGAAGAACCCTTCAATTTGACTTTTCCCAAGTCGACCATCTTTTTCAGGAGGTCTTTAAAAACAAAACACTCCTGGATGGGATGCCCCAACATTTGATGAAAGGGACAATAATTGGGACGGTCTTCATCTCCTTCCTTGTTTGGCCTCTTGGGCACTGGTAATTGAACCAAATTATTTTCCAGAGCTGAAATGAAGTAACCAGGAACTTGCTCACTTCGGAAAGAGTATGTTTTACTCTTCATATCCTCAAATTGTTTTTGTCGTTGATATTTTTGATCATTTGGACGAAACAGCCTTTGTTGTTGGCGTTCAGGAGGTGGAGCCCTTCGAGAAGATGAAGGTTTTGAAGTAGAAATAGGTACAGATGCTTGTTTAAGCATAACTGTAGTAGTTTCCACTTTACCTATTCTACTTCCTGGAGCTGATGGAATTATACGAGATTTAACCTTATCCTGTATAAGGGAATCTTCAATCTGTTGAGCGATTGAAGTAAGGTCTCGAAACCCTCCTGTGTATTTCACAGGGATCAATGGCGTGCGTAATTTGCCACGCAAATTTTCCACACAGATTGGCAACAGTTCCTCCTGAGGGAGTGCTAAACTCAGGGAATACGTTAATCCCTTCCAACGACCAATGAAATCAGAGACTCTTTCATTATCCCTTTGCTTGCAGTTTGTAAGATCGAAAACTCTCATTTTTGGAAAAGTTGAGCTAAACTGAAGAAGGAATTTTTGACGAAGATCCTCCCATCCGATGACTGACCGGGATTGCAAGCTTGTATACCAGACAAAAGATGGTCCTTGCAAGATTCTCACGAAGCATATGAGTTTTACTGCTTCTTGCTGCTCTGGAGTTCCCATCATAGGATCACAACAAGACACGTAATGCGTCAAATGTTCTTCGGGGTCGCCTGATCCATTGAAAGTAGGGAAAACAGGGTTTCCAAAACTGGATGGAGGAGAAATTGAATCTACCCATTCAAGGTAAACTTTCTTTTCAGGTTGAACTTGTGTCTGTTTCCCTTCCATAGTTTCTAACCGAGATGTTAATGACTCAATATTAGTTATTAACTTTTGAGAAACATCAGGTTGAACTTGGTTTTGGGTAGGTGCGATGAATGGAGCTTGGACAGACATAGTGGTTGGTGCTGCAACTGATGGTAGTGCTGCCAACCGTTGTTGCGTTTGACCCGTAGGATTATACCTCTGAGGGTGTACTGATAAAGGAGGATATTCCTGATCCATCTCAGTAGTTACAACAAATTCCTTCGGCTGTCGGACTTCAGCATTCTTAAGAATAAGACTACTCTGAAGTAGTTCTGCATTCAACCTTCTTAATTCTTTCATTTCTTCCTCCTGTTGTGCAAACCTTTGCTCTAATGAGAGCGATTGACCTCCTTTAGAGGAAGGGTGAGAAGTAACCTGATTCTTTCCTTTCCCCTTATTGGATCCTTTTCGGAGAGGGGGAAGTGGGTTACTTGAAGGAATACTCAGATTTTGGGTAAGCCTTTGATTACGTGTGCGCACACCTTCTTCATTTAGGTCTGTGTGCGCAACTTCTTGAGTAGGAACCTCTTCGTATGATCCCTCTGATTGAGCCTCATCTGGTGAATCAGCAGCAACGGCATTGATGACATTAATGGATGCATATTGCATGGAATCCTTTCTATCATAATTTCTGTGATATTGTCTTCTTCTATGTCCATGATGAGACATGGCATTCCGTTGACTTGATCCCTCAAGAACTTCTTGGAGAACCTTCACTTGGAGAGAATCTCCTGATAGCTTGGCTCTTCGTTCCTCTTGAGGTTTATTCCCTAATCGAGAGAATACTGACTTTCTCTGAGGGAGGGATTAAGGATTTGAAAAAGTCCCCAGTCCGGTGGACTAGGGATGTTCCTGCTACTTCCGCTCAACTCCTCGAATCCCATTTGTTGACTCTGAGGGTTTGGTTAGAGAAGTCCCCAGTCTGACAAGCTGGGGTGTCTCTTGACATTCTATGTCTGATATCTTCTTAAAATCTCTCTTGATCTAGTGAATCTTAGTTCGAAAATTAGCTAGATGCATTAACCTGTATCCACTTTTATCACCGGGTTCAACAGACCGTTGGATGATTTCCGAAACTTCTGTCATTTGATGACGTGTTTGCTCCAGACGAGAGGCTTGTGCAATATTCTCACCTGCTTGATGTAGGAGCAATTCAAAAACTTGTTCTCTATATACTTGATTTTGAGAGGAACTAGTTGAAGCCTGTTCTTGAGCAAGCTTTTTATTATGAACAAAGCCCATTGACTGTGGTCGGCCATGGGCAATAACATTGCATGAGACCATTTTCGGCGGGATTTGCTGACTGGAAAGCACTGTGAAATGTAGTGCTCCGTGAACACCCCATCCTCTGATATGAACATCAGATGGAGCATTGGCAATTAACTGACGCAATTTTCTTAGTGCGCCAAGGCATGAACGTTGAAGGGTTCTTTGTTGCTTTTCAGCCTTCGGATACCGAGAGACTGATAGAGATGCCAAATCAATCTGGCGTTGTGACCCTTCTATTATCTTAATATGATTTTCATAATCACCGTAAGATAATACTTTCTTCTTCAATTGACAAAGAGTCTTCCATATGTTGAGACGAATATCATGGATTCCATCATCCGTCAACATCTTTGGAATGTCGTACTGGGAGTCAACCAAAGGCCAAAACATGACTGGTACTTCACCTTTTGCCAGTTTTTTCCTCATGTTCAGCATTTCCTCTTTATCATTAAATGAAGATTCTTCTACCTGTTTGGACCAGAGTTGGTGTTTCCTTGTTGCTTCATCGGATTCAAAAAGATTGGTAGAGATATCACTATTCATGCTGGAAGATGAATGACCCAGGGATGGTTCGGAGAATAACCAGAACCCCAAGCTATCTTCTGATGGAGAAAGAGTTTCACCTGCCGATAGTAAAGCATCATACATGACTGGTTTTACGTTTGCAAGTGCCTCGAGATAGGAGGGCTTTCTCATCACTACATTGCCTTCTGAAGAATTTTCGAGAAAACGTGAATCACTACTGTGGAGAGGACTTTCGCAGCGAAGTTCATCACTATGAGGAGGACCGTCATGATGGGTTACAGCTAAAGATGAAATCTCTTGCTCCTTGGTCTTCTGACCACACAGAGGGTTCCTGTGGCTCTCATCTGAAGAAGAAACTTCAAGATTGACCGAACTTTCATGAATCAAGCCTTCATGAGGAAGTGTCTGTTGAAGACCTTCAAAATTATTGTTCCCGTTATTGAGAACTGAGGGAGTAGAATCTTGAATTCCGACAGATAAATGTTTGATGGCTT
The DNA here is from genome assembly GCA_963277665.1 of Viscum album. Lineage (NCBI taxonomy): Eukaryota > Viridiplantae > Streptophyta > Magnoliopsida > Santalales > Viscaceae > Viscum > Viscum album. The sequence continues at coordinate 1,274,354,184 of OY728159.1, forward strand.
CAAGAACTCCAGCATCGAGCAAGACCTTGTTGCAGATTGGACTTTGATCTCCTGACGGTGCTGGGCGGATCTTTTTCTTAGATGACTTCTTACTCACTTTAGAAACCACTTGTTGACGAAAGTGGTTACTCTGAGCAGGTGTATGTGCCTGATCAGGAAATATGGTCAGGTTAGGCTGATGATCTCCACTCAAATCAGGTGTATGTGCCTGACTTGGTTGTCCGTTTGATATGGGGGAGTATGCCCCATAACCCTCTTGGACTGGAACAGATGTGTGTGTATGTTCCGGAGTGAATCGTTGATGTGTCACTCCACTGTTAGGGATAGATTTATGTGTCTGTCCCTGAGATGATGCTGAAGCTGTTATGATATCCTGGAAAGCATCCAGAATATGAGCAGGAATTTGCTTCTTCTCTTTCACCATTGACAAAATATGTTTGGTGACTTCAGCCGCCGGAACGGGGATATACGTCCATTCCGGGCTTGTAGTAGGTGTATGTGCTTGCTCCTGTCCTCCTTTTCCTGTCAGTGAATCCTGACAGTACTCAAGTGTGGAAGAAGAGAGTTGAGTCTGCCACCTGTTTATCGTCGGGGCTTTCCGACTGACTTCTCCGTGCGCTACCAAGCGAGACTGTTGGTAGGCTTGATTAGTATTAGCAGGTGTATGTGCCTGCTGATTACACTTTTCCAAATGCGGTTGATGAGATCCATCATATGTAGTCAGACGAGCCTGCTGACTAACTGGTGATGTATAAGCAGGTGTATGTTCCTGCCTATAGTACTCCGCCGAAATTGCCTGGCGGGATTGGCTTGATGCTGCCAGACGAGTCTGCTGGATAGCGGAATTAAAACGGACAGGTGTGTGTGCCTGTTCGTTATTTTCCACCAAGTTAGGTTGGTGGACTTCTCCGGAGATGGCAGGGATGACAACCTGCCCATTGTTAACCGGATTCCGTATCTAGCGGTTCATCTTGCCTGCTCGGGTTCGAGGAACCTGAGCTGAATTCCTGGAGTCGGTACCCTCATCATGTTGAGGGCGCACTACCGCACGAGTCTGGCGGCGATTGTTGATGGGATCCCTTGAAAAGGACTCTTGTCTTTTTGAATTAAGGTCATGCGGGACCTTCTCATTCACTTCCTCGGAGTAAGGGAGTGAATGGAAATTGCGTTCCGGGGATAACGACCCGAAACGGTTGGAGACGGTAGTCAGCACCGCCTGCTTCTTGATCGCTGGCCGCTGTTGTCCAGACGACCAAGTAGAGTTGTTAACTTGGAGGGCTTGACGAGCGGCCTCCAGAGTTGGGATAGTACCGTTGCGACGGTATTCCTTAACCAGTGCATTAGAAACCCGGCGTTGAAGACGCTGAGTTGGTGATGTCATCCTCAGAGCGGATGACATTCCAGCAGGAGCAGTAGCATTGGTTTTCGCAGCAGCAGACCTCACAGTAGAGGTTTTCACAGCAGCAGTATTCACAGGGGTGAATTTAAGGAAATCCATTTTGCAGAATATCTTGAGAAAAGAGTGCATGTTCCATATAACAGACATAATCAAGATGAATCCGGACACTGCATCTTTTGGATGAGCACATGTCAATGATTGCTTTGTTGGCCCAAGGGTCCTAACAAATAAGAAGAATATCACTTTAACTTTGTTAAGGATTCACGTCGGGTTCACCATTTTTGTTTCCTCACGGATTTCGGGGATGACCTCCTGGATGGGAGATTCAAACATTCCGATCGGTTTCTAGCGGGTTTGTTCGTAGAACCGGAAACATCCAATGATTCCTCATCCGTTTAGACCTACTTTCCAAAGGCAGGCGCTCATTAGCTTGTGGACTGATGAGGCTTAGGAATTTGCATTGGTCGAGAGGATGGGAGGTCGGACTCATCACACCTTTTTGAGGGAAATTATTGTCTACTCTGGGACTCTCTTTATAGATTTAATTTATGTTCGTGAATGCTTATTACATTACCAAGTATAAAATGTGATTTCCATTAGTTTTAACAATCAATGATTAAATATGCAAGAAATTTAGAGAATCTTTTATATGTATTCGAGGTTCTTCATCAATAGAGAATCATCTATATCTGTTTAGAGATTCTTGGTCAATGGTATCCTTCAAAAAATTTATATAAAAGTCTCTTGGTCATTATGATGACCAGGATGGTTTTAAAGCCACTCAGTGGGGCACTTGAAGTTTATCGTCATTCAGAAGGACAGGGATTATTTCAAAGTTGGGATCGAACCCAAAAATGGGATACCTACGTATCCTTTGTTTTGGAAAAGGAATCAGAACCCACGTAGTTCGAGTGATGGAGTATGATGTTTATGATTGATGGCTCAAAGAAGAATGTCATAATTACTTTTACACTATAAGCTCACGTGAGTCATGCTCAGTGTGAGAAACAAGAGGTATTGGTAAAATTTAGACAATTGTTCCATGAAAGCTGCAATCATAAGAATTTGTTTGGGGCTTATGTATGTATGACTGCCCAGATAGATGAAGGTTTAGGATTTACTTTTAGGGAGAAAATCCAGGAAGAGGGTCCATAAAGGTATATGTTCTTTATGGAGATTTGAATACTCTAATCTTGGGGATTACTCTTAAGGAGGATGCCCAAGTTAGGAGGGGACTTATGATTGGGTTTTACTCCTGAAAAGGAAACCAAAATCAAGGGTAAATTAGGACTGGTTAAGATAAATTTAAGGGGGCTTGGGGTTTACTCCTGAAAAGGAAGCCCAAGATTATGACTGGGTCTCATTCCTGAAAAGGAGACCCAGGTTAGGGGACTTGGGGATTACTCTTAAAAAGGATGCCCAAAATTATGACTGAGTCTTATTCCTGAAAAGGAGACCCAGGTTAGGGATTAAGGTTTGGGGCTTACTCCTGAGGAGGATGCCCAAAGTCTGAGAACTTTAAGAATTTGGGGCTTACTCCTAAAGAATGATGCCCATATTAAAGGATTTATAACTGGGGATTACTCCTGAAAAGGAGACCCAGTTTAAGGATTCTCTCATCTTAAAGAATGAGGTTGAATGAATGAACTCTCCATATTTAGTGACATAAGGATATTTAAATCACTAGGTTTTGAGAGATATTCCACAGAATTCCTTTCAGATAAGGAAGTCAAATCAAGAAATCATGCCATAAATGGCTTTGAAGAGTGTCTTGAAGACTGAATCTTGAAAAGGAAAGGTGTAATCGCTTAAGAGGGGTAAAATGGGCAAGATGGGCACCCAAAAAGGTAGGGGCGCGCAAGTCTTGAAAGGCGCGCAAGTATTGCGGCGGCGCGCAAGTATTGGTCGTGCAAGTATACTTGCGCGACATGAGGGGTACTTGCGCGATTCTCAAACATCATTAGAATATTTGAGCGACTCTTTATAAATCCCTTTAGAATCCTCTTTAGGTTCTTCCAGAAAAGGGACGCGCAAGTTCTATTGAAGGAATAAGATGGAGCACAAGTGTTGATGAGTTTCAACACTTAGGCCTTCCTTCTTCTCTTTAAATCTTCCGTTCTAGGTAAGAAATTACCTTTAGAAGTGTTCCGGAAGCTTTGAGAAGAGACTTGGGCGTCGGGAGCTTCAATCCGAGTTTCTGGAAAAAAGATCCTCTCAAATGGGGGCCCACAGGGTCTATTTATAGGCAAAAGAAGACCCTGGGTGGTTACCGGGTGGTTATCACTTAGGTCGCGCAAGTCACTTGCACGACCATAAGGCGTCACGCAAGTACTTGCACGACCACTAGGCGGCGCGCAAGTGTACTTGCGCAACCATGAGGGAACTTGCGCGGCCTATGGGCAATGTTCTCCTTGTTCATCCCTTTATCGATTTTTGATGTTTCTTCAAAGGATGAATCACATTGGACTCAGATATTCCCCTTTTCCGATTTTTAGATTCTGTGACAAAAGGAGCGTCAACAATCATATAGTTTAATTTTACCTAATTTGTGGTATATAATTTCTTTCCTTATATAATTCTCATATTAATTTCCCAGAATGGGAAATCTTCTTTCATATCCCTAATCATCTTATCTTCAAGGATTGCTTCAATAATTTCTAACTCTTTATTTAGTAGAAATTTCACTAATATGGGTCTTAATGCCCAGAAAAAAGTGGATCATATCTTTTATGATTGGGGAGGAATTCCACATTGGTAAAATTCCTATTATATGTGAATATACTGATATATTTCTAATGAATTACTTAGTTTTTTTCAATAACCTAAGGAAGAATTCTAAATCGAACTTATCTCAGAATCATTGTATATATCAATGACTCACTATATAATGGAATCTATTGAATTTTAGTAATTGAAGAATAAATTACAAGATAATATTTTTAAGTGTTTTATATGTCATATAACTTCACCATGGGTTGAACATGTCCCTTTTCTAATGAATAATGATGTATTACTTGGTCGTTTCATCGGTGATCATGAGCTTAAAAAAATCAAAATCAAAAATAAGGATTTCCAAACCTGTACTTATGAATTTATAGATAAACATATAGAATCTCAATTCTTCTCAAATAATTACCTCTAGTATGGATATCATCAATTGAGGGTAAAAATATAGGATATTATATAGAAATTATTCTAGAAAATTTATACAATGTGAGTTCAAATTGATTTTCTTTGGACTTTACAATTTCACCATTATATTTATGGATCTTATAAATATAGACTTTAGAAATTACCTAGATCAATTTTTTAGAGTCTTTATATATGATATCCCTATATGTTAAAAAATAAAAAAATTGTATGAAGATCACATAATGACTATTTTAAATACTTTCACGAAGGAAATATTTTATTCCAAACATGTAAAATTATAATTCTTGATATAAAAATAATCATTTGTGGGTTATTTCATCATAAGTTAGGGTATATCTATAGATCCATAAAATAAAAATTTTATTTATCAATGGAATAGAATAACCACTTTGACTATAATATATAGTTTTCATGGGTTGGATGGATATTATTGATGCATTGAATGAAATTTATCACATATATCAAATCCACTAACCATGTTAACATGGGAAAAAATTAAAGTTTATCTAGATCAAATAATGTGAGGAAAGATTCAAGGATCATAAATAAAGGTTGTTCACTACACTTGTTCTTACATTACCCATTAGAGGTAAAGTGTTTTTAATCTATAGTGATACATAATTAAAATCCTTGGGATGCATACTAATAAATAATTAAAATGTAATCACATATTCATCTTTAAAATTAAAGACTCATGAGAAAAATAACATAACCTGTGATTTGGAATTAGCAGTGGTGATATTTTCATTAAAAATTTGGTACCATTGCCTTTATCATGAGAAGTGTGAGATATAAACCATTCATAAGATCTTGAGTAATATATAATCACATAGAAGGATTTAAACATTCACCAAAGGAGATTATTAAAGATAATCAAAGATTATGACTGCTAAATACATTACCACTATGGAAAGGAAAACAAGGTTGTTGATGCTATAAGTAAAAAAGTATCAAACTGTATTATCAATGTTGAGGTTTGAAATAGACCCAATAGTCATTAATCTATAATGGTTGAATCTTGAAACCGTAATGTAAGAAGATAAATCTTATCTTTCCCATGTTTCTGTGCAACCCTTTATTCATGTAAATATTGAAAAATCCCATGTGGAGGATTTGGATCTATAAAATAAGGTATGGAATATTTTTCATCTCAATATTGATAAAAAAGGTGTTATGTCGTTTGGAAATAAAATATGTTTCCTACTGATAATGGAACAAAAGAAGGATATTTTGGATTATGAACATAGTTCATCCTTATCTATCTATCTCGAAGTCACTAATATGTATATAGATATAAAAATAATAATCACTTAGATAATATGATAAGGGAAATAATAGAGTATATAACTCGTTGCTTGGTATGTTGGAATGTTAAGATAGAGTAACTAAATCATAAATGGGGGATGAAACCATTACCCATACCTATATTGAAATAGAAAAAAACCATATATTTCATTGTTGGACTCCCAAGACATCTAAATGTAAAAATTAGAGGTGGGTTCTAGTCGACCATCCTATAATGTTAACTCAATTTATTACCATCAAAGAAGATTTCTAGATATATTAGATTTATAATATATAAATTAATTAAGTGGTTAGGATTCATGGAGTACCCCCTATCTATTATATTTGATCAATATTTGAGGTCTACATTGAGATTTTGGAAACAAATCAGTGATTTTTTAGGACTGAGGGAAATTTTAACACTGTATACCACCCTCAAGAAGATGTCCAATCTTAGATAACCAATAAAACTCTAGAGGATATGTCAAGATCAAGTTTAATGGATTTCCAAGAATTTTATTATTAAAATTTTCCTTAATTTGAGTTCTCATATAAAAATAGTTTCCATTATACTATTTAGATGATATCGTATGAGACTTTATATGGGAAGAGATATGGGACTCAAACATGTTGGAATGATGTTGGGGAAAGAAATATGATTGAGCCTGGCCTTTTCGAAGAAGTAATGGATAATTTCAAAATCATTTAATGGAATATTAATATGGTGCAATTTTTATAGAATAACTACGCTAAAAATAATTGAAAATATATGGAATATGAAGTCCATGATAGGGTGTTTCTCTAAATTTCTTTATGGAAATGGGGAATGATATTTAGGAATAAAGAGAAGTTGAGTCCTATATACATTGGTCCTTTAGAGATCCTTGGTTGTGTAAGGGTTTTAAAATATTTTTATAACTCCAACCTCACCTCTCCTAAGTACATGATATTTTCCACATATCATTTTTTAGGAAGATCATACAATATCTATCACATTTATTAAACTCAAAAGCTATAAAATTAAAACATTATCTCTATTACGAATAAAAACATGTGAATATCTTAGATCAAAGACACAAGTTTCTACCAAACAATTCCACCAATATATTCAATGTTCTATGTTAGAACCATAATCTTTATGAATATACCATGGAACCTAGGGATGTAATGAGGAAACATTATTCTCATATATTTTCCCATGTGCGATGAAATTTTGAGAACAAAATTCTTTTAAGGTAGAATGTTAGGACTAGAAATTATAGACTTTATAAAACTGATGTTATGCTTAATATATTGAATTAAAAAATAATCCTAACATAAAATAATAAAAATGTATGAGAATAACATTATTAATTAATATATAATAATCTCTAAGATAATAAATAATTAAAAACTATTAACATTAAAATATTAACAATTAATATGTTTTGAAAAGGTTATATAAAATGATATTTTATATAAATTTTATATTTCATTTAAATTTTTATTTTTAAATAGTATAATTTTAATTTTTTTTAAATAAATTTATATTTTTTATTCTTCATATCAAAATTTACATGGTATGAATTTTTGAGTTTCTTCTGGAAAGGTTGATTTTTAAATGAAAAATATTGTTTTTTTAATTATGATTTATATGAATTTATTGATATGTGAGCATGAAGTAGTAGACTAAAAACAATTTACATAATAAAAAATTTATTTATGAAAAAAAATATTCATTTTAATATATTATTGGATATTATAAATCCTATTTTCAACCTTTAAGAACTAAATTAAAATTTTAGTTTAATATAAACTATTCTTTTTTATTTCTTTGAATGAAGTATTTTCAGGGTGATATTAGATTGTGTATTGAGTTGAAAGTATCATACCAATTAATTTATTTATAAAAAATCAATTTATGTTTTTAAAATAATTAATGATGATAATTTTCTCTTCTAAATAAACTTTAAGCTGGAAAATATTATTTTTTAAAAAAAATATATTAATGATATCATATGTGTTGTTTTGAAAGTTAAATACTCAAAAATTTATAAATTTGATATGATAAAATTATCTTTATATTTAAAATAATGATTTCAAATTATATATTATTTTTATTCTAATATTGGTTACTAAAATTAATTACTATGGTCAAAATTAGTTACCCCGCTAAAAGGTTAAAATGGTAAAAAGATTTTTACTAGGAGAAAAAGAAAAAACCTGATAAAAACAATTTTTCAAATGATTTTTGAAGTTATATTACACCTATAAGCACTTTATCCTCATATTTGGTACATTTAATTCCATTTTTTCTTGAATATAGGAATGGAATTATTGAAATATTATGATTGTTTCCAAAAGTTCCATTTCATTATCTTATAAAAGGATAAAAATTCCACCATATCAATGTGATGGTTAATCTTATAATTACTCTTAGATACTATGGTATTTTTATCCCACTATAACCCAATATCACTTCAAAAATCACATGGCCACCATAAGTTATCACATCCCCTTCAATTTCAAGAGTATTACAAGGAATGATAAAGTCTTTAACGTAAGTATTATCTCATTCTATAGTTCTTCTTATTAATCTTGATATTATAAATATTTTATCACTATAAAAATATGATGAATTTAGTATCATTATTATTCTAATATTTTTTCATATTAATGGAACAACCCTCATCTGTTCATTTCCATCAACATATAAAAATAAATGAATGTCAATCATGTGTGTGTCCAGCCTACCACCTCTGTGAAGAAATGTTTTTTCATGTAGATTTTAATTATTTTTCTAGAAATTTTCAAAATAGGTTCACCATAATAAAAAAAATAAAATTTTATCTTTATTATTTTGTTATAATGATATTATTTCAAAAGAAAACCAGCTTAACCATACTCACCCATAAAGATATAGTGTGTTCATGTTTAGAATTATTTAAGCACCTACTTGAATAAATATGAATATTTGAATATAAATAAAAATATTATTATTTGTTAATGAGAATTTTTTTCTAGTTCTAGATTGTTTATATATAAGGTATTTATTTTGTTTTTAAAATATCATCATTGATCTATAAGTTTACTAACACCGATTAAATTTTCACAGAAATATAACCTAAAAATATGAAAAATAAATAGAAAATTATGATAAATTTTCAATATTAAAATAAATATATAATAATAATGTATCTAACAAACTTGATTTTGTTATTCATAAATTCAAGTTCATGCACAGAATGGATCTAGAATAAGGTAAGTGTTTCATCAAAAAAAATCCTTCTTTTAGACATGTTTTCTTTTATGTATCTAATTATTGTTAAATGGTGTGAATATAACCAATTAGATATATAATATAATTTATTATATTTATTCATGTCAGTTTAACTTAACATTAAATCTATATCCCTCTTTAAATATGTATTTATTAAAATTTTATTAAGTTGTAAGAGATTTTCCTCTCAATTTTGCTTTAATGAAAAATGTTTTATAGTTATAATAAATTTCTTACTTGTATGGTGAATATAGTTTATAAAAATTCATTTTGGATCACTCCATGATTTGATTCATTGTATTTCTGTATCCTTATGATTTTCAGGATTCCGATTAATTTTGATTCAAATACTAATAAAGTCATAAGGTTTTTTATAACTCCATTACCTTCCATTGAGTTATAATCTTATTTATTGACCCTTATCACTAAAAGTGGGTTCTAAAACCCCTATTATTATATTATGATAAAAACCATCCATATTTGATATAGAATTATGTTTAATATTCATTTATTCTTCTATGATTATTTTATTTACAAAGTTTCATATTTTAAAGAATAATTCCCATGTTTTCTAATAAACCTTTCATTTCCAAGTCCATATTTTCCATATCCACCGAATAGTTTATTATTATTTTAAAGATATTGTTTTTTATTTCTTTTTACCCCATATTTCTCATTACAACATTTTAAAATGATTTTTATATCAATTCTTAATATGATGTGGTTTTTGATAATAGTATAACTTTTTTGATATAAAAAGAATTTAATTTCAAGCTCTTATATTTTATCATATAATATAAATTTTGTTATGTAATACATTAATTATTTTGGGATTATTTATGTTTAAAAAGTAAATTTTTAACTATATGTAAAATATTTTGGAAATAATTTTAAAAAATATTTCACAAACAATTTTCAAGGCTTTTAAATAAATGCATTTGAAAAAAAAATTCCTTCCAATTCATTCTCGATTTATATAATATTATCCATCTATTGAGTTGAGTTTAATTATTCACATTCAATGATATATTGTAATTTATTTTTTCTTGGTGAATAGGTTTTGAATCATTTGATTTTATTTATGAATCAATTTAATGAGATAAAATTTGATAATGTTATGAAACCCATTTTCTTTCAATGAGTTCTTTATGATATGATGAGTTTTAAATAACATGAATCACATTTTTCTTATATAGATGAATTTATAATATGATTATTTTTTAAGAGGCACCCAAATGTTAGGATTAAGAGATATGTGGGACTTATGTCATCGTCCAATTCATTGGGTAAAATATTATATCTTGTCGGATAGAAATGTTATATGGACATGATAGCGAGTATTTTGGTTCACAATGGGTGAATGTGATCTAAATTATCTCTGCTTATAGTTTTATGTGTGAATAGGTTAGTAAGATGATTTTTTCAGAAATGAGGATTGTGATGGAGTTTATTTCTACTCATAATTTTATGTGTGAACTGTTTAGCATGTATCCAGGTTCACAGTGATAAAAATCCTAGGTTTATGATTCTACCACATTCATCCCCATGTCACATGGATCATGTTTTATGATTGATGTTTTAATTTTTTATTCCATGGTAGGTGTTACTGTTTGAGATGATATGTAATTTTTTATATTTTTGGTTAACTCATATTTATTTATATTCCTTTAAATTGGTTATCTTTCCTTATTCATGTTTTCCCACAATTTTATTATCTAACCATTTTGGACATTGATATTTTATCGCTTACTGAATGTTTGAGCACACCAATTTTTATGTCTTCTATTCCTTAGTATTTTAATATTATTTTATCTCATGGAATTCTTAAGCGGGGATTTATTCTATAGATAACTATTCACAAAATATAAAATAAGTGTTTTAATGTTTCTAATATTCATGACACAAAACCATTAGGTCCTTTGGATGTGTGATTAATAGTGAGATTTATTGATTAAACAATGGTATGAGTGTAATATTTGTGTATTTTTATCTTTATTCACTTTGGATCCCTCTAATAAGAATCCTCTATATGATTCCTCTTGAAAACATCTTCATCTTTAAGACTTTTTCTGAAATTAAATTGTAATATCCCCAATTTTATGAGGTCTATTTTCATTTTAAATTTTCAGCTGAATCTCTTTTCAAAATGGATAATTAAATACATACTTAAAGAAAATAAGGTATTGATATGTTCCTAGGGGTTTATGACAAGAAAAGGGGGAAATAGGGGTCTATCTAGTGCATGGTGAATGGTTGGGGCATGGTTAGTGCTAGTCATATTCAATAATTGTGCTCCCTAGAGAAGGGGGTGCATGGTTTCAAATCATGAAAGGGGGGCCTAGAAAAAATATATCCAAAAAAACCTACCACATGTCATCTGCATTGTTTTCCAAACTATGCATGCTCTTAATAAAACCATTTGACTCGTGCCTCTATTGGACAGAGGAGGGTGCACATTTGGTGTATATTTTGAAAAACCATGCAGTCAAACCATGATTCGTAGTAAAAGTGTGAAAATGATAATTTTTTCCATCACCCTTTACAATTCTTTCCTTGATTTTCACCGCATTAATTCCTCAGTAGTAAGGGGTATAAACCATGAGCTCTCTACCTCTCCAGTGACTATTGTCTTTCATTTCATAGGCATTTAAAGTGTCGTTTATTTGGAATTCAATACCTTGGTGAGTTTATAAGTACACTTTCTTCTATTTTCTGGGAAAATCATTGCGGTTTATTTTCTCTTCTTATAAATCTCAAAATCCCTAATTTTATAATCGATTATTATATTTGGTATTACCTGTAGTTTGTAACTTGAGTCAAGGGCCACCTTTTGTTTAGTGATTTTCTAAGAGATTAAGGTCAGTGATATAAGAACTCTCTCCCAAATTCTTTCTATTTTTTGTATATGTGACATGTTCTAATATTCTTTTGAACTGTTCATTTGTTCCTTATCTTATGATGGAAAATTTTGGTTTATAATGTATGTCAGACCCTCTATAAATCTAGTTGGGTGAATTGTAGATTCTAATATCATGCTTAATGGCCACCCAAGTGGTGTTCCAATCCATTGAAAATGTTAAATGTAAATTTTGAAAGGGAAAACATAGGTTTTATGGGATTAATCCAAGTCTTGTGTTATATTGTATGATAATACTTCTATTGGTATTTTTTGGTCGATTTTAATTAAAATGTGAAATTCCATGAGAAAGGTAAGTGATGGAAAATGATGAAAGGGGATTTTTTGTGAATTGTTAAATAATTTTAATCAAATAATAATTATTTTTAAGGGTGACTGAAATGTTAAAATGGTATAATTTGATATTTTGTTAAATGGGGTTGAATATGGCTGACCAAGTGATTAAAAATGTTTGGGAATAATTAAAATCTTTTTTCCATCATGTGTTAAGGAGAAAACAAGCTAAAGCATGGAAATTATTATTAATTAATTTTGATATGTGGGACATGACACTCCATACCCATGGTTAATGAGGTTATACATGTTTTTTCTTCTCCATTGTTAAGGATGTTAGACATTATGATCCTTCTCTTTAATTTAGGATGGTCAGACATGGAATTCCACATCCTTAGTTTATGTTGGTTAGAATGTAACCTCATATACATGATTTGGGTGTTGACTTAATGATATATTCACAAAAATATTTGACATAATATGGTCACTTGGATGGGAATTATTTTTTTATAGACAATTAAATGATTAATGAACACACTATATATTTTTATGGAAATTATTGACCCTTAGAGTACATATACTAGACTACTAGATCTTGATAACTCTTAGGTTAATTTTTAATTGGTTAAATTAAAACATTTATCCTTAATATATTATCATTATTACTCTATCACACTTTTTTATACAGTTATAATTTAATTGGATGTTACATTAGATACTAATGGTGGAAGCCTACTAATTTACTTTCACACCATGATTAATCCACCTATAGTACCAAATAAAACCTTGTGGTTACAGGTTTGGAAAAGGTGTAATTATATATGGAAGATAGTTTAATTTGGATGAAGCTTAGATGGGGGAATCAGACTTAATATCAGGACCTGACTTTGGAGATTATCATTATGCCTTTATTTTGAGTTCTCCTTTGGAACTACAGTCTATCATGATGTGACATGTTAAATGTATAAGTTTCGTAGTACTCCCCCAGTTTGGGAATGTGTTATGTGATGCTTGGTGATTTATTATTATTTAATGTCAATTTTTATTTTGATTTTAGTTTTTGGTTTAATCTTGTAAATAGGGTTTAATCAACACCATGTTTTTTATGAGACCATCTCTGCTAGTTGATATCATATGGAATATGGGGAGGTTTGATTGAGGTCATATAATGAATTGGATCAAGGTACCAATTTATCCACACTTGGGTCAGGATTTTAATAACTAGGTTTAAATCATTTTTCATTTTTTCATTATTATTTTGGAATGGTAGATATGATACTATGTTGTTTTGGGCCTTAGTTATGATCTTATGAATTAAACTATCTAACACGTGTATAGGGTGAAACACAAGTTCCTCGAGGTGTTATTATTATTCTTATTGTTCTTTGTTATAGTTAGATGTTATTTTACCTTGGTTTAATAAATTTATCTGTGATGTTATTTATTTTGAGTTTTTCCTCATGGGTAAATATTGAATTAGGTTCTATATGCATACATAATTTTGAAAACTCATGTATTTATGAAAAATGAATCATGTTAGGAACACAAAAAATATCAAGTGGTTTATGGGAAATAAAATAATTTTCTATTTCAATTTTGATATAAAATAAGTGGTTTCATGTAAAGAATAAAAAATAGTTTCAATTAAAGATTGGTTAAATTAAAATAGTTAAAATAGTGGATAGTGATTAATTAGAATCTATTTAAAAGTTATAAGATGTTGAAATGGTGTCTAATGTGATGTTTGAAAATTTTAATGTCTAGTTTACCCTATGCTATCCATGTACATGGATAGGGATGGTTGAGGGTAGTGATAGTGATAAATTTGAGATTGTTGGAATAATATACAATGAGTAGTTCAATTATGGAGAGTTGTGACCAACCTTTTTTATAACATTTAAATGACGTGTTATGATCCTTGAAACATTTTTTGGGATTTGGTGATAGATTCCACCACCACTACGCTTAACGGTGGTGAGAAAATGGGGTATTTCCAAGAAAGAACCTCTAATAGCAGGACATTAAACCATGTTGTATCCAAGTAATAGGTGAAAGAGGAGTTTCTTAACAACTTCTATTGTTTCATATAATTTTTATAGAGGGACCCAAAGAGATAAGCTTTAGGTTTTTTTATTTTAAAAGGGGGTTTTATTTATACCACCATCCAATTTTTTTAAATAGGATAGACTTGAGGCAACAAAGATCTAGATTTATTTTATCCAAATGGTACTATACCACTTAGAGACCCCTATAGAAAAATTCTTTAAGTTGGAAGTGTATATATTGTGATGTCTAGTGAAGTGTTGGTGGGATATTTAGGTCTAGGATGAGTAGACGGTATGGCTTGGAAGGGCTTTCAAGAGATGTTCATGGAGCAATTATACCCATAGAACTTGATGATGTAAAGTTGTGTAGAGTTCATGTGTTTTATTTTTAAGAATATATTCATGATTGATTATGATGTTTTCTTCATTAACCTATAGTATTTTACTCTAAAACTAGTAAGAGATGATATGGTAAGGGAACATGTTTTTAGGATGGGTTTTAAGATGATATTAAGTCCCATTTTAATATATTTTAGTTCGATAAGTTTGATAAGGTGGTTAATTAAAATCTCATTTCTGAGGGTAACATGAAGGAGTAATCAAGTGGTGTATATGTGGTTTCTACTAGGTGATTAGGTGGTATTTATTTTGATGGTAGGAATAATTGTTCTGAGAATATACTTCTTAGAAGTGGAAGATAGGTAAAACAAGGATGTGGATCATCCTATTAATGGAGGGGTCTTGTGGTCTACTGTTAGTGTGGAAAACTTGGTCACATGCGAGTTTTGTTTAATTAAAAACCATCATAGTATTGTTCTTTCAGTGGGATGGGTCACCTACATTGGTTCTTCAAGAACTCATGATAGATAGGTAATGATAGTGGACCTAGTCTGATGTAGAACATTAGGAAGGGATTTGTTACCCAATACTAGGTAGGTAGTTTGAGTACCATTATCCATATCGGTCAAGGTAGGGGATACAGTTCTCCAAGGAAAGAGAGTTTATATCATCAGATGAATTTAGTATATGGGAATAAAATTGGATCCTAAAAAAATAGACAGTTCATCTACATTTTGTTCAATCTATACTAGTCGACACCAAGGTCAGACCATAAATTTTCGGGGGTATAAATCCTATATATTCTATAGTTGATTGTTTCTATTTTGATATAGGAGCTTAATATTAATTTATATCTCCTCAATTTTTAAATTTTTTGGTTCTGAAGGTGGATTTTATATTTGAGGTTATGTTGATTTAATCGTCGTTAGTGGTGTAATTTGAGATTATTGATCATTTTAAGGAATTTTTCCTTGATATTGTTGGGTACCATATCCCTTGGGACTTTTTTTGTGTAAGATATTTTAGTATTTTGACAAAATATTTTGAATGGCCTAGTTTGGATTGTTTCAATATCATATTTATTTCTACAATGAAAGGGTAATGTTCAAATCTCTTAAGGGTGACATTTATGTTCATCATGGAGAGTGGGATATCCCAAATGGTCATTCATGGTTAGTTTGCGAGAGGATGGGTGAAATCATATATATGATGGATAACCATATTCTTGATGGTTAGTTAGTGGATCATTATGTATTCCATCCTATTGTGGGTTAGTTTCATGACATGTTTCATAAGGAATTATAAGGTTTTCCACTTGAGAGAGATGTTGAGTTCACAATTTAATTAATGTTAGGGGCATATACAATATCTATTCCACCATACAGTATGAAACCTTATGTGATAACCCCAAACCAAATATCCTAGAGTGGATGGTTTATTTATTAAATTACTACTAGATGCGATAAATCACATCCTCAATGACTGAATAATTTTGTAGTCTTCAAAAACTAGATATATCCTTAAATCCAACATTATGTTTATAGAATAAAAAATCATATTTACTTTGATAAAACCATTTTAATTTTAGTAAATATATATAGGAAAATCATAATACACTTTCTAGATTCCTGGTAAAATTAGACATAATAAAGGGGTGATATTAGATTCTCAGTAAGGGAAAACGTCTATCATAAGAAAATAAACATGAATAATATGGAAAGAATAAATTATTATTAAATAATTTCATATAAATAATCACATGAGATAGAAAATTATCCACGTATATCATAAAAAATTAAAAATTCATGTGTATATCAATAAGTGATTTCATAATTATGGAATATATAATGCCAAACATCTTAAACTCACCATTAAGGCCTTGTGTCAAAACATTTGAAAATATGATCAAGGACTTATGCCAAGAAATCTACATAAATATGTAAGGCTTCAAGTAAACCCCAATATAGTATGTCTCATGAGACCTACTGATTCATATAGGGTCTATATAGGGACCCTCCCATTACATACTAAGTAAAATTCATTTTTATTTTAATAAACAACACGAATTAATCAATTCTTCTTAAAAAATCAATAATTTTTCATACTGGAAGAACTAGTCATAAAGAATATCAATATTTTACCTAGTGAAACTAATCCTAAACCATAAAAATAAATATGGGGAATGGTATAATTATACTATACCCTCAATATAATATTTAATAAAGGATTTCTACATTTATTAAAATAATTTAAAAATATTACTATATATATCTTGATGAAAATACACTTTTTAATTTGAAATTAATTGTTTTAATCATAAAACTTTTCACATATTAAAGAAAAAAATTGAAAATAAAATAATATTAACATAAATTAATATTCAAATCATTGAGTGGTCTGGATGGATGGAATTTCATCCAAGAGTTATATGTTAAAAACATTCATTTCACACTTTTTAAAAAAACTGAAAAAGAACCTCATTCAAAAAATGACTAGAATACTCTCCTAAAACATTTTTCAAAAAATTAAAACATGGGTTTAAATTAATTTAACAAAATTATATGAGTAATAAAACATTATTTAAAAAAATAGATAACATGGATATAAAAGTAAAAGGATTTTCGACCGAAGAGGGAAATAAAGTCAAATTTCATTAAAAAAAATAACAATTATTTGAAGTAAAAAAGAGTGTAAGATCTTACATTTAATTGAAATTTACATTAATATATAGAGGATAATAAAATATATTTGGATTAAGATATAAATATCATCCAATTTCCTTCATGGAAACTCAAACATGAACAATCCTGAATAACGATAAGATTCTGAAGTAAACATTTACTGCTTTAATAACTTTTAAATCATGCCCCAATGAGAGAAATAACATAAAATGACACATTAAATTATATTTGTATAAAAATTTTCATTATATAAAATAAAAAGGGTAATTATAGACACCGCACAAAATAAATAAGTGTTGAATAAGACATATGTGTCGTTGAAGTAAAAGTGAGATATAGAACCCTTACCTCAGGTTTGAATTCTTTTTTACATGAAAAAACTCCTATATAATAAATATAAATTTGATATAAATATATCCCAAAACCATGAACATATATATAATCTTGTATAACTTAATTATATTCTTTTATAACCTGTTTATTAACGATTCTTTGTTAAAATCATTGTTTTGGGTAATAACTACTTGTTCTTCGTGTATGTTTTGGGTCATTAGTTTTACTAATTTTACTTTTATTGTGGTTTTATCATATCCAAAATATTAATCATTAAATAATTATAATTTATATTCTTTATATACATATATATTAAATTTCATCTTTAAAAGCTATAGATAGAAAAATTAATTAAATCATTTATAGATATTGTAGGTCATAGGTATAATGAACATTTTTCTAGTTTTTTGATGGATAAGAAAAAAGAAATAAAAAAACTAATTATCTTTTATAGAATCATTATCATATCATATAAATAATATATATTCATTAAATACATCCTTTATTTCCATCCAAGTAAAATGGAAATGAAATAAATCACATCACTTCATAGAGGTGGTAGCCCACACGAACACACAAGCAATGTTATTATCATCCAACAGATTTAAAGGTATGAAGGTAGATGTAATATTATAATTAAAATGGTATAATTATTTCATAATTATCATATATAAACATTAAAAACATCATATTACCATCCATGAAATATGGTGGTGGAAAAAGAATCATATCACTGTGTGGAAATGATAAGTCGTAGGTACACACGAGTAAAGCCTTCATTTCCCATTAATGGGAAATAAGGGGGATAATAGTGATTTAAATATCATAATAACATTTTATTATATTAAGTATAATTAATTTATTATTTTATGATAAATAAAAAAATATTTATATGAGGCAAAAAAGAAGTTAAAATAAAGTGATTAGTTAAGGTGACTATATCTCCTTTGATAAAACTACTTTAAATCCTTTATTAAGGGACCTAGGATTGGTATTCTTGGATTAACATAACCTATAGAATGTTTATAATTTAGTTTCTAATTCATTTTGGAAGGTTTTTTCGATATAGAATTCTCTATTCAGTGTAAATAAGTGAGGGGTTCTAATTTTATAATTGAGGTGAGGGGTGCTTTTGGAATTTCTTAAAACATTATATTATAATAATGTCATTCTCAATAAAAAAGCATAAAAATAGACAGGTAATTGAACCTATGGTATTATATGGTTTAAATATCATCAACCAATAAAATGTGGAAAGGTTTTAGGGTTTTTTAAACCATATATTTTGGTTTAACCCCTTCATTGACCTATTTTTACTTGAACAATTGTAATGTATTTTCCACTCATAAATGGTTAAATGTTTACATATAAGGTTATTGTTTACAAGGGGTAAAAATTTAAACAATATATAATAACCTTTATCCTATTTCATGTTTTACATTTTTTTTAAATAATTTAATATAATATTATTTTGAAAAATAATTGTTAATGTCAGTTTTGACACTATTCATTTTATTCGACTTCAAATAAAAAAAACATTATTGGATTTTAAATTTAATTCTTTTAAATGAACCTATGATTCCATATTCATCTAAATAATTTATTCAACACTATAAATCACACAAATTGTATCACTTTTGGCATTTTTAATATTACATGAATTAATTTTTTATTAATTGAATAAATATTGTATTAGTAGTTCAAAATAATTTAAGGTAATTATATAATAACTAAATATTAGAAATAAATTATCATCTTAGATATAATTTTATTTTTTGAAAAATGGAAATTTTTATTTATTCATAACATTCTTTTTTCCTGTGTGGATACATAAACTATTCTTAAAACAAAAAAAGGACATTTTTTAACATTAATTTATTTAAATGTTATATTGGTCATTTTCAGGGACAAGTATACATTAAACATATAAATTAAAAGAATAAGTTGATAAAGGTCTAATTAAAATCATCCAATATAAATTAATATGAAATATTATGAACATATCAACTAGTTATAACCAAGATTAACCAGGTTTACCTTTTAACAAGGTGATAAATTTTTCCATGATAACTATTTATATTGACTAAAAATAAAAGGATCCAATTTATAAAATTTAAAACTATGAAATAAAAATATGGATTATATTTTTTTCAAATTAAATATATATAACTATCTTAATTTTATTTAAAATCATAAAAGACAATTCAAAGAAATTCAGTTTTGCATGAAAATTATTTTTTTATGTATAGAAATGTTTTTATAACAAATTCAATCATAAAATCTATTCCAATGAAATTAATTGGATTATAAATTTTATACTAAAACTAATTTAATTTAAATTATCTTTAAAAATATATGAATCTTTATAAATTCTTGATAAAATATAAATTTTTCAATAAAAATTATCAAATTTCATTATTTAAAAGAAAATCAATCTTTTATGAAAAATATGATAATTTCACCCAAAGTTAATATTGAAAACATAATTTAAACAATTATATTATTTTTATAAAATTATGTTTAAATAATTTCTATAAACTAAATATAATATTTTCTCACAAAAATCAATAAAAATCATTTTTGAATAAAATGTATTTCTATAGCATAAAATAACTTTACTAAAAAATTTGTACTTATTTTACAAAGAACTAATCATGGAATTTTTATTGAGTTTATCATTTTTATATATTTCATAATTTATTAATACTAGTCAAACCCACCAATTAAACATCTAGGATATAATAGTCTCTTAATAATATTTCTTATTTTGTTTAATCTTAGTGTTGCATGTTGTATATGACATAGAACATCGTTTTATTTTGAAATAATTGGGTGTTACATTATACCCCACACCCTCAATAAATTAAATCCACTCAATTTAATTTTTTATTTATAATTAAGGGTTTCTTATTTTGAAATTTCTCTATGGAAAAACAACATCATAAAAAAGGGTTATTAAAAAATCCTCTTAAAAATATGGAAAGGGAAGTATGAAGCTCAATAAAAAACTGAGTTTCCAAAGTGGTGAATAGTAATGATAAGTTGAAATATGAACATGGTAGAGAAAAATAAAGCTCTAGTGTTAATAGAGACAGATATAGAACAAGTTAATGATAACTTTGACCATCAAAAAAGCTTAAAACTATGATGGGTTAAGTGACCATTGATTTTCTGGTAGAAAATTAAACAGATAACATTTTTATTTCATGGCCTTTTTCCTAATGTCATGGGATTCTTTTACTATCTAGATAAATTGTTGGGAATGTATTTTCCCAACAATACACTATAAATATTATTGATTTTGATGCTCACAAATACACTTTTTTTACTAATTATATTAATTTAAGAGAATTTCATGAAATTAATATTCATTTAAATATTTATTCTAGAATTATATTCAATATTTTAATTCGCATGTAATATTCATTAAAGTTTTTGGAATGCGTTTTTTTGTTTACTAGATACACTATTCATACCCTATATTGATAAACGTAAAATATGGAACAAAAATTTTACATAATAAACACATAAGTAATGAACCCTATTTTCAGAATAGTAGGTATGGATTATCAACCCTACATTATCAGAAAAGTATGGTTAAAAAACTATATTTTATATGGAACCTTAAATTTGTTAAGAGAAGAAAGTATAGATAAGGAACCCAATATAACTAAGGAACCCTATATTTAAGAAAATAATGTATGGTTCTTCAACCTTACATTGTTATCCTTACATTTGGAAAATTAATGTTATGTATTTGAACCCTACGTTTGGTATTTTTTAATTTTATGAATGGACCTTATGTTTGACTATTCAATGTTGGAGATTGAAATTCATCATTTTATCTAAGATTTTCTAAAAGAGTCTTGAAAGATTTAAAGATATGATAAAATATAATTTACAATCGATTCAAAAGTAGTTATGATTGATTTAGTTATTTTTACTCATCGTAGAAAATAACTTTTATAATTAAGGGATGTTATGACTCCCCTGGACAATTTGAATTTGAATATCGACATTCTTTCAGGATATTTTTTTCGATCTGAAGTACCAAAACAAAGTATTCTACTCGACATATTCTATCACAATTTATTTTCGTATATGTCTATGTATATATATATATTCATATGTACACACATATATACATACAACTATATTCATGTGAATATATTTTAATGTGCTCCTACAACAATCAATTGACTCTATTATTTACAAAAGAGTCTACGCTTTGAAAGTTCTACATATTGTACCTTGTACTACTATTGATTACTAATTTGATTTTTTTAAATTAAATTGATGATTATTTTCAACTTGGATCTCTTCAGGGTTACTCTTTCATGAATAATTTTCACTTTTGAAGAAGAAGAACCATCTATTGTAACACCCTGACCCCAGTTACCCAGAGTCGTTGCATTATTACATAACATTGGAATGATCACAAAGGATCAAATCCCGGAATACTAATCAGTTTAGTATCCTTGGAAGTACTAGATACATTCATAAGGTTTACATTACATTATAAAATGAAAAACAACAGCGACATTGTCTCCATTGACCACATTCATATCCCTTAGACTATACCTTCAGGTCAGTCATAATATACTTCTTCACGTCCTAATAAAAATAAAACATATAAAGGGGTGAGCTCAGATGATCAGAAATGATAACAATGTAGAGAAAACTTTCATAAATAAGTATAAAAATTTAAGTAAATGTATAACACTAAAACATACTCCTTTTAAACATAAAATTCTACATAATATGGCCAATATAAATCAAATAATTAATTTTCATATTCACATGGGTATTCTACTAGTCGAATAATCACATGCAATAAAAATATCCAATTTTATGATGATGGAATGAAAAATGCCAGACTTCATAACCTCATAGTCAAGGCCTTGTGCCAAGACTACAAATAAGATTTTGTCAAGGTCTTACGCCAAGACACTAGTTTGTCTCATGAGAACTACCGATGCATTGAATAGATATAGAGGGATCCACCCATCACTTACTAAGTCCAATGCATTCCTCATATGAAAAGGTTTAAACATAAAATAAAAATTCATATTAAAACTAGCATACAAAATGTCAATACATTATCCATAAACCATGAATGGTATATAAATAACACATCCACAGTCAAACATATCACAAAACCTTCAATACAATATAGAATATTTGTATCATAATAAATCATCCTCAATCAATAATAATATCTCGTAAAGGATGTTGACATAGTTGAAAATGATCAGTAAAAATCTTTGATAAAAATATCCCTTTTTCATAAAAACATTTAAAAGTATCACTATTTATCAAGAATCTATTTAAAATAGATTTTTGAATCAAAGTGTCCCATTTCACTTTGAAACCTTTAAAATTAACTTCAATATTTAAACATTAATTTCTATATAAATAAAACCTTAAAACCATTTTTAAAACATGGAAATTAATGAGGAAGATTTAGAAGAATAAATTTTTAAAACATTTAAAGTGACAATTTTGTTAGAGTTCCTAAACAAATGAGTGACGCTCGAATAAAAATAATTGAGATAATAAAAATAATAATATCATGATAATAAAGGTAATCATGATAAAATATGTCAAAGGATTTCATATACCCCATATAAAAGTGAATTGGTGCATAACGACAAAGAGGTCTCAAAGGAATGTAAATTGAGATGAAATACCTTTTAAAGACCATATCCTTAGATTAATGATAAATCAATAAAATAATTGTGTGTGACAAATATAAATACACTCTTTATAATTGGATATTAATTGTAAATCAGTCATATTAAATTCACATGTATTCTTGTAAAAATAAAACCAATGACTTGGATGTTTAACTCTATGAATAGAAATTGAGGTAAGATTACCCTTAAAAGTTCATATAAAAGGAATGTGAATTTATCAATGGAGTGATTATGTGTATCAAAGGTATATCCACATAAAGGGGAGTGTAAATTACTACATAAATAATAAATAGTTATTCCACACATAATCTTGGAGTAAAATAATCAATGAAGTATGCGTAAAGCCTAATGAGTGGAAATTGAAATTTGAAATTACCTTACCGATTTGGTAACTTACAAAACATACACCCCATGAAAAAAGTATCTACAATAAAGATTTAATTACCCATAAATTAAATAATATTACCCAAAGAATACAATCATGGGCAGTACATACACCACATGAAAATAAATAGTGGCAATATAGCATGAATCTCATGGGAACAAGAAGTGAGATGAAAACCCCTTACCACATTGTAATCAATCGAGTCGTATGCCGAAAGGTTAATAACCATAAATTTAATCATATAATTCCATGAATATAAAGAAAATAATTATAGTATATATCAAATGGTAGTATGCGATACACCACATGCAATAAATAAGTGGCAAACAATGGAAATCTCATGGAATTAAAATTGAGATAAAAACCCTTTACCTTGTAACTTTTCTTAGTACAGGGTAGGTTAGCCTCCTATATAATGGTACAATAACGGTTATTAAATTATACAAGAACCAAATACATAAATATTATATCATATAAGATCTTATAATATTGTTTTTTTAATTATATTTCAATAGTATCATTGTTTTGGTTGTTAACTAATTTGTTTTCCTTTATATGTTTTGTTATGTAAGTCATGTTTTTTATGTATAGGTTGTATGTGATTTATATCCAGAACGATATTAAATTATTAAAAATTATTTTTAATCATAAAATAAAAATTATTCATGAATGATTACGATGGGGAATGAGTCTCGTTGCATTCGTGGAGATGGTAAGTCGTACTTAGGAACGAGTGGCAATATCATTATATTGATGGTGAAATAGTACATAATTGGATGGTATATCATATATATATAGAATCCATAACATGTTTTATTTATTATTTACATCAGTTATACATATTATTATACCCATCCAAATAATGAAGTGTTTGAATTACAAACTACACCATGACGTGGAGACGGTAAGTCGTGCGTACGCACGTATGGTGATTTTGTCATTTATAGGATGGATAGAATAAAGAATATGGTAGTAACATATTTATAATAACATCACAGTATGTAGAAGGTATTTTATTTATTATTTTGGTATGGAAACAAAAAAAATAAATAGGAAGTGGAAGAAGAAAAGAACTTGAAAGAGGTTGGTGAAATTATTACCTCTTCTTCAGGTGTTTCCTTCTGAGATGATCAAAAGGGATCCTTAGGTTGGCTTTCTGAAAAATGTAAGGACTCTAGGATGATGTGAGGTTAGTTGGGAGGATCTTTGGTTAGTGTTTTGTCGAGACAAATGGCTTTGGAGGTGTGAAAATAAGAGAATGGAAAGTACCCTTTTATAAGATAGGTGAGGGTCACTTTAGGAAAACCTTGAAATATTATTTTATTATAACATATTTTCAGTAAATAATTGATCCAAATTGATTTATTTTGAATATGAGGTGGGTATGGGTCTAAATAATCTCTAAAAATAGATTTCAGACATGTTTAGGTCATCATATTAACATTACCTTTTGGATTTAACTATTAGTTAAATAGTTTAACATTTATCGTGTCTTCTTGTATTCTTACACTATATGGTTAATAAACTTACTCTAAACTTCCGAGAGAAAGTAAAGTAGTTCATTAATTACATATATAATATTATTTAAGACCTTTTGTGGAACTTAAGATTTTTATAAATATTATATCAACCAATAATATAGTATTTTTTTTAAAATAAATTAGGTCAATTTTGACACTATTAAGTATTTGGTTTTCGTAAAAATCATAACATCATGATTACATCAAAAAAAAATTAATTCATAAACCTTAAAATGTCATATTAACCTAGAAAATTAGTTTAATTAATAAAAAGTCTCAAATTTCATTTATTTGGATATTTATAATATCAAAATATTTAAATCTTTTATTAATTAGGTAATTACTACAACATCATCGTGTCATAAATAAATTAAATTATTTAACGTCTAAAAATTATAAATAAAATATATTTATGTATGAAATATTTTTTTCATTCTAACGAGTATTTTCAATCGAATTTATCTTATGTATAACCCTATATTAAAAATAGTTTTGTTATTAAACATTTAATTTAACACTTTTTGCTCTTCATTAAATAAAATAATAATAAATGTCCTAATCTAATCCAAGTGGACCAAAAGGATCATATTTTATTCCTAATATTGTTATTTGTCGAATTATACTTATCCAATAGAAATAGTACTTGTGTCAGGTAATTATAATATAATTTGTACCTTCATTTACCCTATTTACTTTTAATCGTGGTAAATAAAAGTCAATAGTTACTATTCACCAAAAAATATTTTCATCTTATTGAACCACATTTTACGTACTGATATTAATCATGTCTATTGGATTTTTGAAACTCAATTCACAGAAGTGGTAAAATTAAATTTTATGCAAATTTGCAAATGCTCTTAGAAGGTGGGTAAATGACGGTAAAAAGTTCTATAAAATTTTATACATCTAATTTTATTATAAAATGACTCCAATGAAATAAATTGAACTTATATAGGTAATATATATCTATTTTGACTTAAAATAAATTTAAATAAAGTAAATAATTATTTAAATAAAAAGTTGGTTTTAAACTATAACGTAGTGTTTTTCACTTTTCATAAAAAATTGAATGTTTTTAGAAAAATACCAAAAATTTACCCTAAGCTAATTTTGATATTCCTAATTCAAAAATGATTTCTATTTTACCAAATTCAAAACATACAAGTTTCCTAATTTATTCAAAATTAAATCTCGTTGTCAAAACCGAAAATTGGGTATTTAAAAATTAAAAACAATCAAAAGATTGACATGTGTTTATGTTAAATCTAAATGTAAAATTACTTATAATGACATTTATTGTATTAAAAGTTAAAAATATAATCTAATTATACTTAAAAACCATTCAAAATCATAATTTAACACTATAAATTATTTCAATTAAGAAATTTGTTTTTAATTAAAATCTAGTATTTTTCAATATTCATCAAAATATTCCCAATTATAAATAAGAATTTAATTTCATTAAATTTAATATATAAAAGTTTCAAATATTGGTTTTAAAAAGGGTTTTCCATTAAAAGGTGGTAAAATTTCATTTTTTGAAAAATACTTCTTTTATCAAAAAATTGAATTTGTTCTTATATTATGTCTAAGAAATACATAATATGGTTTCTAAAATTATATAGAGTATATAAAATTCAAAATTCAGTTAATACTATTCATAAGCACTTTTTAAATGGCTAGTATGGTAAGTTGTGGTGCACCCTAATTTAGTGTTACGTGTAGTGCAAGCTATTGAATTACATTAAAGAAAATAACTTACTATGAAATCTTGGGGTGTTACATTCTTCCCCCCTTTTGGAAATTGTGTCCCCACAATTTTATAATTGGGCATGGGAACTACATTGAAAGTCCCACATCCTAGAAATAGTTAATAAAACTATCACTTTAAAATAATGAAAGAGAAGTATAAAGGTTACCTAGATAACCCATACTAGGATTAAATGTAGGAAAACATTGAAATGGAAGATAAACTAAGTGTCAAGTTCTAATGGAGAGTGATAGAAAACATGATTAGTAGAAAGTTAACAATAAGAAAACCACAAACGTGTGATGGGATAAACGGTCAATAGATTCCCAGTAGGAAAATTAAATGGACAAGGTTTTTTTTCTACTTCCATATAAAGTTGAATAATTTATTTATGAGACTGACTAAGAACATAAAAAAGATATACTTACTTTTTATGTATAGTTTCATCCTTTAATAAATTTATACCAATAACTCATCTCTTTTTCCAAACAATGACTATTCAAGATTACTTGGTCACACCTGAAAAGCTAGAATCAACTTCTAGAGAATCACATGATCCACAGAGGATAATCTATATATTTCCTATGACTTTATAGATTAACCAAAACCAAAATGGTTAGTTCATGATCAGATGATCCAAAAAGAATAATCCTTTAGAGAAAGAAATATTAATCTTAATTTCAAAAATTAAACCAACAATACCCAAAGATCAATAAATACCATTCAATAAACAATTTTCCTTAAAATCATTCAATATTATCCAAACTAATATTGAAATAAAAAACATATAAGAATTTTATTATATAGTCTTCCACATTAAATTGTATCTTCAAATAACATCGACTAGTATTAAAATCAAATACTTAAAAATAATTAACCTAATCACATATTCTCTATGATAGGTTAATCATTTCCATAAATAACCCAAATCACTATAAATGCACAATAAAAACATAGATAAAAATCCACCATTACACCTCAAATGAAATCCCATAGCTTTCTATTTTCCTCTGGCATACAGTGTTCCCAACAGAGCGAACGTATTCCAAAATAACATTTATCACTTAATCAATAAATCATTTTCCTATACTAAGGATACCCATTTGATAACACATAAGATCCCAAATCAACTTGGTGTTGATCAAAAAAATCATTTAACTAAAAATAATTAGTCACACTAACTAGGGAATTCATGTAGTCCAGTGGTAGGTGATAAATCCCAATCGCACTCTGGTTATGGGTTTGATTACTGTAGTTTTATCTGATGTGATGGGTTGTCACACTATCTGAGTGTTATCCTTTTTCAAAAACTATATTTTATAACATTCCCAAAATGAGATAAAATCCTCAAAATAACTATAACATAATTTCACCACAAATGTTATCTCATACCTCGCGTTTTCTTCCCAAAAATTAATAACTTGTAATTGCCTCAAATTCTAGGATCATATAAAACCAAATGGTTATTTATAACTATATCAAAAATAGAAAAGATAATTCTTCCTAAAATAACATGTTCACATAACAAACTATAGGGTTACACATACAAGAGAAAATTCCTCCAAAGTAATACGATAAATACAGTGCAATAATACTTTTAAACATGTCATCATCCATTTATTTCCACATAGGTTCTTCTTTGACCAAGAGATTATCCTATAAAATAGGGAATTCACACGGGTAATGCTCAGGTCTCCTAAATTTACAAAAAATGACTGTAAATGGATTCTTGGGATAATTTTTATTTTATTCCATAGTACTCTTCATTTTTTCTCGTAAATTATTTATTGTATGTCATTATATCCCACACATAAAGCATTTATTTTATCCATTGAGGCACTTTAATAAGTGTCTCCTTCCACATTTCTTTCATGATAGAACTGGAGCTTTCTTTTCTCCATGGTCTTCTCTGTGGGAGCTCTTATTAGTCACCGCCTTTCTCTTCTTTGTTGAGTTTGAGAGATCTTTTATATATATGTTGTTAATCATATTTTTTGAAAACTTATATGTCATCAACATGATATTGTTTAAACCTATCAACATTCCATTTCTTTTCAAATTTCCACCATCATTCCCACCTTGTACATTATGTTAAATGTTACTATGACTTCCTTGGAATCCATCCATTGACTAATACAAGAAAGCATAGTGTTAGTCATAAAATCATTTAGAGAATATCATAACACCTTATTTTCAATCTAAAACACATTAGGATTAACCAAGGTTATTTATTATCATCTTATATTAAAATCCTTCAAATTGGTTTGTAAAGAAAACCTGAATTATCCTAACCATATCTCCCGGGAGTGTCGTAACCAAGAGTGCAGAAAGGCTCGTTGTCTTGTACCAGAATACCTCGGGTCAACCCCGAAACTCCTTGTCATAGTTTTCACTCCTAGGTACATCTATGCCAGAGTCGCCTCTACCTGCTCGTATCCAGACAAGGATGTATTATTTTGAAAACCCACATAATATTTACAATCCCAGTTTTTTGGATGTTCTTCTATATAAATCCTCAATGTCTATATTAGGGTAGTGTTTTCTAATCATCGTTTTTTTCCTAAATCAAGCTTCCAAGGTTTATACTAAACTTCTTATGATACCAATTGTAATTCCCGGACCCCCATTACCTAGAGTCAGTGCATTATTACATATCATTGGAATGATCACAATGGATCAAATTCTGAAAGACCGATCCGTTTAGTAGCCTTGGAAGTACTAGATACATTCATAAGTTTTACATTACATTATAAAATAAAAAACAAAACAAAATTGTGTTCATTGACCACATTTATATCCCTTAGACTATCCCTGTAGGTCATTCATAATATAATTCTTTGCATCCTGGG
Organism: Viscum album; assembly: GCA_963277665.1. Taxonomy (NCBI): domain Eukaryota; kingdom Viridiplantae; phylum Streptophyta; class Magnoliopsida; order Santalales; family Viscaceae; genus Viscum; species Viscum album. The sequence continues at coordinate 1,274,384,067 of OY728159.1, forward strand.
AAAAATAAATCATATAAAGGGGTGATCTCAAATACTCCGTAAGGATAACAATATAGTTGAAACTTTCATAAATAAGCATAAACAATTAAGAAAATTTATATTACTAAAACATAAGCCTTTTAAACATAAACTTCTGTATATTATAGCCAATATAAATTAAATAATTCCATTTACTTATTCACATGGATATTCTACTAGTATAATAATCACATGCAATATCAAAATCCAATTTCATGATGATGGAATGTATAATTCCAGACTTCATAACCACATAGTCAAGTCCTTGTTCCAAGACTAAAAATAATATTTTTTCAAGGCCTTGTTCAAAGACCCTAGTTTGTCTCGTGAGACCTACCAATGCATTGATTAGCTATATCGGGCTCCACCTGTCACTTACTTATTCCAATGCATTCCTCATATGAAAATTATTAAACATAACATAAACATTTGTGTTAAAACTATCATACAAAATTTCAATACATTAACCATAAACAGTGAATGGTATAAAAATAACACATCGATAGTCAAACATATCAAAAAACCTTGAATACAGTATAAAAGATTTGCATCATAAAAAATCAACCTCGATCAAGAATAATATCATGTAAAGCATATTGACATATTTTAAAATGATCAATAAAAATCTTTGAGACAAATATACCTTTTTCATGAAAACATTAAAAAATCTCACTATTTTTCAAGAAGTTGTTCAAAATAGATTTTTGAATTAAAGTGTCCCATACCACATTGAAAGGTTTAAAATGATTCTCAATTTTTAAACATTAATTTCCATATAATTAAAAACTTAAAACCATTTTTAAAACATGTATATTAATGAGAAATATTAAGAAGAATAAATTTTTAGAACATTTAAAATTATAATTTAGTTAGAGTTCCTAACCAAATGAGAGATGCTTGAATACAAATAATTGAGGTAATAAAAACTTTATAATTTCATGTGAATAAATGGATTCATGATATAATATTTCAAAGGACATTACATACACCATATAAAAGTGAATTGGGGCATAATGACAAAGAGGTCTCAAAGGAATGTAAATTGAGACGAAATACATTATAAAGACCGTATCCTTAGATTAGGGATAAATAAATGAAATAATTATGTGTAAAAAATATAAATACACTCAATATAATTTAATATTTACTGTAAATAAATGAGATTACATTCACACATTTTCTTGTAAAAATAAAACCAATGACTTGGATGTCTAACTCAATGAATGGAAATTGAGTTATGATTACCCTTAAAAGTTCATATCAATTGAATTTGAATTTATCAATGGAGTGATTATGTGTATCAAAGTTATATCCACATAAAGGGGAGTCTAAATTACTACATATACAATAAATAGTGATTCCATACATAATCTTGGAGTAAAATAATCAATAAAGTATGTGTAAATCCCAATGAGTGGAAATTGAAATTTGAAATTCCCGTACCGTTTTGGTAACATACGAAACATACACCCCATAAAAGAATTATCATGAAATGAAGATGTAAATACCCATAAATTAAAGTATATTATACAAATAATAAAATCATGGGTAGTAAATACATCACAAAAAAGGAAATAGTGGAAATATAGCATGAATCTCAAGGGAATAATAAGTGAGATGAAAACTCCTTACCACGTTGTAATCAATCGAGTCGTATGAGAAAAATTTAATAACCACATTTTGAATCATATAATACCATGAATATAAATACAATCATGATAATATATATCAAATGGTAGTACATGATGCACAACATGAAATAAATAAGTGGCGAACAATGTAAATCTCACGGAATTAAAAGTGAGATAAGAAACCTCTTACCTAGTAATTTTCCTTAGTATATGGTAAGTTAACCTCCGGTATAATTGTAAAATCATTGTTATTAAATTATAAAATAACCAAATATGTAAATATGATAACATATATGATCTTCTAATATTGGTTTGTTAATGATATTACCGTAGTATCATTGTTTTGATTATTAACTAATTAGTTTTCCTTCATATGTTTTGTTAGGTAAGTCTTGTTTGTTATGTATAGGATGTATTTAATTTATATATAGAAATATATAAAGTTCTTAAACATTTTTTTAATCATAAAATGAAAATTATTCTTGAATTATTACAATGGGGAATGAATCTCATCGCGTTCGTGGAGACGGTAATCCGTACATGCACACGAGCGACAATAGCATTATATTGATGGTGAAATCGTATGTAATTAGATGTTATATCATATATACAGAATAATTAACATGATCTATTTATTATTTAAATCAGTAATACTCAATATTATACCCATCCAAATAATGAAGTGTTTGAATAAAAAACTACACCACGACATGGAGACGGTAAGCCGTGCGTACGCACGTATGGTGACTTTTTCATTTATAGAAAGGATAGAATAACAAATATGGGTGTACCATATTTATAAAAACATCAAAGTATTTAGAATTTAGTATATTTTTTAATTTTCTATGGAAAAAAAAAGAAAGAGGAAGTGGAAGAAGAAAAGAACTTGAAAAATGGTGGTGAAAGTTTTACCTCTTCTTTGGGTGTTTCCTTTTGAGTTGATCAAAATATTTCCTTAGGATGGATTTTTGATCAATGTAAGCACTGTGTGTTCATTTGAGGGAAGTTGGGAGAATATTTGGGTAGGGGTTTTTCGAGACAAATGGCTTTCGAGGTGTGAACTTAAGAGAAGTGGAAGTACCCTTTTATAAGAGAGTTGAGGGTCACTTTAGGAAAACCTTGAAATATTATTTTATTATAATTAATTTTCGGTTTATAATGGATACAATTTGATTTAATTAGAATATAAGGTGTGTATGGGTCAAAATTCTCTCAACCAATAGGTTTTATACATGTTTTGGTCACCATATTAACATTATCTTTTAGATTTATCTATTAGTTAAATAGTTTAACTTTTACTGTGTCTTCTTGTATTATTACACCATAGGGTTAATAAAAAAATCTAAACTTCCAAGAGAACCTAAAGTGGTTCATTAAATGAAATATATAATATTATTTAATACCTTTCCCAGAACCTTATATTTTTATGAATATTATATCAACAAATAATATAGTATTTTTTTTAAAAACTCATTTAGGTCAATTTTTACACTATTTAGTATTTGGTTTTTGTGAAAATCATAACATCATGATTAATTCGAAAAAATATATTTAATAAACCCTAAAATGTCATATTAACCTACAAAATTAGTATAATTTATCAAAAGTCTCAAATTACATTTATTTGGATATTTATAATATCAATTATTTTAATATTTCATTAATAAGGTAATTACGGCATCATCATTGTGTCATAAATAAAGTTAATCATATAATGTATAATAATTATAAATAAAATACCATTATGTATGAAATATTTTTATCTTTCTAATTAATATTTATAAACTAATTTATCTTATGTATAAGCCTATATAAAAAATAGTTTTGTTATTAAACATTGAATTTAACACTTTTAACTCTTCCTTAAAAAAATAATAATAAATGAACTAATCTAATCAAAGTGGACAAAAAGAATATAATTTTATTCCTAAGGTATTTTTTTGGTCTAATTATAACTATATAATAGAATTAGGACATGTTTTAGGGTAATTATAATATCATTTTTACCTTTAATTACCCTATTTACTTTTAACCGTGGTAAATAAAAGTCAAAAGATACTATTCAACAAAAAATATTTTCATCTTATTAAAACAATTTTTACTTATTTATATTAACCATGTATCTTGGATTTTTTAAATTCAATTCACATAAGCGATAAAATTAAGTTTTATGAAAATTTGCAAATACTCTTAGAAGGTGGGTAAAAGATGGTAAAAAGTTCAATAAACTTTTATACATATAATTTTATTATAAAATGACTCCAATGAATTAAACTAAACTTATATAGGTATTATATATATATATATATTCACATAAAATAAATTTAAGTAATATAAATAATTATTCAAATAAAAAAGTTGGTTTTAAACTATAACGTTGTGTTTTCACTATTCATAAAAAATTGAATGTTTTCAGAAAAATACCAAAAAATTACCCTGATATAATTTTGATATTCCGAATTCAAAAATTAATTAATTATTTCCAAATTCATCACATATTTTTTTCATTAATTAATTTAAAATAAAATCATGTTTTCAAAACTGAAATGAGGGTTTTTAAAAAGTTAAAACTATAAAAAGATCGACATATGTTTATGTCAAATTTAAATGTGAAATTACTTATAATGACATAAATTATATTAAATTATAAAAATATAATCTAATTATACATCCAAACCATTCAACTACATAATTTAACTCCATAAATTATTTTGATTAAAAAAGTTGTTTTCAATTAAAATTTAGTATTTTTCAGTATTCGTCAAAATATGAAAGTTATCAAAAAAGTACCAAAAATCTATCAAAAATAAATTTTTACGTACCAATTATAAAGAATATTTTAATTTCATTAAATTGATTATATAAAAGTGTCAAATATTGGTTTTAAAAAATGTTTTCCATTAAAAGGTGGTAAAATTTCATTTTATGAAAAATACTTCTTTTATCTAAAAAAATAAAATTGGTCTTATATTATGTCTAAGAAATACATAATATATATTCGAAAATTATATGAATTATATAAAATTCAAAATTCAGTTAATACTATTCATAACCACTTTTTGAACGGCTAGTTTGGTAAGTCGTGGTGCGCTCGAATTTAGTGTTGCGTGTAGTGTAAGCTATTGAATTACTTCAAAGAAAATAGCTTACTATAAAATCTAAGGGTTTTACATATACTATCCAGTTGATGTTACTATAATTGTGAAGATCAACCTAAACCATCAAAAAATAAAAATTAATTTGATTTATTGGAGTATCAACTAATCATACTCAGTTATGGATTAAGTATCATCTTCTTTTACTACATTTGGGATTTACCCATGCCCTGTAAAACAAACAGAATGCTTTATTTAGCCTTGTTGTAAAGGTTTTAACTATCTGCACTTAGTTTTGGATTTAAGGTCTTGCGATAAGAGGAAATTTTCTAGAGAAGTTCACCAAACTTGTAGATAGAGAATTTGTGGAGTGGTATAGGGTATCTTTGTGCCGTGAACCACTATAAAATAGTTGAGCTCATTCTTTCTGTTTATCAACTACTCAAATTTCATAAAGATGAAAATTTTTCACATCTACTTAAATCCCAAACGATGTTAAATATCAAAATCAGTGAATTTTATCGAAAAGACACAATTAACCCCCCCCCCCCTCTTGTATAGTCTTTGTATTATTCCAACCTAAATATTGGTATCATAGGTGATATTTAGGAATAAATATGTAGTAAGTTTAAAGAAAATATTATCTATACAAAGAAGATGGAAATGGATAATCTAAAAGATGGAATGTATATGGTTCATGCTTTATAATTTAATGGTGAAAATAATGGTTGTCGGAAATTTCATATGATCATTTATTTGAAGAATATGGGATTCAAAGTTTATTCAAAAATCATCACTCCTTATGTGATTCCTGAAAAAATATAGACTTTGACTACTAAAACTAAGGCTGAATATGAAATCAACTCAAAATAATTGAAATCTATTATCTGTGGTCTTGGACCTGATGAATTGAATTGAGTATCGCAGTGCCCTACTACCTAGTAAATGAGGTTGGCAATAGTTTTCGATTATGATAGAAAATAAAACCTCATAAAAATGAAGTATTCTACTTCCAAATGAAAGTTTGATGCTTTTAGAATATTTTGTAGTAAAATATTCACACAAATTAAGGGACAATTAATAGATATTTTTAACAATATTACTACCTTGGGAGATCCGATTAGTCAGTTAGATCAAGCACTAAAGTACTTAGATTACTACCATCAAAATGTAATGGTTGATCTACATCCATCAAAAATCATCACCTGTCATTAACTTGAATATGATATAACTAATTAGGGCATTGATTATATATGAAGTAGAATTGAAAGATGAAATCGAAGATCGCAATTTTATAGTAAAAAAGGAAAAACACTTCATTAAATTGACATCTTAGAAGCATGAAAGATAATAAAATTAATAAAACAAACCAAATAAAGACTAAGACTCCTCAGATTATAAAATAAAACTAGCTTAGCTGGCCATAAATTTTAGTAAATTTGATAAGAATGAAATAGGATTTAGGAAATCCGTCAAGAATTATTAAAGAGAACCTCATGAAGTAAGATTATATAAATGAAAAAAATTGGGTCACATCAGACATAATTTCCCTCAATTGAAAGAAGAAAAAAAGAGGAAAGAAATGAAATATTATAAGAATATAGATTATGAGCATAAAGGGAAAAGATCCATGAAGCCTACATGGAGTATATATGAAAACCCTAGAATCTCCACAAAGTTTGATTCGGATAAAGAGACACAAAATATAAAATCTAGTATGTGCTTTATGGCTATGGAAGAAGAATAGGTGCAAACTAATTATTCTTCTACCTCTAACTTCGATAGTTGTTTAAGAAGTAAACTGGTTGATTATTGTTCTATGATAGAAGATAAATAAGTTTATTTAATTAGGAAACATAAACCATTAAAAAATATATATAATAATTTTTTAATTTGAAAAGACACAATGCTAAAAAAACATCAAAAGTTAATTAAAAAATTAATTAATTTACATCAAACTATATTGTTCATGAAAAAAAGTTTAAAGAATTAGAAGATGAAGTAAGATCCTATAAAAATTAAATCTCTTATTTTTACTAAATGAGAAAAAAATCACCATGAGATTCTTGAAAATAAATTAATTTAAATAAAATAATTATAAAATGAATAAAGGGTGAAAATGAAAAACAACACAAAAATTATTTAGTGTCCAATTTAAAAAATGGAACTTATTATGACTGAGTAATAAAATGTCATTAGAAAAAAAAATTACTTAATAAATCTAAAAATTATTGGTATTAAATGGGATTTTGTTTCGAAAAATATAGTTGAAGCAAGTAATTCATGTTTTGGTAAAATAAAGAACATTTGGATTCTTAGATCATTGTTCTCTAAAACAGCTGGACCCAAAAATATATAGGTAACAAAATAAAAAAAATTAATTGATTTTATAGGAAAAAGGGCACCAAAATAGAAAAGATATATAGTATATGGATAGTGGATATTCTAGACACATGAGTGGAGACTCATAAAATTTTCCAAATATTTACTAAAATGGATGGAGGTCTAGTAACTTTTGTCTTCAATGAAAAAAGAATAATCATTGGAGTTGGAACCATTGCAGATCCAAAAACAATCTCAATCAATAAAGTAAAGTATGTTCAAGGGTTAAAGAATAACCTAATAATTATTTTTAAACTTTGAGGTGATGGATTTTATGTTGATTTTTCTAAAAATTTCAACTCTACTCTCAAATATAAAATGCTTAAATTTAGAGTACCTAGAACTAACAATGTTTATACTTTGGATCTAAATTTATTATGTAAATAAAAATTAAACTGTTTAACTTATAAAAAATGAATCATGGATTTGGCATAGAAGACGTGATCATTACAATATATATTATTTACATAAGTTATCTAAGAAATAGTTAGTTTATGATTTTACTTGTCTTAAGTTTGATGATTTTGAGTTCAGTGATGCATTTTAAATCGACAAACATCAAAAATCATATTTCAAGTTAATTAAAAAAAATTATACGTCTAAACCATTAGGACATATCCATATTATTTCTTTGTACCATCCAGAGTAGCATGTTTTTCTAGTAAATTTTATGTTTATGTTTTAGTTGATAATTTTTCTAGATTTACTTGGGTATATTTTCTAAAACTCAAAAGTGATGTATTCACTATCTTTGAAAGTTTTTGAAAAATTGATCAAAATGGAAATGTTTTAAAATAATTTCATTGATAAGTAATCATGGTGGATAGTTTTAGAATCATGAATTTAATTCTTTTTTCTCATACCTATAAATAAACACACCTTTTCTACATCAATAAAACCTGAACAAAATAGAATTTTTGAAAGAACAAATAGAACAATTCATAAAATGGAAAGAAAAATGGTGTATGAATATAATATTTCTACCTACTTATGTGAATAAGTTGTAAGCACAACATGATATTTCATGAATAGTGTTTTAATAAGATAAATAATTAAAAATATACTATATAAATTTTGTAAGAACATAAAACCATAAGTAAAATACATTAAGGTATTTGGATGGAAGGTTTTTATCTTGAATACTATAGACGAACTTGGTAAGTTCAATCCACGAGATAATGAATGAATTTTTTTTAGGATATTATACAACTTTTAAAGCATATATAGTGTTCAATAAAAAGTCAGGGAATGTTGAAGAATCAGTTCATGTGATGATTGATTAAATTGGCCATTTCATTAAACAAAAATATCAAATAAAAAAATTACTGATTCATTTGACAACATGAGACTTGAATCTCATAAATATAGTTTTTAAAATGATATAAATAAAATCAGTCTAGTTTAGAAGAATATGAAATTGAGGAACTAGAAATTTTCTTATCGAGATATTCTATAATCTTAAAGTACCATTCTTTTGAAACTTTTATAGGAGACCTAGATACAGGAATTAGAAATAAAATAAATTTTGGAAACATAGTTAAATTATCTAACATTATATCTTAGTTATAATATAATTCTATTGATGAAGCATTATAAGATGAGAGTTGGATGTTAGAAATTCAATAAAACTCTACCAAATTAGAATAAATGAAGTTTTTAATATAGTAAATAGGCCTTTAAATTTTCCAGTAATAGAAATAAGTGGGTCTTTATAAATAAACAGTAAGATCAAGTGGTAATAACTAGAAATAAATATAGATTATTAGCTAAAGGATATAATTTGGAATAAGTTTTATATTTTGATGAGATATTTTCCCTGTATCTAGACTAGAATCAATTACAATCCTTTTAGCTTATTCATCTCATATGAACATTAAATTACATTGCATGGATGTTAAATCTACCTTTTAAAATGGATATTTAATAGAGGAAGTTTATGTTGAAAACCCCCCATGTTTTGGAAATCCTCATAAACTAAATTCTGTTTTTAAACATACCAAAACTCTTTCTGGCCTTAAACATGCACTTAGAGCTTGGTATGAAATATTAAGATCTTTTTTTTGGAAAATGGATTTTCTATAGGATTATTAAATCATACTCTATTTAAGAAAATTTTTTGTTATAATATTTTATTAGTAAAAAATTATGTTGATGATATTATTTTCAGTTCAACAAATAAAAATCTTTGTAATGGTTTTTCAAATCTAATCCAAAAAAAGAATTTGAAATGAATATGATGGGAGAACTGAATTTCAATTTATGATTTCATATTTATCGAAACAATTATCAAAAATTTTTAAATAAAATAAATATATTATTTATTTATTGAAAAATGTTGGTCATGAAAACAATAATACTTGCACAAATCTTTTTTGTACCAATATAATACTTTATTTGGATAAATCTAGAAAACCAGTTAAAAACAAGTTATATAGAGTTATGATTGGCAGTTTATTAAATATTACTACTAAGAGACTAGACATAATGTTTTTTTATGTCTATGAGCTATATTTCAGTCAAATCCAAAAGAATCATATCTTACTATTGTTTATAAAAATTTTATATATTTAAAAAAGAAATGATTTTCAATCTCTTATTTACCCCAAAACATATGATTTTTATTTAATTTCATATTTAGATGTTATTTTAGAGGTTATATATTATATAGAAAACAAACCTTAAGAACCTATCACTTTTTAGGAAAATATTTATTATCATGGTCTAGTAAGAAACAACACTTAGTTTCCCTATTTACTGCCAAGGAAGAATATGTGCCCGCTGGAAATTATTGTGCAAAAGTATTGTGTATGAAACACACTCTACTGGGATTTAGACTAAATTTTGATAATATTCCTATTTTATGTGATAATTATAGTGTAATAAATATTTCAAAAAAAATCTACATGAAATTCTAAGAATATGAATATTTATATAAGGCATCATTTTTTAAGGGATCATGTTCTTAAAAGGGATATATCTTTAGAGTTTAAAAATACCGAAAATCAATTACCTTATATATTTACTAAACAATTTCCCACTAAAAGTTTTTATTTTATTAAGGAGGTTAGGTCTATTTAATTTTAAATAAATTTTTATAAATTTATTTTGGTTAAATGTTTTTACTATATTTAATGATTTTTTTAATTTATTTTAATTTATTTTAATTTATTTTAATTTATTTTCACTTTCAAATTAATATTTAATTTATTTTCATAAATAAATTTTTCTTGTTTTTAGTTTTAAATGGAATTTTTTTAAAAAATATAAATTTAATGATTACCTTATTAGCCTGAGAAACTAGACCATGTCATTATCTGTCAAACAAACATCAACTTCCCTAACCATTTGTTCTCAAACTATTTATCCTACCATAGCCCTAATCTTTCTCCCAAACCCTAGAATATAAAAACCTCCATCCTTCATATTCATAGAAATGATAAAGATTAAGAAAACTGATGAAGCAAAACAAAGCGATCTGAAGTTTCAATGTGTCCCCTTCAGAGTGATTATTTAAGGAAAATTCATTTATTTCAAATGGTTGTATGAGAAAAACCTTTTTCTAAAGGAACATCTTGTGTTTCAAGGTTTTAAATTTCTGTATATTGAGAAAAATTTATAATCTCTTTATGAAATTGAACTAATGTAGTTTTAAAAATATATTTAGTTTAGTTTTTGGGAAACTGATGATTTAATATTACTTCGAATGGATGAAAAAGATTTTTCGATCTCCTCAATAGAAATCATTGAGATTTTAAATTTCCCACATAAAGGTATATTCCATTTTGATCTTCTATCAATTGGAAATAAAGATAAAAACTTATAGGATATCATTTCTTTTCTTTTTCGATAAAAAATTATTAGGAAAATTTTTGTAAAGGATCTTGAGGTATACCAAAATGTCTTGGTAAAGTTTTTTTTTAACTGCTATTTCTCTAAGCATTTTTGAGATGGAAAAGATTTTATACCCATACATGTATATCATTTTTCTATTTATTAGTGATATAAATATAAATGTTCCCAACAATATGATGAGATATCTGAGTTATTGTTTCCATTTAAAGGAAAGGATTACATTTTATCCTTATATATGAATACATTCTCTCATTTTCATTAGAAAAATTTGATTCGTCTTTTTTATTCTCGAGTAAAAAGTCATCATAGTAATGTCTTGAATGATTGTACTCTAATAAAATTTGGTTTATTTTGGATTTGAGTAAAATATAAGCTAATTCCTGATGGTACAGATGACCAATAGAAATATGGATATTTTTCTTAGGGGGAGGAAGGTAACCTCAATTATATAAGAAATGAATAATTTGGGGAATCCTGAGTATAAGGTATCACTCATACTAACAAAATTGAACTTTGAAATGATGATACATATCTTGTTGAATAAGGTTTAGAAGAAATGAATTGTGGGGAACTGGTCTAAAGACAAAGGATTGGAGAAGAGCCCCAAACTGACGAACTGGTGTTATGATCTAGTGATACAACTTGTTTAGTGAATTTGGGAGAACCATATTAGTCTAAAATAAATCAACATAGATTCAAGATCAATAAAATAATATTTTTCCTCAACTTAAACAACAGAAATAAATTAATCAATAAGATCAGCTAGTTTTGAAATCATTCACTAAGACCACAGAGACAGTTGAACAACAGACTGTCTATTCTATTGGACAATCCATAGAAACATCAACATATGTTTCTAGAGAAAAGAAAATATGTCCTTGATGGTTTTTCTTTTCAAATGAAAATTTTGTGGGTAATATTTATCTTTTGTGTAAGTTATTACTCAATCAAGAAATCCAGATGAAGTAATAATCAAATCCTTGAAAAATCACACAGAATAATTGGTTATAATGTTTAATAAGATTCGGGAGGAGAACTATAACATTATACAGGATATGGAATATTAAAGTAAATATTTTTATGATTTAAGAAATTCATCTATTATAAGGATGGAATTAGAGCCTGTCTAGACTCATCTTCAAGAGATCAGAAAAAAATTATATCTCAAAAATAGATTTTGATGGGTTCAAGAGATATTTTTTAGACTAGTTTGGGAATCTAAAATTAGAATGTCTCTAAAATAGATTTTTTATATTTCAAATGGTTCTTGTGACGTCAATTCTCTTCAATTAAAGGATATATAAGTCAGTTAGAAGATTCCTCCTCTATACCTCCAACATCCCCAAATCTAATCTGAATATTTCATGTTATCACATTAGAAATGGCTGATATGAATGAAAGGCTTTAGTATCTTCATTGTAATAGTGAAATCATATCAATTCTATTAGATAATCAAAGATATATTTTTGAGAATCTAACATCAACTGAACCCAAAATTATGATGTTGCATAATATGTAATCTCATTTTTTGTAGATAGAGGAAAATTTAGATGACTTTTTGAAATCCAATTTGGTTGAAAACACAAAATTATGTCAATAATCATGAATTTTAATAAGGAATTTGTAAGACACTATTTTAAAATGTTACAGGATGATATGGAATAATTGAAAGGTATTTTTTATGCATCTTTGTCTTCATCAGAACATGAACCATAAGCTGCTCCAAACCAAAATATTTCACCTTCTACCTAAACTCTTGTTTAAACCCTTTCCTCAAATCCAAACCCACCCATGTATTTGTATAGTGTTTGTAACAAAGTTTTCTTTATTCTTTTTAGAATTTGTGTTCCTTTTTTATATTTTATGTTCATCTCTACCTCCAAAACCCATGTCTTATTTATCAAAATAGTTATATATAAACTTGCATTTATTATTCTATGAAACATTAAATGTGGTTTAATCCATTTTCATATTATTATTTTTATATCACAAAAAGGGGGATAAATTTTGGTAAACACAACATCCAAACTCAACATTCAAATTTATTAAACTGAAATAGTAATGTTAAATTAAAATATTTTTTTGATAAAATTAAATATTATTTCTTTTTTGTTTAAAAATTTTTATAAATTATTTATTGGGTTTTTTTATCACCAAAATGGGGAGATTGTTGAGAATGTATTATCTGAACAAAACTCTATAAATATTTTTTATTTTGATTCTCACAAAAACCATTTTTTTATGGATGATATTATTTTTAGTGAATTTCATGAAATTAATATTCATTGAAATATTTATCCAAGAATTATATTCAATATATAAATTCTAAAGGAATATTAATTAATGTGTTTGGAACTCATTTTTATGTTTTCTAGAAACATTTTCCATACCCTACATTGACAAACGTAATGTATGGAACAAACCATACGCTTAGAACAGTGTGTAAGGAATGAAACCTGCATTCAAAATAGTACATATAGATCATCAAAACTATATTTTCAGAAAGGTATGGTTAAATAACATTACTTTTGGATAGAACTTTACATTTATTAAGAGTAAAAAGTATTGTTAAGTAACCCTACCTAATTATGTAACCCTTTTTTTAAGAAACAAATTTATGTTTCATTATCCCTACGTTTGGTATTTTTTCATCTTATGAATGAACCCTACGTTTAAATATTCAATATTGGAGATTTAAATTTGTGATTTTATCTGATATTTCTACAATGGTCTTAATAGATTTAATAATATGATAAAATCTTATTTATGACTTATTCAATGATCATTATGACTGATTTAAAGAATTGTATTCATCATATAAAATCACTCATATTCAAGGGATTTTACAACTCCCCTTGAAAATTTTAATTTGATTATCCACATAGTTTCAAGACATTTTCATGGATCTAGAATACCAAAGAAAAGATTCATACTCTATATATTCTATCAGAATTTCTTTTCTGATATATATATCCATATTTACACACATATATACATACAATTTTATTTTCTTGAATATCGTTTACAATGTTGTTGCAAAAATCAATCAAATATTTTATTTTCAAAATAGGCTACACTTGGAAAGTTCTACATTTTCTACCTCATACTACCATTAGAGTACTGATGGTATTTTTTTCTATTCATATTGAAGATCATTTGAAACCTAGATTGAATTATGATTTCTATTTCTTAAATACTTTCCATTTCTAAAGAAGACGATCAATCTACTATCAATTGTTGTTGCCGAAATTGTGAAGATCAACCCAACCCATCAAAAAATCAAATTATTTTGATTTATTGGAGTATCAACTGCTTGAACTCAGTTGTGGATTAAGAATCAACTTATTTTACTAAGGTGGGGATTTACCAGTCCCCTATAAAAGAACCAAAATGTTCAGTTTAGCCTTTTTGTAAAGGTATCAATTTCCATCATTCAATTGTGGATTTGAGGTCTTGTGATAAGAGGGCCTTTTCTAGTGAAATTAAACAAGATATTAGAGAGATAATTGGTGGAGTGTAATAGGGGATAATTTTTTCCCTAACCACTATAAAATAACTATGTTAATTCTTTCTTTATATCCACTACTTATACTTCATATAGAAGAAAACATGGAACATGGTATAAATCTCAAAGAGAGTTTAATGGCAGTATTTGTGAAGTTTATGGAAAAGAAACAATTAACCCCCTCTAGTGTAGGATTTTTATAATTCTAACTTAATATAAATAGCTCAAGAAAATGTACTTAGTTGATTTCTTTCCATGTCATAAGAAATATATTTGCCTTTTTTATACATCGATCAATTTTCACTTCACCTCTAATAGTAGGAAATGGATATTCAAGAAGAAAAAAATTTATATGCCTAAAGATCTTTTAATGAATAATAATATCAATAATTCATTCCTTGAGTCTCCAAATATTTTCTGAATCCAAAATTGTTAGCATAGGTTATCCAATATGATAAATCATACTTTATCCTTAAAAATAATATCCAATGTTCAACTTAATCCATTATATAAGTAGTTAACATTAAGGATCCGCCAAAATGTGTATGGAAAAAATTCCACAATACAAAAATACGGTCACTGATTTTCCAAAATAAAATTATTATTAATAATCTGTAAAGTAGTTCTTATTGTCATATGTAGATACCTTGGTCTTGTATTCACTCAAAACATGGTAATAACTTAAATCACCTTAAAATATTAATGAGAACAGGTATGTATTTAAGAAATAACTCACTCATTATTCCTTAAATATAATCTAATATTATAAAATATATTTCATAATACAAAAAAAATTATAGTAAACTCCATCATGAATAAAATAAGAAATATGATCTAAATTAATCAATACTTTCCTGTTTACATTATCAATAGTTTATTTATATCAAATATACAATATTATTTCAACATAAAGCACATATTAAGGGTTATATTTACCTTAATAAAGAGTATTTACATAAAATACCACCTTATCATTAAATCACTTTTATAGTTCATCAGTTTTATTCAACATATTCATGAAAATCCTTAAATTGAAACTTTTACAACAAAATCCTTAGTTGTTCCTAATTAATTATAAATAGAATATCATTTTTAAAGATAAATCATTAAAATAATTCATGAATTCAAAATCCACAATTACTCCAAAAATTTCACTTTGGTTATAGTAACATAATATGCTTAGCCTTGATCACATGCCACATTTTGAGGTATATTCCATTGGCACTTGTGAAATTCATTTTCATAGTGCCTCATCCCATTATAGTTGAATCGTTTCACATAGTTAGCTTCATTATTTCACATTTAATCATAATGTTTGTGGTATTTCTCTCCTCACTTGTCTCAAACTCCCATTCCTTTCAGGGAAGTACTAGGGTGTTTCCTACCATAGTTATCAAATGTGGGAAATTCATTATTTCCCTTATTCCCTATATCAATTTTTTCTATTTTAAATTCCTTATATTATATTCCTTTGAGTCCATAATATGTGGATAATTTTTTTTATATCTTGATAGCACGTGAAATTATATCCTCTTATGGTAAGAATTTTTGGCATACTAGTTAACTTCAATGGATTGGTTTTAATCCCTCAAAAACATAGACATTATTAATCTATACATTACATTCTTATTAATTCGAATTACTTGTTTACATTATAATGTTTTCATCATACATAGAAAAAATTTCATCTTGATATTGTCTCAAACTAAAAAATTGACTCTCCATACCTACTCATTGTTCATGAGGAAAAATTTTTCCCAATAAAATATCTTTAAAATCATTCCATTGCATACTCACAATTTCCTCTACATCATTAGTGTTTTTGAATGAAGGACCAACATTGATCTGTATCCCTTAAGATAAGATAAACGTCCTTGAAAACATTATCTATTTCATTACTTCCAAAATCAAGAAATATCTTCTCTGTGGAACTTATCTCTTTCTCATCTACAAATATATATACATTTTCATTTAACAATGGAAGATGCTGACAAATGATGTTTTTCTATGATTGTTACACCATGTTGGGGATCAGCAAGATTCTCTATATTGGAAAATTTATTACTCATATATTGAGTTGGATAACATGATATAGTTATAATTTGTTTATATCCAACTACATATCTAGTTCCATCATTATTATCTTATCCATGAGGTAAATCCCTTTATGGATTACATTCATTCATATAGTTTCCATTCCTTCTACTATGCACCATTTTTAAATAATGGAATACACTAGATTAGATCAGGAAATTATGAATCGCACTACATAAGTTTAGGACTAGTAAAAAATGTAACATAAATATAAAATTTATTTATGACTAATCGTGCAATTATAATCATGGTTTCCTTGGGAAAATTTTTAAATTTTGTCATAGAGTAACATTCCCTCATCTATGTTTTCTTAAATAATATTCCCATGGTTTATACAAAACATTCTCTAATACCAAATATATAGATCCCAACCCTGGTAGACCATAGCAAGTGGTGACTTTATTACATTGGAACTAGATAAAGGTAATTACATACCAAATGACCGAATAGTTTAATACTCTTGGAAAACTAGATACATCCTTGAATATCATATTTCATTTAGAAAATAAAATAATGTATTTTCTTTTAGAACACCATTATACCCTATATAGAATCCTTGAATGATAATCATTCTAAACTTCTTAGATTCTTGGGAAAAGAAAACATAAGAAATGAGTGATCTTAGAAGCATATTATGCGTAAATGTACAGTGGAAGTTAATATTTCATGAATAATATGGAAATAATAAATGATGATCAAATAAGGAAATATAAATAATCGCATTATCTATAAAATTATCCATTGATTTCATAAAAAATAAAATAATCAAATAGACCTTGATAAATGATTTCATAATTATGGAATACATAATTTTATAGATATAAAACAAACCATTATGGAATTTTTCCAAGATATCTAAAAATAATGTCAAGAT
Source organism: Viscum album (assembly GCA_963277665.1). Taxonomy (NCBI): domain Eukaryota; kingdom Viridiplantae; phylum Streptophyta; class Magnoliopsida; order Santalales; family Viscaceae; genus Viscum; species Viscum album. The sequence goes on from OY728159.1 coordinate 1,274,401,518, forward strand.
ATTATGACAAGACATCTATATAATGGGTAAGGTCTTAACCAACACTCAATCTAGTGTGCCTCATGATACCTACCAATGCATCAATAGTCTATATGGGTCCCCTCACATCACATAATAAGTCTAGTGCATTCCCAATGTCAATAAAAAATACAACTTAATCAAAATTTCATAAAAATTAAATAACTTTCTATTTTGAAAAAACTAGTCATACAAAATATCAATACCTTCCCCAATCAAACTGGTCATAAAAAATATAGAGAAATATTGTGATTTTTATCATTATAGTACATCCTCAATATAATATTAAAAAAATGACATATTTCCCCCATCATAATTTATAGTCTAACCATGAAGAAGGTCAATTAGTGGAGCAAGGTCTGGCATTGGTTGTACCTACAATTTCTAGTGAGGTTATCCTACAACAAGGGCCTAGAATAATAGAAGTTAAGGAATATAGTTGCCCTCTAGTTCTTCCCTCTCAGAATCAGAGTGAGTATAATTATAAGGGTGATCCAAGGTAGGATGTACTCTCCAATTCTGAGCCCATTGAATTTGACTTCACTTTTGTGCAGGAGTATCGTGAGACTGGTTACTAGCAGACCATGAAATATGTTTACAATTACTCATAAATTATAGGAAAATGGGGGAATATTGAATTTGATAAAGATGATAAGAATAGAGGGATAAATATTTCTTATAAATATATAGTGACCAATGTAAGGAAGATAGATGACAAAGGATTATACCATACTCCTGGGAAGAAGAGTGGGCCTAGAAATGACTAATGAAATCTCATGCCAATGATGAGCACCAAGAAAACTTCTTTGGAAATATAGAATGTGGATCACTCCATAATTTTTATCACATTGTGTGATAACTCTGAATGGTATGAATATGGTTTTTTTGTAATATTTATTAGTATTTAAATTATTTATGTTCATTTTACCTTTTGTTTGTCTTTGATTTTAGGATGATAGAATGAATGTTTTATCTGACCTTCTTCATCCTCTTGCTCATTATCTTTTATAATTTATTTTTATTTTCCTTTAATAAAAGGTCATTTCACCCCAAATTATTCAGTCAACAAATAATATTGACATATATGAAAATACTTTAATGTGATTACTAGAATATTTCTTAAATAAAATAACATTTTACGTTGAAAATAAGTTTTTTTTAAACTAAAAACTTTTCACATATTAAAGAATCCATTTTTATTGAAAATAAACTTATAAACATATAAATTAATTTTAAAATCATTGATCATTCAAGATGGAAAGAAATTATTTTTATTATGTATAAGTTATCAAAAACATTCTTTTTATTATTTTTTATAAATATAAAAATGTACCTCATTTTGAACATAAAAATAATATTCCATTTAAAATTTTATAAAATTAAAAAATGGGAAAAAATTAATTTAAAAATAATTTAATAATAATAAAGAAATTATTTGAAATATTTTTAGAAAACATGGATATGGAGGGAATGAAATTTTGATAGAATAGAGAAATAAAGTATCATTTTCTTAAAAAAAACTCAATTGTTTTAAGTACCAAAGATCTTAAAATGGTTGCATTAAATGAAATGGTTAGTAATTCTAAATAATAATAAATTATATTGGCTTTAAAATATACATATCATTCAATTTCTTAATGGTAGACTTAACCATGAATAATCCCAAATAATGATGATATTGGAAAATAAACCCTTACTACTTTGGTAACTTTTCAATCAAACCCACCATGAGAGAAATAACATAAAATGAAAATTTAAGTACCATGAAGTTAATTAGAATCATTATATATCATATAAAATGGTAATTATATACACCAAATAAAAAAAATTAGTGTTTGGTATGAAACATTTCTCACATAATTAAAACTGAGATGAGGAACCCTTACCTCAGGTTCGACTTCCTCTTTATGCTTCCATACCTTCTATGTAATAAATATAGATTTATTATAAATATATTAATAAAACATAAAAATATATATAATTTCATATATAAAATATTTATAATCTTTTATCACCCATTTATAAACAATTATTTCTTAAAATCTTTATTTTGGGTAATAACTACTTAATTTTTTATGTATGTTTTAGTTCGGCGGTTTTGATCCTTTTACTCTAATAATTTTTATATTATATTAATAATTATAGTCATGATATAATTATAATATAAATTCATTACCTAAATATTCAGATTCATCTATAATATTTATAGATATAAAAATTACTTTCACTATTCATGGAGACAAAAGGATGTACGTACACATTAATGTTGTTTTCATTTTTCAACTTAGGGAATGAGAGAAAGTTAAATAATAATTATCATTTAAATAATCATTAATATATCATATAAATCATATATATTAATCAAATACATCCTTATTACCATCCAAGTAAAACATAAATGAAAAAAATCAAAATGCTTCGTGGAGGTGGTAGTCCACACATATGCATTTGAGACGTTATTATATTCCAAAGGATTGGAAGGTAAGAAAGTAGATATAATTTTATAATTAAAGGGCTATAATTATTTCATAATTTTCATATATAAATATTAAATATATCAGAATACCCATCCATGAAATATGGTGGTGGAAAATGAATTATATCGATACGTTCAGAGAGTAAGTTGTACATACGCACAAGTGATGCCTTCAAATAATATTGATGTCAAAGAGAGAGGATAGTGGTAATTTTGTAATAATAATAAAACATTAGTATATTTATTATAATTAAGTTATTATTTTAGGAAAAACATTATAGATTTAAATGAGTAAAAAAAGATGTAAACAGAAACTGATAGGTTAAGGCGATTACCTCTCATTTGAAAGAACTCCTTTAAAACTCTTATTAAGGGTCCTAGGTTTGGTCTTTTGGGATGAATATAGACTCTAGAATGTACATACACAAGTTTTAATAGAGTTTTGAATGTTTTCATCCATCAATATGGCCCAATGTGATATATAGAAGAGAGGTAATTTGTTCCCTTTTTAAAATTGATGTGAGGGGTACTTTTAGGATTTGTTAAAATATTAAATTATAATAAAGTAATTCACATAAAAAATTGAAAATTACTTTTTATTAAAAGATAGGGTAGTTTATGGTTCAAATATAATCAATAAATAAAATTTTTATAGGGTTTTTTGGGTTTTTAAACATTATCTTTTGGTCTGTAACCTTAGTTAGCCTATTTTATCATTAATCACAACGACTTATTTTTCCCTATTAAATAGTTATACTAATACATATAAGGTAAATATCGATAGGGTTGAAATATAAAACCATGTCTTACCTCATTTTTAATCTTTAAATATTTTAATTATTTTTAAATAATTTAATAAAATTTATTTTTTATAAATTTCTATTAATTCCAATTTTGACAATATTAATTTAATTTGATTTCAAATGCATCAAAAAAATTGGATTTAGAATTTAAATAATTTAAAAATATTTCATATTTAATATTAATACAAATAAATTTTTTAACAATATTAATAACTCAAATCATAGCCCTTTTAATATTTTTAATATCATTTATTTTATTTTTCTATAAATTGAATAAATATTGTATTTGTGTTGTGTAGGAATTTAAGGTAATTATAAAATTACTTAAAATTATATAAAATTATCATCAAGAATATAATTTCATTATTAAAAATTAAATTTTATATTCATTTATAAATTTCATTTTTCCCTATGTGGACACATAATAGATATTTAAAACTACAAGAGTTACATTTTGTAACTTTATTTGATTTAAAAATTATATTGGTCATTCTCAAGAAAAAGTGTCTATTATACTTATAAATTTATATAATAATGAGATTAGGTTATAATTAAATTCATCTAATAATAATTAATATTAATTTGTCTTACCTTATAATTTAATTTTATCCAAGATTAAACGGATTTCCCTTTTTCTAAGGTGATAAATTTTAAAACATTTATTATTTATGTTGACCAAAAATAAAAGGTAACTATTTATAAATTTTGAACCTCATGATAGAAAATATTTAATCCATTTTATCAAATTCAATACCTATAAATGGAATAGTTAATTTTAAAATTAAAATGTGAAACACAACAGAAAGTAGATTTCAAAAAAATACCACTTATGTATAAAAATGTTTTTATACCAAATTCTATACTAAATATTATTCCAATGAAATTATTAGAATTATTATTAATATAGGTGAAGAAATTTAACTTTTAAATAAATTTAAAATAAAATGTAACATTTTAAATTCTTGAAACAAAAATATAGTTTTTGAGAAAAATTTGTTCTTTTCACTATTCACTCGAAAAATTAATCTTTTATTAAAAATATGAAAATTTGACTTTATGAAAATTTTTATTTAATGATTAAAAATACGAAACTATTTTTTAAAAATAAAATTTATATAATTACTATGAATTACATATAATATTTTCTCACAAAAACAAATAGAAAACATTTTTGAAGAAAATGTAATTATAAAGCATAAAATAACTTTACTAAAAAATTAGTACTTATTTGACAAATAATTAATAAATTAATTTTTATTGAGTAGATCCTTTATATATTTTTCCTTAGAAACATGATGTACGGTATTCCTAGTTTTTAGGATAAATGATTCCCAATTCCTATAATGATATAATTTTTCTGACATTACTTTCTTCCACACTGGGTTCACCATTCTTATTTACTTTTGAGAGATATAGTCTATAAATGTTGATTTTAGGGGGTTTAGGTATGGTTTAACAAAAATTCACATCGGGTTTACCATTTTATGTGGAATAGAAACTCATAATTCCTTCCACATCTATAACATAATATAGACCAACTTCCCAAAGCCAAGCGGTCATTGGGAGTTTCACATCCAAAAACACCTAAGAAATCACATTGGTCAAGAGGCTTGGATGTAGAGATAATCATACAATTTTAGGGGGAATTATTTCATATTATAGGACTCTATTATATATTTAATATTTGTTCATGAGACTCTTTAAAATCCGGATACAGTACCGGTTACCCTAACAAAATGATCAGGTGTTGAATATTTCTATCTGTAAATGGGGTTCTATCGATGATGCCATATTTATATATCATTTGTTATCCATAAATTTTCCATTATTTCTTATAAATGGTAAACTGATTATATCATGAATCCATATAACTATAAACTCTATATTTTACATCAATCCTAGAAGATTATTGTTATTTTAAGGATGGGATTGAAACTTTATGAGGCATCTTATGTATCATGTTTACAACTGGAGTAAAAAATCGTGTAGTAAATTAACATTCAAGCTATGTAGTTTAACAACATGAGAAAATGAAATATATAACGGCACATAGGAACCCGGTATTGAGCTTTATCTTTATGAATGTTTCTTATATAACTTGTTTATAATAGGAATTGGGTTCATTGTAGTTAAATCATCCCACAACCCGCTAAGGATTAGTGAAGGAAATTTAATGACCATGAGTGTTATTTCCCTAGGTTTTACTAGCATGGTTATTCCTTAGGGACATAAATTGTATTGGATACCCTTTTATGTGATTAATCATATCATGTAACTGAATGGGGGATTACACAATGAGGTTTCCTTGGCAATGGGAAATTTATGGTGTGATTGATTTGATCATTGTGAATCTATAATCCCACATGTTTCAATATTTGTGTTAGAAACAAGGGATATCAAGTGATTAAAAACACAACATATGGATATGAGACTTATGTAATGGGTTTTCCCTAATGGGGTATTTGATATAGAGCTTAGTCCTTAGGAACAGATCCTATGAATACTATTTATGAAAGGAATCAATTTCCTTTTAGTTCAATTTTTAACTCAATCTATTTAATGGATGATGAAGAATGATAAAATCATAAGAGTATTTGGGTCCCATGGGTTATATCTTCTGAGATGTGGAGGGACATACACAAGTTTGGATGCCCATTTAGAGCTCAGGCTTAAGAAAGGCATCCTACGTATCGTGTTTTGATAAGAATCAGAGTATTCATAGTTCAATAATGGTGTATATCCAACTGAGTCTTCTGAATAGGTATATCATGTCATGGGGGTCTACCTAACATTCTAGATATGTCAGGGGTTCTATGCCTAGAATAGTTCACATATTGGGGATTTCAACCCGACTAGTATGAGGATTCGTGGAAATGTATTGTTCACCTTACTAACATATTTTGGTATTATTTGACATGTGTTGGTGTCTATTGTGTGATTTATATAACCTACTCATAGGCCACAGTAGGATAATGATTGCATGTACAAGTTACATCATGTGACTGAAGTAGACAGGTTCTAGGGATACTACAAGATTGAGATAACCTATCTAAGGACCCTTGGGGTGATCTATGCGGACACATCAAAGGGTGTCGTGTGATTAGGGCTGACCTTTCAGAGGGAAACCACTTGTTCTAGCTAGCATATCTATGGCATCTCGCCTTTTAATAACATAAACTTTCATTACATTACACAAAACTGAGGATCTTTAAGGTTTAGTGTCTTGGAAACCAGGAACATAATACATGAAAACAACATAAAACATTCTTCTTAAACACTTGAAATGCTTCTTCTTAAGTTCATTCTAGGTTCATTACTGCATCTCATAACTTGGGGACATATATCAAAAGAAAGGGTGAGCAGAAGGCCCAGTAAGGGAAACAAGGGAAACATTTAACATGTGAACTTGAGATACATCAACTATGTCATGAAAAAGAACTTTAAGGCATGAGAAAGAAATCGTGTGTCATATCATAAAAAAATAACATTTTTAAAAACATTAATATGTGGCTACATCATTTAACATAGACAATCATGAACATATCACCAAGGTCCATCCCCAAGGTGTCATTTGAAAATTACCAAGGTTATTCACCAAGATATCGTGAAAATTGTAATCTCTAGTGGTTACATCATTACCCAATGAATTGGAGCGCTATCAGGGCGCACCCTTAAATTTGCCTTTATTATCATGTGAGCCACATATATCATCATCAAACATTTCATAAATAACCCATATAGCATAAAATAAATGGGTTTCAATTCATAATCATAATGGTTTAAAAACTACTTTAAAGACATGATCTTTACGTCACTTTAAACCCACGGAAGGGGAGAGCGGGTTTCATGTATGTAAATCCCAGAATTTAAAATAGAAAACTTTGGTATATATGTGAATACCCATTTAGAAATAAGATCTTTGAGTATTCACTTTATAACATAAAATAATTTTGAGAAAAGATAGAGGCATTTTGAGATGAAAATTCGGCAGCATAACGGCTATGTTTCGGGGTTTTAGAAAACATTGAAAAGAGAGGGGACATGAGTCAAACATTCATATATGATCCATAAAACATTATTGGGACAGAATATAAAGGATTTGAGAACATGGTAATGAAATTTGAAAGATATACCATATTAAATGAAGAACATGAAAGGAAGTCAAAAATAAGATTTCTCTTATGAAAATTCGGCAGCCTAACGGTGTCACTTAAACATCAACAAAAATGAATTGACAAGATCAAATAGGGTCTCTTATCATATGAACATAAAAGATCAGTATGATATATTTAGAGATCATACCCCAAAATAATAAAAAATTAACTTGAAAGACTTTACATGAAAGTAGAACTTTGAAAATTGAGAATGGTGAAAGAATCCCTTAAAAATTCGGCAGCCTAACGGCGCCACTTAAACATCAAAAAATGATTTGAAAAGATCAAAAATGGTCCCTCATCATATTAAAATAAGAGTTCAGTATGATAGATATAGAGATGATACCCCAACATAATTAAAAAGGAACTTGATAGACTTGACATGAAAGTAGAACTTTGAAAAGAATGAGAAGGGTGAAAGAATCCCCTTAAAAATCTGGAAGCCTAACGGCGCCACTTAAACATTCTTAAAACGAATTGATGAGAGCAAGATGGGGTCTATCATCATATGAACATGAAAAGGTCATTAATATGAATATATAAGAACATACTCCAACATAAGAACATGTATTATAAAATAAATGACATATAAGAGATTAATTGAAAAGAAGAGAGAGGTCGGATCCCTTACCTTAAAACGTAACTCTTAAAACTCAAAGGTTTGGACCTTGAGGTCTTGGGGGCACCTTGGGAGGACTCTTTGGGAGGTAAGGAGACCATAACTTCGTTGAATATGTTTTTGGAGTCGAATGGATGAGAGGAGGGCTTGGTATTTATAGGGAAAGTGAGGGGACAAGGCATTAATGGCCCAGGGACACCTCATTAGTGGTTTTGGCAAAACCATGGGCTTGCCCATGGTATTGGCCACTTGGGACACCTCACACAATAATTCATCCCATTTTGTCGACCATCCCTTAAAATATCTCATGACATCATCATGACACAGTTATGATGTCATTTAACATACCGAAACCCTAAAACTGTATTTATACTATTCACTGAAAATTCAACTTTCTCAGAAAAATTCCAAAATTTCACCTTAACCAAATAACAATGCTCTGATTTCAAAAATGAACTCCATTTTATAAAAATAATTTTTTAAATATTTTTAATTTATTTTTTAAATAAATACACTATTCACTGAAAATTCATTTTTTTCAAAAAAATCCCCAAAAATTACCTTAACATAATATCGATGCTATGAGTTCAAAAATGAAATCCATTTTATAAAAATAATTTTCTAAATATTTTTAATTGAATTTTTAATTAAAAAACACTATTCACCCGAAAAAACTAATACTTAAATAATAATTTATGAAACCATTATTTAACCATTTTATTGAATCACATTACTTAATCAAGGTGCCTAGATTATATTAATACTTTCTTTAAGTTAAATTACTAATACATTTGGTCACATTACTAATCCTAAGCATAAAATCACAATTCATAATTTACTATTCATCAAAAATTATGTTGATCTTATTAGACTCTAAATTTCGTACTGAACATAATTATAGAAGACCATTTTTTGATAATCATTACACATTTTTAATTATTTAAGGTTTACATAAACATTTTTTTTAAATATCCTTTCTCTAAAATTCATCAAAAATATGCATACTATCTTTATCCGGTCATTTGAAAATTCATAAACTTCATCATAAGAAGAAATCCCAATTTTTTATTTAAAACAAGGGATTACACAAGGCAGTTACCGTCTCCTTACAAAGACCCTTATCACACCAGCATAGCACCTAAGTGTAAGGTGTGCTAAGGTGAGAGAATCTGAGGGAGGCTCGGCCAACATCGCACGTGTAGTAATTTCTATTAGTTTGAACTTCTCACAAAGGATATTCCATTCTAGCTTCACACGATGAAGTTCGGATTGGGTTTGGTCCATAGAAAAGCCTAGTGGTGCTACCTTCTTCCCAAGTTCTGTTAGATGGGATTCAATCAGTCCAAGACTACTGGGTGAGGCCATCGAATCTTCTTTCTATAATAATTAACCAATATTACTTGTATTTAGAGACAATAATAAAAACGTTTAATTTACAGCGGTCATATTGACCAATGGTCATATAACAGTCAAGACCCAACGGTCTCATTTTAATTATACTCATGTTATCAAATGAAACATTTTTGTTGAGTATAAAAATAAAATAAAATAACACATAAAATTCGGAAACAAGATTTATTCAAAATTTCGGATCGTTACAATCTTCCCCCCTTAAGAAATTGTATCCTCACAATTTTTAAAATTGGGTTTTGAAATTTCATTGAAAGTCCCGCATCGGAAAAGGAGTCAGTAAAACTATTACTTTAAAAGAAATAAAGGGAAGTACAAAGGTCACCCGAGTTAACCCACACTAGGATTCCATGTAAAAAAACATGGACATGGAGGAGAAAACAAAGTGTCAAGTTCTGAGGGAGAGTGATAGAAAACATGATTAGGAGAAAGTTAACAATAAGAAAATCTCAAACTTATGATGTGTGTAAACAGTCTTTGATTACCTAGTAGGAAACGTAAACCAACAATGTTTTTGTTTTCCATTCCTTTTCATAATTTTGAGGAATTCATTTAATATATAGAACAAATACATAAGAAAATATACCTACCTTCATGTAGAGTTTCATCCTTTAATAAGTTTCTACCAAAACTAATCTTTTCTCCAAAAGATGAGCATTCAAAACTACTTGGTCTCATCAAAACACAAGAATCATCTTCTTGAGAATCACATAATCCACAAAATATTAACTATCTATTTCTTCTATATTGATAAAAAACTATTTTACTGAATATTTTATTGATAATAAATGATATAATTTCCTCACATTGTGTTAAATATGTTTATTTATAAAATATTTGGGATTTGATCATTCATTTGGAAATTTGGTGAAAATTCCAGTTTTACCCTTAATAGTGCACTGTAGTATTTCGAAGATAAATATTTTTATATTTATTATTTGAATTTTAAATTTTGTAACAGTGTTACTAACGCAATTATCTACAACTTTTATTCAGGACACTAGAGCTAAACACTTCATTTGGTTGTTGAAATTGGGCCATGAAGTCAAAGTTTGGCTGGGCTCGCCAGAATGGAGAAGGTTCTGTATTTGGGCCATATACTCTACATACGGGCTTGGATGGAGCCCAAATTTTTAGGAAAGCTCGCGGACATGATGTGGCACAACTCATCCTTCTGGAAGGCCGGTCAATTCATGCGTTTGTGAGGTCAAATTGGCGGTGCAAGTTGGAATAAAATATTTAGCCGAGATTTTCATTTCACACTTAAAAAGTTATGTATCCCTAGCCCTCATAAACTCTATTTAAAGGGGGTTTTAACTCTTTGAGAGGTCTGGTCGAGGATTTGGGAAGGTGTGGCCGAATGTGTGTCTCTTGGGAGCCCCTCACAACTCTTGGAAGAAGTAAGCCTTTGTGGAAACCTCTCTTCCAAAAAGGCTCTCCTCTCTCACCTCTTCTTTGTATTTCTTTTCTTTCATGTTTGTTTCTTGAATTTTTCTTCAAATAATATTTTGTGTTCATCCCCCTTCTTCTTATCTTAATCTTCTTAATTGGGTTGGAATCAAGAGTGGAGACAAGATTGGGTTCTACCCTTTCAATCCGTTGCTTATGCAAAACGTCTCCACGATGACTACACCACCCATGGAAGAGTAGTTCTTTTTAGTAATCGATCGACCTCTATCTTTCTTCATTCATTTATTTTGAATCAATGAGATACTGTAATTCACATATTATGATCTATTAATTGAGTTTTTAATTTAAATGAAACTAAGCAAGCAATTGAATAGTTAACACAAAACACGCGAGGTCGGGAATTGTGTGAACTGTGAGAGCGCAACCTTAACCGGTAATTCAAAACCACATGGGGTCAATTTTTAGAGTTCAAATATAATCCCTAAACTCAATTAATCCTCATTTCCAGAGTGGTTATGTGCCTTAATTTACCACTGACCATAAGCTAATTTTAGATCATCAATCAAAGCAGGGTGTCGCGATTGCATGTTCCGAAGTTATCCTAAGGTTAAAATTCACTTCAATCTTCATGGTAAAGTTAATTCTCGTAGGGTTCGGGATTTAACAAATTAAGGGATCATAATTAAGTGAATATTAATTTAAATGATAATGATTAATAAATGATTGAAGAGGTAGAGTTAGATCGATTACGCCTTTTAAAATAGATTTCTAAAAAAACATCTTCTTGTTGTGTCATTCTAATCGAAACTTCATTTCAAAATTAAAAACAAAAAAAATGGAATCTTCTTCCAGAAAACTTCTTCTAGATTCATAAACTATAAACAACCACCCTCATCCTTTCAAGTAGTGTTTTTATTCCCTTTTATTTTGTTTCTAGAATACCTCTGAAAAGTTGTTTTAATTCACTTCCTCCTTTGAGAGACGACCTTGGTCAGCCACTCTGCTGCACCTAAGTACCCCAAAATCAACCTAATCATTTGAGGGCACCCACGACAGCGCTCTTCCAAATTGGAGCCGTTTCCGGGGAGACAAGTAATTATTTCAACCAATTAGAGGTATTTATTTTATTATACATTTTAATTCTCTTCCTCTCTTCTTTCTTCTGTCTTTACCCAATCTGATTTTTTTTTTCTTCTTCTTCTTTTATCTCTTTCTACTTCTTTTTGGACCATAAACTCAAACTTCAAATTTTTATTTTACTATGGTCCACATTCCTTCTTTTCATATTTCATTGATTGATGACACGAACTACTCCCGGAGATCTCTTAGATCTTGACCCTGAGATTGAACGTAGCCTTAGGGCACGAATCAGACATTCTCAGTCTACGGGAATTTTCAACATTCAACCAGTTAGAGAAATACTCCAATATCAGAACATTGAAATTGGAAGCAATTCAAATTCAACCATAAAACAAGAACCAATGGCTGGAAACAATGGAAATGAACTTAATAGAACCATTCGAGAATTGGATGCACCTGATATTAACTATCAACCAAATTGTATTGCATATCCAAATCTCGAATCGGACTTCGAACTGAAATCTGGGTTAATTCACTTACTTCCAAAGTTTCATGGCCTCTCTGGTGAGGATCCCAATAAACATTTGAAAGAATTTGACGTGGTTTGCTCAACCCTAAAACCTATAAATTTCTCTGAAGATCAAATCAAACTAAGAGCATTCCCATTCTCACTTGACGGAGCTGCGAAAGATTGGATGTATTATTTACAACTCGAAGATGTAACTTGTTGGAACGATTTGAAACGTCTTTTCTTGCAGAGATTTTTTCCAGCATCAAGGACCACATCCATTCGAAAGGAGATATTAGGGATCAAGAAAGAACAAGGGGAGTCAATGTATGAGTACTGGGAGCGATTCAAGAAGTTGTGTGCAAGCTTCCCACATCACCAAATCAGTGAGCAACTCCTCATCCAATACTTCTACGAAGGACTCACACCCATGGAGAGGAGCATGGTGGATGCTGCAGCTGGAGGAGAATTGGTGGACAAGACACCAGTAGCTACATGAGCATTGATCGACAAAATGGCCCAAAACTCTCAACAATTCGCTGATAGAGGTACAGCACATGTTCGAGGAGTACATCAAGTAAGTCCTTCTTCTCTTGAAAGTCATTTGATTGATACTATGTTAGAATAATTGACAACTATGGTGAGGAAGATTGCATTGGCTCAAAAGACATCCCAACCCCCTCCTTCAAGGACTTGTGGTATTTGCACTAAGACAAGCCACCCAACTGACTGTTGCCCACAACTCCAAGAAACAGAAGATTGTGCAGCAGTGTTCCCTGGGAGACCATTTCAGCAGCAACAACAACAACCATATCCCCAAAATAAGTTTGATCCAACATACAACCAAGGGTGGAAAGATCTAGCGGACATGAGGTATGGCTCTGGAAAACAACAAAGGCCCCCTTTTCAACCAAACTTCCAGCAGCCTCCACCTTACCAACAGGGTTTCCAACAACCCCAAAGGAGATTCGAAGCTCAAACATCAACGAGTCAGCAACAAGTGAATATCCAACACAAGGTAGACTCTAACACGGATGATCTTTTGAAACAAATTGTTCTTAATCAACAGAATGAGCTGAAGAGTCAAGGTTAGGAGCTGAGAGAGTTGAAGACTCAAATGAGTCAGATTGCCACCGCCCTCCATGAACTTGTGAGTAAGAATTCTGGAAATATACCTTCTCAACCCACTCCAAATCCAAAGGGGAATGTTAGTGCCATCACATTGAGAAGTGGGAAGCAAATGAACGATACATCTGCACATAACATTCCACCGGGATTCACCTCAACTTCAGAGAAGCCGCATTCCATACCAACTGATGAACAATCCAAGGAGAAAGATAAAGGTAAGAAAAAGATTGACGATGTTCCTCCTAAACCCCTTCCTTTTCCAAACAGGGTTGTTCAAACCAAGAAGATGGCTGAAGAAGAAATGCAAAAGGAGTTTTTGTACACATTCAAGCGTGTGGAGATCAACATTCCTCTACTTGAAGCCATTAAGAAAATCCCAAGGTATGCCAAATTCTTAAAAGAACTCTGCACCAATCGAAGAGGGCTCAAGGGAAATGAGAGGATAAACCTTGGAAGGAATGTCTCAGCACTCATTTCACCAACTATAGCAATGCCAACAAAGTGCAAGGATCCAGGGACATTCACCATCCCATGCACCATAGGGGAGTTTCACTTTTCTGATGCACTTTGTGATTTAGGTGCTTCCATAAATGTGATGCCTCACTCTGTATTCTCTTCCTTGCAGGTTGGTGAGTTGAAGCCAACAAGAGTAGTGGTGCAATTGGCGAATAGAGCTACGGCATATCCAGCGGGAGTCCTTGAGGATGTACTTGTCTGGGTAAGAGACATGATCTTTCCAGCGGATTTCTATGTTCTTAACATGGAGGATGATCAGTTAAGTTCTCATGCCCCCATTATCTTAGGTATACCCTTCCTCAAAACTGCAAAAACTATCATAAATGTCAATGAGGGTACACTTTCCATGGAGTTTGGAGATGAAGTTGTGATATTTAATGTTATGGATTCCATGAAGTACCCCTCAGAGGACCATTCTGCTTTTGTTATCTCCCATTTTGAACCACCAAGTAAAAACATCATGGAATTGGATTGTCCTATGCTTAGGGAGATTATGAGTATTGGTTCTGGTTTAATGACTAAGAGAACTTCCACACCTGTTTCTAATGAACAAGACTCTCTAAGATTTGATTTTGATGTGGATTCATATTCTGATTTTGATCATGTTCACTCTGATTATGAAATGGCTGTTGAGTATGCTGATGGATTTGATGCTTTATTCTATGATTTTGATGATGTCTATTCTGATACTGATGCTCTTTGTGCACATATTTCAGTTCCTTCAATGTCTCCATCCATACTACACCCTCCTTCATTAGAACTCAAGCCATTTCCACCAAATCTGAAATACTCATACTTGTTGAGTGGTGAGAGATTACCTGTTATCATTGCTAACAATCTCCCTTTTGAACATGAAGAAAGGCTTTTGAATATTTTGAGGGAGAACATCAGGGCGATTGGGTGGACCTTGGCTGACATATCAGGTATTAGCCCCTCCATTTGCATGCATAGGATTCTCTTGGAGGATGGGGCTAAACTGGTGAGACAACCACAAAGGAGACTCAATCCCACCCTCCTGGAAGTTGTTAAAAAGGAAGTTGAGAAATTGCTCGAGGCAGGTATAATCTTTCCCATTTCAGATTCACAGTGGGTAAGTCCAATTCAGGTTGTGCCTAAGAAAACTGGTTTTACTGTTGTTAAAAATGAGAAAGATGATTTAGTTCCAATGAGGGTGCAAAACAGTTGGCGTGTGTGTATTGATTATAGGAAACTAAATCAGACCACTCGCAAGGACCATTTCCCACTCCCATTTATTGATCAAATACTCGAGAGACTAGCTGGGAAAACACACTATTGTTTCTTGGATGGATTTTCTGGATATTTTCAGGTTCCTATAGCTCCATAGGATCAGGAGAAGACTACATTCACCTGTCCCTTTGGAACATTTGCCTAACGGAGGATGCCATTTGGACTTTGCAACGCCCCAGGTACCTTCCAAAGATGTATGGTGAGTATTTTTTCTGATTTTATTGAGACCGGCATGGAGGTATTTATGGATGATTTTACAGTGTATGGGTATTCATTTGATGAATGTCTAAGTAGTTTGGGAAATGTGTTGAATCGTTGTATTGAGAAGAATATGGTCCTGAACTTTGAAAAGTGTCATTTTATGGTAGAGAATGGAATTGTATTAGGGCATGTGGTGTCAAAAAATGGGATAGAGGTTGATAGATCTAAGGTAGAAATTATTTCATCCTTACCCTATCCTTCATGTGTGCGTGATGTTAGATATTTCCTAGGGCATGCAGGATTTTATCGGCGCTTCATCAAAGATTTTAGTAAGATCGCTCTTCCTATGTCACGATTACTTCAAAAAGATTTTGATTTTGTGTTTGATGATTCTTGTAGGACTTCCTTTGATGAGCTAAAGAAGTGTCTGACCACTCCACCTATCATACAGCCCCCACGGTGGGACCTTCCATTTGAGCTTATGTGTGACGCCTCCAACTTTTCGGTTGGAGCTGTCTTATCTCAGAGGGTGGAAGGACGTTCACATGTGATCGCCTATGCATCAAGGACACTGGATTCAGCCCATTCAAATTACACAACCATAGAAAAAGAGTTTCTTGCTGTCATATTTGCTTTAGATAAATTCCGTTCATATTTATTGGGCTCTAAAGTAGTTGTTTTTTCTGACCATGCAGCTTTGAGGTACCTCCTGAAGAAGCCAGATGCAAAGCCGTGACTTATCCGTTGGATGCTCCTTCTTCAAGAGTTTGACATCGAGATAAAGGACAAAAAGGGGTCAGAAAACTTGGTGGCGGACCACATGAGTAGGCTTACTCACACACTATAGGGTGACACCTTGAACCAGGTACCACTTCGGGACACTTTCCCCAATGAGCATCTCTATACCATCTCAGGTACGCATCCTTGGTATGCTGATTTAGTTAATTACATTGTTGGCTCTGAAATCCCAGTAAATTTGAAGAAACATCAAGTCCAAAAATTAAAGAGTGAGCCAAGATTTTATGTTTGGGATGATCCGTACCTCTGGCGCATGTGTAGTGACCATGTCATTAGGAGGTGTGTTCCCAATCATGAGTTTGAGTCTGTTTTTCATTTCTGTCATACACTTGCTTGTGGTGGACACTTTGGACCCCAACGGACAGCTAGGAAGGTTTTAGACTCTGGATTATATTGGCCTAGCTTGTTCCATGATGCCCATTTGTTTTGTAAGTCATGCTCTCGTTGCCAACACACTGGGAACATTTCTAGGAGACATGAGATGCCCCAACAACCCATACTATTTTGTGAGATTTTTGATGTATGGGGAATCGACTTTATGGGTCCTTTTCCTAGTTCATTTGGATTTTTGTACATTTTTGTTGCTGTTGATTATGTGAGTAAATGGGTGGAGGCCAAGGCCACCAGGACTGACGATTCTCATGTTGTTGTGGACTTTGTCAAAGCACAAATTTTTTGCAGGTTTGGAGTACCAAAGGCCATCATCAGTGACCAAGGGACACACTTTTGCAATAGGAATTTTGCTTCCCTCCTTCGAAAGTATGGGGTGACACACAAAACATCAACACCATACCACCCCCAAACAAATGGTCAGGCTGAGGTTTCAAATCGTGAGTTGAAACAAATCATGGAGAAAACCGTGCAGCCAAATAGGAAGGATTGGAGAAAGCGCTTGGATGATGCATTGTGGGCTTATAGGACAGCATACAAGACCCCCATTGGTATGTCCCCATTTCGGATTGTTTTTGGGAAAGCGTGTCATCTCCCCGTGGAAGTCGATCATCGGGCATATTGGGCTATAAAGAAATGTAACATGGATTTGGCCC
The DNA here is from genome assembly GCA_963277665.1 of Viscum album. Classification (NCBI taxonomy): domain Eukaryota; kingdom Viridiplantae; phylum Streptophyta; class Magnoliopsida; order Santalales; family Viscaceae; genus Viscum; species Viscum album. The sequence continues at coordinate 1,274,418,933 of OY728159.1, forward strand.
AAGCTGGAATTCAAAGGAAGTTGCAAATTCAAGAGCTTGAGGAGATTCGATTGTCATCATATGAGAACTCAAGGCTCTACAAGGAAAGATCAAAAGTATCTCATGACAAAATGATCCAACAAAGGGAGTTTCATGTTGGAGAGAAAGTCCTTCTCTATAGTTCACGACTGAAGTTGATGCCTGGTAAGTTGCGTTCCAGATGGTTAGGTCCTTATATTGTGTCTAATGTTTTTCCTTATGGTGCAGTGGAGATCACACAAGAGGACACTGGAAGGAGATTTACATTCAATGGGCAACGTTTGAAGAGATACATTGAGGGACATCCTACTGATGCAGTGGATTTTATCACATTGCATGACCCCATCATCACTTGTTCACATCAGGCTGTTCCTAACCCTTTCACTTTTATATTATTTGTCCTATTTAAAAATTCTGAATTTCATGTTCATATATCATCTCACGGGTTCACATTGAGGACAATGCAATATTTTAAGTGTGGGGGAGGGAACCTTTTAGTTTAGTAATTTCAATTGTTTTCCTGTTAAAAAAAACCAAAAAAAAAATTGTGTGTTTTTCAAAATTTGTGTGTTTATTTTACAATTTTCTGTGTGTTTTTGAAACTTTTGATCTGAAATGATTATCATCACCATTTTTAAATCCATATCAATAAGTGAAACAATTTACCCCTTGAAACTAAGCTTAAATGAATGCTGAAATGACTTTGTTTCAAGTTCAAATATTTAGTAATTTCATGCAAAGTACGCTGAATTTTGAATCCCATGCCAATCTCACTGTCTTTATATTTGAAATCACTTTCCTGTGAGGCTTCTAAACCATTATTTTCATATTCTTTACATTCACCTCACTTCTTGAGAGAACCAAACCATACTTGATTTAACCATAATTTGATCTATTCCTGTCAAAACTTGAGGGTTTGAGGTACTTATGTTTAAATGATTGAGGCATTTATTTGGTATTAAAACCCCTATTTCAAAGAATCCTTTTTTATAATGGCCTACCTTGAATATTTAATCCTTGTAGCCCTTAGAATCCACGCACAACCTGTTAGGTTAAGCCACATTACAAGCCAATTTTCCCTATCCAACCAACTCTTGAAGTGAAATTGCATAATCTAGTTGAGCTTAAGTGTGGGGGAAGTTGTCTTGGGTTTTGCCACCACATTTTGTGATACTTTGGGTGGAAAATTAAATTCTGAAGAGATGTGTTTGCTGCTAAAGAAAGTCATTATATTGAAAGTTGTTCCTTTTCTGGAGCTTTCATGACAAGTGAAGTTGTGCCTTTTTTCTGGAGCTTCTAATTGAGGTGGAAAGCTGTGCCCATCTAGAGCTTTCAAGAAAATCATGTTTGAGAAGATTGACATTTTTTATGCTGAAATGATGAATGGTGTAAACCTTTCATGACTTTTCATGATGATGGAGCTGAATTGATACTATGGGGATTTAATAGAAGACCATATTTAAGTGAAAATTAGATTAATGCAATTTTGCTTCAAAAGAGTCAAGCCCTCCTCATTCAGCCTCAGAGTTTTTCACATCTTAATCCTACCAACTGAAAGCCACAGAACAACCCTGAAAAGTCCTCATGATAAACATATGTCCTTGACTCACATCGGTTAGTGATGTAGGAATCTATCAAGCCTATGGTGACCCTTGTATGAGTTTGGATGAGAAAGACATTGCAAAAAAAATTGATATTTGAGTGATGAGAGAAAATTCAAACGAGGTAAGTGTTTTGTGCATGGGAGGATAAATGAAGTGGAAATATATTGAATGATATAAATGGAGAACTTGAAATAAGGTTTTTTATGAGGCATGATATCTTTTTTATTCTTGGTGTGAAATTGATTGATCTTAAAGATATGTGTTTTAAAATTGGTTTTGATTTGATATTGATGTTTACTTGATATGAGGTTTTGCCCAGGTGTGCAAAAGGGTAAGTGTGGGGGAGTTGATAAAACACTATTTTATTGAATATTTTATTGATAATAAATGATATAATTTCCTCACATTGTGTTAAATATGTTTATTTATAAAATATTTGGGATTTGATCATTCATTCGGAAATTTGGTGAAAATTCAGTTTTAACCTTAATAGGGCACTGTAGTATTTCGAAGATAAATATTTTTATATTTATTATTTGAATTTTAAATTTTGTAACAGTATTCCTAACTTAAGTATCTACAACTTTTATTCAAGACACTAGAGCTAAACAGTTCATTTGGTTGTTGAAATTGGGCCATGAAATCAAAGTTGGGCTGGGCTCGCCAGAATGGAGAAGGTTCTGTATTTGGGCCATATACTCTACATACGGGCTTGGATTGAGCCCATATTTTGAGGAACGCTCGGGGACATGATGTGTCATAAATCATCCTTCTGGAATGCCGGTCAATTCACGCGTTTTGGAGGTCAAATTGGTGGTGCAAGTTGGAATAAAATATTTAGCCTAGATTTTTATTTCACACTTAAAAAGTTATGTATCCCTAGCCCTCATAAAATCTATTTAAAGGGGGTTTTAACTCTTTGAGAGGGCTGGTAGAGGATTTGGGAAGGTTTGTCCGAAAGGGTGTCTCTTGGGAGCCCCTCACAACTCTTGTAGGAAGTAAGCCTTTGTGCAAACCTCTCTTCCAAAAAGGCTCTCCTCTCTCACCTCTTCTTTGTATTTCTTTTCTTTCATGTTTGTTTCTTGAATTTTTCTTCAAATAATATTCTGTGTTCATCCCTCTTCTTCTTATCTTAATCTTCTTAATTGGGTTGGAATCAAGAGTGGAGACAAGATTGGGTTCTACCCTTTCAATCTGTTGCTTATGCAAAACGTCTCCACGATGACTACACCACCCATGGAAGAGTAATTCTTTTTAGTAATCGATCGACCTCTATCCTTCTTCATTCATTTATTTTGAATCAATGAGATACTGTAATTCACATATTATGATCTATTAATTGATTTTTTAATTTAAATGAAACTAAGCAAGCAATTGAATAGTTAACACAAAACACGCGAGGTCGGGAATTGTGTGAACTGTGAGAGCGCAACCTTAACCGGTAATTCAAAACCACATGGGATCAATTTGTAGAGTTCAAATATAATCCCTAAACTCAATTAATCCTCATTTCTAGAGTGGTTATGTGCCTTAATTTACCACTGACCATAAGCTAATTTTAGAGCATCAATCAAAGCAGGGTGTCGCGATTGCATGTTCCGAAGTTATCCTAAGGTTAAAATTCACTTCAATCTTCGTGGTAAAGTTAATTCTCGTAGGGTTCGGGATTTAACAAATTAAGGGATCATAATTAAGTGAATATTAATTTAAATGGTAATTATTAATAAATGATTTAAGAGGTATATTTAGATCGATTATTCCTTTTAAAATAGATTTCTAAGAAAACATCTTCTTGTTGTGTCATTCTAATCGAAACGTCATTTCAAAATTACAAACAAAAAAAATGAAATCTTCTTCCAGCAAACTTCTTCTAGATTCATAAACTATAAAAAAACCACCCCCATACTTTCAAGTAGTGTTTTTATTCCCTTTTATTTTGTTTCTAGAATACCTCTGAAAAGTTGTTTTAATTCACTTCCTCCTTTGAGAGACGACCTTGGTCAGCCACTCTGCTGCACCTAAGTACCCCAAAATCACACTAATCATTTCAGGGCGCCCACGACAGTGCTCTTCCATATATTTAAACATTATCCCAAAAACAGAAAGGGTAAGGTAAAACAACTCTTCAAAAAGAAATAATCCCGTAGGAATGGAAACTACTTTTAAATCTTCAAAGTTCCATGGTACTACCCAAAGTTCATCATAGACCATTCCATAAATAACGGTCCTTAAAATTTCTCAAAATAAACCAAACTAAGATTGAAACCCAAATACAAGAAGGATTTGATAACATAGTCTTCCAAAATAAACTTCATTGTTCATCTACAAACAACATCAACCACTCCTAACATCTTATAACAAAAGTAGCTAACCTAAACATATTTTAACCAAGATAGGTTCATCATTCCCATAAGTAACCTAAATTACTATAAGTCCACCTTAAATTCGTCGATTATTCAAAATATAAGTCAACCTTACTCTTCAATCAAAATACCGTAGTAATCTATTTACCTCGATCATATAGGGTCCCCAAAATAGTGAACATCTTCAAAAATAATAATCATCTTTTAATCCCCTAATCAACTTTGTCATATTAATACGGCAATCGTCGCATTTCCTATCACATTGGTTGTTGGGACATGTTCTTCCATTTCCCACCATTAACTAAGAAGAGAAATTATAATTAGGGGCTTAAATACTTAGCCAATAATCATGAAAAGGAACTTAAAGCATATAAGGATAAATTGTAGAAGAAAATTATACCCTAACTTATGACCCCCTAGGTTCCCATCTAGGTTATCCATGATCATATATTCTTATGTGAATCTTTATTTTATTTTATCTTTGTTCCTTTAACAATGGTTCATACTAAGATTATGAATTTACCAAAACATATCCCCCGGGAGTGTCGTAACCAAGAGTTCATCAAGGCCTGTTGTCGTGTACCAGTTCTCATTTGAGTCTAGCTCAAAGTGGTGTTTTCAGGTTTTACCCCTATGTACATCTATGACAAAGCCACCTCTACCTACTCGTATCCAGACAGGGATGTATTTGTTTGGCAACCCATTACTCAATACTCACCAAAATACCAGGAAGATTTCCTATATATAAACTTTTCTATAGGATTATTCCTAAATTTTTCATATCCTAATTTCTACAAATAACTAAACCATCATTTGATACCAACTATGGCATCCCGCATTTTTATAATATAAACTTTCATTACATTACACAAAACTGAGGATCTTTAAGGTATAGTGTCTTGGAAACCAGGAACATAATACATGAAAACAACATAAAACATTATTCTTAAACACTTGAAAGTATTATCCTTAAGTTCATCCTAGGTTCATTACTGCATCTCACAACCTAGGGACATACATCAAAAGAAAGGGTGAGCAGAAGGCCCAGTAAGGGAAACAAGGGAAACATTTAACATGTGAACTTGAGATACATCAACTATGTCATGAAAAAGAACTTTAAGGCATGAGAAAGAAATCATGTGGCCTATCATAATAAAAATAACATTTTTCGTAACTTTAAGATGTGGATACATCATTTAACATAGACAATCATGAACATATCACCAAGGTCCATCCGCAATGTGTCATTTGAAAATTACCAAGGTTATTCACCAAGATATCGTGAAAATTGTAATCTCTAGTGGTCACATCATTACCCAATGCATTGGAGCGATATCAAGGAGCACCCTTAAATTTTACTTTATTATCATGTGATCCACATGTATCATCATCAAACATTACATAAATAACCCATATATCATAAAATAAATGGGTTTCATTTCATAATCATAACGTTGTAAAAACTGCTTTAAAGACATGATCTTTACGTCACTTTAAACCCACGGAAGGGGAGAGCGGGTTTCATGTATGTAAATCACATAATTTAAAATAGAACATTTTGGTATATATGTGAATACCCCTGTAGAAATAAGGGCTTTGAGTATTCACTTTATAACATAAAATAATTTCGAGAAAAGAGAGAGGCATTTTGAGATGAAAATTTTGCAGCATAACGGCTATGTTTCGAGGTTTTAGAAAACATTGAAAAGAGAGGGGACATGGGTCAAACATTCATAAATGATCCATAAAATAGTAGTGGGATAGAATATAAAGTATTTTAGAACATGGTAATGAAATTTGAAAGATATACCATATGAAATGAAGAACATGAAAGGAAGACAAAAATAAGATTTCTCTTATGAAAATTCGGCAGCCTAACGGTGTCACTTAAACTTCAACAAAAATGAATTGACGAGATCAAATAGGGTCTCTAATCATATGAACATAAAAGATCAGTATTATAGATATATAGATAATACCCCAACATAATAAAAAAGGAACTTGAAAGACTTGACATGAAAGTAGAACTTTGAAAATTGAGAATGGTGAAAGAATCCCTTAAAAATTCGGCAGCCTAACGGCGCCACTTAAACTTCAAAAAATGAATTGAAAAGATCAAATAAGGTCCACCATAATATAAAAATAAGAGTTCAGTATGATAGATATAGATATAATACCCCAAAATAATTAAAAAGGAACTTGAAATACTTGACATGAAAGTATAACTTTGAAAAGAATGAGATGGGTGAAAAAATCCCCTTAAAAATTTGGCAGCCTAACGGCGCCACTTAAACATTCTTAAAATGAATTGATGAGAGAAAGATGGGGTATCTAATCATATGAAAATGAAAAGTTAATTAATATGAATATATAAGAAAATCCTCCAACATAAGAACATTGAGTATAAAAGAAATGACATATTAGAGATTACTTGAAAAGAAGAGAGAGGTCAGATCCCTTACCTTAAAACGTAACTCTTAGAACTCAAAGGTTTGGACCTTGAGGGCTTGGGGAACCTTGGGAGGACAGCTTGGGAGGTAAGGAGACCAGAAATTCTTTGATTATGGTTTTGGAGTATAATGGATGAGAGGAGGGCTTGGTATTTTATAGGGAAAGTGAGGGGACAAGGCATTAATGGCCAAGGGACACCTCATTAGTGGTTTTGGCAAAACCATGGGCTTGCCCATGGTATTTGCCCATGGTATTTGCCACTTGGGACACCTCACACAATAATTCATCCCCTTTAGTCGACCATACCTTAAAATATCTCATGACATCATCATGACACAGTTATGATGTCATTTAACATACCGAAACCCTATAACTTTATTTTTACTATGCACTGAAAATTCAACTTTCTCAGAAAAATACAAAAATTTCACCTTAACCAAATATAAATTATCTGATTTCAACAATGAACTCCATTTTATAAAAATAATTTTCTAAATATTTTTAATTTATTTTTTAAATAAATACACTATTCACCGAAAATTCATTTTTTTCAGAAAAATCCCCAAAAATTACCTTAACATAATATAGATGCTCTGTGTTCAAAAATGAAATCAATTTTATAAAAATAATATTCTAAATCTTTTTAATTTAATTTTTAATTAAAAAACACTATTCACCCCGAAAAAACTAAAACTTGAATAATAATTTATGAAACCGTTATTTAACCATTTTTTTGAATCACATTACTTAATCAAGGTGCCTAGATTATATTAATACTTTATTTAAGAGAAGTTAGTAATCCATTTGGTCACATTACTAATCATAAGCATAAAATCACTATTCATAATTTACTATTCATCAAAAATTAAGTTGATCTTATTAGACTCTAAATTTCATACTGAACATAATTGTAGAAGACCATTTTTTGAAAATCATTACACATTTTTAATTATTTAAGGTTTACATAAACATTTTTTTAAAATATCCTTTCTCTAAAATTCATCACAAACATGCATACTATATTTATCCGGTCATTTGAAAATTCATAAACTTCATCATAAGAAGAAATCCCAATTTTTTATTTAAAACAAGGGATTACACAAAGCAGTTACGGTCTCCTTACATAGCCCCTTATCACACCAGCATAAGACCTAAGTGTAAGGTGCGCTAAGGTGAGAGAATCTGAGGGAGGCTCGGCCAACATCACACGAGTAGTAACTTCTATCAGTTTTAACTTCTCGCGAAGGCAATTCCGTTCTAGCTTCACACGATGAAGTTCGGTTTGGGTTTGGTCCAGAGCAAAGCCCAGTGGTCCTACCTCCTTCCCAAGTTCTGTTATATGGGCTTCGATCGGTCCAAGACTACTGAGTGAGGCCATCGAATCTTCTTTCTATAATAATTAACCAAGATTACGTGTATTTAGAGACAATAATCAAAACGTTTAATTTACAGCGGTCATATTGACCAATGGTTATATAACAGTCAAAACCCAACGGTCTCATTTTAATTATACTCATGTTATCAAATGAAACATTTTTGTTGAGTATAAAAATAAAATAAAATAACACATAAAATTAGTAAACAAGATTTATTCAAAATTTCGGGTCGTTACAATATCTGAAGGACTTCGTGTTACTCGAATGGCATTTGTGGAATAATTTTTCTGACTTGGATTACATTTCTAGATGACTTCATATGACAATAATTACATTTTAATAGGACTTAGCATGACTCAGCTTACATTTCTGGGTGTTGTCTCATAATCTAGTTAACATGTTTAGGTGTCGATGAATGATCTGGCTGACAAGTCGGTGGGATGTCATATGACTCGACTGACATGTATAGGCACTATCACATGATATTTATGACATATTTTGGTGTTTTCACATGATCTTTAATACTTCATTCAAAGCTTATGACGCCTTATAGTGAAAATAAACCAATTTATCTTCATGTAATTCTCCTATCGTTTTTAGCCTTTATTTCAAATAAACCACAATTTTTGTTAAGAATTAGCTTATTGAGGATTCTCATGGTCAATTCACCTCATGGAAACTCCTACTCATAATCTATTAAACACACTGTAAGTCCTTCACATGATCAATATGGTGATCAGATAAAGCTTATATTCATGTTTTTTTATCCCTTAGGTTGTTCCTAAGGTTTACATGGTGGAAGGCCTTTGCGATTTTGTGGATTTCCACTCTTAGAAGTCTTCTCTAACTTCTTCCCTCCCATGGGTGTTCCTTTTATTACTCTTTTTCCCAATAGGTATTTATAGTCCTCACTTCCCCAGTTCTATTCCACCTTTTACAGTTCTTATATCGTTCATATGGGATCGAGTTGGTGGAGGGGGTATCATATAACCCGGTTCCCATGAACCTTACATGGTTCATACATGGAATCACACGATAAACAGAAACCATGAAGATACTCAGTCATCAACGTATTTATTGAATTCATGACTATTCAATTGGATTTCAAATAATCCTATTGATATGTCAATGATCCTTCAAAATATCAGGCTGACATTTCTGGGAGTCTTCATATGACCAAGAATCCCATCGAAGATGCTTTTGTATGATAATGGGATACTTTTATAGGGCCCTTAAATAAATATATCTATTTTATAAAATTCCATTCATTTTATCAATATTCCATGTCAACGAGACTTTTGGTGATCAATGCACTAATCAAATGAGGTCCATAACCCATTCTCATGAGAAATAGTATAACATTGATCACATGAGACCTCCGCCATTTTCAGATTTTTTTCATTATTTTATAATACTTCTATCACGTTGAAATGGTTTTCTGGAATAGAATCAAATGATTAATTATGGATCTCAAGAAATAAAGAGTGCATTGTCAAGGAAAGTAAATGTGCTTGTATTTTCTATGTCACAAGATCAGTGATAAATCATCTGATAGAGAATTAACATTATAATAGAGAATCTCTCCAGTTATCTGTGGTGTGTTTCCTGATGAGTGATGGGTCTTGAAATATGGTGCACTAAATTTCATGGATATACACCCCACTTATTTTTGGTATGTTTCAGGATTAGTGATGGATCTTGTGATGACATGTGATCATTGTAATGGCCAGTCATCCCACTTTTTTGTGGATTTGTAGGGATGACATGTGTTTGAATGGATGTGTTTGAGGGACTTCTTATGATTAAGGTGAAATAGCCAAATGATATTTCATGGAATGGATGACATTTCAAAAGAGATCTCTTGTGATCATTGAATAGATCATGGGATTCATATGATCCCTTAGCATGAAAATTAACACAACATTGATCACATGAAGCCTCCTTGTTTTTCATCTTTATTTATATATTTTAAAAGAAATTCATCCTTCTCTCATTTTTTCCCTAAGGAAATCATGTGATCAATAATATATATAATGATTTTATGCAATAATCTTCATGTAATGTCTCTATTTATGTCTATGGTATGTCAAATGATAAGTGGTGGATATTGCAATAGTGTGTGATCATCATTAGGGATAGTTTCCCCACTTATTTTTTGATCTATAGAGGTGGTGCAAGATCACATGGATGTTTCTAAGTTCATTTACATGATCATGAGGTCCTATAAGAGGTTCTTTTCATGATAATCTATAGATCACAAGAATTACATGATTCATCTCCATGACCTTCCTAGGGTCTTACAATCACATGCTTTCTTAGGAGTCATGCAATCATCATAACCTATCCACCTAGAATGCATGTAGCTGTGTTGATCCTTCATTTATTTTATAGATAAAGTAATACCTATGATTTTGGTATTTATTGTATCCTAATATTTCATATTCACATTTTTTGGGAATAAAAAAATTCTTCCCCACCCCTAGGAGCACGATCCTCAGGGACAGTGACTGGGTTCTGAGAAAAGTAATTGGTCTCCTCAGTCCTTGAGGATTCTATTGGTTAGTACCCCAAGATGATTTTGGTCTTCCAAGTGACCTTTGGTATTTCATGGGACATCTTCTAAATAATAGATCAAGGAATCAACTCATTCCATTGGTGACTCAAACTTTAGAGCTCTCACGATTTCTTATCCAATATGACTTCTTTGCAATAACCATTTCACATGATTGATTCAAGAGATTTGATCATGTGATGTCACCATGTAACATCCTTTATTTATCAATATGGGACTTAATCAATGGTAAAGTATTTATGTTTTTTTTCACATCTTTGACTGTAGGGTATTCTTATGTGCTTTTTTTGGTCCAATTATTCTTTATCATGTAAATGCTTGATAATTTTTTTACTCACATGACTACTACATGGTCACACAATTTTGAGGCTCAAAAGTATATTACATTATCACACCATGTTATAAGGGTCATGTGATCTCTGATACTGGTAATGGCTCACATGATCAAGAACCCTTGTATGGTTCACATGATTTTCATGGTGCTACTCACATTATGAATTTCCTTTAATTGGTCTCCATTTTTGGGTCATACTCCCTCAAATGTTTGCTTCGTATTCTTATAAATATGGATTCCATCTCATATATATCCTCTAATATATCCGAACAGAGGGATATGATTTCTAAGAATCATAATTTCAACCCTAGGTATCATGTGTCCCCTGACAATGAGGATTTGAAGGGGATTCGGCCACCAGAACATCAAAACTAACCTTTGTCTCATCGACTACCTTTGTATAGATTCAGTCTTTTGGTTGATAAATCCATTCCTTCACCTGATTATAATATTCAAAATCAGTAGTTATCTACTTATCTTGATTGTATTTAATAGAAAATTTCTTAGGAGTGTTAATTGGTTGTAGTTCCACTCCACAGGTTATCCTATATGTTGGATAACTACCATCGGGGCCCATAAGGTTTCAGTCTTTCCCATCATCCAATTACATATATTTATTTGAGAATACAAATCTCTTCTTTGAATTATATGAGAAGTTTTTAGAGATAAAAGTGGTACTTATGACCAGGAAATAACTTCTGTGATGAATTTCCATGTCTATTATATTTGAGGAAGAGTTTCTCAAAATTATCTAACTAGTTACATGTTATTCAGTTGTATGTGGTGGCAGGGAGTTCTCTGTATTTCATGTGTCTTTTGTTATAACTCCTTAGAGAGTTTATTTTACATTGGTGTCTTGGAACTTATTACTTTCATCTATATCATGGATAATTATGGATCAACCTCAAGGATATTTACAAGCTAGGAGGAATACCTCCTCTTCAGGATATGTATGAATAATTAATTCCTTATAGGGACATTTGATATGACCCCTTACAAAATCTAACATTGGAAAGGGATGTACTCTCCCTTGAGATGTAGAAACTAAATAAGGAGTTGAACCAACACTCACTTGTTTCTTTTAAATATTGGAAAAACATATTCCTTTACCATAGTGGGCTTGGAAAACCATTATACACCCGCATTGATCTCCTTCCTGAAAATGTTGATATAACATGGGATATTATTAGGCCATTCTTGAAGGTGGGGAGTACTACTCATGGTGAAACCAAGTGAGACCAAAGATGTCCACAAGCCTTTAGTTATTAGGGTTTCATTCCATGTTTTTGAATGATGTATTTTTCAAACCAGGGATGGACACATAGGGATTCGTGTACATACATTGGTGATGGAATCACAATTGTTAGAGGGGTGTCCACTAAATATATTCATTACAACTCTTTCTTACCTTCATCAACTCCTTGGTCAAATATTACAAGGAAGTATCCCTTATATGATTGTTGTACCTTTCTAATTCTTATTTTTCTAGATAGGAGAGTGTTTCTAGTGTTACTAATATTATAGATCAACTGATATCCCTCTTGCTTCATTCCATCCCAATATGTTTAATGTTTCCAAGGTCCATGAAAATAAATTAAGTCTTAATAAGGTGATGGATATGTTGATTCAGAATGAATTTCTCAAATTAATTCCCTATCCTACACCCACTGGTCTGGTTATGGATAATAGAAATAGTTCTCTCGATGAGAGGCCATATAAAATCTATCTTAGGGGTGGGGTTCTTATAGATTTTATGGCCGAGATGATTATCTATGACTCATATACCCCATAACAATTTTCTCACTAGTTTTGTTATATTTTGATGTTGTCCAATATTTCCTCAGTTGGAATATAGGGAGAATAAAATCCAGGATCATTCACAAATTTTGTCTCATGCTATCATACAAAGATAAAAATGTCACTACTACAAAAACTGTCAAGGGAAGCACTACCCTTTTAGCAATGATAAATGGGACCCCTTTATTAGCATTTTTTTTAGTAGTGCTGATAAAGGGGGGATTTATCAGTGCTTTTTCCTACCGGTGATTAATTTTATGTTTCAAAAAATATCATGAAAAATAAATTATTGTTATATAATTATATTTATATTGATATAAATATAATATATATTTTTTAAATATGTTTTAGATACGTATAAATAGACTATTAAATTTAACATATAATAAATTTAGTGAAAATGGCTTTAAAATATTTTAAAAAATATTATTAATTAATAATTTTATTATTATTATCGATTAAAAATCATTTAATAACAATTTGAAGTCACAAAAAATCAAAACAATTAATAAAAGATCTAAAATAAGTTGAAAATGTACCTCAAATTTCAAACGGCAATAACTTTTTATCCGGGTGTCCGTTTGAGTTCTACAGCATATCAAATTGAAGCCTGCAACAAAATCTATGTGCTGGTGACCTAAGAAAAGCTTCTGTCACATTTTTTAAGGCCAAAAAACTCCAAAAGGCCTCCAAAACTGAGTTTTTAGTCGGGATACACCGATTTGTTAACATTCAAATAGGTATAACATATGATCCAAATGTCTGTTAGCCCTGAACCACATATCATATCGAAGATTGTTTAATTTTCATCGATTTGACAGGTTGTGGAGTTTAAACGGGCTTTTGGATTATAGGTTATGATCATTTTAACATTCTATGGCTTTTCAAATAAACAAATATATGTACTTATTTGTAAATATATATGTGTCTGTGTGTGTGTGTTGTATATATGTATGTATGTATTTATTTATTTAATTATAAACACACATAAAAAACATATTTCATAAATGTATTTAAAACTAATTTTATAAGTATATATTAATATACAAATAAATATACGGATAAAAAATTATAACTATAAATATATATATAAATAAATAAATATAAATATGTATTAATATACGAATGAATATATATATATACTAATATATGAATAAATATATTTATATTAATAGGAATCTATATCAATATATGAATAAATATAGTTATATATATATAAGTAGATATATCATTAAATAGAGAAAAAACGAAATAGATTAGTGGTAAAGGTGCAACCACAAAAGGGGGAGGTTGCGGGTTCGAGTTCGGGTGGAAGCATAGGGGTGTGCGCGTGTGAGGATGTCCGGGAAGGTCAGCGCGTGGCAGACATCCTAGCATTGATAAGGGGGTTCAGGCATTGTTAAAAGCTCTCTTACATTATTTAGTTCTTTTTTTTTTGACTTTTATCAACACTTTTTAAAGGTGCTGAAAAAGGTCCCTTTTATTAGCGCTAAAAAAAGTGTTGATAAAAGTTTATCAGCGCCTTTTTTAGTGCTGACAAAAAGGGCCTTTATCAACACTTTTTGGAGCATTGATAAAAGGGACTCTTCCCCTATATTAGCACTGAGCTTTACAATGATTTTTTAGCGCTGTTAAATACCTTTTTGAGCGCTGATATAGGCCATTTTTGTAGTAGTGTGTTGAGATTTTTTTTCCTATTTATTCCCCTATCTATCTATCTTGTGACTATCCCCAGGCTTAGATGGAATGTTTCCTGAGTGGTGTATGGAATCTACCAGTCCATCAGGTGTAAATTCCATGTGCTTCACTAAACCTCGTATCTATATTAACAATGGAGTTGATTCATGTTTTTTTGTGATCCAAGGAATTGCTCTATACATTGTGATGAACTTCACATTAGTGGAATAGAGTTTTTTTAGGGGATGCACCTTTAAAACCAGTGAAATAGGATGCACAGATTGGGAGGATATCATATCAGACTTCATCTTTTCCATCTTCATCAGATCATTCAGTCATTATTACAATAGATTTGATATTTGAATACCCTATATAAACCATTAATCTTTCCTACATACCCACCCCACTAGTTATAATGAACCAAGTTCCATGAATAATATTCTGAAATCAAATCCATACCCTGATCACTATGACTCCCATGAGGGAGTTTTTTGGATAAAAGGAATGACTTATTGAGCTCTTCGGTTATTTGAGGGCAGGTTGAACTGGTTATCATCTGTTATATGACATCATATTGTTGATTTTTCTTACTTTTAAAAAAATTTCTAACAGTGATAAGGTTCTAAATAGATTGGATAACAAAATTTCTCTAACTTAATCAATAAAGAAAGCTTTAAACGTGCTTGCGAGGAGACATCAAATAGTATCTCAACTAAACTCTCAGATGGATGTATTGACCATAGAAAATCAGAATAAAAAATGAAAATAACTATTAAAAGAACCCATATTCTAACACAATCATCTTTAATAGTGACTACACATAAAGGAGATGAAGATATATCCTCTTTAATTCAGACTCTTTGTCCTTAGGTATCATCATAAGAAACAGAGTGGTCAACATATTAGTGCTCCATTGATACCTCTCGAAAAACATTTGATGACTTGTAAAACATAGATAGTTAAATTTTATTGTGATTTTGATATGGTATAATATGTTTTTTTCACTTTAATTTTTTATTTGAAACATTTTGAGATACATAGAAATGTGTGGAATCCCCTTTTATTCCCATTTTTAGTGAATAAGTATTTTAAACTATATATGTAATTTTATAAATTTATTTCATTCAATATGTGCATGAAATTATTTTGACTTTATATTGTATGGATCATTATATATAGCCATCCTTTGTATAATACCAAGTAAACCAAAATGCCTAGATTTGAATTCTTAAATAATAAAATATTTTTCTTGATAATTTCTCATGAATTCCTACAAACATGAGATTACTCATTGATATATCGACTTTGGTAATCCAGGGATCACATAATTTAAAATGATAATTTGGGTCAATATATGTCCAAAAGTGAAAAATCTATAATTTCTACCTAATTTAGTGGACTTATCTAGCCTATATTGGTTTTTTAAATGGAAAAGTAATGACCACTACCAGCTTTCTATCTTTTTTAATATTACACTAACTTTTTCCTAAGTTCAAAATGTGTAATGATTAGTAGGTTTGGACATGGTTTTTACTTAGCCTTTCCCTTTTATGTGTCTTTTACTTGAATAGTTTTGTTCATTTTCAATGTTCAATTTTCCCTATATCACATAAATTGTATTTCCACCAAGAGGAGAATTGACTTTTTTTAGGGTTCCCTTTTCATATTTTCTACATAGTGAGCATTGTGTCTCTTCAATTCGTTATTTTAAGGTATTTCAAACTAGAACTTTATTGTATTTTAGGATCTTCTAGCCCAGACCATCTGTTTTTATAGTTTAGGGTCTTCTATCTAATACCTTATATTATTTTAGTTTAGGGTCTCCAGTCTCCGACCTTCTATTGTTATAGGTTAATTTCACAACCTGTCCCCCGGGGCTCGTGTCGTGACTAACCCAATCCCACCTTCCATAGGCCTGGGGCTGGTGCCCTGCACAGGAAAGACATTTCTCTAATACGAGAAGGAATTTCCTTTTCAACCTGTACAGACACACAGTCTGAGAACACAACAAGAATAAATCACGAAGTAAACTGTTGTAGTAAAAGAGTTCTAAAAGTAAAGGGGTTGGAATAAAATCCCAAATATAAAAGTACAAGTACAACTGAATGGTATAATAAAACTGAAAAAGGGGAAAACAACTCCTAGATCATCCACCAAGGATCCTGCTTGAAGGGTAGGTATAGCTCACGATCAGTAGTCCCTACAGCACATCACGCCAAATAGTCCACCTCCAAGTGCCATCCAGTCATGGCTCCCTCAGCCTTGATCACTGTTGTCTGTCGTCTGTACAAGAAACATCAAGGTGCAGGTGAAGCCCGTGCAGGGGTGAGTATAACGACACTCAGTCGGGATCCCGAGACCCTGTAGGTCTCCTAGAGTTCAACAAAGAAAACCCCACAAATAAATAAATCAACTCCACTTAGGTATATGCCCATACATATAACTAAGTTAACAAGATATACTCATCTTATACATGAGGGAAGGATATCAAAAAGGTAACACCATGAATATAGATGTACCACAAAGGTAACACCACGAAGATAGAAGTACCACACTGCTAACACCATGAAGAAAACACCATGAAGGTAGAACTACCACATAGGTAACACCACGAAGATATAATCACCACACAGGAAACACCACAAAGATAGAAGTACCACACCGGTAACACCACGAAGATATAAGTACCACACAATAAACACCACAAAGATAGACGTAGCTAAAATTTAACACCATGAAGATAATACTATGAATGTAGAGGTACCACACAGGTAACACCATGAAGATAACACAATGAAGGTAGAGGTACCACATAGTTAACACCATGAAGCTAGAAGTACCACACAGGTTACACCACGAAGATTGAAGTACCAAACAGGTAATACCACGAAGCTAGAAGTACCACACAGGTAACACCAATAGGGTAGAGGTACCATATAGGTAACACCAAAAAGATAGAAGTACCACACAAGTAACACCGTGAATATTTAAGTACCACACAAGTAAAAAGAATCAACTCACAATCAGGTATAACTTAAGTACAGAAGTACAAATGATTAGTCATAAGGCTAGATCATTTTATTCTCTTAAGTAGCATAGCTTCTGACCCACACTAGATCGATAGGTAACTAACCCCCATTGACCCACATAGGATCGATAGGTAACTAACCATTGCGGACCCACACTGTATCAGACCCACACAGAATCGATAGGTAATTAACCCCCACTAACCCACACAGGATCTGACCCACATAGGATCGGTATGCACTGACAAACACTGGATCGATGTGCCCTAAAATAGATAGGATATGACCCAAATAGGATTGGTATGTGTTGACCCACACAAGATCTATGATCATTGACACACACAGGACCTGATAGATGCTAACACATAGAGGATCGATGTTCTTTCTCCACGCTACAGCCAGCCACAGGATTCCTCACACCTACTGCACTCGATTTTCATAAAATCTAACTCTTGAGATGTCATTAATACATTGAACACCACTAATCTCCACAAAGATGATACCCAAAGGATCACCATGTCGTAAGGGTTTCAATGCAACATGTGGTGCATCAATCAGATGCCTAGTCTGTGAGTTATAAGTGTTTTAGTTTCAGGGGCCCAGTTGGATTTGGGTTTGATCTAACCTAGCCATACTCCAACTGTCTCCAAAAATTGATTGGAGTATACCAAAATTACTATCTTTCTCCAAGGGTCCCAGCGCCATAGACGGTTCATCAAACGGATTCCCTGATTTCAAGATATAGCCCCTTTAGTGTTTATGGGTCTGGGGGGCCTGGGTCTGGTCTGACCCATTCTGGCTGACCCAGCCCGAACCAGTTCAGGTCGAAATGCCTAGGTTACACCACACCGGGCTTGGAATGTAAGGCCGAGGTCCATCCCGACTGCATGGAGCATGGCCCACGTCTTGGTGGGGTGGCCCGATGTGGCGGGGCCTGCCCTTTCCACTACCCAGGGGTGTGTCCCCCGATTTTCCTGAAGGTTCGTGAGGGTCGTTCGGTTGCTTTTGCAATGGAGGTTACACATGGCCCTGCAAGGTGGCTCGTGGGACCTACTAGAGTGGGTCCTTCCTCCTTTCACGGTCAACCGGTGTGTCGGCCGCCATCTCCAGCGGCACGCGACGGTGCACTACTCCGCCACCCGCGGCTGACTGGCGTGTCGGCCGCATTCCAATCTGTCGTGGCTGATGAGTCCTGGCCCGCGGCCTCCAGTTGCATGCTGGTCGCACCTCCCTCCTCCTCCATGTCTATTCAGTGTAGAGGCCTCCTCTACTGATCTCCACAGCTGACGAGCCATGGCTGGTTCCTCCAACGGCGCGGGTGTGCCGCCTCCTCCATCGCAGTCGGTTGGTGTGTCGACCGCCTCCTTGGTCCCCACTAGCACCGGTTTCCCGTACCGTCGTGCTGGCGGTCTTCCATGGATAATTTATGGGGTAAACAAGGTTGTAGATGGTATATGTCGGGTTCGTTAAGCCCACGCCCTCCGTGTTAGCTTGTAATCACAAAAGAGACAAAGGGGTTCAATAAATTAAATTGAATTTAAATCAATAATCAATCCCCTACCTCGTAAACCTTTTGGGGAACGTCTGTGATTGATGGTGGATTGGTGATCTTTGTTCGTGCCACAAGATTCTAATGACGTTGCTTTCACGTTGTCCTTTGGTTTAAGGTTTTGGTGTTGTTCGTCACTGGTCTTCGGAACTGGTTTCGTTCTCCAATGTTTTGGCATCTCGGTTCTTCTTCAGAACTTCGTTTCTTGGCGAAGCTATTCTGACACCTCTCCCGAATCTCCATATAAATATGACAGGGGTAGGGTGTCTAACGGTGTTGGTAATTAAGTGGGTCTCATTAATTTGGATGTTTCCCAATTCTCCAACGATACTGTTACATAAGAATGAAGGGTCAAGCCATTTAATGTCTTGACACATCACTGGTCTCACCTTCAATTTTCCGTTGGAGGAAAATAATGAAAATAAAATAACAAAGTTATTTTATTTATTTCTTTTAAAATGTCCAAAAATGTAAATTTTTCTCCAGACTTACTAAGGTCTAACTGATGTCTCCCTTAATCGAATCCTGATGCTACGGATTCAATAGTTTCCTCGTGTTTTTAATCCGAGCACCAGTTCAAAAGATATAAAGTGTTGCTTGTGCTTTTACTGAACATACCCAAAAAATTTTAATAAATAATTACCATTCACCCTCAACCCACATCGTTCAAGGTTAAGCTCCACCTAAATAGAACACACCCCAATAAAATCAATGAATTTCTTATATTTTCAATCTGATATACCGTTTAGATGTTATGGATTTTAACTATAAAATAATTGTTACTTAATCATTTTATTTATGGCCAAAAACTAACTTCTATAGTTTTCCCACACCGGCCAATGTTATTATCTTCCTAAAGAAAGAATACCCTCATGTGTTTAGTGGTGGTATCATATTTTTAATTCATGTCACCGTTCGTGAGTTATAAGCATTTGAAAAATAAAATAACTTTATTTAATTATTTTATTTATAGATATGCCATTTTTGGGTTTTCTCACAGTTGTCCTGCACCGACTAAACAGTAGTCATTCCAAGGGTAAACCCGCCATCTTGAATGCAGCGGTGCCCCTGGATTACTGATTTGGGCAACCATTTAAGATTTATTCAACTTTTTCTAGAAAATTGCTTACGCGTGCTGATTAATGCTTAATAAAACTTCGATGGATCATTCTGGGCACTCTGAGCCTCATAATCACACGCCATCAGATTTCACGAACTCAAAATATTTCCATATAACTAAAAAAATATTCGGAAGTTTTGGGACATTACATTCTCCCCACCTTAGGACTCTACGTCTACAAAAGACAAAATAAAGGCAAATCAAAAAAAATAGGGTAATGAGCATGAATCCGAGCCTCCTGATCCCATGTGCTCTCATTGAGGATCCTGTATTTCTACCAAACTCGCACCATAGGGATAAACTATCCACTAAGGACTCGATCCTATTGATCCTCTATCTCTACTGGGAACTCTGTAAAAGTCACCTCATCGTCATAGTCTAACTCCCCCTAGTCGAGAACATGAGATGGATCATGCACCCAACTCCTTAGCTACAACACATGGAAAACATTATGCACTTGTTTCATTTTTTGGGAAAGAGATAATTGATATTCCACCTTACCCACTCTGTTGAGAATCTAGAATGGTCTAATAAACCTCATAGACAGCTGGATACCCGACTAAACCTTCATAATCCTCATCGGGGTGATACCAATAGGAAGACATGGTCTCTCTCAACATATCCTATGGAAGTGTCACTGGTACCATGGTGTGTCCTCTAAAGTGGATGATGTCCTCCCCACCTTCAGAAACCTTCAAGAGATTGTCTGGATGATATTTGAGAACTTCAGGCATCGCAGTCAATGTCCCTAAGCTATGCCTCCTAAGCTCATTGAAGAATTGGGAGAGTGACAATCATATACTGGAGGTAATCTGCTTCATCTTTATCCATGAATTATATCTGTAGCACGACTAGCTGCTCTAATGCCTCACTCAACAGTTGTAGACCAGAGCTCCTACTGAGTGCGTCTGCTACCACGTTCCCCTTCCCAAGAGTATAGACTATCTCAAAGTCATAGTCCTGGAGTAACTCTATCCATAGTTGCTGTTTCAACTCCAGAAAAATCTAATGACACTTCTTAGTCCACTAGGAAGGCTCCCACTTCTTCGTCAAAGCTTTCAAGTGTTTTACTACCCTGGAGATGTCTGGTTCAAAACTCATGTAGTACCTAGCCAAAGCAGAAGTATCCATCCCATCGAGGTTGTATTCTTAGTAGAATCCTTTGAAAATATGTCCCCATACTCTTCCACTGCTATTGGGAACTAATAACTCATAACTCCTACTTCCACGAGGGTAAGGCTGGCTGACTCAAGAGTGATCGGCTGCACCCTCTTATGGATGAATTTATCATGTGTTGCCTGGGTTTCCTTTCTCGTTGACCAATGAAAACCTCATTCCAATGATGTAGATATACTACATCCTTTTTGACTAATACGGTAAATCTGAGTATGAACTATGGATGTCCATTCCATACCCAAACTAACGTTATAAGGTCTCAATGTTGTCACAAAGATGTTCCAACTGAAACTCTCGCCTCAAGGGTCATATCACATCATTATCATAAGTGTGATTATCGAGTCTCCTCCCAAAGGTATCTCCAGACATAAGGGTCAAGTATTTAGTTTAACCAGAAACTCGAGGTCTTGAATAAGATTCATGGTATGAAAGAATGATTAGTATCTATGTCTATTAATTCAATAGCTAGTAGTAGATACATGTCGTACCTCGAATCATTCCGGGAGCCCTTGGGTCACACTCTTTGACCGCATATAGCAACTCCCTTCCCCTTTCCTCCTACTCACTAAGCCTAGTGAGGAACACCTTGGGGTGGAGGTTGTAACATGTCAAAATATATACCACCTTATGCTTCTCTCCTATATCCACTTTCATGTCTGTTGCTCTATAGATTCATCTGTCCATATCACTTCCTCTTCCAGAAACATTTTTTACACACCCAAGTCTCTAAGACTTGTGTTAGTTCCATGCTTTCACACTGCTAACATTCAATGGCTGTATTCGCTCAGCCAAAGAACATTCTACCACAAAAGTTTTCTCTATCACCCTAACATAAGTAGGAATTCCCAGAGGAATATTGCATGCTTGGATGTCCCTTAACACACCTCTCTCGGAGGTCTAACCCATGAATCCCTGACTGTACTGTATTAATCGACTACCCCTAATGGTCAGTACGCCTCAATGAATACTCCGTTACCGACATGTCATCCTACCGAAGTTGTAGAAGCTCTAAGTAAATTTCATCCCTTAGCTATGTATGGAAAGAGACCCCTTTCTTTGAAGAAGGTTCTCAAGTTTTTCCATAGAAAAGTAACCTCTTAAAAATATCAGGGTAACCTAAACCATGTCATCATCTTACTGAGCCACATAGCAGGCTCTCTACCAGGACCGCCATCTGATTGAATGGTTCCCTGGCTAGATGGAAACTCGGCCTCCTCCTCAAGCCATTCCTTAGCTGCCTGTTAGTTGGCCTCTCCTCGTAACCTGAGGGGTATCTGATATTGAAACACGTGTAAGGCACTAAGCCTACATGTTTCATCTACCCGTATAGTCGGTTGTAACTGTTGGCCAATGAGCAGTGATATAGCTGGTACACTACCCGAAGGTACCACCTCGGGAAACATTCCATGTACCGAAGCCTCATCACCATGTGGACCATACTCATGGTAATTCACTGATAAAGAATAGTATCTAGGATCACCATATAATATTCTTGTTTCCCAACTAGGAGGAAAACTCTAGCCACAGGCTCTATCTAGTCCTCAGCTGCATGGGGATCTGTCTCACCTCGAAACCTTGAAGGCCTCTACTGCTGTAACTCGTGCAATGCGCTCAGTCGGTGTACACCGTCAGCTAGTGTGGCCAATAGTAACTTCTTCCCAATGGATGGTGGCACTACTGGTACACCACCTGAAGTTTCCAATATAGTAAGAGGGACCTGCACTAGAGCCTCGTCACTCGGTTGGCCATTATCGTGTACTCTCTCGGGAATCCTGGCTAGTTGACTATGTGGTAGCATCCTGATAAGGAACAGGTGTGCCACAGTTATTATGTTATACCTAGTTATATGACTCAAATAAATCTTATGAAAAACATTTCGAAATCCCACACAATCAGTATTTTTGTGCCCTGAGTCAGAAATCAGAATTCAGGGTCCAAGTATAGGAATACGTTGGGCGCTGCACCAACACTGGATTCCCCAAACTGAAAACCACACTCAGAACACTTAACACCATTGCGACATAAGAAAATATCAGATTCCTAGTTTTCAGTAGAACTAACTCCTCTGATACCACTTTGTCATGATCCATACCCTGGGGCCAATGTCGTGACTAACCCAACCCCACCTTCCATAGGCCAGGGGCTGGCGACTAGAACCAGAAAGGTGTATCCCTAATATAGGAAGGCATTGTATTTTCAACATATACAGACACACAATTCAAGAACACAATAAGAAGAAATCACAAAGTAAACAGTTATAGTAAAAGAGTGGTAAAAGTAAAGGGGCCGGAATACAATCCCAACTTTAAAAGTACATGTACAATTGAAAGGTACAATAAAACTAAAAATGGGAAAACATATTTTGTATCATTCACCAAGGATCCTACCTGAAGGGTAGGTAAAGCTCATGATCAGTAGTCCCTTTTTCACGTCACACTAAATAGTCCACCTCCGAGTATCATCCAGTCCTGGTTCCCTCATCCTTAGTCACTAATGTATGTCTCCTGCATAAGACACAACAAGGTGCGGGTGAAGCCATGCAGGGGTGAGTATAACGATACTCAGTAGGGACCCCGAGACCCTGTAGGTCTCCTAGATTTCCACAAAGGAAAAACCACAAAGAAAAACATATACTATACCTTGGTATATTCCCATACATAATCCTATGTTAACAAGAAATACTCATCTCATATATGAGGTAAGAATACAACAAAGTTAACACCACGAAGATAAAAGTACCACACAGGTACCACCATGAAGACAAAAGTACCACACAGGTAACACCACGAAGATAACACCACAAAGGTAGAATTACAAATGAGGTAACACCATGAAGATAAAATTACCACACAGGTAACACCACGAAGATAGAAGTACCACACAGGTAACGCCACGAATATAGAAATAATACACTGGTAACACCACGAAGAAAGAAGTACCACACAGATAACACCACGAAGCTAGAAGTACCACATAGGTAACACCACAAAGATAACACCACGAAGGTAGAAGTGTCACATAGGTAACAACACGAAGATAACACCACAAAGGTAGAGGTACCACAAAGGTAACACCACAAAGCTAGAAGTACCGCACAGGTAACACCATGAATATAAAAGTACCACACATTTAACACCACGAAGCTAGAAGTACCACAAATGTAACACCACGAATGTAGAGGTACCATGCAGGTAACACCACAAAGATAGAAGTACCACACAGGTAATACCATGAAAATAGAAGTACCACATAGGTAAAAAGACTCAACTCACAATTAGGTATAACTTAAGTAAATAAGTACAAATGATTATTCGTAAGGCTAGATCATCTTATTCTGTTAAGTAGCACTACTTATGACCCACACAGGATCGATAGGTAACTAACCCCAACAAACCCACACAGGATCTGACCCACACAGGATTGATAGATAACTAACCCCCGTTGACCAACATAGGATATGACCCACACATGATTGATAGATAAGTAACCCCCGATACCCACAAAGGATCTAACCCACACAAGATCAGTATGCGCTGACCCACAGAGGATCGCTGAGCACTGACCCACATAGGATCTGACCCACACAGGATCGGTGTGCGCTGACCCTAATAGGATCTGATAGATGCTGACCCTCACTAGATTGATGTTTTTTTCATCCTGTTACGTCCATCCATAGGATTCCTCTCAACCGATGCACTTGAGTTCCATAGAATCTGCCTTTTGAGATATCGGTCTACCTCGACCACCACTAATCTCTACAAAAGAGTAAAACCTAGGACCACCATGTCATAACGGTTCCATCCTGATAAATGGTGCGTCAATCGGGCGCTCAGTCTATGGGTTATAAGCATTTTAGTTCTGGGGGCCCGGTTGGATTCGGGTTTGATCTAAACCATTCATACTCCAACTTTCTACAGAACACAATTGGAGTATACCAAAGGGACCATCTCTCTCTAAGGGTCCTAGCGTTGTAGACGATTCGTCAAACGGACGTCCAGATTTCATGGTATTGCTTCATTAGCATTTTTGGGTCTGGTTGGGCCAGAGTCTAGCCCGATCCGGTCGGACCAACCCGGCCCTATCCGGTTCGGGTAGACCCGGCTGGGTTGGGTCATGGAGGGATCGGACTAGCGAGAAAGTTGTGGCCTACCTGTCCGGCCTGCAGTGGGGCACATCCTGGTGGCAGGCAGCCCGACCATGTGAAACGCGGCCCGAGGGTTGGTGGAGCAGGTCGATGTGGTGGGGGCCTCCCTAGCCGCTACCTGGGGGTGTGTCCAATAGTTTTCCTAAAGGGCCACAAATGTCGTTCAGTTTCTTCCGTAACGGCGGTGCCACATGGCACCACAAGGTGGATCGCGGGACCCGCTGGAGCGGGTCCTGCCACCTATCGCGGTTGGTCGGTGTGTCGGTCGCCATCTCCAACGGTGAGTGATGGCGCGCCACTCCGCCACCCACATCCGGTTGGCATTTTGGCTACCTCCCAATCCACCGCGGCTGAAGAGTTGTGGCTCGTGACCTCTTTCTGCATGCTGGTTGGGACGCCCTCCCCCTCTGCAGCTATCTAGTGTGTCGACCACCTCTTATAATCGCCATGGCTGATGAGCCACAACCGGTTCCTCTATAAACAAGGGAGTGCCACCTCTTCCCTCACGGTCGGTCGATGTTCTGACCACATACTTTATCTCTGTCAGTGCCGGTCTCTGGTACCGCCGCATCGGCGGTCTTCCACGGAGAACACATGGGTGTAATGAAGGTTCTGGAGGGTTCTGGTCAGGTTCATTAGGCATGTGCCATCCATGTTATCTTGTAATCATGAGGGATATAAAGGGGGTTCAACAAATTTACTTGAATTTAAATCATTAATCAAAACCATACCTCGTAAACCCATTGGAGAACGTCAACGCTTGAAGATCTATCAGTGATCTTCATTCCCACCATAGACTTCCAACAACTCCGCTTGAACGTCGTCCTTCAGTTTGGGGTTTCAGTGTCACTCGTCACCGCTCGCCGGAACTGGCTCCGTTCTCCAAAGTTGTGGTGTCTTAGTTCTCCTTCAGCACTTCATTTATTAGTAAAGCTCTGTCGACACCTCCCCCCAATCTCCATATAAATAGGAGATGGGGAGGGAGTCTAAAGGTGTTGGGAGTTAATGGGGTCTCATTAATTACGAAGCTTCCAAATTCTATAAAGATAATATTACATAGTAATGAAGGGTCAAGAAATTTAATGGTTGGAAACATCGATGGACCCACCTCCGCTTTCCCATTAGAGGAAAAGAATGAAAAAAAATAACAAAGATATTTTATTTATTTCTTTTAAAAATTCCCAAAATGTAACTTTTTCTCCAAACATACTATGGTCGAACTGAAGTCTCCCTTAAGTGAATATCAGCATTGTGGATTCAATGGTTCCCTTATATTTTTAATCCGATCACCGGTTCAAAAGTTAAAAAATTTCTCTCAATCGTTTAGTAAACGTACCCAAAAAAACTTTAATAAATTATTAATGTTCACCCTCGACCCGTGTCGGTCATGATTAGGCTCCGCTTAAGGAGAATACGCCCCAACAAACTCAACAATACTCTCATATTTTCAATAATAGTTACCATTTAGATGTTATGTATTTAAACAATAAAATAATAATTATTTTATTATTTTATTTATGGAAAAAACTAACTTCCTTAGTTGGTCTGCACCGTCTAATGTTAGTATCATCCTTAAAAAAGCATACCCTCACGAGTTCAGCAGTAGTCTCGGATTTTTAATCCAAGTCACCTTTCATGGGTTATAAGCATTTGAAAAATAAAATAACTTTATTTAATTATTTTATTTATGGTTATGCCATTTTTGGGATCTCTCACATGAGTCTTTCACCGACTAAACTTAAGTCACGCACGAGGTAAACCCGCCAACATGAACATAGTGGTGCCCTCAGATTTTTGATCTGGGAAACCGTTTAAGAGTTATTCCACCTTTTTAGGAAAACTGCTTACGCTTGCTAATTAAATCTTAAAAAAACTTTGGCGGATCATTCTGGGAACTCCATGCCTCAGAATTATACACCTTCAGATTTCACGGTCTCAAAATAATTCTATATAATTAAAAAAATTATACTGAAATTCTGGGACATTACAGTTAATATATTCTAGTTTGGAACTTTTATTATTGTTATTTAAGGTATTCAAGATTGGAATTTATATTACTATAGTTTAGGGTCTTCTACATTAGAGATTATACTACTTTAATTTATGTTATTCTAGATTTTCCCTTTTGTTATTGTAGTTTAGGGTCTTCTAGCTCGGACCTTCTGTTTCTTTACATTAGGCTCCTCTATCTCAGGTCATCTTTAACTGTAGTTTAATATCTTCTAACTTAGACCATCTTCTACTGGAAGTGTGGGATGGAAATTCCTAATGGGTCTGAGAACCCTTAATCCTTGATGATATTATGGATAATGAATGTTCATTAAGGGTTCTAGAACCCTATGTTCTTGAAGTAAACATGAAGGATGAATGTCCCTGATGGGTTGTGACACCCTATATCATTACCGTAAAGTGTATTGGCGGAAGATAAAATATTAGGGAATCTGATTCCACTTGGGTAGTTTGAATATGGGTTGTGTAAATCATATGTCATAAAACATGAATATGTGAATATGGATTGCGGAAGGCATACCAGGGATGACCAAAAAATACCCTAAGGTGCTGAGTTTTTTCTATAGTGTTGACAGGGCTCATGATGATTGTAGTTCATTACCTATAAGTAGGATATGCGTATAGTTTTTAGGTCAGAGGCCCTTATGCATAGTCCCTTAGGTATTACATGCATGTCCATGTAAAGGAGATCCTCAATATTTTCTAATGTCCATAGAAGATTTGTGATGATTCAGTGAAGAATACGAAATTGGGATGAAGGTAATATAAAAAGGGTTTTGAAACCCTCAGTTCATTTAGTTTCTTTTTGGGAGGCTCATTCCTTACTCTATATGGATTTTAGTGACATATTGTGGGCCATCAAAGGGTTTGGGAATAAAATATTGCATTCCATCATTGAAAAAGCATATAATACATGGGGACGTAACTTCAAGGATGTTTAATCCTCTCGAAAACTGTAGGTATATGGATTGTAAATCATGGTATTGGAATACCAAATATAACTAGAGGTGTAAACCAGTGGTATATGGTAACTATTGGTAACAGAAGAAGTCTATATTCCACACAGTTGGGAGAATAACTCTTGGATTAATGGGGGAATCTATGGGAACAAACATCCCATAGGTACAAGCTATTTAGTAGGGTATAATTCTCCAATGAATACTAGTGGGGCCCATTTAAATTATCCAGTCCCTATTACTAGTTTTCTTTAGGGAAGAACCAAAAGAAAGTGAGCCTGAGGTCTATGGGGTTACAATAAAAGGATACCAACTCAATGAATTTTTTATGTCACAACAGACTTCAAATACATGAAGGTATTTTACGGAAAATATAATATTCAAGAAAGGTATAATCACCCGAATTTTTTTCTCCACCTAGTGAACATGTTATCATAGTAATGTCATGTGAAAAATCATTAATCTAACTTTTTGATAAACCAAGTGGTCCAGTGAGCATAGATCATCTCATATAGAACTATAAATTAGACCCCGTGTTTTTTATTCCTTCTATATTTATGCTCTAAATTTTTCCCAAAATATAGAGATGAATATTTTAGTGAGTAATGACTTGACTTTTTTAGGCTTCCCTTTGTGGGTTTTCTCCCTAGACATTCTTAATTTCATTCACTAGTAGTCTAGGGTCTTGTGATTTTTACCATAAAATTCTTAAATTTTAAGGTTTTATAGGTCTGACTAATGTGAATGTAGTTTATGGTCATGATGTATGTGGACCTGGAATGAGGGGAGTGTTACACAACAACCCAATTAGGATAACCAGGGTCAAGAGTACTCTAACATTCCTTTTAGTGGGAGATTAAAATTCTATATATCTTTGCTCAAGGTTCTTAGGTCATGATTAATGGTATGAAAAAATATTTCTAAAAAATATCATGAATCAAACTAAGGTGATGAGCTCTATTGTGATTATTTCATGGATCACAAGGATTAAAAAACAATTCAATCGAGACCATGATGCTTCTGGTTAGTGGTTCTAAATCCCTTTTGCAGATCCACCTCTATCATGGAAAAACATAGTGATCTTTTATCCTTTTTAGGGGCCATGGAATGTTCAAATAAACCAAATTTTATCAAGACATGAATATTTATTTATGGATTGAGGAGACTAAAATATGATGTAAGAACCCTTTACTCTAGTTGACCAGGCTCAGACTCTTGAGGAATTTGATAAGGAATGGTGATTGATGATGGTC